>RJWH01000638.1:0-649303 GCA_004363575.1 Solenodon paradoxus | reverse complement strand
GGTCCCAATATTGGCAACTGGCCAGACACAGCAGGAGCTATCTAGGCTGATTGGTGAAGCACAGCTGATCCTAATCTATGCTAATCAGGTAGACAGTTTTTCCTCATCCTGACTGATTTGGGGACACAGGTAGACACATACCAGGGTAGTATCTTTTGCTAGTTCCGAGAACACCTGAAATCAAGTAGAGATGAAACACAGGGCGATGAATCATGAAGAATTGCTTCATAATAATCTGTTGAAATATTTCAAAAAGTAGCATGACATTTTCTCAAATACCCAAAACCGAATGACAAAGTCATGTGAATGAAATAGGAGAAAATCTAAAATCTCTGATGCTGTAGCACTAAGGGCAATTGCCTCCAACGGAGGACTCGGCAACATGTCTTTGGCTTTTGTTCCTGTGTCCTAGGTTACTTAAGCAGTGGGAACTACAGAACTATAGAGTCAGATAGTTTGGCTTCCTCTCCATTCCTGCTTGCCCAACTGCTTGTCTACTCTCTGTCATTCATGACAGCACCGTACCAAAAAAACACAAGGAAAGCTTATTAAGTTCTTGAGATGACTCGTGTCAAATTCATTCTTTGACCATAGGAAAAAATACATCCAAAATTGGAGGTCTAACTAGTAAGGGAGTTTTCATAGGGAGCATTGTTAAAAATAGTAGTCATAACTTTCTTTCAGAGATACATTTGTACATTACCCTTTTGTCCACAGAAGATCATTTCGATGTGTATATTTATACATGCAATAGTTCTAAGTATCAGAAATTCAAAGTCCGATAGCTTTTGGCATAATACTCATCATTGTGATTCTGGTTATTCTTGGAAAGTTTCGTGTGTCCAGAAAAGAAGCAAAACTCCTTGTGCGCTACGTATAATCCCATCTACGACTTTGGTTGTGTGGAGTGCCATGCACAAAATCTAGGATTTCAGCATGTGTTTTTATCAGTGATATTCATGTTCTGAAAGGTTAGTAGAAATCACTTGGATCCAAACACTGGAATGCAGGTTGAACATCAAAAAGGCCTGCTGAGATGTTGGAGATTACGTACAAACTCCAATTTGAATTTCAACAGAGCACAACTGTTAAATGGGAACAAATAATCTGGACAAACACAAAGGTATTATTTCCAGCATTGCTAAGCTTGTGTTATTTCCTTGTAGTCAGCGAGTAGCATATATATATATTCATATATATATTTTTTCATATATATATATTCGCCATTTGAGAACCAGTCTCATAATGTATAGCAGAAACATATCATGAAATTGGAAATAGAGTTTCAAAATAGGAAATAACCTTTAAAGCTGAGGAAGCATCATCATTCACACAGTTGTTTATGTCTAGAAATTGGGTAGGATGCGTTCTTCTAAGGTGTATATGCTTGATTTTAATTTATTAGTAAAATATATTAGCCAATAGAATCTTAGGTGATTGGAGTAGTCTTATTCAAATCGTTTTGTAAGCTACTAATTTTATATAAAATACCAGGCCCATGGATGCTGTTTATTAGGCTATTTGCTTCTGAAATTAAAAATAGCTACGGTACTTGTGCTGGTATAATTTCAGTTCAAAGGAAAATACAGGGGAAAATCATAGCACATTTCGTTCTTTTTGCCTGACCGAACTGGTGTCGTTTTCTTCAAAGCATTACTGGAATTTCTAAGCTTTTCACAGGAGAGGCCTAGAACTAGGCCTGAAAAATCGACATTAGGTTCCTAAAACAAATGGAAAATGGACTCCAAGATTTGACTATGGAAGAGGAATTAAAAAATGAAAGAACCAAGGAATCAAGTTCACAATGGCAATGAGTATTCAGAAATATTAAGTTCAAAAACCTGTCAAACAACAACCAGTGGAAATGAAATTCTCCTGAGATTCCGTTTTCCAACCGAATCAAATGAATACATAATCCAACTACGACTTTGTGCTGCTTACACGGCTGTTCAACTTAAAGGACAAATACAAGCTTAAGTGAAAGGACGCAAAAGTTTAATGGACGTAACGAGAACCTCAGGAAAGCAGGAATAGCTATAATTCTCAAAAGCAAGTTGAATTTCCAGGAAGAAGTGTCATGAAATCTAAATATTGGCATCAATAAGCAATCAAGATGTGAATCACAATGACATATCATATGTAATTATATGTAGAGGCACAGAATTGGACAGACTCAACTTGAGAGTCAAGAAACATATTAGACAGCTATTCAAAAGGGAAGGTAAATAGACAATTATCACCACATATTAGTAGATCTGAAGATCTCACTTCCAACATTGGGTAGCTACTGGAGACGGAAACAAACCCGAAAGCAAAGGCCTTCGGCTAAGGTAGTGACCCATTTAAACGAAAGAGTAAACCACATTTGCATATTTCCCAAACATGCCATCAATTCAACAGGAAAGTCTATTTGGGAGCCTTTGAAAGAACGCGGGGCGTCTTTCAGTGGGGCCACCGGGATACACAAACAAGCAAAGCAACGAAAACCCCAGGAGAAACCAGGGGACATAATTCCCGGCTATGTGAAATGTGTTGTTTCCTCAAAGGGAGCATAATAGCGCTGTGGCACAGGGGAGTTACAGGCACATTCTGGGAATGGCATGTCTAGACTTCATCTAGTCTGATTGTGGAGAAAGAGCTGTTCCCGATGGAGGCTAAATGGGGAGACACGGCTGAAACGTCTCCTGCCTGATTGGGGATACACAGCTGATCCTAATCCCAGCTAATTCGGTTGACGCAGCTGTTCCTCATCTGGGCTGCTTGGCCACACTCAGCCGATCCTCATCCCGGCTAATTGGGGAGTCACGGCTGAAAGCTCTCCTGCCTAAATGGGGATAGACAGCTGATTCCAATCCCAGCTAATTAGGGTGACGCAGCTGTTCCTCATCTGGGCTGATTGGCCACACTCAGCTGATCCTCATCCCGGCTAATTGGGGAGACGCGGCTGTAAGCTCTCCTGCCTCATCGGGGATAGACAGCTGATCCTAATCCCAGCTAAATAGGGAGAGGCAACTGGCCCCTATGTTGGCAACTGGCCAGACACAGCCGCAGCTATCTAGGCTGATTGCTGATGCACAGCTCATCCTTATCTATGCGAATCAGGAAGACAGTATTTCGTCATCCCGTCTGATTTGGGAGACACAGGTGGACACGTACCAGGGTAGTATCTTTTGCTCGTTCCTCTAAGACCTGAAATCAAGAAGAAATGAAACACTGGATGAAGAATCATCAAGAGAGGCTTCCTAATTGTTGAAATATTTCAAAAAATAGCATGACGTTTTCTCAAATAGCCAAAACCGAATGACAAAGTCATGTTCATTAAATAGGAGAAACTCTAATATCTCTGATGCTGTAGCAGTTAGACAATGGCGTTCAAAGGAGGTCTTGGCAACATATCTTTGGGTTTTGTTCATGTGTCCCAGGTGACCGAAGCCGTGGGAACTACAGAAATAGAGAGTGAAATAATTTTGCTTCCTCTCAATTCGTGTTTTCCCAACTGCCTGTCTACTCACCGTCGTTCATGCGGGCGCCGTAGCAAAAAATCACAAGGAAAGCCTGTCAAGTCCTTGAGATGACTCCTATCAAATTCCTTCCTTTACCATAGGAAACAAGCCATCCAAACTTTTAGGCCTAACCAGTAAGGGTGTTTTCACGGGGAGCATTGTTCAAAATATTGGCCATAAGTTTCTTTCAGAGATACATTTGGACATGATCCTTTTGTCCAAATAAAATCATTGAGATGTCTCTATTTATACATGCAATAGTTCTAAGTAACAGAAATTCAAAGTCCGATATGTTTTGGCATAATACTCGTCATTGTGATTCTGGTTATTCTTCGAAAGTTTTGTGTGTCCAGAAAAGAAGCAAAATTCCTTGTTCACTGCATATAATCCCGTCTATGACTTTGGTCGTTTGGAGTGCCATGCACAAAATCTCTGATTTCATAGTGTGTTTTTCTCAGTGATATTCATGTTCCGCATGGTTAGTAGAAATCCCTTGGATCAAAACTCTGGAATGCAGGTTTCACATCAAAAAGGCCTGGGGAGTTGTTGGAGAACTTGGACAAACTCCGATTGGAATAGCAACAGAGCACAACTGTTCAATGGGAACAAATAATCTGGACAACCACAAAGTTATTCTTTCCATCATTGCTAAGCTTGCCTTATTTCCTTTGTAGTCACTGATGAACTTGTACGTATTTTCACCATTTGACATCCAGTCTCATAATGTAGAGCAGAAACACATCATGCAACAGAAAATAGAGCTTCAAAACAGGAAACGACCTCTAAATCCGTGGAAGCATCATCTTTCCCACATTTGTTTATATGTCTAGAAATTGGGTAGGATGCATTCTTCTAAGGCCTATATACTTACATTTTAATGTATTAGTAAAATATGTTAGCCAGTAGTATCTTATGTGATTGGAGTAGTCTTATCAAAATCTTTTTCTAAGCTACTAATTTTATATAAAATACCAGGCCCATGGATGCTGTTTATTAGGCTGTTTGCTTTTTGACATTCAAAATGGCTCCAGTACTTGTGCTGGCATCAATTTAGTTCAAAGAAAAATACAGGGGAAATTCATAGCAAATGTCCTTCTTTTGGCCTGACCGAACAGCGGTCGTTTTCCTCAAATCATTACTGTAATTTCCATGCTTTTCAGGGAAGCGGCCCAGAACTAGGCCTGAAAAATCGACATTAGGTTCCTGAAAGAGATGGAAAATGGACTCCAAGATTTTACTGTGAAGAGGAATTAAAAATGAAAGATGAAAGAAATCAATTTCACAATGGCAATGAGTATTCAGAAATATTCAGGTCCAACTACCTGTCCAACAACAATCATTTGAAATGTAATTCTACTGAGATGGTGTTTTCCAACCAAATCAAATGAATGAATACATCAGGGAACTCCCACTTTTTGCTGCTTACAAGACTTTTCAACTTAAAGGACAAATGCAAGCTTAAGAGAAAGGATGCAAAAGTTTAATTGACGTACCAAGAAACTCAGGAAAGCAGGAATAGCTATAATTCTCAAAAGCAAGTTGAATTTCCAGTAAAACGGGTCATGAAATCTAAATATTGGCATCAAAAAGCAATCAAGATGTGAATCCCAATGACATATCATGTGTAAATATATGTAGAGACACAGAATTGGACAGACTCAACTTGAGAGTCAAGAAACATATTAGACAGCTATTCAAAAGGGAAGGTAATAGACAATTATCACCACATATTAGTAGATTTCAATTTTTCACTTCCAACATTGGGTAGCTACTGGAGACGAAAACAAATCCAAAAGCAAAGGTCTTCGGCTAAGATAGTGACCCATTTAAGCGAAGAGTAAACCATATTTGCATATTTCCCAAACATGCCATCAATTCAATATGAATGTGTATTTGGTAGCCTTTGAAAGAACGCGGGTTGTCTTTCAGTGGGGCCACCGGGATACACAAACAAACAAAGCAACGAAAAACCCAGGAGAAACCAGGGGACGTGATTCACGGCTATGTGAAATGTGTTGTTTTCTCCAAGGGAGCAATATAGCGCTGTGGCGCAGTGGAGTTACAGGCACATTCTATGAATGGCATGTCCAGACTTCATCTAGTCTGATTGTGGAGAAAGAGCTGTTGCCGATGGAGGCTAAATGGGGATACACGGCTGAAACGTCTCCTGCCTGATTGGGGATACACAGCTGATCCTAAACCCTAATTAAGGGTGACGCAGCTGTTCCTCATCTGGGCTGATTGGCCACACTCAGCTGATCCTCATCCGGGCTAACTGGGGAGTCACAGCTGAAAGCTCTCCTGCCTAAATGGGGATACACAGCTGATTCCAATCCCAGCTAATTAGGGTGACGCAGCTGTTCCTCATCTGGGCTGATTGGCCACACTCAGCTGATCCTCATCCCGGCTAATTGGGGCACACAGCTGAAAGCTCTCCTGCCTATTTGGGGATACACAGCTGATGCCAATCCCAGCTAATTAGGGTGACGCAGCTGTTCCTCATCTGGGCTGATTGGCCACACTCAGCTGTTTCTCATCCGGTGTTGTTCTGGAGACACAGCTGAAACCTATCTTGCCTAATTGGTTATAGCCTGTCTGTTCACCGTGGAGGCTTTGCAACTTTTCCCAGCTGCCCAGCAGCAGGGCGGTTGCCTGTGGTGTGGAGAGAACTGGTTGTGTGTTGCTTCTCTGCATCCCTGAAGGTGGATGCTGTCATGTGGCCACACGGCCTTCTCCCTAATGAAGAACGCCCTCTGCTTTCCCCGAGGTTAGGGGCCGTGTGCATGGCCAGACTAAGGGATGAGGTTCACATCTCTTCCTGTCTAGGGCATTCCCTGTCCCTGGGGCTGCCCCACTGCAGAGACACTGTCCTGGGTACAAGTTTATACAGTGTGGGCAAGGGGCTCAGAAATTGCCAGCAGAAGGAGGAAGCGTGAATAGGTTGCTGGGCGGTTGAGGGGTTCAGCACAGGCCTCCTCACACTCACTGCTGGAGGTCCTGGGGGGAAGGCCTTCGGTTGCCTCACTGGGGCCTTTCCTCTCTCAGATGGGTGGCAGGGCACAGGATGCCTGCTGGGGGCCAGGTAGGGGCAGGTAGGGAGCATATGGGCAGTGGAGGGGCATCCCCAGGGATAGGGGCTTTGCTCTCTGGTCTGAGTGGGTGGTGTGCTTGCCCTGCCCAGCAGGAGTCAGGCAGTGCTCTCCTGTTTGGGTGCAGGGTTTCTACTGCAGGTCCCTAATCACCATTTTATCCAACAACAAACTTAGGGGTGAAAGTGGCTGTGACCACAAAGGGGACAGGCAGGCCCAGGTGGAGGTGGGACCAAGGTCACTTGGGGTCCCTCCTGGGGTGAGACCTTGGCAGGGCGGCTCTATCCATGTTCAGTCAGCTTGCACAGCCACTGGGCAAAAGAAATCCAGCCGCTCTGTTCAGGCAGTGATTGGGTCCAAAGATGGAATAACTTGTGGGGAAAATTCACAGAGGCTGAAAGACAACAGCATTGTGTGACTTTCCTTCTCTCCCAGGGAGCGAGGCCTGTGTGTGAGAGTTCCTGCTTTGCGGAGTCACAGCCACACCTACAGGTGCTACCACACTGACGGGAACCATGGGGCAGCGGGCTTGTCTCTCCCTTGGACCTGAAACATACCCCAAGGTGCCCTGGGCCAGTGGTGGCCCAGGTGCCCTGACACAGGACTGGTGATCTTGGCACTGGACCCAGTGGCCTCACTGGGAGGACAGGGCAGGGCAGACTCCTCAGGTCCCTCAGGCCATGCCACCATCCCTGCTGGGTGCCCCGTGGCAAAGCTGTGAGTGCACCCAGGTTCTGGATGCATCCCTCACAGCAAGGAGGCCGTGGGCAGGATGGAGGAAGGCCTGGGCCGAACAGTGTGACAGAGGAGGGCTGTAGGGCAGGGTCCTCAGCAGCCCGCGCTGGGCCCTGTAGAGGTCGGGGAGCTCCATGGACAGCAAGCCCCTTTCCCTGCAATCAGTGCACAGCAGTCAGTCCCTGCTTCCCAGTGATGCTTGGCTCTGGGGAGCTGGCCCAGGGAGCCTGTGTCCCAGGATCCCTGCCTGAGGGACCCCCAAGCCTTTCAGGATGTCACCTGGGGTCATCAGGCAGCTCGCCTGCGCCCGGACATCCTGTGGGGGTCATAGTCCAGCCAAACTCTGTGCTGGTGGACACCGGTCTCCATGGGCACCACTGCCCACTCCTGGACCCTCCCCTGCCCACTTTGGACTGCTGTGGGTGGGCGGTTGAGGTAAGGCAGGCACTGCCCAGCATCTGACTTCCTGGAAGAAGAGTCTGAAGACCTGAAGGAAACAACATGGGGTGAGAACCAGACTGGGGGTCTGCTACCTCACTCTCCTCCTGGCCTGTATGGGCGCCCTTCTTGTCTTGGGGCCTCAAGGCCCAGTGAGGCTGGGAACCAGCTCTGGGGCCTCGCTCACCTGTAAAATCATGGCAAGCCCTCTGGGCCCTCACATCTGTCAGGTTGGGTAGTGCTGGGCTCCTGGCCCAGTTGGGTAGGGATGTGCGTGGATGGGACAGGTGCCCCTATGATCACCTGTGGTCTGTCTGTGGGGGACCTCCTGACCCGAAACAGTGCGTTGAGTGTCAGTATCCTCAAGACAGGATCGTGGTGGAGCTCAGGGTCACAGAGAGCAAGTTCTGTACTGGTCTCCGAGCCCCCATCAGCCCTCCCCTCTCTTCATGCACACAGCACCCAACACAGGGGCGTTCCAGAGGGACACATCTGGTGGGCCCAGAGGCCTGGTGCTGCCTGCTGCAGCTCAGGGTGAGGGTAGAAAGTGACCAAGAGTGGGTGTGGTGGGCGTGCCCCACCAGGGCCAGCTCTCCTTCAGAGGTGGCCCCTCCTTCCCAGGCTCCAACCTGCAGCCTACCCACCCACCTGTCCCCAGGCCAGCTCCTTCCTTCTCCTGGAAGGGAGATAGAATTATAAGGGGTTGTGTTTTTTTCCATTTCCATCACTTGTTGCTCTTGTGCAGACACACCACTGATTTCAGAATACCCATCATGTTTCCTTCCGAAATTCATGGATTTTTCCTATGAAGGTTTTTCACAGTTCTGTAGATTTTTCGAAGTGCTTTATTCTTCTGTTCTTGTCTGTCTCCCCAGCCCCGGACACAAACGGGGCCCCTGGGACACAGATAGATTGCTTTTGGCGAAAGAAATGGCTGAACACCAGGCAGCCCGCTGGGCCGCCCGGTTCTGTAGGGTTTTCTGCACCTACAGCTGTGTCGCCTGTGAATGAAGACAGTGTCATGCCCTTTTCCATTCTGGGACCTTCCTTCCCTTTCTTGTCCCATTGCTTTAACTGGTTGGCAATGTCCAGATGATGTCGAATAAAAGCAGCAAGAGTGACGATCCTTGCTTTGTTCTTACTATTGGGGGGCTGAGGGGCAGGCATACCCCGTTCAGACACAGGCTTTTCAAAGAGGCCCTTTTTTAAAGGAATGGAGCAGCAGGAATGAAGGTGAGCAGACAGGCAGGAAAAGAGAGGCAGAGAAGCTTTCTACTTAGTTGTTCATCTCGGTTGTCTGTCCAGACCGGGATCGTGAACCCGAGTCCTTGGATGTATGTGGACTGAGTTTGAACTGAGGCCTCGGACTTAACTTCTACTCACCAGGGTGTACAAAGGACAAAAAATTAAATTAACAAGGTAAGAATTTAAAATAAAGACTGAAGAAGATAAGACAAAGATCACCATTATCAGTAACTAGCCCGGGAGATGTAACCCGGCCTCCAGGACCAGACAAGGACTAAGTGATGTCACAGATGGGCTACTTGTAGGGTCAACAAAGGTCACCGCTTAGAAGAAACAGTCTAGGTATCCGGCTCCACTTCCAAAGCTCAGTCATTGAACAGACAAGCAGAATGCCCTGTGGCCACACACTGATAGAGGCAAAGTAAAGGTCCCCAGAGACATCGGTAGGCCTTCTGGATGTGTGGTTTCCCGGTGCTTGTGGGGGTCCAGCTCACTAAGAGGCTACACCCTGCTTACACTCAGCCCAGAACAGCAGACAGAAAAGAAGACTCCTGAGCATGTATCAGCAAAGTGCATCTGGCCGAGTATGAAAAATCATAGCACAGCACGGCCAAGCAGGGGTCCCGAGTGCAAATCCGAACCCACGCACGAGAGTTGTGCAGAAAAGAAAAAGCATTGACTGTGTGAATGGATGCAGGAAAAGCATTTTAGAAAAAATGTAATATCCGCTTGCAACAAAAAGTCAGCAAACAAGAAATTGAAGGGAACTTTCTCTGTTAATAAAGAACACCCAAAAATCTCTTCCCCAAGCTGACATACTTGTTTAAAGGTGAAAAAGAAGGGTTTCCTTTCAGCTGGACAGTGAGGCAGTGCTCCCAGTCTGCAGGGTCATGGTCAGGGAAACAGTTGAGGAGTCAAAGACACACAGACAGGGAAGGAAGAAATACCACGTTTCCCATTAGAAGAAAACGTAAAGAACTAGAAGCACCCACAGAAACTTCTAGAAGTCAAAGTAGGTTCTGCAGGGTCACAGAGCGTGAGACCCACAAACAGAAGCTAATCACTGCTGCTGGTACTTCACAGGAACAGTGGAAATGAAAATGTAAGTTACAGTGGAAGTGTTTCCATCTAAAATGGAAACTCACACACGTGCCCTCAGAAAAATAAAAACCTAAGCTTGATAAGGACAGACTGCAAACCTTGTGCCTGGAGACCGAGAGAGCAGGTCAGGCTGGGACAGAGATGGGGCGGGTGGGCGTGGCTGAACTGAGCTGCTTTTATTAGCTTAGGAAATTTTCAGGAATGATCTCAATTTTTATCATTTTTGATATATATTTTAATATTTACTGAGGCGACTTTGATTTACAGTGTAATCCAAGACCCGATGTGCAAGTTCTCCAATCATCAGCTATAAGAGAACATACCACACCTGATCTAGAACACACAAGCCCTCCCCACTGCCCATGGGCCTGTGGATCCCTGCCCCCACCCACCCCATTCCCACTGTTTCACTGTCCGAGGGTTGCTCTCGTTTGATCTCTTCCTTTGTATTTTTAAAACAATTTTTCAATCCATATAGGAGTGAGAGCACCTGATATTTGTCCTGCTCCTTCTGATTTATTTACTTAACATAGTCCCTTCTAGTTCCAATCAAAAGTCAGAAATAAAAGGATTTCCTCTTGTTTAGGGCTATATGGTATTCCATTGTGTATTGAGAACACATATTTATTCTTTCATTTGGCAATGGGCACTTAGGATATTGTCCAGGCCTTGGCTATGATAAATAATGTTGCAATAAACATGGAATTTGTGATTTTGCATTTTGGGGGTCAACACCCAGAAGTGTGAAGACAGGACCATATGGGATGCCCATTCCAAACTTCCTGAGGACTCTCCACACAGCTCTCTGGAGAGGTCGCCCCATTTCCTATGCCCACCCATGGTGGACAGAGTTTCTCTCCAGTATTTTTCATTGGGATTCTTTCAGCAAACGGCCATTCTCACAGATTTGAGGTGGTCCTTATCATTCTTTCGATTTTCATCTCCCTAATAACAAGTGAGGAACATCATCTTTGGAGGAATGTCCATTTGATTTCAATTTATTTTTGCATCTTAACAGATCCTGTCCCCGGTGCTTGGCTGGCCTGACAATGGTAGGACTAACATGCATGCATGCCAGGTGTGCTTATTTTTAGAAAAGTGCTGAATCACTAGAAACTCATTACCAGCAGGTTACATGGATGGTGGAATTTACAACCAGAGATTAGTGCTGGACCCTCTGGCTCTGGAATGTGAGTGTGGAGAACTCTGGGAACCAGTCGGACAAGTGGGGCGAGGAGACAAGGTCATGAAGAACACAGTGACTCCCCCTTGGCCAGGAGTGTGTGGGCCCAGACCAGAGACCATGGGTAGCGGGGTGGCCCCCAGTCCCGTCCCATCCCTCGAAGCTGTCAGAGACCTGACACCACCCCTTCCTCCCGTCCTTTGCCAAAAGCACAGACTCAGCCCCACATGGAAGGAGCCAAGGGTTTGTGAGTAGGAGCTCCTTTCCTCTGTGGCCAAATGTCACATGTCTTCAGTCATTGCTGTCTGTGCCCTGCCATCTTCAGTCAGAAGGAAAAGGTTGCAGATGACACTGGTAAGACCATGAAATTCTGCCCTCTCTATCTAGAAATAGCCTTCCCCAAGCCCCCCCAGGGACGCACCTGCAGTGTCCTGTGTGTGCAGATCCCAAACCGCAATTCCTCTATTTGAGTAACTCTTCCTTTGCTGTTGCTACAAGAAGAGCTGGCCCCAGGTGACCTTTCTTATTGAAGCCAATAACACACCACCACTTACCAACACAAAGAAACTAAAACATTGAAACAACTGTGGAAGTAGCAAAACGACTATGGAATCTGAAGACCCATTCAGGTCCTGAAAAAAGAAAATGGAGTCACAGGCCTCAGTCAACATCCCAGTGAGATTCTCCTGTTGGCCTGACAAGCTTATCCAACCACAGACAGGACAGATGTGCCACCAGAGGATGCCCTGAGGAAGAAGAGTGAGAGGGACAGCTTGCCCTCCCGGTGGGGAGTCTTGAGCGAGAGCAGAGTGTGGCTGAGAGTAGCCCACAGGACAGAGCCCATCTGAGCCTCACAGAGCAGACAAGCACAGGGTCAACCAGGGACAGACACCTTGCCCATGAGGAGGGGCAGGTGACGGATGGAGATCACCAATGCTCAACATTATTACAGAAAGACAGGTTACAATGACAAGAGATGCATCCTGGTGGCTTGGGGGTTAAGTCCACAGCCCTTAGCTGGTGCAGTCCACATGCTTTCCAAGGCCCCAAGGTCAGGGTGTGTGTGTATGTGAGCAACATCAACACCTAAATAAAAATAAGGTGTTTTTCCTCCTCTCATCTCCAGCCTGCTTACTCACCTTCATTCCTGCCTGAACCTTACTTAAAAAAGCCACCACAACAAAATGCCTCAGCTCACCTGTCAGAACAGCTAAAATTGAAACAGTAGCGACCTCGACGCTGGGGAGGTTGCCGGTGCCTGAGCAATCCAAGCCCAGATGCCTCCTACAAAGACAAACAGGTAACATGTGAGCAGTCCTGTTCTCCTGTGAATAAACTTGTGCTTAGACTGATTTTATCTGTAAGACAGGGGTGGGGTATTGCTGGGGCACCGCTGAGGCACAGGTGTCACCTCAGGTCCATCTGAAAGGGCACAGCATGGCTGAACACAGCACGGCTGAGCACAGCACGGCTTCATACTGAAGCCAGGGCAGGGGTGCAAGAGCAGCACGAGGGGTGCTGTGACGATGGAGATGTTCAGGACAGACTGTGATGGACACATGATAAATCTGCCCAGAATGAAACACAGGCATGCAGGTAAGAGGCTGGAGCCAGGCCCCCAGACTCTGCCGATGATGTGGGCTTTCTGGATGTCGTGTTATCCCGGAGCTTTTCAAGATGCTGCTAATGGGGAATGTCAGCTGAGAGGGACAGGGAGACAGGGAATTCATTCCTTGTTTAGAGGTGCAGGCAGGATGAGAGGAGGAAGAGGCATTTAATTTACTTTATTTAGTTACTTGTCTTGATTGTTCTTCTGGCCCCGGGAGATGAACCTAGGTCCTTGGGATGCATGTGGACTGCACTCTGCTAGAGGCGGCAGATCCCACTCCTACTCCACCAGGGCACGCTTCTCTTTATTATTTCTTACAGCTGCATGTGCATCTATAGGTCTCTCAAAACAAGTTTTTAAAATTTTGTAACAAGTTAAAAATGCATATGATGCATCCAAGTCTGCAACACACATCCAAGAGATAAGACGGTGTGAACACAAGGTGCCCCCCAGGAAGGAAGGCACCACTCAAAGGTGGTCTGGGCACAGAGCTGGCCCTCCACCACTGGTCTGCAGGGGGAAGCTTGGCCGCGTTTCTGCAGGGCTCCACCTCAGTCCCATCTGTGGACACCAGCCTCCTCCCCCCATTACACACGCACACACACCACACACAAACATCATGAGCTCACTCTGCCTGTGGCTGCAGTCTGGGTGGGATCCCTTCTCTTAGGGCTCTTTGTCCAACTCAGTTTCAAATGACTCATGAGTGGCCCTGGCCTTATCCAGGGGGACCCCCTACCTGGACCCATAAACCTTCCCAATTAAGCAATATTTCCTGATAAGTGAACTTGAACTTGCCTACTCCTCGCAGACGACTGCCACGTGCTCCCCACCCTGTGTAACCTGCCTTTCCTGGAGCTCATTGCTGGGGTTCTGGGGCTCCCCCCAGTGATGCTGCCAGTTCAACACTGAGGACCAACCTCCTTCATCTCTCTGCTGTCTCTCCACCTCTGTGTCTCTCATAACCATTCTGCCTCTGTCCTCAGCAGAGGGGCAGGCATTGGTGGCCCCCCGACATGAGGCCCTGAGGATCTGTGGTTCTGAGCAGCTGCACAGAAGCAGAGGTGAGAATGCACACCCGGCCGGTGAGCCACAAGGCACCAGGGAAGCTCCAGGTGCAGATTTCTCCCACAGAAGCCCAGGGCCCTTCCTCATGGGCCAGGGATGCCCCGGAAAAAGGGCTACCCTCCCAGGCCTGGGGCTGCTCTGCTGGAGGCCAGGCCAGCAGTGTGTCTCTTAGCGGTGTCCTTTGAGGCTGACCCCTTACATTCTGTGGGCCAATTTACCACCCACAGTGGGTGGTCTTCCACACAAATCACTGCCTTCTCCAGGCTCCGCTGACTTAAGAGAAGCCAGTATGGGTGTGGGCACAGGTGGGCCAGCATCTGCAAAGGTGCATGGGGGATACATGGGGGTGGTACAGTGTGAAAAGCACCAGGGGCCCCACCAGAGCGGCCAGGGCTCGCTGGGCACCTCAAGAGGCTAACGGGGTCCACCTGGGCTCTCTCTGCTGATTAGGGAGGTCTTCAGCCTGGAAAGGGGGTGCAGGGACTGGGGGTCTGAGGCCAGGAGACTCTGGGGGAGGTACCATCTCCTCTGCTACCTTATCCTCAAGTGGGGGTGCTGGTGGGGGCGGCCTCTCAACAGCACCCAGCACCTGGTGAAGGCCTGCCCCAGGCCCTGGCCATGCAGCCAGCACGCCACTCCTCCACTCTGGTCCCCACTTCTTGCATGAAGGTGTATCTTGGAAGCCGCCCCAATAATACCTGCAGTGGTGCAGCTATGCTGCACAGGAAGTGGGGTGTCCCCAGGGAAGCCCTGGCCCCCTGCTAAGACCCGATGTCCCAGGACAGCAGGACCCCAGCCTGGCACTCAGGCTTCCAATCACCTGCAGCCAGCTGTGGCTTGAAGGCTCCAGTCCAGAACTTGTGCAGAACCTCTGTCCTGTACTCCATGGGGGGGCGAGTGAGCAGCTCCCATCCTCAGGACAGCTTGTGATGCCTGCTGTACCTTCCAGAGGTATGCTGAGAGCTCAGACCTCACTCTCCTTGGATTCGCCTCTGAGCCAGCAGTCCCAGGTAGGGCAGGGCTTTTGGTGGAGACCCTGAGGGCAGGGAGGGCAGATGCCCCTCCTGAAGCCTGTGGGGCTTCCTGCAATCCTTTGACCCAGGTGTACTATACAGGGACAGATCTTCTGGTGAGGTGAGCCCCGCCCACAGGTGGGGCCTGAAAGCAGGAAGACAGGAGGCCTGTGACACCTGGGAAAGGCAGAATCATGGGCATCTTTTCCACAGGATGACGAGGCAGCTCCCTAGAGCTGAATGGCCCTTAGGGAAGGGGCTTATGCAGCCCACTCTCCTGCCTCACCTGCCAGCTCTGAGGGCAGACAGACCTTCCAGAGAGGTGGGATGGGGGAAACTGCTGGAGTCATGAGGACTGGGGTGAGATCTCTGAGAGATCTGGATGCAGACCCTGGGCCATGTGTGAGCAGGTTCAGGGAGCAGGCTGGGAGCTGGGCTCTTCAGGCTCCTGGAAGCTTGGCTTGGGGGCATGGCACCCATGTCCCTTCAGCAGCCTAGACCCAGAGTGGTGCCATCTTCCAAGTGCCTGCTGACATAGGTCCTGATCAGGGCTTCTAAGGGTGGTGCTTCTGAGGGGCTGTGGTCCCTCTCCATGTCCCATTCTGGTCTTCCCAGCTCCCCTGATTTCCAGGGCCCTCGTCCAGTGTTTAGAGGGTACCTAAGAGTCAGCACTGGCAGTGATCTTGGCTTCCAGGTCACCTTCCTCCACTGAAGCACAGGAGCCTCTGATCCACCATCTGTGGTGACTCTACCACTAAGATTTTCACGAAAACACTCCCAGGCAGACCATCACTCTCTCAAACACTCGGAGACAACAGAAACCATAAAGCTGAGTTCTAGGGTCAGGATGGAACCCCTGACCACATGGGTAAGGCTCTGCAGTGAGCCCAAGGGTCAGACACCTCTCACCAGGAGCACAAGTGTCCACTCTTCGCCCTGTCCCCAGGCTCAGGTTGTGCCCTGGGAGGGAGGCAGCTCACATGGTTCCAGGCAGGTCCAGTGCTCCCGCGGATGGGTGGGCACCGGAAGGCAAACCAGTCACCAGAGTGAGTAGTTTCACCACCACATCCTGGACAGAGGTCATTGCAGCAAATGTCCGACCCACTGTATTAATAATTCAGAAAAAGAGTCATTAATTGTGTGGGTAATAAGGTCATGAACTGTCATTAAAATAACATTAATAAAAGAAAGGGGAGATGAGGTGTCAAAGTGCAGAGCAACTCAAGCCCTTGTTCAGCCAGGTCGATTCATCTGAGTCCATGGTGACCCGGATCAGCGCCCCTGGCCTCTCAGGCCGAGCGGTTCTGTTCTGCAAAGGGCACGCCCATCACCTGCTGACCTGTCTCCCCTTTCAAGCAAACTCTCCGGAGAGCGGTGCTCGATCCAACACCCAGCTGACACCTGATTCCCAGTACTACCACCCAGCTCCCAGGACTCCAGCCCCGTCTGTTTCCCCACAATCTGCCCTCTCTCTCCCACCTGCCCCGGCTGCTAAACCCCAGCCCGTCCCCACAGCCGCCGCGGGGGCTCGCCCCAGTCTCCAGGCCCGGACCATCAAGCTCTCTGGCCTGGCTGCTTGACAACCCCTGAACTCACCTCCGACGACGCGCCTCCTCTCCCTGCAGGCTGGGCGCACACCTGTCCCGCTCCTGGAGACGACCAGTCCTGAGTGCCCGACAGGGCTGGGGCGGAGCGGGGCGAGCTCAAGGTGGGGCCAGGCCAGCTGGCCGGCGCCCAGCCCTCGCCGCAGCGCTCTGGGCGCTGTAAGAGTTTGGTGGCAGTGGCGCGCCTTGCATGGAGCCTGGAGCGCTATGGTCAGCCCGGCAGAGCGGCGAGGTGCTGATGGGCCCCTGCTGGCATGCTGGCTGGCCGCGGCTTTCGCGCTGACGCTGCTGCTCCCCACGCTGTGCCTTTCAGCCGCCTGCTTCAGGTAGATGCTCCCAGCTGCCTGGCAGGGGAGTGGGCGCGGGGCCAGGGCCAGACCTGGACCTGCGGCCGGGGATGAGGTGGCCCTGGTGCTCAGCCGGAGTTGGGCTGGCGTGGGCAGCGGGTTGACTGGTGCTGTTTGCTTGAGGTGTGCAAGTTGCTCAGTCTGCAAGTCGGTGTCCCCGTGCCACGGGGAGAGGAACCAGCAATGCTGGGAGAGGAACCAGCTACGCGGACGGGCTTTCCTGGGGCTGCGGACCCTGATGACCCTGGAGTCATCGCCGCCTTCGCAGGGCTTTCGAGTTCAGGGAGCTCGATCTGGTCCTGGCTCCCTCAGGCTGCTAAGTTCCTGCCAAATGGCTGGAGCTTCGCCAGCCTTGCCCACCAGCCCTCTTTGCAGCCCCCTCCTTTCTCTCCTCGAGAAGTTAATTTAACAACAAAAAATACGTGCAAAATTCAGATGTTCCTTGCTCTGAGCCCCAAAGAGGGGGCACCCTCCAAGTCAGAAGAATTTATTTTTCTTGCGCTGTGCTTCTGACACTCACTAGGTTTTTCTCCTCTGTTGGACCCACCTGGTGTGCCCAGCTGGTCGGATCGTGAACACCCTTGCCTACCCTGAGTTGCGACGGGTGGCGCTTCCTTGCCACAAAGTTTGCGTGGTCTTGGCATGAGTCCCCACTTTCCTTCCTTCCTTGCTCATCCCTCTCTTCCAGAACTGGCATGTCCAGCCAGCAACCCTTAGGGACCCTCGCTGTGTTTTGCAGATGGGCATCCCAGGTTGGGGGGAGGCAAGGTTCAGGGCACCCTCAGGCACTCTCAGACTCCCTGATCCCTGCCCAAGCTGTCCCCAGGGCTGTGCCAGTCTCCTGCCCATGTCCTGGACCTTGCAGGGCCCTGTCCTGGGAGCCTCCCTGATGGGCTGGTCACCTGTCCCTTCACCTCTGGCCCAGGTCCTGGCTGCCAATGTCATAGCCAGCAGAGGGGCCTGTTGGTCCAGAAATGTGGCACCGTCAGGGCAGCGAGAGGCCTTGGCGAGGAGCCCTGAAGGTGCATATTGTTCTCAAATAAAATAAAATATTTTCATGGGAAACTTTCCTTTTGTGCCTTTTTCGCCTTCTGTGTCCTTCTCTTGGGTCGACTTCCAGGATCAGTTATGTGTCTCCTTCCCCTGGGGCCTCACCGCAGATCTTGCCTGGTCCTGCTGTGGATCCAGTCCTGCAGTGGCCCTGGGCTGTGTGTAGCTGGCATGTCCCTGCACACCATCTATTCAGCCCTGGCCTCACCCTGGCGGGTGGGAGGGAGGGTCAGAGGATGACCATCTGGCTGTAGGTCCACTGTGAGTCAGGAGGCCTTGTACCACTGGCTCCTGGCACCCAGGCCTGCTGGTCTGCTCACCAGGCATCAGACCACCCTGGTTGTGTCTGCTCCTCTGTGCACTAACCCGGGGTCCTATTGGCCACCTGTCCTCTGGCAGATGACACCCAAAAGAGTTAGGATCCCCCAGCACCCCACACAGCCCGGCCCCGGTGGCCCAGCACTGTGCGTTTCTGGAAGTTCCAGCTGCCACACAGATGTGTTTTGGCTTGCTCTCCGGAAAATCCTGCCTCCACGTAGGATTGTAGAAGGCTCCTTCCCCACTGGGGCCAGTTTCTTTGACCTTGAGGGTCACACGAAGACCTCCTCTGAGTCCTGCCCTGTGGGCACAGTGGACGCAGGTGTGTAACTCTGGGGTCAGTGGCATGGGGTGGGGGATTTGCCCAATGGCTGAGGTCCTGAATGGACTGGCCAGGTACCAGCTTGCTCCTTGGGGACATTTTCGGACACGAGTTCATTTCCAAGGACAAGAGGTAAAAGGCAGGCTGGTTTATGTGAGCAGGCCTGGTTTCTGGCCAGAGTTCTGGAACCCTATCTCCTGGCCCAGCAAGTGCAGGAACCAGAGAGGGGAGGATATGGATGAAGGCGGTGAGGGTAGTGCAGCAGGGGCTGGATCAGGGTCCTCTTGGTGTGGGCGTGCTGAGGGTGCTGCCCAACAAAGTGCAGGGGAGCTGGAGCCAGAGGAAGGAGCAGGCTCCAGCCCCTCCCTTCCCCCTCTCCACAGCTCTGCCTGGCACAGGGCTCCCAGGCAGGAACCCAGCTCCAGTTACAGCCCAGAAACCCAGAGGCTGGCCTGGGGGAGGGTCACATGGGCCGTAGCAGCCCTCCTGGCCTCCTCCCCAGGTTTCAACCCAAGCCACCAACTGCTGCCCTGATACTGTTCTCCTCCACCTACAGAAGGCCCCCCAGACTGGCCTGTCCGAGGTGGGGAGGGGCTCCGCTGCGTGATCTGACCCTCCTTTGGGCATAGTTAGGTGGCGGTGCTTTCATTTGTTTCTCTGAGGGCTGCAGGGTTGTCTGTGCTGTGGGATAGGCATTGACCTGATGCCCTCCTGGCAGGAGGGGCCCACCCAGGCTCTAGTGTGTTTGGCTTAGACATGGAGCAGGGCAGGTTGAACACCTATGACTGGCCTGCCTGGCCACAGGGGCAGGCACACCTGCCCCTAGCCCCCTGTCCCCTGGGTATGTTTTCAGGTGAGACCTCTGGCAGAGTCTGGGCTGTGCCTGCTCAGGGAGGGCTTCCCAGATCCTGGAGCCTGGGCTGGTCTGCCACTTTTTGAGGAGGTACTGGCAGAGGGGTCTGGGCTCCCGAGTACCTCCCGGACTTCGGGCCTCCTTCTTCAAGCCAGTACCCAGTTGGGCTCCCAGGAAGCTGTGCTCCTTCAGAATGGTGGAGACATCCTTGCTAGGCTGCTGCATGGTCCTCGGGCATGTCTGCAGGTGGCTTGGGCAGTGGGGCCCTGCCAGTTGTCAGGTCTGTGATCTGTCCCACCCCTGCAGCCTCAGGCAGCTTGGTGGTCTGGCTGGAGGAAGCAACTCTAGGCTACCTTGTGGGAGTCGGTGCGTGGCGGTGTCCAGAGAGGCAACTGGGTGCCAGCCTCTGTGAGCTGGTGCCCGAGCGTCGAGGCTTCTTTTTGTTCCTGAGATGTAAATCTGCCTGAGTTCTCCCTCTCAAAAGCTGTGCTCAGAGGTTTTCAGGAGCCACCAGATGGCAGCCAGCTCTGCTATCTAGTTCCATAACGTTCCATCACCCTAGAAACTTCATATCCTCCCCCAGCAACCACGAATCTACTCTGTCTCTGAATTTGCCTCTTCTGGGTATTTTACATTTGTGTAATCCTGCAGAATGTGGCCTTCTGGTCTGGGTTCTCAGCAAGCGCAGTGTTTAAGGGGAAGCGTGTCATGGGGTAGTTAGTGCCTCATTCCTGTTCTGTGACCGGATGACTTTGGATTGGTGGCAACCGTTCTTAATCCGTCCATCAGCAGCTGTACGTTTCGATGTCTGCCATCTGGTCCTTGTGCAACGCTGCAGTGAGCAGCCTTGAGCGGCAGGTTCAGGGTGCATGCTCGAGTCTGTGTCTGACTCCACTCAACCTTTTGAGGAAACCACTGAGTTGTTCTCATGGTCTGATCCACCATAGGCTCCCCTTCCCACCCTCTCGACAGTACTGGGGTTCCCTGGTTTTTTCATTTAATTCTGGTTGGTCGTGGGAGGCCCTGTCTCCTTGTGCTTTGCTTTGCATTTCCCTAATGACAGTGGTGCTGAGACCTTTCCCTGGGCTTCCAGGCTGCAGCTCTGTCTGCTTCGGGGAAATGTCTGTTCTGTCCCTTCTCTTACTCTGTACTGAGTTGTCTCCATCATGGGAACCCTGGCAGGTACCAGAGCCTCGTGGGCTGAGCCCTGTTCCTTAGCTGAGCCCACCACTGTCTCAGTCCCAAGGGGCCACACTGGCATCTTCTCAGCATGTTTTCCTTCTGTTTGGGGCCTGGCCTGGCTGTGGGGGAGTGTGGTAGTGTGGTGTTCTGGTCACAAGAGCCTAGCTGGAGTCCTGGGGGTGGCTTAAGGGTGCTGCCCTGGGTGGCTAGCTTCCATGGTGTGCTGTGAGGACCCCGTGGGGAGGCAGTTGTGGGGAACCCTTGGGGCAGTCAACCTGGTCTCTTTGGTCCCCAGGGTGCACCACTCCACTCTGAGGGCCTTGGTCTGGCCCGTCTGCCTCGCCAGCCCCTATGCCTTCCCCAGAACCACAGGACCCTGCTCCAACCCCAGAGCAGAGCCACTTAGGAGCCAGGGACCAGGCTTGGGGCCTTGCCTCATGTGCCTATGGGCAGTGTGGGGCTGGAGTTGTGGGACCACCACTTGGCTCCCCTCAGCTGTGCGGGCAGATATCCAGTCACAGCCGTTGGCCATCTGGACAGGGGACAGCTATCCTAATCTCACTCCCATTCTCGCTGCTGTGGCCTAGCACCCAGGAGGCCCCTGGCACCAGAGGGCCGGCCTGGACTCCCAGGGTGGCTGTGGCCAAGGCGCCTGCCCAGGGGCCGGGTGCTGTGGAGGACAATAGCAGAAGTGTGTGGACCACTTTCCCCTAGTAAAGAATGCACTGAAGAGCTCCTCGGCATGGGCCCTGGATGCAGAGGGCAGATGAACCAATAAAAGCCTGTCTTGGCTTTCCTAGAGTGGAAAGAAGACACCTGTCAGCAGTCCGGTGCCACCCATTGTCCCACTGGGTCCTGCCCAGTGGGATCCTGCAGTGCCCACCCTGCCTGTGGCCGCAGGGTCAGGAGGGGCATGACAAGGCCCAGTCTAGGGTTGTTGGGAGTGTGACCCGTGCATGTGGTGGCTCAGGTCCCCAGTGGTTCCCACTGAAGCCCCCTCTGGGAGGCCAGGGGTCCCTGGGGCCTCCCTCCAAATTTCTTTGGGCTGCGTGGGATGCCCTTTCTCCCCAGGCTGCTGCTCTGCACCTGGTGGTCCTGGGCTGTGGCTCACCAGGGCCCCCACCGCCACCCTGTCTTCCCATAGTGAGGCCTAGACCACAAACCTGGATGTGGGAGGGCAGTTCTGTGGGCAGCAGGCATGTGCAGAGGACGGAGGGCCAGGTAGGGCCAGGGGAGGCCTGAGCAGCCCTTCATCAGTGGGCTGCGGCTGTGTTGGCAGGACTGTGGTTCTGCCCGGACAACACCGACCTGGTGACCCTCGCCCAGCCCATGGTTTCAGCATGGTTCCTGCTGGCCTGGAGCCTCCATCCGCAGGAGGAAACCCAGCTGCCCAGCTGTCCTTCCCTGTGCCTTGAGCGGACAGCTGGATGAAGGAATGGAAAAGGAAGCCTCAAGCTGTGTTTGTTTTTCTCAGAGATACCTACAGCCCATGCATCCAGGGGAAGTGGCCTGGAGGTCTGGCCTGTGAGGCCCTGCTGTCAGGGACCCCAGACCAGAGGACGTCAAATGTGTGTGGGGAGCCTGGGTCTGCCCCTTGGGACAGACAGAGCCCTGGGCCCGCCCCAAGCCGGGCAGTGGGCACCATGGCCCCCTTTTCCTGCTCCTGCCCAGTGTCTCTCTTCTGCGGGGTCTCTCCCTCCTGTCCCTCTGAGGGACACTCAGTAGGTGGGCGTGTAGTCATCTCTGAGACTGTGAGACTGGACACAGTGCTGGCCAGGCCACTCCATTCCTCCAGGAAGCCTCTGTGGGTGCCCTTGCCCAGCCCCGGGCACTCCTGTCTGGCTCCTGCACCAGCTCCCACAGACAGCCAGCTGGCAACCTTCAGGGTCTTGGTCATACCAGCTTTGCTCACTCAGGAGCCTGAAGGTGGACAAGGACTTTCTAAAGGTTCCAGGATACTAGGACTGGTGGGCGGTGCTGGGTCCTGGTTTAGCTAGGTCCGGGGTCTGCGCTTGTCTGTGGTGGCTGGCTGGGCCAGGTGCACCCCTCCAGCACTGGTCTGTCCAGAGCAGGATGTGACTGAGGGCTCTGTGCCCTAGATTGCCGGGCTGTGTGCCCTTGGCTCCAGCCCCTGAGGTGGAGAGTTCCGACCTAGTGGTTTTCATAGCTGATGGAGGTGACAGCCGCTGTAGATGGGGCTGTGCCACCAGCCCCTGCCCCGCAGTCCCCTGGCCCCCACAACCTTCTGGCTCTCTGGGCCACCACCTCCTGGACTCAGGTGGAAGACGACATAGGAAGGACTGAGGGTTAATCTCAGAACCAGTTTCTCTGCCCTGGAATTTGTTTTGAATTTGATTCACACAGAAATTAAGTGTCTGTGGGGCTGAGGCTTCCTTGGCAGGGCCTGCAGCTTCTATAACTCAGTCTCCCTCTCAGCGCAGGTTCTCACTCCCCGTGCCTGGGTGCCAGTTTGTGGCTGAGTGTCCCCCCATGACCCCTTGGTGACCCAGTCTGCTGATGGTGGAGGGGCCATTGGAATCAGTCCCCAGAACCCACAGGGAGGACAGTGGGGTGGCATGGCTCAAGCCATCCAGGGCAGGACCCCAAGGACAGGAATCCCTCTCTGGCCTGGCCACTGACCCTGGTCAGCAGTCCCATCCTCTGCCTGGCTGCCCAAGGACAGGTGTGAGGGACTGTGACTAGCTAGTCACTTAGAGGGGTAACCCTGTCCCCAGGCTGGAGGGCATGGTGACCTCAGGCCTGGTCCTTGGAGGGGTGGTCCTTTCATCATCTCTGTGTCCTGAGTCCTTTTGTGCACCCCTCAGGATACCTGAGCTACCATGGGTGACTCAGGGGTGGCCCCACAGGTGAGGGACCCACTCCAGGAGGGTCTGTGTCAAGTCTTACCTGACGCATCTGCAGAGAGACTGAGGCCCCCACTGTGGGTTCCGATTGGAGTGGCCTTGCAGCCTGGCCCCCTGCACCCATATGCTAAGAGGGCGTCCTGAGGATCATGATCTAGCACAGTTCTCGCTGTGCCATCGGGAGTGAGATAATTGTGGGGTGTCTGTCAGCATGTGGACACAAAACTGACCCAGCACGTGTGGAAAAACTAAATAGCACGAGTGGGGATGTGAGTAGTCCCCTGAGTCGAAAGCAGATTTTGCAGCTGGGAGAATTAACAACCTGGATGATCTGTCAGAAGGAATTGCCTGGAGCATGGCAGACAGATGCACAGAGGCAGCAGGAGAACTGGGGACAGTGACGAGGGCCAGCTAGAGACCACAGGGCACTGGGAAGTGGCCGTGAAGGTCTGCAGCCCTGATATTGCCGGGAAGAGTCAGGAAGCCCTGGCTAGCCCACCGGAGAATCCCCGTCAGCCGGACGTGCTAGGCTGAGACTACAGGTCGAGTCCATGCAGCATGGTGGCTGCAGCTGACCACACACGAGTGTGCCAGGCTGTGTGAACATCATCTGTTAAGGGAGTTGAAGAACAACATTTCAGATGGACGGAGAGTTGCTCAGAATGAAATGGCACTGCGCTTGGGGAACCTGCACGGGGCGGAACTGGAGCCACAGGTAGCTCCCATGGGCACCCAGATCAGCAGCTCTACATGGCATTCCCTCCAGGGGAGCCCTCAGGACTGTGCTCAGGCCTCAGGTCACCCAGGGGGACAGCGTTGACCCATATTGGCCATGACATGCACAACAAACCCATGTGGTTAAGGTAGAGAGTAAGCGACTTAAATACTGAGTTCCTTTGGCCTGTGAACATGAATATATCTTCATTTATTTAGGTTTTTATTTTCCCTCAGCTACGGTTTATAGTTTTTAGCACGGTGATTTTGTGCATCTTTCCTTTCTTAAGATTTATTCATGTTTGATGTAAGAAAATTTAATTGTAAATAGCATTATTGAGTCTTATTTTCCAATTCATTAGTTGTAGATAGAAATTCAGTTGAGTTTCTTTCGTATATAAACCTTTGTCAATTACCCTTGCTAATTTAGCTTGATTATTATCATTTATATTATCTTCTGTTTGATGCTTTATGTCCACAATCCTGTCATCTGTGAAGAAAGTTTGCCATACTCCTTTCCAAACACTGTAGCATTCTTTTAATTTTCTTTTCTACCTACAACATAGTTTATAATGATGACTGGAAATGGTTATGGTTGATATCCTTTTCTTGTTTTTGATTTTATGGAGCAAATGCTAATAATTCACTTAATTATGACATTACCCATGGTTTTTGAGGGTAGATCTTTTTTCCTGAATTTTCAGAAATGCCCAAGAGTCCTTTCTTCTGGTTTAATAATTACTCATTCAATTCTGTTCACCAGTTTCATAAATTCAGGTGTTGTCTGTGTTTTTCTATAGTATTGCAAGAATCTCCACCAAAGCTTATTTATAATTGTAGTTGTTTTTAAGCCATTATAGAATGGAAATGGAAATTTAATCTTAGGTTTTTCCTTATGTTATGATCTTAAGTAAATTTCTTCAATTTTCCACATCTGCAATTTCGAATGTAACTAAATGAACCACAAAATGGTAAGAGATGAGATTAATATAAGCATCTTAGTATATGGACAGTTATTTTCTTTTTAGACATAATTCACACACACAAAATTTCAAATCATGTGTATAGTTTGCTGTGCTTTATTATTCAGATATCTGTATAATCTGCATTCAGATCAAAGTATAAAATTACTCTCAAATATTTTGTGTCTTTTAGAGTCAATACCTGTTGCCCCAGTCACAAAATTTATCATTGTTTGAATTTCTGTCTCCACAGGTTTATTTTTTTTACCTCCTGTCTGGAACTTTTTATAAAAGTATGTAAAAGTATTTTTAAAGCTTTATATATCATGTAGTATTTTTTTCTTTTAGCAGACTCAATTAACTTTTTCTTGTATAGAGCAATGTTTTTGTATAAAACATTGTAGCCCAAGATCTTCTGTGTCTGTGTCTTACATTCCACATTATGTCTTTGAGATCCTCCAAAATGCTCCTCATGCTTTCATGTCAGTAGAACATCAGTTTCTTAATCCATACAGTGAAAGAGTTTAGACTAGTTGAGCTCTAAGGATTTATTGAATACTGACCTTCAGTAAAACACTCTTTCCATTGTTTTGCAATAATTAAAAAGCAGGAATTCTGACCTGTATCAGTTGCCATGATACCGTGACAATATTGGGAATGACAACCTTGAATGTGTAATCCAGTGACAGCATTGATATTGCATGTCTGGGCCAGGAACATTTGATGCACCTGTGTTATGTAAGAACAGAAACCATGTTCTAATCTCAAGATGTCCTCACTGACTTCTGAGTCCTCCCATAACCAGGATTCTTCCTGTATGGCTTAAATTGACTTAAAATTAAAACAATATTACTAAAGTGGCTTAAAAAGGACTCTAGAGAGAAACCCCCCCTTAATTTTGTTTAGAAATTCATTTGTTTGATGTCTAATCAGAGTCCACTCATATCAAATCCTGGTACTTTTCTTCTACCTCTTGGACAAGTCTTAGGCTCTCTAAGTCTGTTTCCTCACCTAGAAATGGAGGTAATGATAGCTATCTCACAGGATTGTCATGAATAACCGAATGAGATGATGCATTCAGTGTGCCCAGTGTTCCTGGAATATGAGTAGTGTTTCTCAAGGATGACTATTAATGCTGGTGCTTCTTGGTATTTTGTGCTCCTGAGACTGTAATTTCTCACTAAAGTTCCCTTTGAATGCTAGTTGGGTGTGTTCACCTTTCCTGGCACAAAGGTAGGTGTAAGTAGTGAGCAGTGAACAGCCACATGATTTAAATCAATCCTGTGAAGAGGGAAATTTTCAACAGAGAATGATGTGAGACAGTTAAATATGAAGAGTGGTCTAGGGGATGAGAACCAGGTTCCAGCAACTTCCCGAGTCATAAAACATTTCATAATTTTTATTGTGACTTTTTTGGAATAAACAAAATAGTTTAATGATGTCGAGTATGTGTTTTTCATTCAAAGTATTTCTGTCACGTTCAAATTCCTCCAACTCTCTTCCCCCAAATTTCTTCATATGGGAAAGCAAAATAAAAATGGAATTAAGAAAACACTGGTATCAGAGTAGTTGGATTTGAGTCCTCACATTACCATTTGTATCTGAACAAATTGATTAATTTACCTGCTCTTTGGCTTCTTTATCTGTATAATGAGCTATGTTTTTTATGAGGATTGTTAATATCATTTTTAACTGTGCCTAGCATAGAATAATCAGTCAACGAATGTTAGCTATATTCACTTAACAGGTAAAATTATTCCTCTTTAGATTGGTGAGGGTACTTAAGGGAGATAAGCAAGGTTAAGTGACTGAGAGATTTTAATAATACTTCAAGTCCTATAGCTGTATTGACAGTATAATTTATGAAGAGGGCTGAAGCTAGATGAGAAAATTTGAAGAAAAATAAAAATCACCAATAGCAAAGTAATATACTACTATTTTTAAATGGAAGTATAAGAAAAAAAGAGTGGACAAAGATACATTTTTGATTTATAGTATCTATGTAAAAGAATGCTTAATTCTTGCTCTGAAATAAAGAAAACCAAGTTGGAATTCTCGAGTCAAACTAAATTTATAGGATGACAGTGATAATAGTTGTAAATACATGTTCATGGAGTAAAATCTGGGTTCTTTGTGAGGGGAAGTCCTTACTTTATGCACCTTATATTCTACTGGGAAAGAAAGATACTAAAGAAAGAGATTACTAGCAAGAGAATTCCATATGGAGATTATTCAATAAAGAAAAGAATATTGACCTTATTATAGAAAAAAACTTGGACTAGAAATCTATAGATGGAGGGCCTACTGTAGATTTGGTTGTAAAACTAAAAGGTCTGTCTGGGCAAAAAAATTAAGTTGAATCCTCTGTAGGAGTTAGCCACTCACAAATCTAAGAGAGGAGCTTCCAGGCAGAAGGTTAAGGTGGTGTAAGAATCTAAATCTTGGAAGAGTTTGGCATGTTGCAGAAAGTGGAAGAAGGCCAATGGAACTGGAATATAATAAGTAAGGGGAAGAAACAATAGTAGAAGTTGGCATTGGAAAGATCCATTATCATCTTTAATCATCAGAAGTTAAAAGAAGTTAGTTTAATTGATCAAATTTATATCTTTAAAAGATGTCTCAAACCACTGTGAACAATTGATTGATACTACATTGGAATAGAAGCAAGGAATC
The DNA here is from genome assembly GCA_004363575.1 of Solenodon paradoxus. Taxonomy (NCBI): domain Eukaryota; kingdom Metazoa; phylum Chordata; class Mammalia; order Eulipotyphla; family Solenodontidae; genus Solenodon; species Solenodon paradoxus. The sequence continues at coordinate 621,430 of RJWH01000638.1, read as the reverse complement.
CAATGAGAGTAGAGCACCAGTTCATATGAGATTGTAGCACTTGGGTTGGTTGGTAGCAGTGGAAAAATTCAGAGTATGTTGTAAAGGAAGAATTAACAGGATTTATTGAATAATTTAATTTAGATAAAGAGGTAAAAATCATGGCTTTTTGACTTGAGACATTGAATCTGGAGACAATCATTAAAATACGCTATTGTAGTGGAGAGTTAGGATTCAAGGACTAATTGGCTCCAGTCTTATAGATGCATTGTGAATCGTTTGTTGTTTATTACACCATTTTCTTCGGTGTATGTTTATGTTGTTATTTTCTCTTATTGAGATTTATTTAGTTATCGAACTTTCATATTCAGGTTAGCGCATTTGATATATGATTTCATTGCAATAAAAGCATTGACTTAAGTATTAAAGATATGCTCATTTAAAATATTTATAGACCCTTTATATTTACTCTTCAGAAAGAGTATCAATTCACACTCTCAGTGCATGAACTATCTTATTTCTACAAACTTTCACGGTACTATTAGCATTTTTCTTTTAAAGTCTTTTTTCTTTTAAATCCTCTTTCCAGTCATTAAATACAGACGATCCTTATTTTGGTCAATTAATACTAAATATATTTGGGAGATGTTGAGAAGAGGTTTAGCAGAAAGATCAAAGAATAAATTAATAAATTGAGGCAAGGAGAGGGAGAATAACTTGCCCTAGTTTACACAGTTAATGGCAGATGCAAAGTTAGGTCTACTCCCTTTCAGCTCAGTTAACAGAAAACAGTCATCCTCGTTATCATGATCATTATCAACTATTGAGTGCATACTATGTGCCAGGTCCTGTGTTAAAAGTATTGAAGATATTATCAGCAATTCTTATACTACCATCACTTTTTCACAGATGGAATTAGGTTAAGATCCCATATATATGAGATGCCAAAGTCTGGATTCAAATTCAGTTTGTCTGTGTATAGTTTTAAAATTCTTATTCTTTGTACAGTGACAAATGGAGAAATAAGAAGACATACTCAAAACCAGGAACGTGTCAAGATCTAAGGATTCACAGATTCCAGTAGGTAATCAAATCCAAATCTAAACAACTTTCAAAAGTAGAGATGATGATGAGGATAATGATTCTAAGGATGGCAAGAATTATTGAAGGATTTTTGTAGATGGGTGTCACAAGGTAAGATCAATTTTATGTTAAAAATGAAGATAATTTTTAATAAGAACAGATTTAGGGCCACAGCAAAATTGAGAAATTACAGAGATTTACTTCATATCCCCGTCACGTACACATGATTAACATCCCCTATCATCAGCATCCTCCACCGGAGTGGAACTTTTGTTCTGTTTGATGAACCAACATCAACATATCATAATCGCCCAAAGCCTATAGGTTTCATTCTTGATATTATACATTCTTTGAGCAAATGTATCATCGTCTGTATCCATTACTGTTTTGTCATAGGAAGTATTTTCACTCCAATAAAAATTCTTCATGATTCACTTATTCATCTATAATCCTATTCCAAAGCCCTGGCAACTGCTGGTCTTTTGACTGGCTTCCATACTTTTGCCCTTTCCAGCATGTCACATAGTTGGAATCATATAGTATATGTTTCTTGAAGTTGGTTTATTTCAGTTAGTAATATGCTCATACATTTCTTCCATTACTTTTTTATGACTCAATAAATCACCGCTTTTTAGAATTAAATCGTATTTCTGTTGTCTAGATGTACCATAGTTTATCCATTCATGTACTGAAGGACACCTTGCTTGTTTTCAACTTTGGTAGTTATGAAATAAGATCCTGCAAACATCTATATTCAGGTTTTTGTGTGAACCTAATTTTTAGCTCCTTTTAGTAAATACCAAGAATCAATATTACTGAATTGCATATTAAGACAATATTTAGTTTTGTAAGAGACCATCAAGTTGTTTTCCAAAGTGTCTGTACCAGTTCACATTCCTATAAGCAACAAATGAGAGTATTTTTTGCTCCTTAACCTCACTAACATTTGATGCTATCAATGTTCTTTATTTTGGCCCTTGAAATAGATAGAAGTAGTATTTTGTGTCTTAGTCTTCATTTTCCTGCTGAAATAGATGTAGAACATCTTTTCATGTGCTTATTTACCATTTGTATATCTTCTTTAGTGAAGAGATTGTCTTTGCTTATTTTTGACTAATTTTTCATTTTCTCATTGTTGAATTTTAAGTTTTTATATATTTTGGAGAACCATCCTTTATCAGATATGCAAATTTTTCTCTCAGTCTGTGGCTTATCTTCCCATGCTCTTGATATTGTCTTTTGCGAGCAAACTTTTCAATTTAATGAAGTCCATCTTACCAGTTATTTCTTTCATGGATCATTGGTGTTTTATCTAAAAAAGTCAGTCATACCTAAAATCACCTAGGTTTTCTCTTGTTATCTTGTAGAAATTGTACAGTTTTACATTTTAAATTTAGGTCTGCTATCCATTTTAAATAATTGTTTTTAAAGGATATAAGGTCTTTGTCATATTTTTGCATATTGTGTCATATTTTTCATATTATTTGCATATTGTTGTCCAGTTGTTCCAGCACCATTTATTTAAGAGAACATGTTTGTTCCATTATATTGATTTCTATTCCTTTGTCAAAGATCAATTGTCTATATTTATGTGGGTCTATTTCTGGTTTCTGTTCTGTTCCATTGATCTATTTGTCTATTCTTTTACCCATGCTAGTGTCTCTTGATCAGTATAGTTTTATTACAAGTTAGTGACTCTTTTAACTTTGTTCTTCCAGTTTGTATTGGCTATTTCAGGTCTTTAGTCTCTCCCATAAACTTTGGAATCAGTTTGTCACTATTATAAAATAACTTGCTGAGATTTTGATTGGATTGCATTGACTCTTTAGATGAAATTGAGAATAGCTGACATCTTGACCATATGAATATGGAATATCTCTTTATGCATTTGATTTATCTGCTTTATAGTTTTTTGATACAGATCTTGTGCATATTTTGTTAGTGTATTTCCTAAGAATATTTTATTTATTTGGGTGTTCATATAAATGGTATTGTGTTTCATCTTTTTAAGTATACTTGCTCATTGTTGATATATAGGAAAGTTATTTATTTTTGTATATAAACCTTATATCCTGCAACTTTTCTATAATTACTAGTTTCAGGAAAGTTAGTTTTGGAAAAAATCTTTTGGATTTTATCCATAGACAATTATGTTCTCTGTGAACAATGGCAATTTTATGTTTTCAGTCCCAATCTACATACTCTAATTTTTATGTGGAACTAATAGCTGAAATTTACTGAGAATCTTCTAAATCCTAGTAGTTTTCAACATAGTAAATCCATAAAAAATTTTAACCTCAGCTAAGGCAAAGGAATTTAAAATGATTAATTTTTCGTGGATGACAAATGGTGAAGTTGCATAATCTAATTGGTCTAATTTTAAACTCATGTACTCACTGTGCTTTCCTGCATTTAAAGTATTTTAGGAATGTAACTGAGAAGTAAATTTGAGATTTGAGATTGTTGGAACCATCAGCTATAATAATGTGATAATGTTTTATGAAGTCTGTAGTCAGCATTAATAACATAAATTGGTTTGCCTACATCAGGTAACACATAATTTTAAATATATTCAAGGTACTTAACTGTAAAAAATGAAATGTTTGCCCTATCAACAAGTATTTACTCTCTTTAGATACCCAATCAGAAGTTGCTAAAGAAATGTAGATGGCATTGACTTTACCTTGTTATTATGTAAGTGTGAGAACAAAAAGAAGCAGCTAGTCCTTTAATCTCTAAAATAATATGCCAAATGAGTGATATAGTCTGTTTCTACACGCACACAACAAAACACACACACACATGGTTAAATTTCTTACCTATATCTATATTTAAAAATCTATATTTAAAATGATCATAACATTGAAATATTGGTTTGAATTCTTATAATCCTGAACTCAGAATATTATAATTTTTTCTTTCATTTAATTAGCCCCAAAAGAGCTAGCAATCCTCCAGTAAAGTGGAAATGAGAAAACAGTGAAACTTTCACAGAACCTACAGAATTTTTAGTATGACAGTGCATTTTTTAAAAAATAACAGGCCTGGATCATTATGCTAAATTATCTCTTTATTAGCTGCAGCATAGAGAAAGGAGGCAAACTATTTGAATAAATTTCTATTCTTTAAACAGGGTGTTTGTTTTATATGAACAGAGAAGATAAACACGAATTTATTCTGGATTTTCCTTTCTCTTCCTTTCTCAGGATTGGCTGAAAACAAATGAATAAACATAAGTAGAGCTTTTGAAATGAAACGAGTTTTTCCAAGCTAATTACATGAGTACCAAATTACTTAGATCATCTTTTTGTAATTTCCAACAGTGAAAGTAATTCAAGCTTGTCCCAGACTCCTGGAAGCTGAATTTCTCTGTTGGTCTAGGCACATGGACATGACAGTAAGTGTTGTAACCCCCTTTTCCTCACTGATGTCACCAGACTCCTCAGGCTTCAGACTCACAGGATTTTCATTACCATTCCTCAGAATACTTTATTAAAACCTACTTCTTACCTAACATAATTGTAAGCAAAAAAGGTGTTTTCACAAAGTAGGATCACTGGTTATAAAATATTACCATTTAAAATTAAAACAGATAACTTATTGAAAAGATTTAGCTAGCAGAGATGCAAAGTTGCTGCCTTGCCTGAATGCACAAATAAATAAATAATAAATATTATTATTGAGCAAACAGTAATTGGAATAGACACAGCAATTGAAAACTGTCAAAATAATTCACGCTAAAAATTAGATAAACCACTTGTTTTTAAAAAGAAAATTCAGGCACAGACCTGTGGTTAAGGGTGCTCCCAATATAAACCAAAAGAACTGGGTTTTCGACATCAGGAGAATGGGAAAAAACTTTAATTTTTAAATCCCCCTCAAAATATTATGACCAAGATAGGTAAAACCTATTCCTTAATCAGTACTTCCATTTTCTCATTAGTGAAATGAGAATAATGTTACATCTGCCAACTATTTTGAGAATTAAATAAATAATTTAATAAACATAAAGACCTCTGAACAGTGGTTGACAATGGTCTATAGGTCTCTGGCATAGGGTCACTTGATCCTTTGATATTTTAAGATTATAATTACTTTAAAATCCAGTGTGTACTCACCTGATATGCTTGTGATTCTGCTGGTTTTAGACTAAGGTGGCTTGACTTGCTGTATCAAGTTTTGGACCCTGAACAAAGGGAAACGAAAGATGTGAGGAAAAAAACATCACAATTTGGATAAAAAGTTAACATTCACACAGCCAGTGGTAGTTGCAAATAATTGTACATATACCACATCAGTTCATTCCCGTTTAGTACTAGAATCTCTAGAAGGAATCTCATTTGTATGCATTGCCACCAAAGGAATACAAAAATTACTGTTAGATCATAGAGGAAAATCTGTAATTATTCAGACATTTAGACACAAACTTCTTCACTAACCTAAAAATCAAGTATTTATATTCAACTAAATCACGAACCAATATTTTTCATGAAAATGTTTAAGTCTGCTAATGTTTTCATTCAATGACATGGATATCAAAAAATTTCAGGCCTGGTATTTATGCTTATCTATATGCATAGACATCACATCATTGGAAACAGAAAAACATTGCAAACACTAAATAATTTGCTTCAGTATAGCAGGAGATAAAAGAGATTCTGAAGTAATTTTGTCAGATAATTGTATGAAGATTAAGATTCATGTCCCACATATAAGAACTGTCCCTCAGGTATATAAACTCCTAAGCCCAGGCCTGATCAAATCAGCAACAAAGGGAATTAGACACATGAAATGAAAACCACTCAGTACCTCCTCAACAAAACACGCCTCTTTGTCACAAGCTGGACAGCACTTGTCTACAAAAGTGAATTCTCCCAAAACAATTCTCAGTTTTTCCTCTGTTGCCTTGGACTTGTGTTTCAACAGCTCAAGTGCACTGCATTTAAAAGAAAAAAAAGGAAAAAGGAAAAAGTCCACTCATATAAAAGAAAATAGAGATTATAAAGATAGTAGTGATGTTAAAGATTTAAGGTCTTGATTCTAGACAATTTTATCAACTTAGTAAGGGTAATTTTTAAGTAATCTTTTCTAAGACATTATTACTACAGAAAAATTTCATCATATTAATTTACAGTTCTCACAATTATAAATGCATACAAGAATCCTCACGTTTGTCTCTTGAGTTCCTTCTCAGTATCAGGAATTACATGTATATCTGCATGGAAGGCAAATGTCTCAGCATTAAAGTCTTTGGGAACATATGTTTCATATACTTGCAGAGTAGAAAAGCATGGCTGTCTGTTTACCGAGGACTTTGTGCAGCACTTAGTCACTTTTTCATTCACAGGTGTCTTCTCATGCAATACGCACAACTGGTTCAGGACCAAGGCCAGAAATTGAAAGGAATCATAATTAAAAGTTTCCCTTGTACTTCCTACTCTCTAATGAATCAAAAGAAGTGTTATAATTTAACTAACAGCACTAAATCCCAGTTAGATTTGAGGAAGTTATTTGCTTAGCTTCAGTATTTAAATAAGGGACTTTTAAAAGACTTTTCTTTTGAATATGCCTGCATTTTTTAAAAAATCCATGTACCAAATAATAGATTAAAATAATGTGAGGTGAGTCCTGAGGAAGGTTTTGGATAAGGGAGGAGATAGTCTTATACTGATACATTAAAGAAAAGATGTGAAAAACTGAGATGTGTTTAAATGCCTGGATGAAGCATTACTAATGTTGCAAAAACAGCTTATCATATTCTGTATATATCTAACTCCTCATTCTGATGGTCTAGATAATATAGGTGGCTAGGTCCTGGTTTCCACTATCTTACACACACATACACACAAGCACACACGTGCACATACAGGAACACATCCCACACATTCACACTTGCTTATAAAAGTTAGTTTTGTTAATTTTAGAAGCAAAATTTCATCATTATTAACTGCATTTTATTTGAAAAATACATAGTTTTCAGCACAAGGCATTCTGTCTGATTCAGAAAGCTTACAGCATTTGGAACGAATACTTGCTAGTTTTCTTGAGATTTCTACAAGTGTTAGAGTTGATGGTTGAGGTATTTTCTTAGTATAACAAATTATGAGTCTGTAATAACACAGTCTATGTGTTTTAAACCAGACAAGAAACTCTCTTTTTCCAAGATAGCATGTCAGGCAGAGAACTTAAGTAAAAATCTAAAATGGAAGGAGTTAGAGACCTCATCCTGATCAACTAATTAAGTTTAACTTTGAATACCAACTCTGCTGTATAATCTGAGGAAAAGAATGATCTTATAATTCACTGATATTAATATATTTATTAATTACTTCCTTCAATAAACTACTGAGAGCTTAATGTAAATTTAGCACTGTGCTAAATTTGGAAGTTATGAGTAAATTTTATCATTTATAAGACGAAAGGAAACATGCTTGACTCAAATAAGACTGTGTGAGGATTAAATGAAAAGAAACAAAGTATTCAATAAATGTGGAATAGTATCTAACAAGTAATAATAATTAACTAAGAATGCCCATTCCCACTGAAAATAAATATATGACTATAAGCTACTCAAGGAAGAGATTATGTTTTGTTTATTGTTGTTCATAGCACCACAGTAAGAATGCTCATCTGTTGAAGCTTAACTATACATCTCAACTGAGTAATGTGTCCTTTCTGTCTTTCCCTCTTTTGAATAGGCTCATTTAAGTCTATTATTAGTCTTTCAGCTTCCATATATATTACACAAACTACTCACGGTCTAATATTTACGTTCTGTAAAGCATTGCTATGTTTCATTGGTCCATAAACTGTTCTTTATCCTTCAAGGGGCATACTCATTTCCTCTATTCCAAGAATTGATATTTTCTGTGCCCTGTATCAGGAGGCCACATTTTTTAAATGAATTCAAATATAAGCCTCTCCATCCCATCAACTACTTTACTCCCCTTCAGTCTTTCTTGGTGGAGAAATTACAGAAGTAATATTGTATTTTTCAAGATTAAAATTATTTAATAAATGATCTATGTATAATGTTTTCATTATGTATTTATCAAGAAAAACAGTAAACACAAATATTCACTCATTTTGGAAGCCATACTCCAAGATTTTCAAGGAGTTCACAGTTTTTTTGACTAAATTCTGAGATTCATCTACAAGAGTTTTCAGTTAATCAAACTGAAAGATAGAATTGTGTTTACAGTGTTACACTGGAAGACCAGATTCAGCTTATTTTAATCCCTCTATGAAGAATGAAATTCTTCCCTTTTCTGCTGAAAGTCATGTAACTAGATCTTTGATACAAAATCCAATACAGTATGTCCAAACCATGTAAGTGGATTGGCTATTTATTACAACTGATTAAAAAGCTTCAAGTTCTAGAGTGCTACTGCAGGCGTTAGAGCCAAACCATCTGATTCATTTTCTTGTTGTTCAACCAACTTCACATTTCCAAGGTTCTGAAACTTTACCTCTCAAGTGGAAGATGGAATTCCCTCACAGAATTGCTCTGTAAGTCATGTCAACTAATTAAATTAAAATAATACCTGGCATGTAACAAAAGATAACAAGTTCTGGCTATGGCTGTACGCATCATTATTATTAAGGCATCTTTCCAGATGGATTCTGAAATCTTAGCAATAAGAGAATTTACCTTTGTGATCAGTTCCCAAATGGTACTTGATACATAAGAAGTTTTTGGCATTAAAAAATGAATTTCTTCTGATTCTGAATTTCGGACACCACCATATATGTTATGAGTGGCAAATATCTTAAACATGCTAAATCCTATTTTATATAGCTAAATAGGCTAAAAATCCTCCAGAAATGTGTTCTCTCCTTGCTTAATATCTTATAAAAGCATTCCTGACCTTTCTTGAGAAGATTTAAAAGTATTCTAAAATAAAGTTTGCATTTTTTCTTAGAATGTTTATTCAAGTCTCTTTGAATGAACAAATTTACTTTATATTAATTTGTTCTCAGAAGTATGAAAAAGAGAAATAGCACGGACCTCTTCTCATATATTTATCTTCTAACTTATTTAGGTTTTATCAAACATTCAAAATTAAGGCTGATTTTCTTAGCGTGTTTAAGGACAGAATTGAAACCATCACAAGAAAATACCTAGAATGTACTATACACATTTCAAAATCTCAGTTTATTTGTCTCTGTCAGTATTGGACTCTTCCATAAAGAGTTAAATGTTTCCTTCAGGAAACCTACCACTTTGGAAGAGCATGCAGGAGGGTCAGCAGTGGCACAGCACTTCTCCAGGGTGGCTTCATATCCCTTGGCAAGTCTCAACAGCAATAATACAGAGTATTCAGGGTGTCTTCTTGAATATTCATGTAAAACTTAGTTTAATGAAAATAAAGTAGTTGGACAGATAGTAATAAAAATCACATAACTAACCTCAAGTGAATCCCAAAGGTCTTAATTTCACTAAATGCCATGCAGTAAAGCTTAGTGCTGAAGAACATGGGATTCAAACATTAAGGATACCTGTGGGCAGATTCTAGCACTGTCACTTATTTTGCTATATAACCTTAAGCAACTTATTAAAATTATTAGAGCCTTAGTTTCCTCCTTGGAATAATACATTATCTATCTCATATCATTAGTTCTGAGAAATACATGTCATAGCCTATGCACAGATGACACTATCTGACACAAATAAAAACTATAGTTACCAGAGGGATTATGAAAGTGGAGGTTGGGGAACAGACGAAAGCAGTTAAATTAGCTGTGGTGAATGACACTAGAACTCTGGTGATAGTATGGGGTGAGATACATACTAAGGTTTGAATTTATTCTCTTGAAACATATAATATTGTAAACTATTAATACATCAATAACAAAAGAAAAAATGTTTACTGTTTGATTTGAAACATACCTCAACAAATTTCAGACAAATGATATATAGCTGTATTTAAATTTTTCTTTTTCTTCTAAGTATAAGTGCAATCTTGAAGGTATGTAATTTTATGAAATATTACTTAGGGAGCATTATACTACTATTATCTGAAAATAAAAATAGAATGTTCTATCTATACATACTGTCTTTATATTATTTTTGTCATTTAAAGAAATGCTACCTTGCCATTCTTTTAAACTCTGATTTTTCAAACAAATATGAGTCACCTGGTAGCACATTCAATACTCTCTTGATACTTCTTTGTGCTATCAGTTTGATGGTGGATAGACATATAAAGATAGATGATAGAGAGATGATCGATACAGATAGATGGTAGATTATATACACCCAATACAAATTATTAGAAGTTCAAGAAATAGTTTTTGAACAATAAATGTGTGAATGTTATTTGTGAATATACAAAATGTTTCTAGATATATCTGAAGAAATCTTAAGGAATGAAAGCAGAAACTTTTATCTGTTACTTTATCCTTTTTCTATTGATTGAGTTTTTACCACAAGCATATATTATTTTATAGAAACTATTTTGAATTCATTCATTTTCCCAAAAATATTTAGGGGTTGGGAGAGAGAAGGATAAATAACTGTAGAGAACATGGAATTGTAGCAATTCCAAGGGAAAGTCTAGTATATCTTTTTAAGTCCTGAGATCATATGAAAACTAAGAAAGCATAGTTCTTGTCCACTTACGTGCCAAGGAAGATACCTTTTGCATCTTCATAGTTTTTGCAAACGTCCTTATCATCAACAAAGTTAGCATCTAATGGGGACAGGTAGTTAGGCAAATCATCTTTCTCCACATTACCCATGCAGTGGAGTTTTTCCAACCTTGGTTTATCATAGAATCACTTCATTTTAGTGGAGATTGTCTCTTGACTATCACCTAGATATTTCATAAACTCTGCCTACAAGCAGAGTTGATGGAGTCTGTTCAGTGCAACTTTGACATTGCTGTACTTTCTTTATTTTTATTATGTTGACAGAACATATTCATTATATTGTAAGACAATAGACATACAACAGTCCTTCTCAGTGTACTGTTAATTCTGGATTCTTACGTAGAGACTGCTAGAACATTTTCATTTGTTTGTAAAAGACCAGCCATCAACAGAGATCTAAATTAGCTACTTATTAATTTTCTATTTCTACCATTAAGGTATTTAAATGTATAATTAAAACTCAGTTGTGTTTTACAAAAATTCCCCCAAAATTAATTGCAGCTATTTGAAACTGAGTAACTAAATGGCATGTAAAAGATTTTTTCATTAGTGAGAATCCTAATCCCAGGCCTTACTATTAAAATATTTGCTTTATAAATGAAGAGATAAGACAATGACCATTTGAGGACATTGACATAGAACTGAGGTTCCCGTAGGAGAAAGCAACGAGGGATGGAACAGGGGTTTTGGGATTCAATGACCAGTGATGGAGGACTTTCAGTAATTTGGTGGTGGGTATGGTGTGTGTCATATATTTGATTGTGACCCTGCACATATGGGTTGATACTACTTTGTAAATCAAAGTTACCTTAATAATTTTTTTCAATATATTCGCTGCAAATTTTCCAAAACAAGTCCTGAGAGATAAGGATTTTTATATTTGGGCAAAATTTTATATCCGGAGTAAAGAAATATAATGTTAAATATGTGTATGTTTAACACAGAGAACTAAAGGAAAATATTACATAATTTCCAGATATATCTTGAGATACCAGTCCTACAACTCCACACACCACCCAAAAATATCTTAGAAATCCACCTCTGTAGCTGTTCTATTACAGTTTGAATATTTGTCTAAGAATATAACCAAAAAATGTTGTAAATTACTGAATGTATTTATCAGATTATTTGGTGTGAGGATAGCAATAGTCAGGTTAAAAAAATTAAATACATGCAGAGGAGGGATGGAGGAGATTAGATGTGGAAAATAATCCCAACTCATTGTCCACTGCCACTAAAGATACTGAAATAATCCTTCTACTGACTGAACTGTACACTAAGGATTCATTACCGAGTCATCTGCACATTCAAATGAGTCACCATGGCAGCATTCCTTGTGGATTTTGGTGACAGTCATCACTATCTTGGAAAACTCTACAAAGTTAGCCTTGGGAAATGTCTGGCTCATAAGAGCTACTGTCCTAAAAGTAAAATTCCCTCCTCAAAATATTATGAACATCCTATACCTTAAGTGAAAGCAACATTAAAAAACATTTATCACAAGAAAATTTAGGACTAAATAGCATACAGCAATCATTTGTAAAACTTATTGTTTCTTATGTTTATGCTAGTTCAGATCCAAATTGTTATCTTAGGGCAAAATGTTTCCTTAAGGGAAGAATTAACCGTGGTAAGAATGCATTGGTGAATTTGATGTCACGTGATTGATGAAAGCAGAAATTAAAGAGGACTTCTGAATCAAAAAAGAGACATGCTGATTTTCAGTATCAGCTTTTACAGAGTCACAAGAGCTTGCTAAAATGAAGAGTTATGAGGATTCTGTAATATATATGGAAGCATTTTATAAATTGGGAAGTGTCATATAAAGTTCAGTATCAAGTAAAATTATTTTCTTCCTGACTTCTAAACATATCTAAGGAAAGAAATTTCATAAATTCTACAAAACTATGGGAATTTAAATATATTTTTGCCAAGAAATTCATCTAGCAAGTCTCTAAATTCTGTGAGCACATATAAAACTAATATCCATATGTTTTCCCAAATCGTTTCATAGATACCTAAATCTAATGAAAGATACTTCATCCCCAAACCAATCAGAGCCTGTCTAACTGGATCGTTTCATGTTGGGTTGATTTGCTTATCAATTTGATTTTGATGGTAGAGATGGTAGGGATGATATGCAAAATAATTCAAGTGATATTTTCTAGATAGTTTGTGAAATATTCATTATTTATATTTTGTCTCCTATTTATGTTAATTCATTGTTGACTAATAAGAAATATGTGGTGTGGGAGTTTTGGCCAAATATTAAAACAATTGAGATATTTAAATATTTGAAATATCAATATAGAAATATTGATGCTCCTAGAACCATCTAAATAATATAAAAACAGATCTAAGAAAAATAAGAGGTTAAAAATGAAACTGAAGTTATAAGAAATACGAAGTAAGCTTGATGGCTTAGTTTAGATGTCAGGCATAAAAAAATAAGAAGATGTTGTCAGGAATTGGGGAAAAGAGGGATAAAATTAAATCAACTCTATTAAAATTCTATAAAAATAGTAGAAGATTGCAGTAAGTACCAGTATTTACAGATGGATGGGAATTTATATGTCAGTCCTACAAAGAAAAAATGGATAGCATCTTAATACTTTGTCTGCTTAGAGAAAAATTTGGTAATAAATGCTGACAAATTATCATAATGCTCTGAATTTCACCTCTTCACTTCCTACCTTTCAGACTACTGAAAAGTATGTGAAAGTATTGTGTAAAATGTCATAAAACAATACAGTTTTGTCAACTGAACAATCATCATGTGCATCACTAGAAAGACACGAAATAAGTTTAAAATACCATGCTTTGCTAGCACTGTCTCTGAACTTCTGGACACTGGCACACTTGCATCTGTGTACAGCAGGTGAATTCAGTATTTTTCCTTCACATCATCAAGCTACAAAAAGAAATAATCTTGAAAAAATTAGAAAACACTACATTCAGCATATGTTCATATAATTCCCTGCCAAATTAAATTTTAAATAGATAATTTACACCTCAATTTGCAAGTGCTCACTGCTAGCAAATAGATATCTAGCTATGTAGGAAGAGGAGAAGCCTACTGACCATACTGAAAGCTCTAACTAGTTAAGAACCAGCATGGAGGCATTGCCAGGGAAAAGGGAAATGGATTGAAAAGTGGAGGAACAAACTACATGAATATTCAAGGGAACAGAACTTTGTAAATTTCTTAATATCGCATATAATTCAATTTTTCCTCCATTAATTCTCAGAATATTAATAGACTCCATAGACAAGAAAATGCAGTACATGATGAATATTTATGAGTGAATGAAAGAGCCCAGGCTTTTCATGTTCCAATTTAATTTCCCTCCCCAGTAAAAAAAATCATCAAAAGATAAATACTGAGGTTGCTTGCTGTGCAGTTTTACAGGTGAGTGTCCCTGTGTCACTGTGAAGAGATGGGAGATTAGACACTTCAAACTTAAGTCTTCAACCAGGTCATGTGAGCAAACCTCCTGAGGGGCAAAGCAGTCAGGGACCTTCAAAGAGGATGAAAAATCTTTGGTGGGGAGTGGGGCAGAAGAGTAAGCAAGTTTTACATCTTGTCAAGACTCTTATATTGGAGACTTAGAAACTAAATCTAGCTACATACAACCCCAAACAGAGGTTCAATTAGGAATTGGCTCTTCTCTTCTTTTTCTGGAGAATACCTTGGGTGTCATGCAGGCAGTCTTACCAGCAGCTTTCTTTGAAGCTTTCTACTAAAATATCTTTATATTTGTGAGCATAGTTGTAGAGTTCACGGGCATAAAAGGAAGGATGTCTTCTGGAAACTTTATAAGAAACCAAATTTTTAAAAAGAAAAGCATGTAGTCATTTTTCTATAGCAAAGTATTACAGGAACAACTGTAATCAACAATCTCCACAGTACCCAAAACCTAAAGACATCTCATTTACCAATGAAGTTCAAATTGACACACATATACATACACATGTGTAAAATATTTAAATCATTAAATTTTGGCAAAGTATACTACTACTTTAATTATAAATGATCTGTGAATTACTAAAACTATATCCTCATAATATTTTAATATGTATCAATCTCAAAATTTTTTTGTTTGAATGAACTCTTAAAATCTGCATTTTTATTGTATAGAAATATGAACTATCAAATATTCTTTCAGAATTGTAATTAGAGCAAAAGAATTGAAGTCAATGTTGAAAATAATTTTTATTATTGTAGTTACTTTCATAGGTCTTGAATCACTTCACTCTGTCACTTTTTATTTTGAAATATAAAACTCTGCTTACAACGGTGAAGCAAAGATGGATATATCATGTAACAGGGATACATTTTATGGTGAAAACTGGAATTCCACTTTTAGTGATGGACTTAATGTAGTAAACACATATGTTTATGTGCAACGATTTATGCTGTATAGCTGAAGCCCATATGTTATAAAATAATGCTACTTTAGAAAAAACAAAATACAATAAAAATGTTATTACTTACTGGATAACAAACCACTGTTCATTTTCCTGAACATCAGTGCACATAACTTCAACTGCTGATCTCACTAATGCACGAGGTCTGTGTTATCATATCTGTGTTGCAAGAGGCATTCATATCACTCAGGGTCTTTTTTTCACAGCAGTCAGCCAATTCATCATATTTGTCAAGAAGAGATGCAACTGCACACGACTTATATCCAAAGAGAGTTTCCTAAGTCTCAAATTCTGGGCAGTGTCCTATTTCCTTTATATCCAAAGAACAGGATGAAAAGTTTAACATACTGGTAATCCTTGGTTAAAAAATGATGTGAAAATCCATATTTTCCCTCAGGTTTCATTTCTCTTGAATTTATTGATGTAAGTTTTATAAAAATGAGCTGTTATATTATTATTTATACTGGATAAAACAAAAAACAAAAGGAAGCAGTAAATGGCCATAAGGAAGGACCATTACTCTTATGTTCTCCTGAGGCTAAGGCCAGGACAAAAATCATAATATGAAACCAAGAATAAATAAACCTCTTAAGTAGCAGCTATATTCACATTAGTGAGGAAAGTATTTAGAGAGCTTTTCATTTGATCTACTTCTTTTTGCAAGATTCACCATTTTGGAGGATATTAAAAAATGAAGAGCAGCATAATTTACTACACATTAAGTTATTGCATTAAAATATTATTTTATTCTAGAATTATTTGCTTTAAAGTACATTCTATTGATGAAAGCTTTGAATCTTCACTAATTTTGATTATGAGAGTAATTACAACTTTAAGAACAATATACTACTCATGTGGAATTAATTTTCTAAAAAGAGCATTTAAAAATTTTTCTATTTACAGGCCTAATTATGTGGGCATGAATTACTTTTGCTTCTTTGAAGGTGAAATACATAGAGAAAAATAAGAGGAGAAAAATATTCTACCACTTTGTCCCCTCCTTTCTTGCCTTGTCCTCACCCTACTCACAGCCAGTTATCTGGTGAATTTTGAGATTTGTCTGTTCATTTGTTTTATTTAATTATTAAAACTCCATGTAATAGTGAACAATACTGATTTTTTTAAAAGAGGCTTTTACCAATAAATTTCCACTTAAATACATTATGACTATTGTGTGTGATCTCAGTAGAGAAATGTTCCAAAATGTAGCTGTATCTAGACCGTCTCTATCATATAAGAGACAATGTCTGTACCAATTTGCCGGTGTTGCCTTACAAATACATTATTTAGTAATAATTGAAAAAAGGTAAAATGAGATTATTTCCCCCTTTAAAATGCTCAGGAGTACTTGCCAAAAAAATAATATTCAAAATCAGAATGTACTTACAAGAGGCTTATCACAATTTGCAGCCACCTCATCAGCAACATATGTTTTTGCAAAGTCAGTTACTTCAGTCACTAGCTTGACATGCTCTTCAAATGGGCATTTCTGGAGATGCTGAGAAATGATAATTATCACCCTGAAACAAGGACAGAAAAATTTGTAATAATTACATTTTCATATAAAGTAGTTTGCTTTGCTAGAGCATAATTGTGTAAATATAGAGGATCCGTGCTTTATACTCCTTCCTTGCATCCAGAAAGTTTATTTGCATTAGCTATTATTTGACACTTAACCAGGTATTTGTGACTTTCCAAGCACACACAGGTATTCTCACTGTGTTTAAATATATGTGTATGCATTTCAGTAGATGCACTCAGGTGTGAAAAGCACCATATATTCAAAATACATCTATTTGTTAAAATGATGGTCACTGCATAGACACTTGAGTATTTCAAAGAAAAAAATCACAATTTGGGTACATTTTATTTCAGCAGACTTTAGGATGAGATTTATTTTGAAAGAACATACTATTTTCTCATTTCCCACTAGACTGAAAAATATTGAAATGCTCTCAAGAACCCCCATATCAATTTGTTAGGTGAAGGAATTTATTAGGTAATCTGAGAAAGGACCACAGATATTAAAGTCTTTGTCATCACACAGGTTGTATGGGAGTTTCAGTATAGCTACACTGTCCAATAGAGCAGTCACATGTAATTATATAAATGTAATTAAATTGAAAGTAACTACAATTTAATTTTTATTCCTCAATGGCAGGAGACACAAAGTATTCAGTTGATACATGTGGCTGCCGCATTGAAAGGCACAGCAGTAAAATGTATCATATTTGCTGTTTCGAGTCCAGGCTTCAATACCAGGGGACTATAAGTACCTTAGAAAAATAACCAACACTATAGAAACATTAAACTTGACTCTTCAAAATTTTAACTGACAGCCATTTGAAATACTCTCCCAAATTGTGAAACCAATGAGCAATCTCTCTCGTCTGGGAAAAAATGTTAATATATATTCATAAATTCTGACCAAAAAACACTGGTCATATTACTTTCCATGTGTTTAACCAAACTATACATTTGTTTCAAAATATTAGGTTTTGTTTACAATTGAAAATCTTATTATTATGGTTACAATTTTTCTTTATTTAAAGAGAAGTTATTCCAACAACCATGATGCTATTTGAAAATCATTAAAGTCGTTAAACACTTATAGTTTTGTGTTAAACTTGAATTAAGATCTAATGCTATGGCATTGTCTATTAATAGCTACCAAGAGTACAACCTCCAATTAAAAATATAAATACAGGCTCTCCTGGTAGCATAGTGGTTTAGTTCACTGGATATAGTCCAACTACATTCAAAGTCCGCAGTTCAAGACCCAGATCCTGAGGAATCAACCAAGATGAACTAAATAAATTTAAGTAAAGAAGTTCTTCCTCCTCTCTCTACCTTCCTACCTTCTGCTTGCTTTCATTTGTGCCTGTACCTTTCCTTTAAGAAAAAATAAAAATGCCAAAACAAGTTTCATTTATAAGAATACAGTACAAATAAGTAAGGCTTTTTGTTTATTTTTTATACATCAATATGCAATACATAAGCCTTCAGAAAGGTGAAGTTATGAGTTCTATCTTCAACTGTATTCTGTGAAGTTTAAGTCACTTTAATATCTTCATGTGTAAAAATATCAGTTATTAAAATTTTACACCAATTCTCTTACCTAAGATTTTAGAAATATCTTCATAACTTACAAAATGTTCAAAAATTTACAATATCTCTATATCCTAATATCAAGCTAAAGGGAAGCTTACATCCTTAAAGATACGTGACTTACTGAATTTTTCTATTACAAAAATAAAAGTCAGACAATAGGAAAATAGAATTCTTATGTGCATCTTGATGAAACACACCCTTGGAATAACCAGATCTGAAGAGAAAGAGAAGGGAAATGAAAGTTAGCCACTTCATTGTGTTAATGAAAGCTTGTGGGTTGAGAGAAGAGAAAATGTAGGATGAACAGAGGGAAATGAGCACTAATATACTTCTTTAACCAATAATAATAGATTATTAATGATTCAACTTTGAATTTCATTAGCTCTCAACTGATTACAAAATTTGTAATGCTCTTGCCAAGAACGTTTGATTAAATTCATTGTGTACATTTGCCATCTGCACTGGTTTCCCTACAAGAGCTTGTCAATTCATTCAAGCTATGTAAAGCATCTTATCAAATTTTATATAAGACTTTAAGCAGTTTTTACCTATGCTCTTCATCTGTGATTTGCCATTTGAATATTTTGGTTTTCAATATTTGCGAAAATTTAGCCAAATCTGTTACTTAGCTTGGAACTGAGGCATACTAAAAGAGTTATGCTTGAATTGCTATTTTTTACTAATTCTTAGCACCTTTTATCTATAAATAATGAAAAATTAACACACAAATACATACACACTTTTAAAGGACCTCCGTGTTTTTTCACTTTTCTGAAACTGTTCTGTCTTAAAAAGGTGACCTTGCTGTAAATGAAAACTAATAAACACCGTCATAACAATAACTAAATGTTATTCAGAAGTTCCACATTTCCATTCCTGCTCTGCCCCTTCTGAGATACAGGTCCTGCAGCAGCGTAGTTAGATGCAATTTTTCTGCCTTATGGTAGTTTCAGTTAAGGGTTTAAGGGGGAAAATGGATGCAAATGACAAGTAATGACCTTTGCCATCATAATAAACATTGTCAGTGTGAGCCATAATTAATCTTGGTTGTAAGAGTTCTAGACCTTCTTAATCAGGTATCATATTCTTTCCATACATCTTTCACATTTTTTTCCTTTTTCTCTTTAAATACAAATAAAAGTTACCTACTTTTCTTTCAAGATATTTTAAACTTCAAAATAAATTATATTTTATCAAAAAATAAAGGTAAGGTTTATTCAAAATTATTCAAAAGTTATTTAAAATATTTTTCAAGCTTCTTTTCCAACTCTCTTCATCCAATAATCTTATCTCTATCCCTGAAGAGCTGTTAGGTTCTACGCTTTTGCTCTAAAGATTAAGAACTACAGATTGAAAATAAAACTGACTTTCTTTGCTATGACAGAAAAAATTAATATGAAGTTAGTCATTTCACTTATATAAATATGAAATCAAAATATTCATTAAAGATGTCCTATGTGACATCTAGACAAAGATATTAATAAATCCTCATGAGATACAATATTTTTTCTATTTAGATTTATGTGAAAACTATATTTTCTACACTTATTTTATTTCATTTTTAGGTAATGGTATTAACTAAATAATCAAGCTCACTAGAAGAATATAGGATAAATAATAGATAATAGATAGAGATCGATAGAGGGCAGAGATAGAATATGAACAGAGAGATGGAGGGCTTTTTGTCTTTTTTTGTTGTTTTTTAAGTGGTTTGAGAAGTATGAAAAATAGAGCCAGTTTTTTCTTTGA
Organism: Solenodon paradoxus; assembly: GCA_004363575.1. Classification (NCBI taxonomy): domain Eukaryota; kingdom Metazoa; phylum Chordata; class Mammalia; order Eulipotyphla; family Solenodontidae; genus Solenodon; species Solenodon paradoxus. The sequence continues at coordinate 601,429 of RJWH01000638.1, read as the reverse complement.
GGTCATAAATGAACAGAGATTTAAAAATATATGCCTACAGAATTATTTTAATTGTAGATAATTATATTTTTCAGTTTGAAATTCTGTATAGAAAAGAAAAAATTCCAACTTTATCACTTTATCAATGAAAAAATAATTTCTTCTTGGATAAATTGCATCAACTGTATTAGGATCTTCTGAGAAATAATTACCGTATTTCATTTGAAAGCTGTATCCAACCCTAATCTTCCTTGTCAGAGTGCCCAGGAAAGGTTTGATGAAACATAAAATTCTTATACTTGGATATCATTTTATTATTCATTAGTAAAATCAGAGCTTTGTCATGCACACATATTCTGTGCACATTTTTCATTTAACAGATGAAAACTATAGTAGTGTCTCCATCTACCTTAAAATAAAATTACATTGAAAAACAACGGTAAATATAGAAAATGAGAAAAAGTTTCATTATGATTCTAGAAACTTAGAATTGATTTTGCTATACTTAGTGAAGATCTCATAACTTTCAGAAGGAATATAGAAAACACCAATTGTTATAGTACAAATAAGGTGTTTTTCATGCTGTGTCCTTATTAAAGATATACAGTTGGTTAAGAAATTAAATTGTTTAATTCTCAAAATTGCGTGCATGATAAAAATGTATCTTAATGAAAAAGAAATCATTTAATATCTGAATATTTCTGTGAATACCCAAAGTAAGAATTTCTATAATTTCTTCTATTATTTCTGCATGTGTGTTCTATACTGAGAGGAATAAAAATCACATAATTGTTGGTTATTTCTAAATACTTTGCTTTTCAAACTTTTGAATTCTTATATATAGTTCATCATCAAATGACTCCAGTGTGAGAATAAAGGCAAATATTTAAACCAAGAGTCATAAGAAAGGCTTGAAGAATCAAGTTCCCAAGTAAGCAACTCCCAAAGAATCTTTTTAACATTTTCCCATTCTGGCCTATATGAAAAAAGAAAAAAACAACAAAAGTTGGAGAGGGTATGAGAAAAAGAAACAGTCCTGTGTTGTTCATGAGAATATAAATTGGTGCAATTTCTTCAGAAAACAATATGGAGATTCTCAAAAACAAACAGATGGAAAACAAACCAAAACCATGGATCTAGCATTTGATGCAGCAGTCCTGTTTTGGTTATATAACCAGAGAATACAGAAACTCTAATCAGGAAAAAAAATACTATGCACCCCAATGTTAATAGCAGCCCAATTCACAGTAGTTTAGGCATGGAAACAACCTAAATGACCACCAGCATAATACTGGATAAAAACCTGTGTTATATATGCTGAATAGAATTCTATGCAAATGAACAAAAAAGCAAAATTGTACCTTTTGTAACAACTTGAATGGAACTAGTTGGGATCAAGTTAAGCAAAATTAACCAGAAAGAAAAGGAAAAGTGAGGCATGGTTTCACTCATATATGGAATATAAAGAAACAAAAGGAAAGACAAACCCCAACAAATTCACAACATGTAAAGCTGGCTACTAATGGGGTTGGAAAGAGAGGAAAGGAAGGAGGGAACATGGTGGTGGGCACTGGAACTCTGGTGGTAGGTGTGGTATCAGATACAGGCTGAGGGGTAATTTTAATATCCTAAAACGCACTGAGCAATGTAAATAAATAAATAACAAATTTGTTATAAAACATATTTCCCAATCTTATGGGAGAAGTTAAAAAGAAAAATTATTAAAATACTTGTGGTGAGAATAATGGTGGACTTATCATTGAGAAGAGAAAATTAAAACCTGAACTAAACTATAAACATAAATGGAAATTAAATTTGAGTCTTCATCCCTTCCATCCATGGTTTTTCTTTCATTCTGACAGAATAGAAAGGGCAGTATTAGAGTAGATGAAATATTTCTTTGGACCAGTGTCCCACTTCCTTGCCACCTAATTATAATCTTAAACCTACACCTACATATTCCCCTCTAGATTCCTGAAGAATCTCACCTGGTATTTCAAACCATGTTTCTCTCCATCTGGTATCATCTTGGCCCAGTTCCTGGCCCAGTCTTAGGCTGTCTCCTTCTGTAATAGAGAACTACTTGTGAGTTTCCACCTCTTAGAAATAACATGAACTATATGCATAAAGAGTAAAAGCAATGTCTAATAATAGCTTCAGAATTTTAACAGACTTTGAAGTGATAACCACTTATCCTGAAGTCATTCTGAAATAAGGGATTTTTATTCATTTGTAGAGAAAACTGGGGACAGGAAAATCTTTTCTTAACATTCTTCCTACTATACTATGGATATATGCAGACTCAACATACCATAAACAGTCTGGTCTTCTTTCCAGAAAATACAGAAAGGTAGAAAAGTGAAAGACCACTATCAAGCTAACCGATTGAAATATGTAAATAATTTCAATTCTTATGCACTTGTGAAGATATATTTTCTATTAAAATAAGAAAATAAGGTGACAAAATACATGGAATCATAGACATTTCTAATATAATGTTACCCTCATGTCTACCCAAATACCCATTTTTGCATTAATGAGCATTTGAGGAAGATCTTATAAGAAACAAGATGAGTGTCCATGTTATATAAACCATATTAAATAGCTGTATCTGATTTGTCCTCTCAAGTTCCTCTCTCTCAAAAGCTCCCATAGCCTGGAGGTCCTTTTTTCTGCCTTTCCTGGTATTGCAAAGGACCCTGGGAATTTACCTTTATCTCCACTTAGATTTTCTAACCATTTAATTCTAAATTTTCAGCTATCTAATGTACATTTAATTCAATTTAATACCAATACATACCACCAAACTTAAACATAAGGGTCAGGTTAGATTATACTATTTTTATGGACCCAGTTATCTTGAACATTCTGTGGTTCTATATTTCTAATAAAATTGTCTTATCAGATGAGAAACGTCCTTACTGATTTAATGAATATGTCTTTTTTGGGGGAATTTTGCCTAAATTGAAGTCTGCTCATTCCAAGCTGTCCACTGATTCCCCAAACATTATTCCCCAACTAGTTCAGGTTAACAAATTCAAGTAAAGGTCAGTTAAAATTGTCCAAGGTAGATAAATGAAATCATATTTTCCCTGATGGTAATATAAAATTTTTCTAAGAATATTATAGATAATGCCTGAAATTTATGTCTATTCATTCTTCATATAGCAAATAAAAGCTTATAATTAAAACAAATGCTAGTAGATACTCTCATAATAATATCTACACATACAAAGCAAAAAGAAAGAAATGTACTGCTTAGAGACTAATAGTGTCTTGCTTGTTCATAGTTCATATATTTTTCCAAAAGTAGTTCTAAGAGACTGAATATTAAAAGGAGGTTCACTTAAAGGTATAAATTACATGTTTTTAATCACTTAAAAATAATAAATGCTGTGAAGTTTAATGTTTCCTATATTAAAATTTTAGTATATAAAGATTAGATTAGAAACTTTTCATTAAAGGATAACATTGTTTTTTCATTGATGTCTTCTTATAAATGTTTGATAATCTCCCAGATTATCTAAAGCTAAAGCTTTTTGGCCTGCTACTCTTCCAGTCTTGGAGTTTTTCTTGAAATTTTCATTAGATTTTCTAACATTCATAAATTGACTAGCATCAAAAAAGGAGCAACTTTTAAGAAAATTTTCAAATAAATGTTTGACCTAGTTGTCTTTTTTGTAATAGAAATTAATCTCTAGCCTAATTGCAATAAGTTGCACAATGAAAACATTTCCAAAATTATATTAAAATATAATTAATGTACTTATAAGCATTGAATATTCAAAATTAGTTTCATATATATACACTGAAAACAATAAAAACATTTTATTAATGTTTATAGGTTTTTTGTTTGCAAAATTGACAGTATATTTTAACAAAAGTATACTTCGAAACAGCATAAAAGTAAGTTCATTTATATATTATGTTAAAAATGGCACTGAGCTGCTTCTCATTCACAATTGTGAGATGTTAAATATAAATGCCAATAGCTAAAATCATTTAAGGAAATAGATACAAATATACTACAACTCAATTTTTGTTTATGTATATACATCACTCATTCACTAAAATTATATCAATTGGACTCAATATTTAATGTCTTTAAGGAAAATGACTGTTATCAATGTATATAAATTTTTCTGTTGTTACATAGAAAATTGACTAAAAATGCACATCAAGAAGTAAGGTATCCAAAAGTAAATATTGTCTTAGAATCAACAAGCCCGTTATTTAAGAACACCAGTATTTTGCTGACAGTGCACAGTCCAAGAAACAAGGTTGCATGTTACTTTAAATAGCGCCACCTAATCTCTTCTGCTCAAAATTTATTGAGCACTCAGTATATGCCAAGCATTCTGACACTATGAGGATACAAAAGATAAATAAGATCCAGTCCCTGACTTCAAGGAATCCACAATCTAATCAGGGAAAAGACACAGAGAAAGAGAATCATGATGCAACACTGCAGATTATGTGCAGGTTGACTACAGGTACTCCTAGGATGACAAAGAAGTAGCAGAGGAGAAGTTCTAAGTCCAAGGGCAATTGGATGTGGAAACAAGAGTTGTGGGTTCTAACAAAAGCTAATTCTGAAACCCTGTGGACTGTAAAGCCTCTCATTTGCACTTTGGGTTCATTTTTGCTTGTAAAGGAACTTGCCTGAAGTGGAACCAGCAGAGGACTAGAGGACTGGGGGAAGGAGATTATGCAGATACGTACTCTCTACATGCTGCTAAAAGACCACAATATAGAAAGAAAAGAGTTGGATCCCTATTAGTAAGATGGTGGAACCTCCTACAGGATTAATAAAAAAGGGCAGCCTAGCAGTCAGAAAAGAATAGCAGATTTGCATTTTTTTTAAGTTTCTAGGCAAAGGTAAAATGAGATTGATTATTTTAATATTGTAAGCCCCAAAGAAGGTTATTTCCCATGTTAAAAAATCTACAAGACTTCAATGCGATTTTTTCAGAAGATTGACTAAATCAGTATACCACCCAAATATTTAGCAAAAAATAGTGTTCTGATTCAAGCCCCTAATTGTTTAGAAACAATATATTCCTGAAAATTGAGAGTGCTTTCCTTGACACATGACAGTTTTGTAAGAGAGGATGGGAGGAAGGGAGAGGAGCAAAGTTATTTTATGTTTATTAATTTTGACTTTTCATCCAACTAAGGCAGGAAACCTGGTAGGCAAGGCAGTAACTCAAGTGCTGAGCCACAAGGACACACCCCAGGATCTGACTTTTAAAATGAGACTTTTTGAAAAATGGGCATGAAGAATGAGGAAATAAATTAACATTCCTAGTTCAGGGGACAGCATGTGCAATTGCCAGGGGATCGGGGGGGACAGCAAAGAAACATGAAAACTAGACACAGACTTTCTAGGAAGCAGTGTGAGTTGAGATATGAGAGTACAAAGCTTTTTATGTCATCTTAGCTATGTATTTTGGGGTTTTATTCTGAAAATAATGACAAATATTTGAATGGCTTTATTAGCTTGGTGATACAACAAGATTACTCTCTATGCTGTGTGAAGAAGAGAAGAGAGGCCAGGGTTTATATAGGAAGACTGACTGGGTGACTGACAACAATATTCCTAGCAGCAGACAGTGAAATCTTGAGCTCTATCCTTCATGCAGAAATTTATAGAAACAGATTGAAGAGGTATTTAGGATTAGTATTGGCATTGAAATTAGCAAGAGATTCCTTCTCTAAAATCCATGTTTTAGAAGATTCCTCTGACCTGCTCCAGCTATGCCCTGCTCCACAAATCCAAGAGCCCACATAAGCAAAGAGATGTGCCCACAAAACATGTCTTCCTTTTTTCCAAACTACGATGCAGGCCCCCTGACCCTGGAACTCCCATCAAAATGATCTGAATCCCTTCTAAAGTCTGAGAGGGTTATCTCATAGGAGTACTTCTCACCAAGGGCAGATGAAGTCACTGATGTATTTACTTCTAGACCTACAAGTGAACCAAAGGCTGCTGTTTGGAGAAGAAGTAGACGGAGTTGGGACATAGGGTATAGTTTTCACATACACATAAATGATATTATTAATACAGCTGTTCTGATGGAATGAGACAAAAAATATTGGAGAGAACAGAGAAGTGAAAGGGAGGTAAGGAATAAATAACTGTAGTAGAAATAATTTTTCAAGAAATATATATTGAAGGGGCGGTAACTGTAGAGGGTTAGGGAGTGAACGAAAAGATTTATGTCTTCATATTTAGAGGTTAGTTGGAAGGGTACCACTGGGCTTTGTATCTTCTCTATAAAGAAGGGACTTTTAAGAACGAAGGATTTGTAGTTGAATATTTGAAGTAAATGGAGAAAGTTGAAATAGTCATAAAATAATGAGACTGCTTAAATCAGAGACTTAATTGACTTGGGCTAAGTGGAAAGCTAAAAAATATTCTATCTGTGGCACTGATTTCCCTCTCCAAGTCCTCACTGAGGTTCATAGTAATCTCTCTGCTCCATTTCACTGTTCTGCACATCTCAATCTCATTTCTTAGACTCAACCCAGCACTCATTTTCTCTGAGGGGGCCCAAGCCCTCCATTAGCACCCCACCTGTAAGTTCTCTGTACTTTCTCTCTAATGTACATGCCCCTTGTCAAAGCTGCCATTTCTTAATTTGTGGAAAAATTCAGGTAGGACAACAGATCAATAGTCTCATCAAACAAACTTCAAAAAATGTAAGAGCCTCTCATTATCTTAGCTTCATGCTCCCAGTCTTCTCAGCACTATTTCCTCTAGTAAACAATACTGAGAAGTAGAGGAATTTTAGAATGGACTGTCATTATGTCCGTGAATTCCTAGTGGACAGCTAACAAAGTGAAGAAAAGAACTGGAGTTAATGACTCCATGGTTATTCAAATCTCAGCACTTGAGTCTTATCCCAGTAAAACAGAATGTTAACTGATTCTTCTAAATAGCATTTAATGACTGAACTTCAGTTCTTGAACTTTGAAATCTCTGTTTATTTTGAGAGTTCTTTTTTCCTCTTCTTTTTTATTTTTTTATCTCAGAGGAGATCATTGAGGCTACTAGATCAATATGTCCTTACAGTTGAAATGCTATAATATTTCTCTATAAGCCTAATTTAACAAGGTCCTGAAGATATAAACCATGGCTTATACTCACTATATCTAACACGGCAACATCATTCATTATCCAGAATGTTGCTCAATTATTAGTGTGTACCATATGACCGACCGATCATTTTTAACCTGCCCACCCACCTAAATCCAAGCTTCAAACCAGTAGTAATTACTGTTCACAATTTCTTGCATTCGCTTTAGATAAGTAATCAAAAGAGGTGCTAAAGGAGTTCAACTAGAAGAATCTCTCCACTGATTCAATCCCGTTGTAAAGTAAGGTCATTTGTAAAGAAACTTGCTTATAGACTTACTATATGGATACTATTGCTTCTTAAATTGGCCAAATTAAACAGAGCTACCATAACCAGGATCAGTCCATTCAGAGGTTATTGTTAGATTAATTTAGATTGTACCTTAAAACTATGAACATAGTCACGGGAAATAGCAAAAACGAATGTATCCACAAGACTGAGGATGAGAAGCTATGGATAAATTCCTTTGATTACTAGGAAATATCTGGTGTAGCTGTGCATTAATCTTTTCATTCATTCATTCAGTTGTTCTTCTTGACTTTTCTCCCATCCCTGTGAATTTGGGTCTTATGGTGCAGGTGGAGAATACCAGCCAGAATCATGGACTTAACTTCTATGTCACTGGGTCTAGTCCTAATTGTTGATTTGACTTGCATTTCCCTAATAACAAGGAAGAAGCATCTTCTCATGTGACTGTTGATCATCTGTGTATCTTCTGTGGAGAAATATCTATTCAGATCTGTTTTTTAAATTAGTTTTCTCTTACTGAGTTTTCTGATTTCTTTTGATATTTTTGATATTAAACCCTTGTAAATTATATAATGTGAAAATATCTTCTAGTGAGTAGGATGCCTTTACATTTTGGTGAAAGCTTCTTTTGCTGTACAGCAGCTCTTTAGTTTGATGTAGTCTCATTTTTTAGTTTTTGTTTTTCTTTCCTTTGCAGCAGAATTGAGTCCCTCAGGGTTTCCCTAAAATTAATATCTGTTAACATATTGCCTAAGATTTTTTGAAGTATTTTTTGGTTTCTTGTTTTACATCCAAGTCTCCAGTCATTTTGAACTAGTTTTTGCGTATGATTTTAGAGAGTGGTATAGATTTATTCTTTTGCATATGACTGCCCAGTTTTTCCAACACCATTTATTGAAAACTTTCCTTTCTTCTATGCTCGTGACTGAATTGTTTAAATTATATGAGCATATATGTGTGAGTCTATTTCTAGTGATTCAGTTCTATTCTACTGATATGTGTCTCCTTTTATTCCAGGACCATACAGTTTTGATACTATCACTTTGTAGTATAGCTCAAGATCTAGGAATGTTATATCTCCACTTATTTTTATCTCTGGTTAGTTTTGAGATTTTCATTTCAGGGATACTTTTAAATAAATATATGGTTTTCATGTTTGTAATAGTTCTTTTTGGGTTTCCCCTTCCTAATTCAGTCTTACTCAACTGTATGTTTATAAATATCTATGTGCTGAATTTATTGACTTATACACTTCATAAGTCTCTTATGATGCTTTGTATTTCCAAGATAATCATTGTAATTTCTTGTCTTTCTTTTGCAGTGCTAGTTATGAGTTTTCTCTTTTTTCACTAGTGAACTTAGTCAAAAGTTTATCAATCGTGATTTATTTTATCAAAAAACATTTGGTTTCATTGATCTGAATTATTTTTATTTCTAATTTATTTATTTTTGCTTAAATTTTTATTACTTCTTTCTTTCTATGCAATTTTAGTTTTAATTTTTGTTTTTGTAGCTACTTTTGGTATAGGGTTAAATATTTTTATTTGCAATTTTCTTGTTTTTTAGGTAAGTCTGAATTGCACTAAGCTTCCCTCTTAGTACTGCTTCTATGTATCTTATAACTTATGGTAGCTCATGTCTTCACTCTCATTTGTCTCCAAGTATATTTTTATTTCTCCTTTGATGTCCTTTTTTACCCCAAAGTCATTAAAAAGCAAGCTGTTTAGCCTCCACATATTTTGGAATTTTCCAACTTTCTGTGGTTGATTTTAGTTTTATGCCACTGTCATTAGAGAAAATGCTTGGTATGATTGTAACCTTTATAAATTTGTTGATACCTTTTTGTTTCTAAACATATGAAAATTATTTTCCTTCAGCAATCAAAGGACAATAGATAGTATAAAATGTTAGGGTGCACCCCGGTGGCCTAGTGGTCTAGTACATCTAGGAGCAGTCTTACATAAATCCCAAGGTCCCAGATTTGAGTCCCGGGTCTTGGGGGAACAACTATTGTGAACAACTAAATAAAAATAAAATACTTCCCCCTCCTCTCTCTTCCTGTCTGCCTAGATTCCTTCATTCCTGCCTGCACCTTCAGCACTTTCAATATGGTGGAGGGAGTTGGAATCTCCTGGGGTCCTTGGGAGCTGTGCTCAACAAAGAACACTCCCTCCCATGAATTAAATACCCTCAAATATTTTAGCTGAGCTAAAACCCCAAAGGCAATGACTTATAAGCCTTGAAGCCTGGGGATAGGTGCTTTTGCAAATAGCATACAGATTTGCAAAGTTGTTTAGTAGTAGCCTCAGGCATGAAACCACCAAGTTAGCAGAGCTATAAACATCCTGTGGTTTGAGTTCATTGGGATGCCAGGGACAACTGATGAGATAAAGAACCTTCCTTAATTAACTGCAAACAGAATCAAATGTGTGTTGCAAATACATGTCTGGCAAATTGAATCCTGTGTTAAATCCTGTGTGTCTTGCCCATGTGAAGAATTTACAAATAACTAACGGGTTCCGCTTGAAATCCCCATTCTAATTTACACTTCCCCTCTAGTGTGCTTCTTCTAAACCCATATGTGTTCCCCAAATTGCCACTCCCACTCGGCCTTTGTGGGAAGGATCCCTGCTGAGCCCATGCTTAATAAATCTGCCTAAAATACTTCCAAAGAGTGCCCACTTGGTTTATCCCAAAGAACCATAGCAGGACTGTGGTGTTTAACTCTGGATTCAATATAGTAGCCTCCAGTGCTGGTACCATGTAGATAAGGGATCATGTAGCTAAGGAGAGAAAGCCTACATATGTCTCACTTCACAGATAGCCTATCTTTCTGACTCCCTAGAGAATATTTTGCTTCACAACTGAAAGTCTTGCATTCATGTCTGTGGACTGTATTAGCAATAATTGTCTTCAGTCCCATGATCTTCAATTCCCTGATATTCCTAAAAAATTTAAAAAGAACCTCTCTATTTTCCATGCCAAATTGTATATACTCTTAGTTCTCTGGTGTGTAGAGAATCCCTTCAGCTCCAGGAAAGGTGTCCAAATCAGTGTTGATCCCAGAGGTAGAGGTACCAGGTTGCACGAATGTAAAGAGTATTCTACTTCTCTTACACTTTCCAATGATATGTGTTCCCTCTTTTTGTGGAGATACTTTTTCTCATTCTTTTTCAAAAGATATAGTATTAAATGGGTGGAGTTTTATTGCGCCTCTGGAAAGTAGGTGAACTTAAGTTCTTAACTCTCCTCCATCCTTAACTCCCATTATTTCATATTTTCAGTAAAATATTATTTAATATTTAAACATATTAAAATATCTTTTAAATATGTCTGCATTTAAAATATAATGTACTTGGGAAAATGTTTGCTTATAATAATGCGAGATTTGTCCTGAGATAGGGTCTAGAGTGGGAGGAAATATTTTTATGATGATAAATTGAAAGAAATACCCCCCAAGAGTGAAATTATTTACAGTGCCATGATGTAACATGAAAATTTATGAGATGTTTTCAAAACAATTGTCAAAGCAAAGGAGAATGCACGTGTCTCATACTTGCCCAAGGAGAAGTAACTGTACATGCCCCAACCCCATGCAAAAAAGGAGCTGTGTCTGCCTGTGCCTCATTCTTGATTCAACTTTAGCTAAATGGAGGTGAGGTGAGAATGTAAGACCAGCCTGGCCAATTAAAGTACTAGCCATTATAAATTATTCAAGGATGAGCATATGAACAAAACTTAGCAGTTTAGCACCCTGCAGGATTAATCAGTTATCACTGTGATGTGTTGTATAAGAAAACTCAAAACTAAATCTTAAAACAAGAAATACCTGCCATAGTTCTTTAAGTAAGCTGGCTTTATGTTTAGACTGGTCGCAGTCTACTCCAAATGTCTCTCATCCTCCTTAGAACAACAATTATCTGGGTTAAGTTCTTGTGATATATGGCAGGGGCACAAGAAGTCACTCTAAAACATACAAGCATATTTAGGGTCTCTGTTCATGTTCATGTTGTGTTTCTTTGGGGTGGGGAAATATATTATTCTGCCCACTATTGTAAACTATAAGGTCATATGACAGAAGAGTATTAAGAATCAGAAATAATAATTAATCTGTTATTCACATATCTTGAGTGTCTGGTGCTTATAGGATCATGGTACTAAAAGTCTGAATTTGTCAATATTTGAGTAAATGAGTGAAACACATCTCCAATAGCAGAGAATGAGATAAAACAGAAGAGAATAAGACAGCAGAGTTGGGGGAGGGATAGAGGGGTGGATGGACGAACTACGTATACAGAAACATTTTCTTTAAAATGGGACCATGTCAGAAAAAATACCAAAAATATTGGTGGCTTGAACAAGAGTTTCAGGATTCAGAAAAGTGAAGAATGAAGAAATTTCTGTAGCAAACATTCATTTGAATAATGAGTGGGGACCGTATTGACCAACCAGATGTAAAAGTGATTTTCAGAGAAGAAAATCATATAAACTCTCTAGCAATCATTGTTGTTTTATTTACCTAATATCTTTTCCCTGCCTTCTTTAACAGAAGATGAAAACACTGTTCACTTTCCCAGAATCCATTGTTGCCAGATAAATTCTGGTGATTAGAAATAAGCAGAAATCTGGGATCACCCAGGAAAACTTCGCATTCTTTGCAAAAATGAAAGAACTCCTTCCCCTCCTGGTCCTCCCTGCCTCTTGCATCTCTTTCTTCTTACCTGGAAGAAAATGTGTTGCCTAATTGTAGGGTAGCCATTCTGCACTCTTAAGAAGAAAGCTAGTTGCAGAGACGTTAGTAGTCTTGACAACAAAGAGTCAGTATACAATTATCAGCAATTGTTTCCTCTCATGTTAATCTGAGAAACAAATAAAATCTTACTTGTTCTGTTAATCCAGTTTTCTGATACTATCATCTAAAATGATTCCTACCTGATTTAAGCTTGAAGTCAAGGTAATGTCTGCTTTAGGTCAAGAACCAATTATAAAACTAATCTTTGTATGTCACCTTATAGTTTACAACATATTTCTACACACTGTACTGAGATGCTAGAGTAGAAAGAATTGCAGTTAAAAGTAAAATCTTTGATTATACAAGTGATAAATTCGGTTTTATCAAGTGAGATAAACAACAAAATCTATTGTCATTGTCTAGAAGTCAGACTTATGTACTACTATTATGAAAAGGCAAGAAAAACATGACAGTTTTAACTGAGTTAACTAATTTACAAAACAATGTAAATTTTAGATGAGCAGGTTCACTCTTCATCAAATATGTGATAACAAACCACACCCATCACAAAATTTCTAAAATGTTCACCACCAAACCATCCATTGAACCTCCACTACCCTTTGTTCTCACCTCCCCTGCCTTTTCCTCTCTGGTAATCTTGATTCTGTTGTCAGTGTCCCATCGGTTAGTTTTTATTTTGTTTTGTATGTTTGATTTTTTTCTTTACATTCCACATGTGAGAACATCTGGTATTTGCCTTTCTACTTATGACTCATTTTACTCAGCATAATCTCTTCTAGTTCCATCGATGTAGTCACAAATGGAAAGTTTTTTTTCTTTTTGTTTTTCTTCTTTAAAAAAACATCTTTATCTTCTGTCATTTGGTGCTTAGGTTATTTCCATTTCTGGTTCTTATAAATAATGCTTCAATGAGCATAAGGGTGCACATATCATTCAAGTTACTGTTGTATATTTCAGGTAAATTCTCAGAAGTGGGATAACAGGATAATATGGAATTTCCATTTTCAATTTTTTGAGGAATCTCAATAATGCTTTCCATAATGTCTGCACTAATTTACACTCCAATAATAGGGTAGAAGTGCTCTTTTTTCTCATCATCCTCACCAACACTTGTTTCCAGTCTTTTGGATAGCCATTCTCATGGGTGTGAGGTGATATCTCATTGTTTTATGAAGCAATTCACTAATGACAAGAGACATGAAATATATTTTCATGTGCTTGTTGGCCATCTTCATGTATTCTTTGGCAAAATGTCCATTCAGTTCTTCTGTCCAATGGTTCATGGGCAGCTTATTGTTGCTTTCTTCCTATTGTTGTTGTTTTCTTTCTATAACTTAGATATTACCCCTTTATCAAATGTACAATGTGCAAATATCTGTGATCATTCAGTAAGCTGTCCTTTCATTCTGATGATAGTTTCTTTTACTGTGTAGAAGCTTTTCAGTTTGATGTAGTCTCATTTGTTACCTTTTGGCTTTATTTCTCTTACTACTGGAATTGAGTCTCCAAAGACCTCTCTAAAGCCAAAGTAATGGAACATACTGCCTATATTATCATCTATGTATTTTTATGGTTTTGGGCATTATGTCTATAATAGTAATCCATTTTGAGTTCATTTTGCTGTATGTAGGGATTTAGTTTCAGGCTTTTACATGTCACTATCATGTTGTCCCACAAAATTTTGTTGAAGAATTTCCATTTTTCTCATCTCATGCTCTTGAATCCTTTGTCATAAATTAATAGATCATATAAATGTAAGTTTATTTCTGAACATGCAATTCAATTGCACTAACTTGTGTCTCTGTTCTTATTCCAATACCATACAGTTTTGGTTACTATCACTTTATAGTATTGTTAAAAATCTGGGCTTGTGAGACCTCCACTTTTGTTTTATTTTTTTCCTCTTGATTTCTTTGGCTATTCTGTGTCTTTGTGATTCTATACAAATTTAATTTTTTCTATTCTACTTCCTTGAAAATTGCTGGTAGAATTTTGATAGAGATTGCATTATATCTATAAATTGCTTTAGGTAAGATGACCAACTATGTTAATTCTTCCCAACTATGAGTAACCATTTCTATCTATGTGTATTTCCAATTTATTTTGGCAGTGACTTGCAGTTTTCATTGTACAGGCCTTCCACCACTTTTGCTAAGTTTATTTCAAGTCATTTAATTCATTTTGTTTTTATGATAAATAATATAGTTTTCTTAATTTCTTTTTATTCTTTGCTTGCAAAGAGGAATGAAACAGATTCTTGTATATTGATTAAGTATCCTGTCACATTGCTGTAACCAGTAATTTAAATAGTTTTCTGGTGATCTTAAAAGAGTTCTACATGTATTTTACCATGTCATCTGCAAATAGTGATAGTTTAACTTCTTTTCCAACTAAGATTCCCATTCTCATGACAAGTTCTTGACAAGAATTTCTCTGTTTTGGAATGGATTGTAAAAGTGGACTAAAAAACTGGATGAAAAGCAAAGGGATCCATGAAGAAGCTCTTGTTTGGTGATTGACATATCCACTGGCAAAGTAACAAGGGACTTGACCCAGGGTGTAGAAGGAGTATCAACAAATTTTAGAAAAACAGGTTGACATAGATTGAGTATCTACTTTCAGACAATGAAACACAGGAAGAACAAAAGGTGACCCCCAAGTAAAATGGAAACAAATGAGGTAGACTCAGTAACAAGCCTGGTTTTGTGACCGTCAAACCATGATTCACACAGAGGGATCCAAGTAAAACTGGACTGAGTTTGAGGAGTATGAGATATCTGGAAACTGCAATAAATAGTGTTAGGAAAGAAGAACAATACATAGAGTTTTCAGAATATTCTTTAAGTCTTTGAAATAAGCTGTATATGCATTAGATGAGACTCTAAGAAACTGGGCAGAAATTAATAACCAGGGAAGGAAGAATTACTGGGTAACATTAAACTGAGTGACAGAAATTCACAGAGAAAGAAGTCATTTGAGTTTTATTCAACCAGATAA
Organism: Solenodon paradoxus; assembly: GCA_004363575.1. Taxonomy (NCBI): domain Eukaryota; kingdom Metazoa; phylum Chordata; class Mammalia; order Eulipotyphla; family Solenodontidae; genus Solenodon; species Solenodon paradoxus. The sequence continues at coordinate 586,312 of RJWH01000638.1, read as the reverse complement.
TAGACACTTCAGGAAAGGCTTGCAACATACAATAGAAAGCTTAAGTTATTCCTCAATAACAAAACTAGACAATACTTATAACAAAAAAATAGTCTAGGTCCTCACATTTTCAGATAAACAGAAGAGGAAAGAAATAATTTCCAACAGTGCATACTATAAAAAGTAATAAAGTTCTCCAGATGAAGGAAAATTAAACAAGGTGAGATCTGGATATATGCAAAGAAATGGTACTAAAATTGGTAAATCCGTGGGTAAGTATAAAATGTATTTTATTCTCTTTTTAAATGTATATAAAATATAGTTGATTAAGTAAAAATGACAATATATTTGGAGTTTATAAAATGCAAAGTAAAATACATGACAAAATTAAATGATCAGGGTGGAGAAATATTATGTTTTTTATATTTTACATGAAGTGCTATATTATTTCATGTAGTGTGTGTAAGTTTAGAATGAACATTTATTCCTCAAAAAATTGAGAATGGGTATACATCAATACCACCATTTCACTTCTGGGTATTTACCGAAAAGCACAAAACACTGATTCACACAGATAGATGCACCCCCAAATTTACTGCAACATTATTTACAATAGCCAAGAATTGAAAACCTCTCATCTAATCTCAGATGAGTAGATAAAGGAAGACGTGGTAGAGAGATAGAGGATCGAGAGATATAGACATCTTATCTCTATATGTATCTCTAGCTATATATATATAAAATACCATCCAGTCACTGAAAAATGAAAACCTGTCATTTGTAATATGGATGGAATTAGAGAGGATTATGCTAAGTGAAATGTCAGAAGAAATACACTGTATGATCTCGCTTATACGTAGAATATAAAGAAACAAAGCCAAGTAAGAGAGTAAATAAAAACCAATCCTTGAATGCTGACACTAGATCTAAGGTTACGTGCAGGAAGGAAGTGGAGGGTGAGAGCACAAGGTGGTGGGTCGAATGATCAGTGGAGAAGGACTTTTGGTGAATTGATGGTGGGCAGGGTGTCATATATTGGATGAATAGTAAGCTTACTCGTATAGGCTCATACTATTTTTGAATCAGTTACTGCAATGAATGTTTAATTAAAATAATGAATATCTAAATTCTAGTTATTTTGCAAACAGAACATAAGTAAATGTACTCATACATATGTAAGATGCAGCTCATAAAGGAGACAAAATGCTATAAAAAACCACCCCAATCCAAACTTCAACTAATCAGCTAATCTAAAGAAGAAATGAAAGAAAGAAAAGAAACTAAGAACATATAACACAAAAAGAAAACAAATAGCAAGATGATAGACTTAAACCTAACTTTGTCAAAAATTACATTAAGTACAGATAGATTTAAACCACCAACTAAATGACAAAGTTTATCAGACTGGATTTAGAAAGACACAACTATGTTGTCTACAAAAAGCACACAATATAAAGAGTAAAAAATGTTATAAAAGATACACATGGAAATACATAAGAAAAAAGTGGCTATATATTCGTTACAAAAAAGTAGATTTCAGAAGAAGTATTACCAAAGATAAAAAGAAATGTACAGTGATTCATCAATTCAGAAATAAGAATAGTCCTGTGATTAAAATGGCATAATCACTTGGGAAAGCAATTTGGTAATTTATTTAAAAAATAAATCTCTACTCACAGTTGATTCAGCCATTCCACTCCTAGGTATTTATCTAAGAAAAGAAAAAAAGTACCAAAAGAAAAAGACTTTTATGAAAATATTCATAGAATTTTTATAATAGTTAAGATATTTGAAACAACACGTGTTCATAAAGAAGTGAATGGATAAATTGTGGAATACTATTCAGGAATGAAAATGAACTATCATTAGAAAACAGCACTGTGAGTATTAAAAACGCTAAATAAAATATTAGTCAATCACACAAAGGAACACATACCATTTCATCTCACGTACATCAAGTTTCAGAAAGAGTTGAAACTTGCCTTGAGTGATATAAATTATACCAAAGGTTGAGAGAGCTTGACTGGGAAGAGGCATGAGGATCTTAGGAGGTACTGAAAAGTTCCTATAGCTTGGTGAGAATAGCGGTTACACAAGTATCTGTATTTATCTTTAACCATATTTTTGAAGTGGGAACATTAATTCTCTGTAAATGATATCTCGATGCATTGACTTAAAAGAAAACAGACAAGGGAAAAGAATTTTGGAGAGTTAGCAGGGTAAAATTCTACAGAAGAAAACATAACTCTGAGAATTGAAAATCAATTGCTTAGTTACAAGAAAAGTGTTAGTGATTTTATACGCACATTAATTGAAAAGATGGTTGGAATACAAAGTGCAAGCATTTTAGTTCTATTTACCCAGAATGAGAAATCCAAACAGAAAAATCATAGACTTTTTTGTTTCAATGTTATGTGCACAGGAATCACCTGGAGGTCTTCTTAAATGCAAGTTTGGATTTAGGAACTCTTGGGTCAAACCTGAGAGTCTACAGTTTTAACAAGATACCAGGTGTTGTCCATGTGGCTGATTCACATCACTTTCCTGAGGCACTGGTGGTTTATATCAAGTGCCAACTTAGTCTAAAGTCTCCACTATCTATAGAATCCATTCCCACTGTCACTTGTAGATCACAGCACAGCCCCCTTTGTATTTAGGAATGTAACCCATTCAGGTGCTTAAGATGCTATGGAACATAACACTGATTGTACCTCAGCAGACTTGGGTTCAAGCTCCAACTCTTTCTAAGCAACTGAATCAATGTTAGCCACTCCAAGCTGCAAAATAAGAAGAGCTGCTGTTCCTCTTTTCTAGATTGTTGTGAAGATTACAATAGAGAACTTAAATCAAAATATTGCATGAACTGTAACCAAAAAGTAAAAAAGTCAATATGGCTGGCAAAGTGAACGAAAGATGAGTTTAAGTACCATACATTTAGGCAAGGGGGAGAACTAAATCCTAAGAGGTGGGGTTCCAAGATTATCCACCTTGGTCATGCAACGAATGTACCATATTATCAGAGAGGAATGACCCATTTTGACAAAAAGCTGTAAAAAGTTTCTGTATTTAAAATCATCCCTAAATCATAAAACTAGATGTATGAACTTTTCCTCTCCAAGTTCACTAAGATGCCTTTTCTCCAGCAAACCAATTTCAAACAAACAGCAACCTATGCTTCACTGTCCCCTTTGGCCATCCAACAGTCACTTTTCTGCCCCTGTGGGCTCAGCCCCCGGTGGTCCCCGCTCTGGTGATAGTTTCTACCAGGCTCAAGTGGGAGGTGTTAGTAACAGGCTCCACCATCTACAGGCCTGGAGAGGGCAAATGTCAGGAGCCACATTCCAGGGAGCGGGAAGAGATCCATGCTAGGAGGCACCGAATCTCATGAAAATCTGCCTTAAGGATGTGGTGTGGAGTAGGAGAGGAGTGAGGGCGCCCTTGACGCCTTGGGGCTGTTACTTCCATCTCTCGGCACCAATCATCCCAGCACGTTGATCTCCAGTTGGCACCAGCCAGAGGGGCGGGCCCGGGAGCTCCACCACGGCTGCGGCCTCAGTGCTGCAGCCACCTCTCTCTCCGTGCTGCTGCCAGCACTGTGGCAGCAAACAAAGTGCTGGAACTGGAACCTGCCAAGCGGCGGCGGTGGAACCTTACTGTAAAAGCCAGCGACCCCCACTCCCAAGCTGCCTGCGGAAGGGGTGAGTGTTCGCTGCCTTCGCGCTTGGAGCCTCAGGCACTGCTCCTTGCTCCTGGCGGGGAGCCTCAAGGACAGACAGACGCAACAAGGTACAGATTTCGGCGGCACTGGAGTGGCTGCCAGAGGGTTTGTGCCCCTAATGCTGGAGGCAGCGGGGCTACGAGCTCCAGTGGTCCCAGAACGCTGCCTCCTGGGGGTGGGAGGGAGTCCGGAGTGAGGGAATGCTGCGTTCCGGGGAGCCAGGCTCAGCCACCCGGTCTCTGGCCATAGCTGACACACGCGCACTGCGGAGCCGCTGCCCAGCCTTCCTTGCAGTCGTCTGTACACGCCTGGGTGCCCTCCATACTAGTTTGCCTTTCCACTTGCACTTTCCTGCGGCGCATCTCGGGTTGAAAGCCTCACTACTACACTGAGCTAGACACATGCAACGAAGGCTCCCGAAGTGAAGGTAGCAAAGCGGTGTCCTATCAGGTCGTTCCTCCTGCAATGAACAGCCCTTAAGTAGGTAGACAGACCCCAGCCCCTCAAAAGGCCTGGCTACTCTGTGCCTGGTCGGGGTTTGGGGGCGTACTGGAATAACCCACGCAGCTTTCCTTCAGCCCTTCAGCCACCCTCAACCAAATGAAACAGAAGCCCGCAAAGGCACTTGGATATGTCGCCTGTGGCTAGGATTGCTACTTTTGAGTCTTGGCACTGTGACATAGGTAGAAGTTAAATTCTGGCAATGCTTGTTGGTTGGGCTGTTGCTGCAGAGAAACTTAACAGCGTCCCTCTGGTTCCTAGAAGTCCTTAACATTGCTGTCCTTACAGGTTCTTGAAATTGTCTGATTTTCCTTTTCTCTTTCTTCATAGTGGCACTATGAATGAAGAGGATCAGTTTGTAAACATTGATTTGAATGATGATAATATGTGCGGTGTTTGTAAACTGGGAACAGACAAAGAAAAACTCCTGTCACTTTTGTTTAGAGATAAATATTGATGGTAAGGATGCAGTGTGGATTTATTTGCTGGCATAAACTTTATTCTGCTTTATAGCTGCTTTATGCTCCCTAGTTATAAAACTAAAAGGACTTGAATGATTGGAAATCGTGCTTTGTATGAAATATGGGTATTTGCTAAAGATACAGATTTCTGGATAAGAAGCGGAAGTTATTTATGCAGCTCTGAATTTAAGAGAAATCTGTTTTTTAATTCCCATGGTACTGATCCCACTTCTGCTAATATAAAAATGAGGTCTGAGTATTGACTGGTTGACATTTTCTAGTTTGAGAGCTCATTACATTGTCAGATTTAACAGAAGTGTGTGTGGGGTTTGGCACTTTTATGTTTTTCTTTAAGTACTAATGGAACTAAACATTTCTGTTGATGGAACAAATGTAATTTTATTTCTTCAGTCTGCTATGCTAGTTTCTGAATGAGGTGAACCAGAACTCTTCTCCAGTGGTATCCTATTTGGGAAAGTGTTTTTTGTTGTTTGTTTTCTACATTCTTATTGATATCATAACCTTTATTAATTATTTAATTCTAAAAGCTTTTTTAAAGTTCTTAATAGTATCTTGAAGAACGAGAGTTCTCCAAATATTACCAAAAAATGAGTAATTCAACGTGGTTGTTTGGGTTAGTGTATAGTTAATTTGTCTGTCATTATATGTCAAGTTTGGCCCCAAGAATCATGGAATGTGTTTCTTTAATCTTGACATTGCCATAAAGCTCTGTTTTTTAAACATGTTTGAATAACACTGAAAATAATATTCCTACAGTAAGAAAAACTGCTTGTCACTTGAATTTTGAATTGTAACATTAATAGAGATTCTGCCCCTTCTGCCCCAGTGGCTACTGTACCAAAAGCAAATTATGAAAGCTATGAACCCTGGTTCAAGACTTGCATCCAGAGGTGGCGAAAGAGAGATGCTCTTACAGCTTTAGATTTTAGATAGTTTCAAGACCATTTTTTCCTGCAATGCATATGAAAATTTTCATCCCATTTATTTTTTTCTATTTACTAAGTAGGAGATATGAAATGTTTTTATTGTAAAAAAATAAATTAGATAACTAAAGTCTATTCCCAAATTTAAAAAAAATGTGTATACAGACACACACACAGGATTTTATCTACCATGAGAGTTCTATTAGGAATTGTTTTTCAGAAATTATTATAGGCACCATATTAGAATGTTTTAGATATTCTACAGTGAAAGTCAAATTTATAAACATAAATAGGCAACTAAAACATGTATAATTCATTATATGACAATTTGTCTTCCACTTAGTTCATATTGATTATGAGAAATTTGTCTTTTAACTGCCTGGAAGAATTATAATTACTGAATGTAATAATGGGGCAGTGTCGACTTCCTGTGGGTTATGTATTATGTAGAGAGCTTATACTGTAGGTTTTAATAAGTGTAGTAATTATAATTAATTTTAATTTAAAAATTGGACTCCTCTGTAGCATTTAAGTTACCAAGTCCTTAATCATGGTTGAATGAAAGTTGAAAGTGTATGTTCTTTAATAAAACAAGAGTTGACCTGACATAGTCTTTTACATTGTGGGTTTTAAGTTTAGATGGGCAAAGAGTTGGGAAATTATCCAGTTCAAATCTGTATTTTACACTGAAGGGAACTAAGAGCTAGATAGTTTGACTATTCAAGATTGCTCTGTTGATGATGCCAGGTTGTTGGTGATGTCCACAAACTTTAGTAAACACCTTATAAAGATCATCTTATTTAATTCCAAATAGATGATGGTTGTTACATTTTAAAGGTGGTGCAACTGAACGTTCAGACCCGAGAGGTGCACTTGGAAGTTGCACAGCAATATGTGACGCTGCCAGGCTTTGAAGCCTTGTGATCTGCTTCTGATGTATGTGATTTTAATTCTGCTGATCTGCTGTCAGTAGTTAATTGGTACAATTAGGCACATCCTGGTGGAGTAGCAGTTAGGTCAGCCTTTTCTGAAGGATCACAGTCCACATCCATCCCTAAGACCCTGGGTTGCATTCCAGGCCCATGGAGAATAACCAATGGGAATGGAAACAACTAATGAAAATTATAAAGTGCTTCTTTCACTTCCTGCCTTCACCTTTCCTTTGGGAGAAAAAAATGATAGTGCTAATACTAGAAACCTGTTTTTCTGAATCCTGATTGTTTATCCTTGAGATTTGATTCGGTCAGCCAACTTTTTCTAACCAAAGTTTCCAGATAAACCATCATTAGTGATAAAATTTTTACCACAGAAACCTAAACTTTCAATAATTTCTTTTCTAGTCCTTTTTAAATATAACTTTAACTGGTTTGCAATCATTATATAAAGCATATACAAATGTTCCTTCAGTGCCATCTTTATAAATATTTAATCCCTGAAAACATCTATTTTTATACATAAGTGTAATTCATAGAAAGTCCTGCATTGTTGAAAAATAGTTGTCTTTAAAAGAAAAAAAACTGTTCTCAATTTGAATTAGAATTTTTTTGTTTTTTTCTTTATGTACACTCAGGTGTCCTATTTACAAATGCCAATTAAACCTTCATAAGAAAAATTATTTTAGAATTAAATTTTCTTCTCAATTTATCTGATGTCAATTTACAAGTTAGTGCATTATAATCATTTCAATTTAATATAAGATTATTATAGGAAAAAACATTAAAATTAGAGTCTTGACTTTTGCAAATTTTCAGTTTTTATATCAGTATGCAGCTTTTTACAAATCTTTGAAAGAAAATAATAAAGTATTCACATGTCTGAAAAAACAAAGCATGTTCTTTGTCAGTAAACCTTTTTAAATGTTTTTAAAGGTTTTTGCCTCCTACCAAGTCCTCAGCACAATGCCAATCAATAAATGTTAGAACATAAGGGATAATTTATAAACAATATGACATTTAACTTTACCAGTTTGGTATAACTTTTTCCTAGTATGATGATGTTGCTCTTGCCTGATTTCAGCTTACTAATTGCTACATCTGCTCTAAAGCATGCTGTCTTTTCTATGAAGAAGTTGGTGAAAGTTCTCTTGGGGAATAATAGCATTCTAGCTAATTTTTAATCCCACATTTGTAAACACAGATAGTTTAAAGCTATAGATTGTTGCTTACATGAATCAAATGGTCTTTTGTTGGAAAGCTGTGTGCTTGCACAGCTTTATAAAATAAAGACAAAAAGGGAAAGAAATAACAAAAGACATACTAGTCTTCTGAGATATTTTAAATGCTAAGCATGACTCTGACTTGCGTTTTTTCTGTGACTTTATAGCAATGAAAAAGAAAGGAGTACTTATATTTCATATACTCCCAAGCCATAAGTGATATACTTTAAGGACCTAGGAAGTGCATTTAAAAAAATTAAATCTTCAAAAATGTTCACAAGGTTACTTATTTTGCCTGCCTGTAAATCACTGTTACACTAACCTTCTAACATTAAGAGATTATTTGTGAACTTTCTAATACTTATTACTTATTCTTGGCACAAAGACACTGTAAGCTTTTTCATTTGCTTATGATGATATACTCTATTGTGTCTCATAATTGACTGTGCTGAAATCTCTAAAGTTTAGTGACCACATTACTACCATTCCCAAAGCTCTTGAGCCTGGGAGAAACCTAGTGGTTTAGAAGCTAGTCATGAAAATTGCCTGTAATGTTGCAAATTGAGGCATGAGACTAGATGGGACAAAGATCCAGCACCTTATATGTAATTTCCTAATATCTGTTTTCATTTTGTGCCAAAATACTGGAAAAATTATCCCAGCAGAGCTTGACTCATAACCTCACAACAAAACTGTGACATCTTCTTGTGTCCTTTAACACACTAAGGTGAAATTAACATGAATGTATTTTGAAAGAAAATAAAAGAACTACAAGATTGTTGGTATTACCTTTACCCTGATTTCAGATTACAGCACAGTAGTATGTTGTAATAGTGTCTGTCATCTTTTTAGGTCTGATGGGAAAACATAATCAGGAAATAGAAATCAACATTGATTATCCAGAAACATTGGAGAAGGAACAGGGAAAGGAAAACTTTTCACTAACAGAGGCCATCTCTCACGGAGTATAAAGCAGCTGTCATTCTTCAGAGATCAGTGAGTCTGGTGTAGCAAAAAGAGTACTGGTGGGTTAAACGTGGGCTCAAGCCTGACTTTACTATTTACCTGCTTGCTATAAAGTCTTGGTCAAGTCACTTCGCATTCCTGATTCTGTCTCTTCCTCTGTAAAATAAGAATCTACTTACCACTGCCAAAATACAGAGACATTCAGTCCTTAGTACTTCCACAAACTCTTGTATCATTGTATCATTTACCATAATGCAATGTCATTATTTGTTAATTTTACCTCTTTCTACTTGGGCTGTGAGCTCCTCAAGGTTAAGGAATGTTAAGTCTCTCTTACTATTCCCAACTACCAGCATGTGCTTTATTTATGAGTAGATATCTACCCTACAGTTTTCATTCAGTTGTTATCAGATCAGATGACCTAATTTAATGGAAAAGTATTTTGTGAACTGCAAAATCCTGTACAAGTGCAGCTCATATTTGATTTTAATGAATGAACAGATGATGTAGTAGATAGCATTAGATCTTTATAACTACTTCTAATGGGTAGCTCCCATGGAGTAGGCCCTTACCACCAATCAGGATCCTGTATGGTCTGTACTATTGATGCCTCTGCCCTAAGGGTATGCCCCAAATGGACACTTTAAACAAGAGAATTACAGCAATCTTTCTGGAAAGCACTGAATGGTAAAATAATTTCAGCATTGTGGGCAATGTAGTCTATTGAAATTACTCAACTTGGTCTGGGTAGCTTAAAGGAAGCATAGACAGTGTTTAACAAATGAGTATGAATTATCAATAAAAGATTATTTGTAAACACAGAAGTCTGAATTTCAGATAACTTACCTATTTCCCAAAATATTTTCCTTTAAACTCTTTAAGCATATAGAATATAAAAAATTAAATTCTTTACTTTTAGACTAGGCAAAATGAGGAGTAGATTTGGCTGGCAGATCATAATCTGCCAGCACTTTCCTAGGAATATATGAATGTGTAACTTTAATGAAAATAAAAACTGTACAGAAGGGAATAGAGTGAAGAAATATGGACAGAATAATTTCAAACTTATAGTCAGCAAATCTTGCCCGTTGATGAGATTTGTTCTGGGCCCACCCTGTGGCTAAGCAATGGAGGCAGCTAAGTGGCAGACCATAGAAAACCTACAGACTGCTTACAAGACCCAAGGCAGGGGCAGGTAAGAAGAAAATAATAGGAAAATGTTTCTGCTCTATCATTCTGAAGGACATGAGCAAGAACATTCAATGTTACTTTTGTCGGCAACTCCATGTTTTATAATCTTATGCTTTTTCACCAAACTTTTTTCTTATAAACTCTCACTGATCTTTACGATCTTGTTAGCTACCTGGTATTTGCGGGTCCCTGTGTTCTACAGACATAGAACTTTTCCTCTAGAGATTATATGACTTGTACTAAATCAAATTTAAGTGACTGTAATTGAGGCTAAAGCCTAGTGTTTGTTTCCTATTTTTCTTCCATATTGCTTACTGTTTAAATAATACATGAATATATTCTTGTAAAATATCAAAACAATATAGAATATAATTTAAAAGTTATTGTCTTCCCTGACCTCATCACATCTCAATCCCCATTCCCACTCATGTTAACAACTATTGGAACCATATGTTATGGGAAGAAAATAATTCTATTAAGAAAAATCGTTGACACCCTCCTCCCTTTTTAATTTCAGACTTAAATTCCTGACAAAGTGCTGTAAGAAAACAGAAACTCTTTGATCTTTGGCAAGGACTTCCAGAGCTCATGGACATGCACAGGGTTGATCTGAAGCAACAAGTGGATGACTATATCAAAAGATACCCAATATGTGAGTTTCTGAGCCAGGATTGCAGTATGTCATTGTTGCAGGGCACAGTATTCACTAGCAAAACAGTGTCTGATGTGCATGTCTACACTGTTTATCACAGAGCTGAAGGATTTGCAGTCTGTAAATTACATGGCCCACAGTAATATTGTCAGTAGAGAATGCTTCAAATCAGTCATTTCCCAGACCACTTGAGCAAGACTTGGTCATTTGTGGCTTTTTTGTTTTGCTTTGCTTTTTGCAAGGTTATGTAAAACTGACAATTTTCAAGCTTCTGGGTAATATATAAGTGCTAGTCAATAAACATTCACTCTTAAAATATGTATGCTTAAAAATAATACACCCATGCAGAAACTGACATCTGTCAAATTATAGATGATACTTGGGAGCTGATAATAACTGCTTCCTCTGAGTTCATCACTATAACACTGCTACTACCTTTCTCCCAATAGCAATGTGCATATCCTTCGCTTTCTATGACTACAATGCTGCAGTTCAAGTGTTATATGCTTTTCCCTCTGAGTTCTTGATCTTAAACTCATCTGTGTGTTAGAAGATCATTTTCTTTATGGTGTGATTCACTAGCCCTATCATTAATTTTAAAAACCTGTGCTCTGTTGATCACCTTTACTTTCTTCTCTTGATGTGTTTCCCATACTTTTCTAATTATGGGGAAAGGTGGTAGTTAATACATTTCAGCAATTGGAATTCTTCTTTCTCTCATTTGATCCAACCTTTCATCAAAGTACTACTTGGTACTTTTTACATCCATGTTGTTATACTTCTGTTATTGTCTGTCTCCATGTTCACTCTCCTGCCCTCCCTCCCTCCCTCCCAACACACACACCTTTAATAGTTGGAGATTGTGTGTGATTAATGTTCAAGGTTTTATGTGCTATTCATTTACCCTTTTCATTATTAACTGTGAGTGGAAATCAGAGTACTAATGCATTAGAGCTGAGTGTGTATCTTTTAATTACTGGAACCAAATTAGGGTAAAAGCTGAATTGAACAATAAGGCTCAGATCAGGAGGCTTCAGTAGGTCTTCGTACTTTACCTTCTTCCAAAACTGAATTTAGGATCCACACACTAACTTTGAGTTTGTGAAGCAAAAGAAGAGGACAAGCCTGCCCTTATGAGACCCTTATGATTACCACACACAGGTAGACAACAGAAAAAAGTTAAAACTGCTCCTAGACAAGATGGAGTAACAGGAACTGTGTTTGCTTGCTTGTGTGAAACAACCAGAAATAAAATAAAGATAAAATGCATGCAACTGTGATTTTTAAGACCATGTTTATCAGACAACAAAGATTAGTAATTCCTGAGAAAAGAACCAAAGTGAGCTCTACAGTTACCCTGGCTTACTGCCTTGAGAGAGATTTTAGGTCACAACACCAGGAAGAAGGCCAGATGATCCACTCTTTGCAATTCTCAACCTAAGGAGATGGAACTGAGAGTCCTAGGAGAACAAGGCAGCTAGATTTCGTAGAACAGAGTACCAGAATGAAGAGAGCTATAAAGAGGGAAGAGCCTGGGGATCTGCAGAAAGCAGCCCTTGAATCTGTTTAAGAATACTGATCGGCATATGCCACCCAAGGCTAAGGAAACAAGTCATCTGAAAGAGAGAACAGTACCTGATATTCACACAGATCCAAGAATAATCTCTTTTCCCATCAAACAGACTGGAAAATCCCCTACTTTATAGCATACTGGGAAGAGTACTCAGGAAGGTCTTGCCTATGTAGTATAAAATAAAAAGCTTAGAATGATGCATTCTGTCAAACTGATGATCACATTAAGAATCAACATATCAGAAGGTTTCATGTACTTTAATAGCATCCCAGAAAAAGCTCAAGATTTTTAGAAATATCAAAATATGCAGTACTGAGCAAGGTAGAAATCACAATGTCTAATATCCAGTTCGAGTACCAGTTATGAGTACAGACAGGAAAACATTGTCCTTAATGAAGATATACAGGCAAACTAACGGACACATTACACAGGTACCAGAATTAGCAGAAGACATTAAAATAGCCGTTATAACTGTAGTCCATATTTTATTTCCGTTTAAGTAAAGATATGAAAGATAAAAAAGTTAAAAGTTCTCAAAGCAAACCCCTAATATGGGAACATCTATGTACTGTGAAAATGATACTGGATCAAATGAATAGCTTATTGGACATCACTGGATAAACTATTAATATAGTAGAAGGAAAAGATCATTTGAGTTATGAGATTGAGTGAACTATGAGACCAAAAGTGTCCTAACAAATATGTAACTGGAGTCCCAAAAGAAGATGAGAACAAAAAATAGTGGCCAAAGATTTTTCTAACCCAAATCGAATAAAGACATAGGGCACATGGATAAAAACAAAAAACAATTGTTGCCACAGTATTTCATACTCAACTTTCTCAAACCAATGACAAAGTGAAAATTATTAACAGATAAAATTAAATGTTATATAAGAAGAGATGACATTTCTCAGCAGAAACAATGCAAGTAAGAAGACACCGTGATTTAAAATACTTAAGAATTGTCAATGTCGAATTCTTTATGTGGAAAAATATCATTTCAAAGAACAAAGAACAGCTTTTTCAGAGATACAAAAGATGAATTACTTTGTCATCATCAAACTCACTATATCAAAAATGTATTTTATATCCTTTAAGTTGTGAAGGATATAATTTCTGTTAAGAATAGCACCCAATAGAAATTCGACCCTACATAAAGAAATGAAGAGCACTGGAAATGGCAATTACGGGTAAATATTTAAGACATTTTCCTTCTCATTTAAATCTTTATAAAATGGAATTAATTATATAAATCCCTCCAAATGTTCCATAAAGCACACCTGATAATAAGTATTTTCAGTTTTACAGACTGTATAGCTTCTGTTTAATTTACTTACCTTTGCCGTTATAGGACTAAAATAGTCACTGATAATATAATATATAAACAAAAAGATATAGCTATATTTCAGTAAAACTTGACCTTCAAAAGTAAGAAGTTGATTTTAATTTGGTATATATTAAACAAAAATAATAGCAATGTATACTGGTGTTTATAACATGAAAGTAAAAGATTGGTAACAGCAGCATAAAAGGAAGAGATATGTATGCTACTGAAAATTTCTAATATTGTGTATGAAGTGGTACGGTGTTACTTGACAGTAGATTAAGTTGAAGATGTATATTATGAACCCTAAATCAACCAGTAAAATTAAAATACAAATGGATAAAGCTAAACTGTTTTCCTCTCATTTTTTCTTTAAAGAGTTTTTAGTTAACACATACGTTCAGTTATTTTGTCTCGTTTTATACACTGATTCTGATGTATACTCTTGGATAAAGAAGAAGTACTGCTTTAGCCATATCTAATGCGGCTATTTAAGATTCCATAGCTGAAGAGTACTCTGTTAATTAGAACAGGACTGCATCCAAGATCCAGAAACTATATAGTATTTGAGAAATCTGTAGTACCAGAAGCTTTATCATCTTCAAAGTTAAGATTATTTAATCTGTATTCAAATAAATCAGTTATGTTGCCTTGAAAGTAGCTAACATGCCAAAGGAATATGTTCCTTTGGCTGATTTTGTCCCTTGTTCTACAAAACTAAAACCATTTATAAAATTATGACTTAGATAATTTCAAGAGTAGGAGTAGATTAAGAAGTAAAATAGTCAGTCAGGTATTGTCTGAAACAGAGGACCTGGCCTTATTTACTCCAGTACATCCAAGCTAGTGTATTCACTAAACTATTTATAATTTTCATAATGATGTCTCAGTACTTTTTCTTATCCAAAAATATTACCATGTGTGAGGAGGTAAGGTATGGGAACATACCAAAAGAAACTTCTCACCTGTATTTTCATCAAAAGCTGTCATTGAGATATTATTTAATGCTTGAATAAGAGTACAGGAGAGACATCTATCATAAGTGAATGGTTAAGAAGACAGACAGCTGAGCATTTCAAAACCTCTTCTATATAATTGGGTAAAACATACTTTGATATATGCGTCCTTCCTGTGACAGTATTTTCTGTCCTGTTTCCTGGGTTCTCTGGTGTCAGATGTGGCCAGCAAGGAGCTTCATTCCCAAGCTCAGGAGCACCTGCAACACTTCTTGATGGGTACGGCCCCAGACGAGAGGGCCCAGCAGCACAGGGAGGCATTGATGGCTGAGATCAGCACCAACATCGAACAGCCAATGAGTATGTGCCACTTTATTTTCACTTCCTAACAGAAAAACTGATGCAAGATTTTGTGACATCAAAGCTCCTCATAAGGGAAACACCATTGAAAGAGCTATTAACCCATTCCCTGGCCTCAGAAACTTCTTTATCTAGATCATAGCAGCACAAAATATTATCAGATGATGCCGGTCCCATAACCTCCTTCTTGACTACTTCCCCCAGCTTTTCTGTCATTCATATGGAACAGCTCTCTCATTTCTATTTATTTTTTTATAATGCTGAGTCCTACTCTGATCGAGATGCCAGATTCTATTACATAATCTCGAAAGCTTTTTTTTCTTTTCTTTTTTAAAGGAAAGAAAGCCAGTACTGGGGAAGTAAAAGAATTTGACTTCCAGAGATTGCACATTACTATAGACAAATGTTCTGTTTTGGGCATTAACAAGAAAGGTGATACCAGAACAGAACCCAGTCAGTTCACAGAGCAGCAGTCCCTGCATCCTCAGTTCACATGAGATACAATGCATCTGTCGCCACTGAATTTGGTGGGCAGGCCCTAGTCAAGAATTGGGCACCAGAGTATTAAAGAGTACTTCAACTTCCACAGGAGACACCCATGACTCACTATAGGGGCAGGAATATTAAAAGAATGATCTTCACTTAGACTTGGAGTGGGGGTGTTTGGTACACTCTTAAATCTTGTGATTTTTGATAATGTTGCAGAGCCAGCATACAGATATTTTAATACAAGACCCCAAACTTACAATGTAAACCTCTTTTCCCTGAGGGGTCCTGATGAATGAGGATTTTCTTCATGACTGGTGTCCTCACAGCGGTCAGCTGTGTAGTGGTCTTCACATGATCAAAGGGCAGTTTCAGCTGTTGATGCAGTTAGCAGGGTGCCTTTGCCCTGAAAAGCTGAAACTGACTTCAGGCAAATTCGCTTCTTCATTGGCTGCAACTAGAACCTCTTGGAGAGTCTGCAGAAGAGGAGGTACTAAGCTCTGCCTCAGATTGGGTTCCATAAAGTCTTCCCTAGCTATTTGGCTCTAACTGGGCTGTTCCTTTCAGTGGCCCTACCACAGGACCCGCAGTGGCTCAGGCCCTTTCTTTTCAAAGGCCTGGTGATGTCCCCTTGATGATAGCCTGTCATCTAGTACTTTTCCATGTAAAAACAAGTTTCAGCTAGAGGAAATAAAGAGAAAAAGAAGTACCATAAACTAGAAAAAGATTTTAAAAGGTTTGGGTAATTGGATTATGTTTTTTGTTAAAACTGAGCTGGGAAGATTTTCAGCTGTTTAGATTATATAGCATAGGCAGTATCTAAATCTTGAAAACTAAAAAAACACTTGCCTATAAAACTGAGTTGAAAAGTATACTTAACAGAAACTACTTATACATTTTTTTCTTATGGTGATGGCATCAGGTGTTCGTATTTTTTGAGTTGTATTTGGTAATATGTGGGTATGCATTCACACTACAAATCTTAACCTGTGCTAAATGTATATTCATTCCTTTAGTAGTTTCAGATTTACAGAACAATTGAGCAGAACATCTAACATTAGCATGATATCTTTATTAAAATTGATGAACTACTATTGCTACATTAACTAAAGCTCACAGATTACATTATTTCCCTTCCTTATACAGCTCAATTGGGTTTTTTTCTTCAGTTGTTTCTTCCATCTCAGACCCCAGGTCTTGAAACCAGGTCCACGGCTTCCTTAGCCTGTGATTTAGCTGCGTGAGCCACAGAGGGAGCTCAGTGAGTTTGATAAATGACTAATTCAGGCCTTAAAATATCTGTAATATTTTTTCTATTTCTCCCAATCCAAATCCCTGTTATTGATCTTTACTATATTTTTGCTTTTTTTCGGAATGTCAGTGTTGAATAATACAGCACACACACACACTTTTCAGATTGACTCCTTTCACGCTTGAATATGCATTTTTCTCCATGCCTTTTCATGATTTGGCAGTTCCTTTTGTCTGGATGTGTAATTCACCTACTAAAGGACCTACTAATTTCCCATTAACCTACTATAGAGCATCTCGGTGGTTTCTCAGTTATGAAAATTATGAATAAGGTTGCTATAAACATTCATGTGCAAGTTTTTGTGTAGACACAAATTTACACATTTGAGTAAATACCCTGGATCATGATCGCTACATCTTATGATAAACCCATGTTGGTTTGTCAGAAAGTGCCAAATCTTCTTCCAAAGTTCCTGTAGCATTTTACATTCCCATCATCAGTGAGAGAGGGCCTTAAGAAAAGCACACGATGTCCTGTTACTGGAGCTTCTTAAACATTCCAGGAGCTTAGCCCTCAAGTTTCATCCTTAACTTAAAGCCCATTTCAAAGACCATTTCCTAAGAGCAGTTTCCTAGTATTTACTCTTCTCTCTCACCATCCCAAATACCTGGTGGGTGATTTATCTGGCTCTCAGTCATGCAGACTCCACACGTTGTGGTCAAGTTCCATCATGAAGTTGTTTGGTCAAATCTTTGGGCAAATCACTCTAAACTGCTCCTCGTTTTTTTCAGTCAGTAAAATTTAAAGGTGGTATTAGATGATATACTTACGGGATCAAATATTTTATGCCTTTAAGAGCAAAACCTGTCACCCCTACTCCTCACAGTTCAGTACAGAACCCTAGTGGGTGTTGGTGGTTGGAGTGCAAGGTCTCTAAAAAGACCAATGTGGGCTGGGTCAGGTTCAGCCAGGGTGCCCAAGGAACAGAGGGAAACTGGCACATCCACCTCTGGAAGCACCTGATCTTGCTAAGGGGCCCTCTTTGATGCCATTTCCAGCTGTTCTCTAGGTGGTCTTGGGGCATGGTTTGACTTCTGACTCCATCCCCAGCCATTTCTTGGAGTCCATTGGTTATTCCTTAGCAACACTTCCCAACGTTGATTGGTTGCTGTTATCAATGATGTCACAAACAAGGCAAGCTTGGTCTCCTAGGTAACGGGCTTCTAAGACCCCTGATTGGTCCTTGTCCCAGTCTTAAGCTTGGTCTCAACTGCAAGGGGTTCAGTACCTTGGCTAGGCATAGAGGTGGCAGGTGTAGCTAGTGCTAAAGTTTTTTTGCTGACCTCCCTTAAATTTGGGAGGGGTCGACAAGCCTGCAGAGGCAGCTTCCACCAGGTGATCAGGGGATGCTCCTTGAATCCTTTCCCGCCCTGCCCCCAGTCCCCCCACCACAGGGATAGGGCGCTGCCAAAGCAGTACCCTAGCCTCCCCATACACCCCTCCCAGATTCAGCCCTGGATCCATCCCTTAACCAGCCTCCCTTCATCTTCCAAACATAGGTGCATGGCACATATGCCTCCCTGGGGTTCTGGGGGTCACCCTCATGGCCTTCTCAGTCCTAGGATCTTTCGCCTCTGGGGGAAATGGGTCAGTTTTGTCCCCATAGCCTTGTCCCCAGGGTGGCTTGCTCAGGTCAGCTTCCAGATGCGGCAGCTGAAGACCCCTGTGGTCAGGCCCTGAACAAACAGTGCTGGGGAGAGGCAGGACCCAACCAAATCCTAGGTCTCCAGGGCAGAGATCACAGAATCTTTGGAAATCTTAATGCAGACAAGGGCCCATCTACCTATACTGCTATGGAGCAGTGGAGAAGTTAGGAGAGACAGATGAACTTTGCAAATTCCAGGAGTCAGAGGAGGATAGATGGCTAGAGGGAAGGATATCTTCAACAGAGTTCTGGAGGAAAAAGCTTGATTTGGAGGCATGGAGGTTTTTTATTCTGCGTAATAGGAGTGGTGGGTAGGATTGTGAAGGGGAGGGTTAGTAGCCCCTTGACAAATGAGGAATGACTTATTTAAGGTGTTCCAGTTGGCCTATGAGAAGATAATTTAAGAGTGGTGTAAATATATTTGTAGCCACTGGACAAATACTTTCACTTTAGGAGATGATTGGAAGCTTTTTGAGCTTTTGAAGAAATCTTACAGTTCTGTGCAGCATGCCAGTAGACAGATCCCTATAGAAAGATTGTAGGACTGTCCAGAAACATAAAGTAACTAAATATGTGTAGTTGGAATGATGATGAATGGTCAAAAGCGGGAAATGTCCTTTCAGAAAATGACAGGATTTTGTCATGGACTAGATAAAGGAAAAAGTTGAAGGAAACTCAAAAATAGCAGACATTGTACAGTTTCAGAGCTTTTCTTATTCCTCCCTTGACCACAAATAAGCTTTTAGCTCATTCATTCCTCTTCATGGTGTTAAATGTTTGTACATCAATAGTCTCCAAACATTACAGGTTGCGCATCCTATAAGCAAAACATTTTTGAGCCAAGAATGATTAAGTATTTAACGGTAACGTATGAATCACATTGTAAATGTATTATAAAAATACAGAATCATATTAAAAGGATTAAAAAACACATCTTGCCCACTCTCTGGGCCATTCATAAACAATTTGAAGACCAGTCAAAGCTAAGGCCTTGTTTTTCAAGAAGGCTGTTTGTGTCTCTGAGGACCTCTAGACTGGGAGTACTTCATTCTTTTTAATAAAGTGTTTTCAAATATTTTCAGATGACCTCCATTCTTCTGGGTTCCACCCTTTCCAAAAATAGTCATGTTGAGGAGATAATTCTTTTTCTTTTGCTTGACTCTTAAATGCCCCCCTCCCTTTTATTCCCCTTTACATCAGTGAATTAATTAAAAGGATCCTGATTTTATTCTTATAAAAATAAATCATTCATAAACTTCCCTAGGTAGCTCACTATGAGAAATAAATGATTTGGGGAACATTGTACCACTGGTCACTACCTACAAGTCTATGGCTAAGAACCACTATGAAGGAGGCTGGCTTCTCTAGTACTCTCTTTTGAACTAATCTATTTTCAAATTAGCAGTATGTGCTTTTAGTAAATGAAATTCAACATAAAATGATAGATTATCTTGAAAAATTCTCCTTCTGACCTTTTTCTTCCCCATTTCACAGAAGTAAATAATGTAAACTGTTTTGGTGTATTCTTAGGAAATTTTCTGATCATATTCAGTCACATATATAGCATATCTCCTTTTTTCCTCTTTCATTAGTGAAATCATAAAACACGTAACTATTCTACATTTTTTGCCACATAATATTAGCTCTTTTTCACATTCAGAATTACAAAACTCACTTTTAAAAGCTTGTGCATCATTTGCTTGTAGAAACATCATCATATCTTTAGATTGTGACTACTGAAGGACATTTAGATTATTTTCAGTCATTAGCCGTAACAAACATTGTTGATGTAAATCTGTGTATACATATGTACTTGTGTGAGTCTATATATGCTAAAGAGAATATGAAATCATTTGGGGTCATACTATCAATACCCTCCTTTAAGTCTGTGTGCTACTCAAAAAAGTATTTGTAGAAATATATACATGTAACCTTATGCCCCCAGCCCTATTTTCAGCCCCAGTGAAGAATGCTGGGACATATGATTATTGAGAAAAGAGATAACCTTTAGCTGTATCTCCTAAACGAGAAGCTTGTTGAGCTCTGCAATCAGTCAAGTTAATCCTCCTATGCCTTAGTTTACTCCCTTTGATTTGGCATTGGTATCTTCTCCCTTGGGGTTGCTTTAGTAATAAAATAATGATAATCAATAAGTTACTCTATAAAGCAATTGGAGTAATATTTGGTATAGAGTAGTGTGTATATAAATTATGGCTAACACCTACTGTTTTAATACAAAGTGTGAATGTGTCCTCAGGAATAGTTTTTCAAAACAAGAAGTCAACTTTAATCTGCAATACCAAGTGAGTGAGTATTTGAGAAGAGGGAAGGGGACGGGGTTCAGCTGACAGGGAAGGACAATTTGGACTCTGGTTTATAACACTGTGCACCTGAAACAAACGGTGTTGTGATGCAATGTCACTTTAATCCACATCATTTAAAAACAGTAGATAGAAACAAAATAGCTTCCTATTTTCAAATAGTAACATAATTCTGAATGTGCTTTTTCCAACTATATGGCACCATTTCCTATAAGCTCAAACTGGTTGAGAATTCATTTGAGACTTCTGGAATTAAAGAAAAATGAAGCTAAATCAGATATATATTAATAAAAATATGTTTGAAGAATGACTGCAAATCTCACCATTTTCTGTGTTGTTTTGTGGATAATGTGATTTAAATTTCCAAGGACATGTGACATCACCCTGCATACGCCGGAATGTGCTCACTGTTTTTAAACGAAAGACACAGACAGAAATGAAGGCGAACAGAGGCAGGTAGGCAGAGATAGGAGAAGCTCTTTATTTATTTGTTTATCCTGCTTGTTCCCCTGACCCAGGACAATCACCCAGGCTCTTGCGGGGTTCATGTGGACTGTGCCGGCCAAAGGTGACTGACCAGACTACTACATGTGTTCCATGTGTTCACTATTATTTTCTTTATTTTCCTATGGATTTTATACCTTTTTTCACTGTGCCAATGAAAATACCAGGTTTAACATGCACAAAAACAAGAAAGCCAACAATGCCAAATACTGCATGTATATAACACTGTTCTGCGAACTCTCAGCAAGAGCCATCTGCTGAGTGCAGATACCATGCAGTGTGGAAATTTTATGCTTTTAACTGTGTTTAAGGGAATGCCTGCTATTTTGTTGTATTTTTGTTTCTTTTTAGTATTTTATAACATAATGATCTCTACTGAGTAGGTATTTTGAAAATAATAATAGAGAAGACTTTGAGAAAGCAGGACTTCATGAATTCTAAGACCTACTGAATTCTTACTGCCACTTCAATCTATAAGTGTTGAGATTCAGTCGCTAGGCTTGTAGAAGGTGTAGCCAGCATTGACTTTGAGGGGTTGTTTTATTTTCCTAGGTGCTTTATGGAAGGCTGGCCTTGGCATGAAGCTTATAATTCTATCCTTTTGTCAAATCGCTACTCATGATTCTTGTACTTTGTGACACAATAGCAAAGGCATTATTTGTCCAGCAGTCACACAGTCTTGACATGAATATTTTCCCTTTACTAATTATTTATATATGTACCTGCCCATTTCTGTCCTACAGTGATCCTGCCAGGGACATCGCCATCTTTCTACGCTTAGCTTAAATGTGGCTGCTTCAGTGGCTTGCTTGCCCTGAAGGTTTCAACCTTTGACGACCATAAAACACAGCACAGTGTCTGAAATGCCCCTCCTGTGTGCCTTTTCATGGGATTCATTTCTTATCCACAGCTGTAGAAATCACTTTTCGATTATGAAGTCCCACTACTGGACATGAAACTAGGCCAAGTCAGTTATCTGCATTTTAAGTTGAGAAAGCCATAAAGTGGCTTACTCATGAGAATACAATCTCTGTGTTGGAGCCAAGACTGAAAGCCTCTTTCCTGGCTCTCTGTGAGGTGCTCCATCCACAGTGCTATCTACTTTCCTTGGGCCTCTCAGATGAGTGAATCGGCCTGTGAGAAATCCTTTTGCTTTGACACGAAATGGTGCATCCCTGCCACTTTCCCAGAATTTTACTGACATGTTTTATTGAATATGAAATTGTACTGAAATAAAATGTATTTTTTCAAATGTATATTTTCTTAAAGTATTATATATAAAAAGTAATTTCCATTGAAGGAACTTTTATTCTATTGCTTATTTAGGTAAAGGACCTTGAAATATCTTAATTTGTTTCAGTTTTCCTCTTCTATAAAATGTGCATGATGTTAAAGCCTACCTGGTAGATTTTATAAGGATTAGGGAGCAACGTTTTAATTTTTACTTTCTTTACTTCAACCTGGGTCTTTAGACTTCACATGGCCTGCACTTTAGCCACTAAGCCACAGGAGTGCACGTAGAGAGAAATATATACAAAGTATCTTATGTATTATTTAGCAATTGTTGCCATTAATGTCATTTTTATCCTGCTTCATGTGTGTATGTTCTTCATGTGCAATAACCTTCAGTCGGGTGTGGACAGAGACACACACTACTAGGGAGGATAAATCAGAATCTCATGTGGTTGGGTAGGGTTGGTTGGAGGAGTTTTAATTTCAGCTAACATTCAGGATTTTAATTTATATTTGGAAAATGGAAAATAATGATAATAAAATAATAATTAAATAATAATTAAAAATGGAATAAAATTCATAATGTTAATTATATGTTCCTCACAATCTTCTTGACTAATGATGTACAAAATATTTGATCTAGGGCATCCTGCCTTTAAGAATATATATGTGAAGGTAGAGATTCACACAACAATGATAGTTTTCAGTTTTCCAATATTTGTGTGGTTTTAAAATGTTTAAGAGTCAGAAGACATTATCACTATGTCTGAAATCTCAGTGTTTTTCTGTTTTCTATAAAGCAATAGTAATAGGATCTAGCAGAAAGTATGAGTGCAAACAACAAGATCTCTGATGGACGTAGGCTGGGGTGTGGTTGGGGAATTCTGAACTGAGAGTGATGGAAACTGGTAGGTGAGAGAGTTATATCCATTAGGGAGTGTGTCAAAGCCAGGGGTTAAGTAGAAAAACCCCTATGGACAGCTACAGTTGTCGATTGTTTTTTTTTTTCTATCATTTAGAAGAGTAAGGAAACAGGAATGAAGACAAGTAGACAGGCAGGGAGAGAAAGAGGAGGAAGAATCAGTCTTCATTTATTTAGTTGCTCATTTTGATTGTTCCCCTAATCTGAGTCTTGAACCCCAGTCTCTGGGATATACATGGACTATGCAGGTGGCAGCCCACAGATGACACCTAAGCCTGTTAATTGCTTTTTAATTTAATGTTTTATTGTAAAATAAAAAGCAGGTTAAAAAATTAAAGAACACCCCCCCACCCAATATATAGCATTTTGTTGGTTCTTTACATATTCAGAACATTTTTGCTGAAAATAAAATTTTTGGCTCACATTTTCTTTCCTGGAATATCTCAAATCTGTAACTCTTAGCTGTTTTCTGGCAAAAACATTGCTCTTGAAGTGCCTGATAGAATCTTTTCTTCATCTTAGAAGTCACATGATCTTTTAACCTACATCTTACAGGATTTTAAGTCCATTAATAGGGATGGTGCAGAATTTATAGATTGCATTGAGTGGTAGGTAGATTTTTAACAATAATGTTTCCTGGTATGTGATTTTGGGTTATATGTCCATTTATTTCACTCTTTTTCAATTTCTTTAACCATTGTTTTATAGTTTTCAGTGTTCAGGTCTCCTACTTCCTTGGTTCAATTTCTTCATGACTATTTTCAATATTATAAATAGGACTGTTTCCTTAATCACTTAGACTAGTGTTATGCATGGTTCAGTTCTATTTTAACTATAAAGACGTTAATATCAAAATCAAAACATTAATGCTGCAAGGAGTTTTAGGGACTGGTTAATGGACACCGATCAAAAGGGAAGGAAGGAGGGTAGGAAGGAGGGAAGGGAGGGAGGTAAAGCAGGGACTTGTAGGAAGGGAAGGGGAATGTGCATGTATGGATTCAGGTTTTCTGTTTCTTCCTGAATTACTTTTGGTAGTTTCCATCTTTTTAGAAATTGGCCCATTTTAGCTCCTTATTTTATTTAAAAATACTAGTCATGGAGATCAAAATCTCTGTACCACTGCCACTGAAAAGAATAGTGCATGATACTGTTAT
Source organism: Solenodon paradoxus (assembly GCA_004363575.1). Lineage (NCBI taxonomy): Eukaryota > Metazoa > Chordata > Mammalia > Eulipotyphla > Solenodontidae > Solenodon > Solenodon paradoxus. The sequence goes on along the minus strand of RJWH01000638.1, from coordinate 561,955 downwards.
ATCCATGTCTTTTAAAGACATCATGCTGTAGTCTGTGTCCACTCTGTACCACTGCAGTTTTCTTATTTCTCTTATAAACTATATAATTATCAATATAGGAGAAGCCTTTGTTTATTTAACTGATACTTTTCTTTTCCTGCAGAAACACTGAACACAGTTGTCAGGATTAGCAACTATTTAACATGAATATGTAGGAGATCAGAACATGATGGCTTCCTAAGCCCCTGTGCTGAATTAAATTGATAAGACATGTTCTGTGTTCCTTTGAGGAAATTTAAAATGCAAGGGCTTGATGACACACATCCTCCTTTGTGCCAGGTAGATGCGAGGACTAACAAAAATTTCAAAACTTTATAAATGATCCTTCTGTAGGTTTAGCCTAAGACTCCCAGTGTCGATAATCAAGATCAGATGAGATTTCAAAGGTAAGGTCTTTCTCCTTCGTCCCTCTAAACCATGATTCGTGCTAGATGGTTTTAAATCCTCTGGTGTCTATGTATCCTGTTCTACAGGCAATATAGGGTGACAAATGGCAGAAGTAAACACCTTTCAGGTGTGAGAACATCTGTTTTCTACTATAGATTTATCTGCCACATCTCTTAGAGATTTGTTGTATATTCTGGAGGCCACATAAGTAATCAAAAGAAGTCCTTGAGTTTTTCAGTTGGCCTAAATCATAAGCAGTATTTCCTCAACATGAAGAGAACTTTATTCAACTATTATCTTAATTTTAAATGTTGGGGTCTTTCATTTAATGATTTGTGATTGCTCCTTCCCTGAATTTCTCTCATTTATAAAGACTGTAAGTGGATACATGTTTGCAAAATGCTTATCATTTCTAAAATACTCAATATATGATGATGGCTATGCTAAGTGTTATTAGATCAGAGTTGGAAAGCTTTCTTAAGTAAGGGTATGAATTGGGCAAATGTTCAGATGCAGTGAGACTAAAAGGACTCTTTAAAAGCTAATATATTTTCCTTGAAGTTTTGATAACGTTTTGTATAAATATGAGGAATTATCCTAATAACGAGACATGGAATTTGATGAAAGAACACAACAGGATGTTCTGGAATGTCTGGCTTATGCAGAGCATTTGGTGGTGAAGTTCAAAGAAATCCTTCATCAGAAGAATATTGCACTGCAACAGAAGGGTGAAGTGCTTGAGGTACCAAGACTTTTATTTTTGATTGAAAAATGTCCCAGATGATTTCCTTCATCATCCGCATGGAGTTTTCTCTTCCCTGAGCTTATTAGACCATCTGATTCTCATGTTCCTAATACTCGAAAATGATGCTGACTTAGAATATCTTGATAAAGAATAAGTATCTATGTATCTATATTATCCATGTTTGTCCTCTGACAGGAAGAAAGAAAATCTACTGAAAGCAAAATAAAAGAAATAAAGCTTCATGCTAAGATCAAAGTAACATCTTTGAATAGACACATCAAAGAAATGAAGGCACATGGAGGAACTTCACTGAGAGAACCTCATCCGAAGAAACTGCTCTCCAAGGTAAGGAGGTGGGTAACATATCTGTTTTCTCTGAGGATAGCACCCTCCAATTGAACTGATCTTCACCAATCCCCAAACTGGATGAAAATCAAGTCATAGCACTAGATGCTGGCCTTTTTGATTGACCACACACAGACAGAATGAAAGACCCACAGAAAACGTGGAAAAGAGGTGCCAGTTGTGACCTAGACTTTCAGAGAATAAAGATAGCTATCACTAAGAAATCAGTACTGCAGGGAGGCATTCAGATAGGAGAGGCCCATACCTTTTGGACATCTGTCATCATTTATTAGAAGATTAAACTAGTTGCTCTCCAAGATTTTGTCCTACTCTGAAATATAATTCAGAGGCTTGATACAGAATATTCTGTTTGCATGGCCACATAGGAATGCATTAATGTTTCTCAATGTGGGCTAAATCAGCTGGATTGTCTTAGGCTCTCTGAAGTGTGCCTATTAGGTATAAGATGGCCACCAACAAAACAGTTGGAGACTAGGATAGAGAGAGGAGTAAGAAAAATTGTGCCTTTTGAGGAATAGAGCATTGCCCCAACACTTGTTTCCAAATTTCACATTTTACCAGCCATTCAGAGCACAAAAACCTCCCATTTTGTGAAGAATTTAGAATAAAAGATATGAAGGTTGGCGTATCACATGTACATGCTATCGTTGAACAGAATTTGCTCTGTATAAGAAATCTTTGACTTCATTTCACCCTTTGACCTATTACTGTTTTTACACTCCAAGTTTGATAGTTCATCCATTGAGTTGTTTTGGGGTGAAAACTTCCAATTTCTGAGCAAGTCTTCACAATACGCTTTCATAAAACAACATTTTAAAAGAAGAATGTTAATGTATACATATATCCTTGGTGTATTTGTCCCAACAAAGGTTTACCAAGTGCAAGCTCTGTGCCTGAAACTAGAAATAAATGGCTCCTCCCAGTTGAGAATGTTTTCTCTGGTGAGGAGATACGTGTGTACACTTGCTATTTAGATATAAGGTATTGACCATAGAATTTTAAATGTGAAACCATCATTTTCTCTAATTATTGAAAAGACGCCATAATTGGGAAACTTACTTGCATCTCGGTGTGGTTGTTGTCATTGCTCTGGAGAAGACATTTTGGGAGTCTCTTGATTGCTACAGGATGGTGAGCAAGCATGCTGGCATCCCTCTAACGTCATCCTGGACATCCAAAAATCTCAAATCCACAAATCCACATGAAAAACCTTGAAAAGTCAGCAGGAAAGGGTGCTCCTTTGTCAACTAATGCTATCTAGCACATTTTCTCCTCAGATCATGAAGGAGCTTCAGAGGAAGCTCGAAGAGCATGAAGAGGCCTTGGTGGGCCACTCTCACATGGTAGACTTGCTACAACAGCAACTGATTGTTGCAGAGCATTGATATCAGGTGTGACCTCCTGAGTTTTACCCCTGCCTTAGGAGTTTTCATCTCCTCATTGGTTTTCCAAGCGGCAATAAGAAATCCTACTGGAAGCCTTCAGAGATGTGGTGCTATATATTCATTCTTCCAACACATGCCCTGTGCTGAAGTGGTGCTGATACACTGAGAAGCAAAACACACCCGGTTCCTTCTCTTATGAAGTTTGCATTTCACATCTGTGTACCTTTAGGTTGAGAGTCCTAGTTTCTCTAGAACGACAGATTTTTCTCCAGTGTGTTTCTTTGCTATCAGTTTCCCCTTTCTCTGAATGGTTCTTGAGCTTTTTGTACTGTCCCTTCTTTGGGGGTTATTGTTGGTTGACTTCATGCTGGATTGAAATATCCCTTTGACACTGAAGATGATCAAGAATGCTGCTGTTCTAAAATCTTAAACTCAGGAAGCTGATTGTCATCCAGCCTATTGTGGCCTTTCTCATAGAGCCTGGCCTTCATTCTCATTGAGATGCCTTGATCCCTCCACTTTGCTCCTCTAGCGTGTTCTTTCCTGGCCTGTCTCCTGTCCCTGTCTGCGGTTGACCATTTGGACCATGTGGACTATCCTTTGTAGAAGTCCTTGGGATCCTTGTGCCCTGCCCTGTCACATCAAAGTAGGCACATCCTAACCCTAGCCAAATCCCAATCTCCTAGTTTTCAAATCTCCTTAAAAATAACTTCCTTTCTGTCATAGAAACATGTTCCCTTATCATGCAGCCTAACAAAACCCATTTCCTGATGCCGAGGCCCCTCCCAGCTGTCATCAGATATTCAGACTTAATCCAGTTGTTCACTTACAAGCTAGGCACTGTCTAGATAGTTACACCTGTTATTTGTGGGTATTTCTCTTCAGTGCACCAGTGAATACCTTCCATAAGTGTCTCTCTCAGGCCCTCTTTCACTGTGCATTGTAGTTATCTGACTAAATGTGACTCTTCCAGTGAATTCTGGGTTCCTTGAGGTCAGAGATTATATTGATTCATTCCTAGTGATTTGTTGAGTTTCATAAACTTCATGTACCCTATACAGTGCTAGTGTTGGATAATAATGATGATCAAACAGACATTTTCCCTTCCCTCATGGAGTTTACTTTGTAAAGGGAGAGACAAACTGAAAGATAATGACACAAACAAATGTAAATGCAGCATAAGCTGTTAAAGCGTCAAGGAGCCAAAACAGAGGATCGTGTACAGTTGTGCATTTGCTCGAGTCTGACGCCCATGCTTCCGCACCCAGAAGTGAATTTTACTTTGATGATTGAAAGGAAATAATGCATGTCTGTCTCACGAGGTGCTTGCTTTTTCTCTCTCAGGTTGTACAATCTCAGTGTCGTGGAGCAGAAATACAGAGCAGAGGTGGAAGAGAAGATTTCTTGCATCCTGAGTCTCCAAAATATTGGACAAGAACTGCACTCAGCCTGTGACGTGCTCAAGGATGAAAATTGGAAGCTTCTCCAGAATCAGAGAAAACAGGCAGTTTGTTCAGCCCAGGCCATTCTACAGCTGGAAGGTCAGTATTTAATGCTCCACTTGTCTAGCCACTTCAATGGCACCGAATTTTTAAATGCCAGGGATCTGTTCATGATGCCATGCACACAAAACAATCTAATCTATCTCTTTGTAATTCTTTGTTGCAATATTTCCTAGATCTAACTGAATTATAATTTGGCTTATTTAATATTGGCTTGCTATTATTACGGTGCTAAAAACTGTTGATGGTGATGTGCCAGAGACTTTAAGAATATGATGTGGAACATGAGTGTACTCTGAAGGTTTTGGTGACTGTAATGAGAAGGCTTTGAATTAATTTGTGAAAAAAATCAGGCCAGATTAGGTGTTTAGGTGGGGAGGCCCAATTACAAGCAATCATTCTTACTAATATAGGTGGGTCTACTTTTCTCCTAAAACAACGTTTCCTTTTGAAGAAAACGTTTATCCTTTAAGGAGATTTAAGTAAACTTATTTTGAATGCTGTAATTTAATGCTTGCCTCAAATTTAGTTTAGTTCTCAGAGATTCATATATTTAAAGGAAAGTTGTACTAACAATTAAGTTGAAGATCCATTTGTATTGAAGAAGTAGACATTAACCAGAAAGGCCTGAGGAGCATTCCATGGAACAGTGTGTTATTACACAAGCATGTACTCTTACTGAACCATGCTTACTGTTCATGCTTAACACCTATAAACGCACTCAGGTTTCTAACCTATGAAAGCATGATAGAGGATTGCAGTGAAATTATAACACTATCATGAAGACTAGGAAAACAACAACAACAACACTCTGCTTGTCTGTTGTTTATGACTCTCTTCTGTGATATTTCTTGTTGCAGTAGAAAGTTTAGGGGAAAATATCCTTTAATTTCCTCCTTGGTATGGAATGAAACAAAAATGTAATTCATTTTTTGCTTCCCTTTTTACTTGTAAGCAGTTCTTAGAAACAGCAAGCAGGAGCCTCAATCTGAAAGGAAAAGCTTCCCACTACAAGTCAGGAATGTGTAGAGAATGAATCCCAGCTTTCCCTAGTTCTTATGAATATGACTTGATGTCCATGCAAGTTTGACAGGTGACCTCAGAGGTCCAATTTGGAAAATAAAAACTGATTTTAAAAGCATTCCACAGTTTTCTGGGAGGAAGGAGGTTTGAACTGAAAAGCTTCAGGTTTTGGAAAATGTTTGAAAGACTAGTTTTTAATTAGGCTACTTCTAATAAAACATTTGACTGACACCCCCCCGTTTTAATAGCTCACCGCCGTCGAGATTACCAGACTCATCAAGAGCAGCCTTTCTGCACAGGAAAGTAGACAAAGGTTCTTTGAGAAAGCACTTTCTCAGAAATATGGACTATCCATCTTATTGTTGGAAATGAAGAAAACTCAAGAAGACATTGCATGCCTTAAGCTGATGCTCCAAGCAAAAAAGGCTGAGTGGTACTCTGAGGTCTCTGACTGAGGAGACATGACACAGGCAGAGAGTGAAAGAATAGCTGAAGTTAGAATGGAAACACTGCTTAAAGAGATGGGACAGCACTCCCCAGCAGTGCCAGATGAAGAGAGCAGTTATCCCACAGCTGATAAAGAGCAGATGAGCACTCAGCACCAAAACACACCCCCTGAGGAGGGATCCTTCAATGGCACTGCAATGGAAGTGGAATCAATAAAGTGGGGGCATGCTGATAAGCACCCCTCTCAGGTACCATGTCAGTGTCACCAGCAGGAATTAGGAAAGCTCAAGAGTTGAATTTTGGACCTTGAGACAAGCTCAGGTAAAGCAGAAGAAATCTATGAGAAAAATCTAGACAAGAAAGGAAAAGAAGTATGCAACCTAAGCCAGGTGGTTGAAGACTTTAAGAAAAGTGCAGAAAATGCCAACAGTGTGTTCACTGCTCTGTGTGAAGAAAAAGACAAGCTGCTTGTTCAGGTGAAGGAAGTGGCCATAGTAGCAGAACTAAAGACTCAGGTACAGCAACTGAATTCACACTTGGCAGAAGATGAGTGGAAAAGAAGACTTGATTATGAAAGTCAAAATGCCCATCACAGCTTGCTGACCAAGCAGATCACAGTTTCCACATAGAAGCCAAATCCAAGGAGGTGAAAGTGGAAGCTTTACAGAATGAACTGGATGGTGTGCAGTGTCAGTTCTTGGAGCAGGGCTCACTGATGACAAGCCTGAAGAGCCCGATGCAAAAGAAGGAGCGTGAAGTGCTGGAGGTGACAGAGCATGCAATGGTTCTCTCCATAAAGATGGAATAACTTTCACAGGTACTTTCACAGAAGGAACGTGAAATCACAAAAATGGTCTGTGAGAAGGAGAAGCAGGAAATGGAAGAAGAAAAGGAGATCAAAGAAGACTTGGAAAAATGTCTGACTTTTAAATGCCAAGAAGTAGAATTCTCCTTCAAACAGTTGATCTCTGAGAAAGAAGTGGAACTAGAGCGTTTACAGAAGGATTTAGAAGAAAAGGTAGCGGCTGAAGGACAGTTACAGGCTGTGGTCAAACAGATGACGTCCAACTTGCAAGAGAAGGCAAACCAAGTAGATTTGCTCCAAGCAGATGTCATTGAAAAGAAAACAATTATTGAAAAGTTAACGACAGGTAACGGGCGCAGATGATGGTGACTCTACAGCACCTGTCAATATGCAGTAGCCCTCGGGCCACCCAATGCAGGTGCGGTAGGACACTGCAAACTAGAACTGGAAGAAAAGATCCTGGATCTTGAAAAAGAAAAGGAGCAACTTCGAAAAAATCTACAGGAAATTTTAGCCTCTCACAAGGTGATTCTGAAACAGCACAGGAGAAAGAAAGACTCTCTTGCTCAGGCAGCAGTAAGATGCCTATCATCACCTGCAAGAACAGTTTGGTGAGCAGAGCAAGGAGAGTGACACCAGCAGAGACTAAATCCAAAGACGTCACATTGAAGTGAGGGAGTGTTTTGAGAGGAAACTGTCAGGTGCTAACCCACAGGAGGCAGGTTCTGATTCTGCAGGTTTAGAATGACCGTTATTAAAAGCCACGAACAGCCACATTCCCAACCCATGTCAGAGTCCGATGTGCACCCAGACTGGCTTCTCCACAGGGATGCGGCTGCACTGGAAGGCATGACTTCCATGGCCCTGATCAAGACCCACCAGAGAGAAATAGAGGCTGAAAGAGAAGAATCAGAACTATGAGCTAGTTTTACAAGTGAACCTGCTAAAACATCAAAAGAGGTATGTAAATTACAAGAAGAGTTTGACAAGCAGAGCTTAGAAATCCAGACTCTCAGGACAACCTCCCATCAAGCTGAAGCTCAAACAGAAAACTGAGTCAGCAACTGGAACGCAATCAAGGCAAAGTCGCGACATTGGAGAATTTCAGAGAAGTACAGCCAGAACTACATGAACAGCAAAAACAAATAAGCAAAAAGGAAGAAGTGGGAGATCTGTCTGAACAACTCAGGGAGAAAGAAGCGGCCATCACCCATGTACAGCTTGAGCTAGCAGAGCAGGAGGATTTAGTTAAAGCGCTGCGCACACAGCTGGAAATGCAAGCCAAAGAGCATGGTGAGAAGATGAAGAAGTTGCAGGTGAGCTTGTGTTAAATGAAGCAAAAACTAGATGAGAATGGAGAAGAAAGTAAAGTGAAGCAACAGATACGGAGGAAACTGCAAGCTGCCATGATTTCCCGCAATGCAATCCTGAAAGAAAATAAAGATCTCCAAGAGGTGTTGATGTTGGCCAGAGATACCATCGCACAGCTCACGAGGTTGCTGGCAGATGTACAAAGTCAAGTTTCTGCTCAGAATAAAGAAAAAGATGAATTCGTTGACAAGTTAGACTTTTTTCAGGAAGAAAGAGACACACTCACCATAGAACTATCCAGATCTTTAGCAGAAAACCAAAGTCTCAGGTGAATTGTGAAAGTCTGAAACTGGCTGCGGAGGGTCTTATTGAAGACAAAGAAAAGTTAATGAAGGAAAGGGAATCCTTGAAAATTTCTAAGACTGCAGAAAGCTCTGAGTGGCAAGAGAAACACAGAGAGTCATGGATAGAATATCAGACTCTTCTGCAGTACTATGAGGATATTAGTAATGATACTGAAAGGACACAGAACGTGGTGGAGACTCTGAGGCAGGAGAAACAACAGCTCTATGGCTGGTTAAGAAACTCAGAAGCAAGCAAGAAAGAAGTGGAAAAGCAATTGCAGCAATCTGAACACGAAATGGAGGAAATGAAAGAAAAGGTGAGAGAGTTTGCTAAAATTAAAGAGCAGAAAATTCTAGAATTGGAAGAAGAGAATGATCAGCTTAGATCAGAGGCAAAGATACATGTAATATGGAAACCCTTCTTTCTTCCAATGCCAATCTGAAGGAGGATCTAGAAAGGGCCAAAAAGCAGTATGAAATGCTTTCTAAGGATTTTGGAGCTTTAAGGAATGAGAAGGACTTACTAAATGAAGGAGTTGAAGATTTAAACACCAGATAGAAGAGAACATCTCCAAACAAGTCGGTCTAGAGGCCACTGAGAAACAGGACAACCAAACAGATGTCATAGAAGAGGCTATACGGTCTGTCCCAGGCAAGGCCAAAGAGCAAGACTCACCGAGTATGAGCACAAGGCCTGACTGTTGCATTCCATCAGAGAGTTGTGCCAAGCCTCAGGGTGATAAGAATGTCTGCACACACGATGAAATGAACAAATACCTACAGAAGATTGAGCAGGAAAATCAAGAACATTTGGAAGGGGTCATAAAGCAACAAGAGGCCATTATCCAGAATTGTAAGTTCAGTTATGAACAATTGGAGACTGATCTTCAGGCCTCCAGACAACTGACCAGTAGCCTGCATGAAGAAATAAAGACGAAAGAGAAGATTAGAAGTCTTCTTTCTGCAAAGAACACACACTCCAAGTAGCTGTTGCTGAGCTGCATCAACAATATAATGAAATTAAAGAACTGGAAAATCTTCTATCCCCAGGAGAAAAGGAGCATATTATCTTAGAAGAGGACAATGGTCCATACAAAACCAGTCAGCTCACAGAAACCCCGAAATACATTAAAAAGGAGAATTCGCAACACAAGGCTCAGTTGAATTCCTCTGTGAAGTCCATGTACTCTCTCCAGAATGATCGAAACCGCATCGTTGGGGACTACCAGCAGCTGGAAAAGCGCCATCTCTCTGCCATCTTGGAAAAAGATCAATTAATCCAAGATGCTGTTGCTGACAACAATAGACTTAAGGAAGAAATACAGTCCTTGACAAGTCAGATGGATGATTGCAATTCTGAGAATGCCAAGCTAGAGGCAAAACTGGTTCAATGTAGGGAGGACCTGAAACAGGTGCTATCAAGAAAGGACTCTCAGCAAAAGCAACTCCTTGAAGCTCAACTGCAGCAGAATAAGCCGCTGAAAAATGAATGTGCTAAATCAGAGACAAAACTACAGGAGTCCAAGGAAGCCCAGGAAGATCTGCGAAGGACCTCTGTTGCCCTACAGGAGGAGAAGCAAAGTTTATCTAGAGAGATTGAGAGCTTGCAGGGAACCATATCCTAACTGAAGAGAGCTGACAGTCTTGTAGGAAGAAGGTCCTTTAAGAATATTTCAGGCCCAGTTAAAGCCAAAGAAGAAGTTCAGAGGTAAAATGTTTCACTTTCTTCTACTCAGAAGAGAATCACGGGACTGGAAGAGAAAGTGTTGCAGGTTCAGAAGGAAACTGACAAGAAAATAGGCAAAATTGAAGATAATCTGAAAAAAGAATTAAGGCATCTTCATCACAATGCAGGAATAATGTGAAATGAAACGGAAACAACTGAAGAGAGAGTGGCGGAGCTGGCCAGAGATGTGGTAGAATTGCAGCAGGAATTGCTCTTGATCACCAAAGAAAATAAAGACTTCCTGGCACAAATCCAGACATGATCCATGAATTCCCTGCAGGATAGTAGAGATAGTGCCAATGAGGAGATTGATTAACTTAAGAGGAAATCCTATAGCAGTCTGAAGGAGTTGGTACAACTGAGCGAGCAGGGCCTCTTGACCAGAGATATGGGCATTTTTTCTAAAGCCACCTCTCCGGTGCTCTCCACTGAGCAGAATGGCTCACCTCACCTTGAGAAATTCAACCAGCAGCTTCTAGCCAAAGAGAAGCGGCGGCGGCACTTGTCTTCCCAAACAGAAGATTCTTACGACAAAGCGTATTCCTTTTCCGAGGCTATGGACAATCTACAGATTGAAAGATGTGAGTTGTTGAGTGAACGTTAGCCATTCCATAAGTCAGAGAAAGGGAAGCAGATGTCTGCAGCCCAACCCGCCACCAGCCCAGCTGAAGTAGAGAGTTTTTAAAAAGCAATGTCCTCACTCCAAAATGACAGAGACCAACTGGTATGTGCCTGTTCTCACTTTCTGATTTTCCTTTGAGAATTTTGTTTTTTTAGCCTTTCTTTAAATTGGTCTTCATTTCTCTAGAAGAGTAGAAACACATTCTTATACATGTTCTCTGGCCACTTGGTCAGTAGGAGACATCCCATGGGTTCTGTTTGATCTTTGAAGACTGAGAGATGGAGACAAAACTGTTACACATTTACACATGTGCTGCAGATGTTCTCATAATTTTCCGTTGTTAAATTGAAAGAACATGTAAGGGCCACTAACTGCCTTATTAAAGCTACAGTTTAGAACTATATCATCTGATAGAATTAGGAGTAGAGAAGATGCAGTTAGTTTCATATGTAAGTCTAACTCAATGCTACTTTGTCAAAAGTTAAATTTAATAGCAGTTAATTTAAATAAACTTGACTAGTAAGGTTTTATTTGCAGACTAAACCGTTTGCCCACTTCCTTTAACTCTTTTTCCCACTCCCTCTCTTTGACTAGAAATTGAGGAAAAATCTCCAGTGCTAAAATTGTGTTTTCAATAGGTCTGGTAGCTTAGCCTGGGTTTCTTTTTTCTGATAACATCTAGGTCGTCAGGATTCAGAGGCAAAATCGAGCCCAGTTGCCAGGAGATTCTACCTGGTGAAATTCCTATCTTCATTTTCATGTGTCTCTTAACTGTCAAGATGATGTACTTAGATCAAGAAGGAAAGCAGATGAATTTCAAAACTCTGGATTTTCCATGATAAAAGGTGCCTCATGACCAGAATCTGAAAATTTTTGTTTTGTTTTCTGATTTTTTTTAAGGAAGGGTGCAAAAGGAATGAAGGCGAGCAGAGACAGGCAGACAGAAAGAGTGAGGAGGAAGAAGCATTTCTCTCATTTTGTTTAGTTGTTCATCTGGTTGTTTCCCTAGCCCCAAATCTTCAGTCAGGACCATTGAGATATTTGTGGACTATGCCTCTGGTGAACTAAACTGCTAGATCAAAGGGCATACTAAAAATCCCAGTGAAAAGATTTTTCCCTAACTGTACAAACGTGCAATTTTTTCTTTTCCTTTGTAGGGAATGTGTTCATTCTTGTTACACATATTATCTAATATTTATAGTCTTTTCCCTTTTGTAGTCTGAACAAAGATCCCCCTTTTCAGTTATGACTTGACATCAACACAATTTATGCTTGTTGATTTTTAATAGCTGAGTCTGGCTGACTTTACTGTAGAAGTCTGACCTTGTGTCATCCCTTTCAGAATACAGATGTGACAGGTTTTCCTCAGGACACTGCACTTCACAGCTGTCATTTTGTGCAGGCTCATTCTCCATCAGAGATAAACCCACCACTCCCACCATCATATTTCCAGCAGTATCCATCACAGTCGATTGGATCCACCACCCGCTTCCCTGTTGATACCCCAGTTGTGCTGTCAATGTTCAAGGGCTAGTTTCTGTCTTCTTTGTGTGTTACTTTATACTCCACCTGTGAGGGAGCCACCTCATAATGTTTTTGTTTTCAAACAAAACAGTTTAATTTTAGTTTGTGCTTAAAAATAATCACTATACAATATTTGATGGGAAAAGAAGAGTAGCAGCACACCCTCTTTCTCCTCCTGAGGCAATCTGCTTCCAAGCCTTTAGCTGATTAATTTGGTGTTAACTTGGTATCTGAATTTGCTAAATGTGCATCTTAATTATTCTTTGCACTAGCTAAATGTGCATCTTAGTTTATTATTCTTTGCACTAGCTATTGACTTTCTTCTCTGCTGACGGGGTTTAGTTGTCTTTATTCCCGCCACTTCTGCAGTACATAGCCCATTTTAAACATACAACCCCTTCACCATTCTCCTAATGTAGTTTAGTTTTGGTTAAATTGATATTCAGTGCTCACATTTTTATGACTACAAGTACTATTAGAGCTGAGATGTACTTTTATTTTGTAACATTTTTGTTTTTCCTAGAGTTAGAAACTGAGTTTTAGTTATTGTTCATATTCTTTTTACATATCCATGTAACTTAATTCCTGATTTACTGTCCTTTATCTGCATCTAGAAAGATGTTTATTGTTATCAATCTCATTTACATGAAGAAAATTTTCCTGGAATGCTTGATTTTCTTTTATATGAACCAGTTGCTTTGTTCTAGGACATCATTTTTCATCCCGGAATTTCTCCCTTCACCTCTCTTCTTCTCAATCTTCTGTTTCTCGTATTCCGAATTTTCCTTACCATATTTTTGTACCTCCTTTTTTAAGGAATGGTGAAGGCAGGAATGAAGACAACTAGGCAGGCAGGCAGCAGTAAGAGAGAGGAGGTAGCACTTTTATTTTTTATTTTTATTTAGTTGTTCACACTGTTTCTTCCTGGACCTGGGACTCGAACCCAGGGGTATATAACCTGTGCTCCTTCGGAGGCAATTGACCTAACCGCTAGTATACTAGAGTGCCTCATGTGCTGCCATTTTGGTGGAACAAATCATTCAGTAGCTTCCTAAGAAGCTTTATTGACATATGGAAGGTAAATTTGTTGAGGGTTTTTTCCCTGTCTCATGCCTTATTGATAGCTTCACTGGGCATAGAATTCTAGGTTAAATGCCGTTTCGAAATTATGAAAAACTTGGTCTGTTGCCTTAAAAGGTCTGTTACTTACACTGTGGTTCTGAAGTCTAAAGCTAGGCTGATTGCTAATTCTTTGTATCTATGTTTCTCTTTCTCATTTTTCATGTCTCTGAAAATTTTAGTGCTGGAATTTCTGAAATTCACAAAAGAATCTATGAGGTTCTGAAATGTCACAACAATAGACTTTGTTGTGGGTCTATTTTCACCCATCATTCTGTCAAGTCCTTTGAACCTAAGACATCACACTTCATTTTGAGAGGAATTCTTTTGAATGATGTTTTAACATTTTCACCATCCTTTTTGTTAACTGTCTTTTTTCCTGAAGATCCTGTTATGTAGAAGTAGGGCCTTCTGGATCCTTTCTACAATTTTCACACTTTTCTCTTGTTTTTGCTATATATATGATTTTCTCACCTTGTCTTTGGAACCCTATTTTGAAGTTTTCATATTTAGCTTATGTTCCTAATCTCTATAAAGATATTTTCTCCTCATTTCATGAATATATGTTCTTATCTCTCCAAAAATAGTGATGGTAGTTTTCTTTAAATTTTCTCATAACGAGTTTCTCTTTATATTTTTTTATTTCTGATATGGTGTCTTTAATTTCCAATATTTTCTCTGAAATATTTTAGCATATTGCATTCTTTACCTTGCTCATCTCTTCTGAAATGTTTTTCTTCTGTTTCACTGTTCTCATGTCTTCCTTAATATTAGCCATTCTTCAGGTGAGGGTTAATATTTGGTGTACTCTTCATGAAATAATAGGGTCTTAAAAAGCTTGTGGGTGGGATTTACAAACAAAAGTTCATTATGGGGTGATCTTGGTGAGTTATTTTGTGGAGAGCGCCCATGATATGGTATGTTTGATCCCATATCAGATTTTCTAGAGAAATCTTATTTATTGCACTGAAGGTAAAGGTCCATTTGTCCACACTACCTGCTGAGGAGGGAAAGGTATCAGAATCTTGGAAAGCATACATTTACTTTATGACATTATTTTAGAACAGTCCTGTTACCTTCAGCGGCGACTAGTATTCCATAGTCCAGAGAATAAAATTCCAGACATCTGCAAGGGTAACAAAAAGTGTGGCACCAACAAGGGTTTCTAGGGATGTGGTTGTTTCTTAAGCAGCTTTCATTTAATCCTCCTTATTTCAGCTGCCACCTCCTACATACCCCATCTCTATCTTTTCCAGGGCAACTGGTGCCATTCATTCCTGAGCCTTTTGAAGATTCTGTAGAGTAAGTTTTATGGGTTCTTGGCTTTCCCTTCGGCCAGTCTAAGATCTGGCTTTCCAAAATCTGTTGAGTCAGATCCTACTTAGGCAGTTGTTTTTCAGCTTTGAAATTGACTTTGGTGCTGCTGACTCCTCTTGTTCTTGTGTTCGATGCAGGAAAAGAAATCCCTGCATTATAGCTTTACTGATGCTGCCAGAGTGGCTGAAAGAGGTATGCTTCCAGGCCCCTCTGTTTTCCCATATGTCCTGATTTTATCTAGTACTGCCAAGCTGTTAGTATTTGGGAGAAATAATTTGAAGCTATACCTAGAGTGCTGATAGGCAGTTTTACTAATTAAAGTCAAGTCCAGCAGCGTTGCCTCAGTATCACTAAGTTCAAGTGTGGGGTCCATTCATGTTCGCATTTCATTCTCATGATCTTATGAAAAGCTCTATAGTTATTTTATGGATGAGGGCAGTTAAGGATTGAACATGTGAGGCACATAAATGAGGGTCATGCAACCTCTGAGGACATCTGATGGCAAAATGTTCATGCTCTTAACCATCAGGCCTGGATATCACGCCTTCTTTCCCATCCGCTTAAGCTAAACTAGACTGAGGTTGATTTCCAGGTAAGAAAGTTAAGAAACCTAATCCCAGAGCATAAGGATAAAGAGAAAGCAGAATCATCTTTATACTCCATGTTCTACAAAGTTGCCACTACAAGGAAGCTCTAGGTTGCTGCCCTCTATCCCTTGTCAGTTGTAGCTCTAAGGTCAACTTCAGGACTTCAGGGGCAGGGATAGAAGTTACAGGAAATATAAGACCCTGTAGCTTGATGGTATGGATGGGGGAGGAGGGGGTGCAACTTGCACCTGCCACTACTTGTATTTCACCATTTTCAATTCTTGCTGCAGTGATACGTCAGTGAACTGTTATGTGTTGTATTCTCTTGTGTGGTCTGAGTTAGCAGGAAGCTGTCATGACTCATCAGTAGGTGATTTGTGATTAATGTAACCCTTTTACTTTCCCTTTCGTTAAAGCTAGAAGAACTGAAGCATCTGCAGCAGCAGCGCCTGCAAATTAACCAAGATATCACTGAGTTATGTCCACTGAAGGCTCAACTTCAGGACTGCCAAGATAAGACAAAAACATTCCAGATTATGCAAGAGCAACTCAGGCAGGAAAATCTCTCCTGGAAGCGTGAGCTGCATCAGCTCAGGTATGATAATCCCTGATGGTCTATGCTTTTCTTTTTTAAAAATGTGATTGTGAAATAAGTATGAATGTATAGGAAGTTGTAGCCATGGTAGAGAAATCTCCTGTGCCGCCTCCACCCAGTTTTCTCTGGTGGTCGCATCTCACGTAATTGCTATGATAGTGAACCCAGGAAATGGACACTGGGATGCTTCAGAGACCTTAGCTGAATTTCACTAATTTTGTATTCACTTGAATCTGTTTGTGTATAGCTCTATAAAATTTTCTGTGTAGATGCTTTGCAGGAACCACCACAAACAAGATATAGAACTACTTCATTGCTGCAAGACGTCCCTGTGCTTCAAATTAATTGTTGTACACTTCCCCTTGAGACCCATCAACACTCTAACGTGCATGAATAGTTCATGTGTTTTACTGACAAATAGCATGCCACTGTATGTGTAGTGTACCTACTGAATAGAAGTGTGGTTTCTAATTTTCAACCCTTATAAATAAAACTCCTATAACATTTCATGAGAGATTTTTATGTGAATAATTTCCATTTCTCTGAGATAATAGCTCAGGAGTGCAAGTGCTAGATTATTTTTATGGTGTCTGTTTATAGGAAACTAAAAAACCAAAATTACATTCTAGATCAATTGTACCATTTTATGTTCCTACTGACAATGTGTGAATGATCTAGTTTCAATATCAAATGCTGCATCCTTAACAGGATTTCCTATTTTTAGCTGTAAATTAGTTGTTTTTAATAGGTATATAATGATATTCCATATACTTTACATTTTGATTTTAACTTGCCAAATGATTAAAAATGTTGTTTTTATTTGACATCCATACACCTTTTGACAAAAATGTTTATTCCTGTGTTTTGTCCATTATCTAACTAGGTCGTTAGTTTTATACTGTTGTGTTTTGAGAATTGTTTATATATTCTAGATAGAATTTCCTTGTTAGATATGTGGTTTGACAATATTTTCTGCCAGCCTGCATTTCACCCCTCTAAAAATTTCTTTTTAATTTTGAAAAATCTCAATTTAGTATTTTTCTCTTTATTCTGATTGTTTTTGCTATTTTTCTCCTTGAGTTCAGTATTCTTTCATCACCTCTGCCCATACTATTGAGCCATTGAGTTAGCTTTTTATTTGGGATTTGGGGTTTTTCAGTTCTGTTTTAGATCTTTTATTTCTTTGCTGAGACAATCTGTATTTTCCCTTCTTTTCAGCATGTTAATAATGGCTTCTGGACACATTTCTGCAATGGTTGCTTTAAAATCCCCTTCATATAATTCACCATCTGTGTTCTCTTGGTATTGTAACTGGTTGATTTTCTTTGCTCTGTTGAGTTGTTATTTCTCCAGCCCTTCATATAATGAGTGATTTTTGGTTGCATCCTGAACATTTGGGGGATTCTATTACAAGATTATCAGTCATATTGACATCTCCTGCTTTTGTAGACTTCCACTGTCACTGTGCTGCTACCACATGATGGCCAGATGGAAAGTGAAGGGTAGTGTCTCCCCATTCAGCCTCCACTGCTCCCTCAAGGGAAGTGATACCCTAAAACTGCCAGAGGGAGGTGCAAGTCCAGACTCCACACCTGCGTGCTCTGCCTCTGAGGTTGGTAGAGGGAAGTTTCTCACTGTGAGAGAACAAATCCAAGCACCACACCTGGCTTCACAGGTACCATTTGCTCCCCAGGAATACAACTTTCTTCTGGATTTTTCTTCTGGAATTCAAACTCAAAAAATGAGATAAATTGCTGCATTTCAAGCTCATCCTTTTTTCTCCTCGGGAAATAGTTGCCGCTGCTTTATTCTATTGGATTATCAAGCGGTTGTCAAGAGAGTGGGCATGCAGTGTGTCTTTCTCCAGATGCACACAAATAGTGCCCATTGAACGGTGGAAACCTGCAGGTGACTGGGACTTCATGGGAGCATCATCTGGATGTCTCCCTCAGTATCTCAGATCACCTGGAACTACAAAAGCTAAATGTTCAGTGCCCCATGTAAACCTACGAAGAGCTGCAAAGCTCTAACAGAGTTCATTCACTGCCTCCAAGACTGGCTTCTTCATCTGCTATCTTTAAGACTCCCTGTCTTTGACTCCTAAATACTCAGGAGAAGTGAGCTCTCCAAACATGAAGCAGTTGGAACATCCTGTTCAAGACTCTAGCACCTTGGGGTGGTGTTCTTTTGGCGTCTTTGTCGGGAGAACCTGGATTCATACCACAATCTTTCTCTTCCACTTTGGCTTCTGGTTTGCTTATTGTGTTTGGTCCCTCGGCTCTCTTGCTTCAGAGGTAAGTAGGTGAGGTAGAGCTCTCTTACAGCTGAGTTCTCTTCAGGAGTCAGTTTGTTCCTTACTCCCCATTCTCTGCTCTTGTCCATCCTGCCAAAAGACATGGTGACTAGAAGCTTTTTATGGAAGACAGTGATATTTCTCATGCATTCTCACTCTTACACGCCTTTCTTGTTCTTTATTTTCACAAAGATGTTTTAGAAAATTCCAGTGCCTTTTGCACATAATGACCTTATAGTCAAAATTTAGTTTCTAAGCTTTTTTGAAAAAATGTTGACTAATAGAAGTCACCTCTTAGCAAAGGGACTATTTCACAATAGGTTTATATCAATTAGAAAAGAAAGGCCTATTTATCTTATTTCTGGAGAGAAAGACAAAAACTGGGTACAATTCAAGCAAGACCTCATGTATTATTAGGAAAAATGGAGACATTGGTACTACTGAAAGTGAAGAGATGCTACAGAAATTTGATTACAGTCCTAGTGAATTTTTCAGGCATAGTGTAGAGAGAAGTAGAACTAAAAATAATGGCAGAACAGCTTTACTAATACTAAAGAAAATTAGCTGGGATCAAAGAGAAGCCTTCTTCACCAAATTAAGGCAATGAATAAATAGAAACATCAGCAGCTAATATTTTTGAGTGATTACAATGTGCCAGGCCCTGTGTTTGCTGTATGACATTAGTATCGCACGTAATCCTTTTAGTCATCCTAAAGAAAAAGCTTATTCTCGTTTTACCACTTTGACCCGAGAGACTGAGTCACTTTTACTCAGGGTCTCTTATTTAATGTAGAATACAGTGAGCACTTGAACCGGGTCCTTCAGACTCTGTGGCTGGATTCTCAGAAGTGATATTTAGCTTCACCACGATGATGCCTGTAGGAAGAATGACAGTGGCTTCCCACTGCTTTCAGAGAATGTGTTGTTTAGCACACTCTTCAGTGGCCTACATTATCGGATCGCCTCCCTCTCCATTCCATGCAGAGCCTACTACAACAGTTCCAAGCTTCACTATACACATCTTTGTGCCTTTTGCTCAGCTTGTTCCCTGACCCTGTAATGCTTTTCTTATTATGGAAATTACTCTTCAGGGTTCAGACCACACACCTGTTTTTCCATGAACTCATCCCTAGTCTCTACAGGTAAAATTCTGGTGGGTTTTTTGTTATGCTTTATCTTGCTGTAGAATTCTGTCTATAATAGAAACTCCACTCTGGTTATGTATCTTCTTTAATATATTTCTATAGCTTATAATTTTGTTTTGAATATGGAATCACTCTTTTATCTCACAAGTATGTTTTTGCCTGTGGTTCTTTCTAGGCTAGAAAAGAGTTCCTGGGAAATTAATGAGAGGGGAATGAAGAAGCAGTATCTCCTGGCTATCTCAGATAAAGATCAGCATATCAGTCATCAATAGCATCTTATGAGGGAATTAACATTTACTTAACAGCAAAGTAATTGTCCTGCCAGACTAGTTCACAATAATAGAAGCAAGAAAGTGAGTAGAAGTTGATAAAGCCTCGGATTTAGCATAGTGGATCTTAGGGTACAGAAGTTTTACTTTTCTCAGAGCCTGGGTTGCTAAACCCAAAGCACTCCTCTACACAAGGCTGAGGTACTCAAAATGCCATGCCAAAGACAAGTAAGTGATTTCCATGCTGATTGCTGTTCAAATGTCCCCAGCACCTATGAAGAAGCAGCTTCCTGCAAGCTAAGTGACCATCAGCCTATCTTAGGTGAACCATCCTATGAATTCCTTGTAAGTGGGTGAGCATTTCTGGAGGGAGGGATTTAAGCAAGAACTTTAACTTCTTAGGAGAACATTTCATCAACACATTTCTATCAAGGCAGGCATCCCCAGAGACAAGAGCTCCCCTAGATGGGTCAGAAAATGTCATTTATGAAACAGAACTCCTTAGAAACCAGCTCAATGACACCTTAAAGGAAATTCAAAAAATGAAATTATTACTTCAAGAACTTAACAGTAATATAAGTGTCCTGCCAGACTAGTTCACAATACTAGAAGCAAGAAAGTGAGTAGAAGTTGATTAAGCCTCGGATTTAGCATAATGGATCTTAGGGTACAGAAGTTTTACTTTTCTCAGAGCCTGGGTTGCTAAACCCAAAGCACTCTTCCACACAAGGCTGTTTCCTTTTCCTTGTACTTGGAGAGTACTTGAGAATTATTGGGAGAAATACATTTAATAAGAGTGAGAAGTCCAACTCAATAGAGGAAATTTTCTCCATAGTATTGCCTCACTATCAATTAGTAATATTGTTACTTGTTAGTTATATTGAAGTTATTCCCCACAAATCCTCCAGGAGTGCCTCTCTACTTCCCACCAGAATGCACCAGAAGAGAATCTCAGGTAGGAGGAGGGTAGTTTTCCAGATGTGATCAGAAAGCAGGGATGGAAGTGAGAGTTCTATTCATTCTACTCCATCTGTCAACATCCTCATATGTGTCAATTCTTCTGGAACTAAGAGACCAGCTTGCTCTCCCAATGGTATTATCCATTCCTTGAAAGTGAGAAAACCCAGATTTTTTTACCTAGAAAGGAAAACAATCTGGAGGGAGTAGCCAGAAACTTTAGTACATACAAGTATATTCAGTGAAAAAACAATAAAAAAACAGAAAGAAGGGGCTCGCAAGCAATCTCCTAAGATACACTTTCCCAGCTGTGTAAGAGGAAGCAAGCAGGAACTTGGGTCCAGGTTGAAGTTAAACGACTACAAACCCCAGAGGTCAAGATGTTGGGAGATAGTGCTGTTATCTGCAAGTCCCTACCACAATGTGTGGGGTTGGAATTCAGAACAGTGGGGAGTTACTCAGTAAGCAGAATAAGAAATTATGTGACAGGAAGAAGAAACCTTCATATGTACCAGTTAGAAATCAGATTGGGAGCAGAGATGCTCAGGGAGAGGGTAGAGACTGAGTCTTTCCTTGAATATGTCTAGCATTAGGGGTGCTTACGACCTGACAGTGCAGCCCAATTCATTTTTACCATGTCAAAACATGAAGTAATTTTCCTCTTGAATGAAAAATGTGTGCATTGATTTGAATTTAGTGCCGTGGACCTATGATTCTAATTCTTCATCGGCAGGCTGTCAAGTTTTATGGGCCTTACATGAAAAGAAATTGGTGCATCTGCCTCACGTTTCAGTCTTGAATATTCTTTTTGGTAAGCACAGTGGATTAAAGTTTGTATAAAAAGTTGAATCAATGTTCAGAGGAGGGAAGCCAGTTTTCTAGAGAAACTGATTGGGAGGGACATTTGACACACACAGTAAATGACAGTAAGACATCTCCAAGGTCAAGCAAAAGTACGTGACAGCTAGAATGAAAACACAGTAACTTTATCTCAGAAGGGCAATTCAGTTTGCAGAGGACACTGAAAGGTATCACCTGATTTTAGAGTCAGAGGGGATTTCTGCTTCTGTGAACAAATGATAAAACAGGGGTAAGTAGAAACTGGTTCCATCATGAGACTAACAGATGGCTCACCAGAACTCACACAGGTCCCCTGATCCAAGTTAGAGCTCCACAGCCACCTGCCCCGCCTGAGCATTTATAGGGGTGCAGCTCAGCAAGTTATGGTGTGTGAGCGAGGTGGAGTTGGGGGTGATTAGAAAGGGCATGAATCTTTGCAAAGCCTACTCATATTCAAAGACAGATAGAGTTGGGAACAGTAACTACTGGGTTCTGAGACAGGGAGGAACGTGATCCTAAGAGAGAAAAGCTGACTTTCATAGCAACACTGAACAGCCCAAAACATAGTAAACTAATTTGTAAAAAGAATTAAAGGACACTTGGTGGTGAAAAAGCCCTAATACTATTTTCCTTGGCAGTCTGGAGGGAAAGGATAGACTATAAAACCCACTCAAGCAAAAAATTAACAAAAACAAAATCCTTAATTAGAGATGTCTTAACGGCTTATAACAAAGCTACCCTTATATAAACCACCTTTAAAAATGTATTATCCTGTCCAGGTATACCTCAATCCCTGTAGTGTAAGGACTGTCAAATCCAGGGCCCATGTAAATAAGATTTAATTGGAATAATGCCATTCCATTTGTTTCTGTAGCATTTATGGTTGTTTTCATGCTACAACTTCAGAATTAAGTGTGGCTTGCAAACCCAAAAGTATTTACAATAGGATCGGTCTTTTAAGGATGTGCTCGCTGATCTGTGGTCTAGTTCATAAGCTATTCATTTTCATCATGTCTACATTGGCAAAGGAATTATCACATGGCAGAGAGAAAAAGACACCTAAGGCAACTTGTTTTCTGATAGGCTAATATGACAACATGAAATCATCAAGAAAAGTAGCAATAATCTTTGATTCCAAATATTACAACTCCAGTTAATTTATGAAGAGATTAAAAGAACAACACAAGAGATTGTCAAGCATAAAACTTAAGAGAACACAATAGTCTTAAATGCCAATTGGTTCAGGTAAATTTAACAGGCATTTACAGAACAAGCCACCCAATAATAGCAGAATTCATATTCTCGAGTGCTTATGGAACATACTCAAGGACAGACCATATGTTGGGACACAAAACAAGTGTCAACAAATTAATGAAGACTAAAATAATATCAAGAATCTTCTCCCATCACAATTGCATACATCTAGAAAGCGACCTCAAACAGTAAAGCTGGCAAAGTTCAAACTTTGTGGAGGTAAATAGCATGCTTTGGAGTTAATATCAGAAAAAGAAGTCAAAGGAGAATACTTCCAACACTCTATAAAGTCAAAAGCAGTTATCACACAAACAAAAATTGCATATATATATACATATATATTTATATGTATAAATATACATTTTAAGGAAGCAAGCAGGCTGGAATGAAGGCAAGTAAATAGGTATGAATAAGACAGAGAGAAGGAAATATTTTTGTTCATTAACTTGTTTCATTTTGGTTGTTCCTGCAGCCTTGGATCTTGAATGGGGGCTTTTAGGTTTTATTTGCACTATGCCACTGCAGCTACAGACTTAATGGCTGAGTCACCAGGCCATGCCACAGATCAACATTTCTAACGAACATTGATGCAAACATCCTAAAGAAAACATTAGCAAACCAAATTCTCAGCTAATATCTTCTGAATTAAGTATTAGAGTCCTAGTGAAAGTCTGGATCACTGAACTCTCAGACCCACATAATAGTCTCTCTTTACTCCCTGAGCCTATAATTAGCATTTATATACTTAGCAAAACTACACAAAGATGGGTCTATGACCTATGAAGGAAGTTATCTCTGTGGAAAAAAGCCAAGTAGTAATCTGTGAAATAGCCACACTTACCTGAACCAAATAGTAAATGAAAGACACTATTACTTCCAGAGAAGCAAAGCATAGTGAAAACTAGTGACAGCTAGAAAGACAAAGTATGTAGTGGTAAAGTGTATTATTATATATTATATCAAAGCAGATGGATCCTAAAAAATGGCCAAAGACAACCAGCCTGAGTACAAGCTGCAGTCTCAAACATAATACTGTTGTTTGAACTGGTTTAATAAAGCCTTGGGTATTTATTTGGTTAATGTATTCTTTTTCTATTCCAATAACAAAAGAGGATAGAAATAGTTTGCATATATGTGAGACAGTATTAGCTTGCAATTTTGCCTTGGAGCTGTTTTAACTGTCATAATTAATAAATATCTTGACCTCCTCACCCATTAAATAGATGGAACCTTGCTGACTGGATAGAATGAACAAATTATGACCAGTACACAGTCTGGTAACACGAACGTACTCCAGAAAGTGGGAGATAAACCTGATAGAACTCAAAGACTTTCCATTTTATACACAACAAAATACTACTCAGCTATCAAAAAAGATGAAATCCTGCCATTAGCAACATCGAACCTAGAGGAATTATACTTAGTGAGATAAGCAAAAAGGAGAAAGACAGACATCATTTGATTTTATCCATTTCATTTGATTCAGGTATTTAGTGGAACCAAGCAAACAAATGAACTAAATTAAAAATAGACTCATCTATAAAATCAAATTAGTAGTTACAAGAAGGGAAAGGAAGGCAAACAGGTACACCGGGAAAGAGATAAATTATATGAGAAAGAACTGAAGTGTTGGTGGTAAACTTAATTCATTGTATACAGCTCTTGATTTACAATGATGCACAGCTTAAACCTACATAATGTTATGATGCAATATTCCTTAAATAAAATTAAGAAAAAATTCTGACATCTTAATGCTTTTAGGTGTGCATTAGATAAGGATTATTTTGGGACATCCCTTCCTAAAAGAGAAATTGCTGGGACTACAACTTTATGTCAAGGTGGCATAAGATTGAATTTACTTTGCAAGTAAGACAACTTAAAATCAATATACATGAAACAATATTTTTCAAGAAACAAGACATCAGGAGCAAAAGATATCCAAGAAAGGGGAAACAAACCTTACTGGCCTGATATTTTAAGTTGAGGAGCTGGCAGTCTGGGGGTTAAAAAGTGGCTAGATTTTGCAGAGCAGTAGAGAGCACTATATAGAGAATATATGTTTTCTGGAAACCTACAGAGGATCTCCCTTGAATCTTAAAATGAACTGCTGATGATCTGATGATCATATGCACGTGAAGAAATATCTCAAGTTAGGATTAGAGCAATGGTCCAAACCACATTTGATTTTTGCCCCCTAGTCACATTTATCAATGTCTGGGAAAATTGTGGGTTATCACAATTTGTGGGGGTAGGGGACACTACTGACATCAATGACGAGAAGCCAAAAAGTTTCCTAAACATCCCAGAATGCAAAGGACAAAGCCCCAGAATAAAGGATGATCTGGGATAAAATGTCATTTCTGCTAAATTTTAATTAAATGTATTGGATTAGAGGGATTAATACCCAAAACTCACACAGGGACAGAAAAAGTTCCTGTTCCCACCAGGCAAGTGAAAAATCTCATAATTCACAGTGTATTTATGGTGTAATCATAAAGCCGTGAACTCAGTATTGGTGCAAAATCAACCCTATACTAAATGTTACTCTGATGCTGTATAAAAAAATCAAAGAATCAATTTCCAAGTTACTTAACTGTGTCATAAAACAAAACTGGAGAATATTTATAGTAAATACCAGAATATCTAGCACATAATAAAGTAAAATTCATAATCTCTGGTATCCAATAAAACATTACTAGGCATGCGAAGAAATGGGAAAAACTATCAATAAATGGAAATGAAAATTAATCAATATCATTTCAAGAATGACAGTTAATGAAATTGTTTGAAAAAAATAACTTATTAAAATGATATTCCATAGTTCAGGAAGACACAGTAAAATAAAGCATATAAGTTCCAGAGATGAAAACAATATCTGAGATGTATTACAATTGAAAACATAATTAAAATTATAAAGGACTTTTTGCCAGAAATAATGTAATCCAGATATATCATAGTAACATCTTTAAAATCACAAAAAAACCTTGAGTTCCATTTCCAGTCAAAATACCTTCCAAAAAATGTAAATTGTTTTCACATATACAAAAGCTGAATGAATTACACCAGCAGACCAGCTCTACAGAAAAATGTTAAGTCCTTTATAAAGGAGGAAAATACCAGCTGGAAATCTGGCTCTACACAAAGGAACAGCGAGAACTAGAAAGTTATATGGATAGATATAAAACTTTTTCCTATCATTTTTCAAAGATAATCGTCTTTTTAAAGAAACGATGATGAAAAAGTATTATGGGTACGTACAAGTAACATGTACTGATAGCCCAAAGGTCAAAAGGTATAAATTTTAAGATTTTTATGTAGTATATCACCTGATGAAAGATTATGCTAAATTCAAGATGCATACAATAAAACTTAATAAATCTCATGTTTTAAAGATTTCTTTTGGATTTTTTATATGTAAAATAATGTCTCCTGTGTGTAAATACAGTATTTCTTTCTTCTCAAGTATTTTTTTCTTTTCTAGAACTATTGCATGGCTTAGAACTTCCAAAAAATAGCCAGAGTAGATGTGGCCATATATTATAATCACAGTTGCTGGTGACCCACCCTTTAAAGGGTTGTGATAACCTGGCTATACACCCACAACATAAATGCCTCTGCTATTGCAATGTGCTTTTTATTTTTGAAATCAAGATTCTTTTACTGGCAAACAAGTTCTGAAAACTGTAACCGACAAAGGTTATGTGGTAATTAGAACTTCCATAACTTGACCTGTCAGATGAGGTAAGTAAGCTAGTGTCAAGGAGCACCAGAATTTTCTGGAGGTTCTTGACTATATTATGTCATAGAAATTCCTCTGATCTCAAGGTAAATGACATCCTTAGTATATAATTCACAACTTTTGAGAAAAACAAAATCTGGTTCTTCAATTCTCTGCCTGAAGCAGACTGACAGACTTTATAACTTCAGGCTCCAAAAGTCTTTTTTTGAATATCTGAAAGTTTGTTCCATTATTTGTCTTCAATCTCCTTATTTCAGAGGGACAATCTAGTCATATGAACACATTACTGCTCCAAAAGCCATCTACAAAAGGGGACTATATAGACAATATTCCTATCAGGGGTAGGCAAACTTTTCTCTAGAGTAAATATTCTAGGGAGCTTCTTGGTGTCCTAGTGGTCTAGTATACCTGCCAGTACTCCCACATGCATCCCAAGGTCCTGGGTTCAAAAACTTGGGGCCAGAAGAACAGCTAATATGAACAACTAAATGAAAAATTAAGTGTTTCTTCCACCTCTCTCTCAAAAGTAGAATAAATATTCTAGGATTTTCAGGCCATATGATTTCCACAATAACTGAACTTTAACTTTAAGCATGAAAACTACTCAAAAATTATAGGTCAATGAGTGTGTTCTATTAAAACTTTATTTGAAGAATAGCTGGTACTCTAATTTGACTCTCAAGTCATACTTTAACAAATTTGATAGAAAATATCTACCAAGGAATTCCATTTATAGCTCAATTTTTAATTTTCCTTTGGAAAATACATCAGTTTATGAGTTCTGGTAGACAATTTGGTTTAAAAAAGCAAACACCAGATTTTCATTTATCCAATCTCCCATAAAACTAGAGCATGAACAATTAATCCAAGTGTTACCAGGCATACCTATCCCAGAATTAGAACCTAATGACAACAAGAAACAAGAACTCTACAGAATCCACTGTGGCAGCTAGTGGTAGCAGCAGTTACTATATGCAGGTGGACACATTCAGTGTTGTCTACAGGTGGTCAGCAGTCCAAGTTGCAGTATGAAGCTGTGTTCAGATCTGTGCCAGGAACTATGCATAGATCATAGTTGCCTCATCTAAGTCTAGCTTTCCAATTTTCAGCAATTCTGTAGCTATCCAACATCCTTTAATTACTTTTCTTTAAGTTGGTTAGAATTGGATTCTGCTATATATTAAGTTACAACCCTGAGAAAGCCTTGACCAATCTAATCAGTACCATTTAAAAACTTGGTAAAAAATATAAATTCTCCAGCCCAATCCCTTAAGAATCAAAGACTCAATCTCTGGGAGATGCTTCCAAAAGTCTGTAGTTTAATAAGCAATACAGGTGGTTTGGATGAAAACTAAAGATTGAGCACCACTGGTTTACAGATAAGATCTATGCTACCCTAGGTTATCTGACTTAAAAAAAGTGGTTGTTGTCCATGTTATTTCTTGTTTCAAAGGGGTTTCTTGTGAGTAATATACCAATTATCTCTGAGACAGACTAGAGGTACACTTTATGTATTAGGTTACTGGCTTGTCCAAGATCAATAAAATCTACTATTGAAAAATAAAACCACCAACCAACCAAAACCATGACAGAGGCAGTTTGGAAGTCTTACATATATATCTTAGTAGTAAAAATCATAAATGCTAGATTCAAGGAAATAGCAATTATTTATGCAATGTAGGTATGAAAACTGCTCTACGGAACATGAAAAACATTAATCATGAAGACAACAGTAAAACTAGGAAGTAATGATACTCCAGATCAGTTACAGTAGAATTAACCCCTGATTTTTAACTACAAAAAATAAATATTGCAAAACTTATCAAAGGGGATCAGGAAAACAAATATGAGCTCCACTTGGGCAAAAGAAGGTCATAAAGGGGTGATGACTGGAACTTCATAAAACAGATATGCTACACTCATTCAGTTATGTAAGGAAAAGTGGGCAAGGTGAGGTGGGTAGGACCACTCCCATTCAGAAAACAAAGCAGTTATCTTTTATGCCCTTCTACCAATCCATACCTAATGCATTCACTGATGACATAGCCCTAAGGTTTTCATTTTCATTGTTAAATGAAATATTAAACTCAAATTTACAGCTGTGGATATGGGAGAATTTAATGATTCTTTTAAGTATTAAATCATGTCAAAGGATATAGGAGCTGACTTTAACAGGGCTTCCACTGACTAAATCTAATAATTTAAAACATACAAAATTTAATAAATATAATTCTTGAGTTCATGGTGATTTTTCAAAATGGTGAAAGATGGATTAAGTTATTTTATACAGAATATAAATTAATAAATGTAGAAAGAATATACAGTTAAAATGATCACTTTATAATAGCAATAATAGTTAATTTATACAAATTAATGAATGCTAAAGTCAGTAGATAAAACACTGCTGGAAAACAGGATATTCATATATTCTCAAAGTATCACCTAAAGGTTCAGTCATAACATAGAGCATTGTTCTTTTACAAAAGAAACAGAGGTGGCATGCCCTGGTGGAGTAGTTGTTAGGTTTGAAGCACAGTCTGGCCAAGCACAGTCTACAAGCATCCCAGGATTCAGGGTTCACATCCTAGGACCAGGAGAGAAACCAAGATGAACAATAAAAATGAATAGTGTTCTTTCTCTTTTCTATTTCTGCCTGCTTGCCTAAATGCCTTCATTTTTGCCTGCACTTTACTTTTAAAATTCCAAAAAAACAAAAACAAATAGACATGATTAAATATAGTCTTACCAATTATGGAAAAAATACTATTTTTCTTCTGATGGGATAGTGTGAGAAGTACAGACAAACAACTAGGTAGGTTTTCAAGAAAATAATTTAACATAAATCTAACCAAATGAAATCAAACAACTCAATTACGTTATAGAAGACAATTGGCCAGACTCTTCAAACTTGTCCATGAAAGTAAGAAAAAGAACTGTTCTAGATTAAAAACTAAGGAGATGTGTTAACTATGTTATGTATCTTGGCTGAATCATCGATTGAAAAATAAAATTATAACAGGCACCTTGAAAATAAAGCTGAGCGGTAAAGTGGAAGGAGGTCTAAAGTGATTTTCAAATAGTTCGGGAACATGAAGTATATGTTAGAGAGAAGATGTGATAAACCTGACAAACTATTACTCTGGATGATGGGTATAATCATAAAGCGTTCTGCTTTTACATTGTTACTGCAATTTTAAATTTCCAAACTAGAAGAGGGGAGGATGGGTAACGCTTGACTAATTCCAGTATTCTTCATGTTGTGTCAGCTCTTTCTAGCATAATTTAATATTTTAAGTCAGTTAATGGTTTGCTTTTTTTCATTATCTTTTCTCATGCATCCCCATAATGGTTTGCTTTTTTTCATTATCTTTTCTCACGCATCCCCAATAATCACCATATGCTTATCTTAATCAGAGACACACCACACCCAGCAATGTCTTCTAGGAAAGTCTACCTTGTTGTATTACTGTATATTAAAATACAATCTTGTTTTGCTATAGATTTGAGTATATATTTCTCATAGATAAAATGAACTTTTTGTTGATTGAAATGTTGCCAAACAAAATTTACTGAAAATTAAAACTAATAAAAACCTTAACTTTAAAAGCATATACTCTGAAACTAATTTTCAGAGATGGAAGTCTCAAATGACATATGTAAACTTCAGAACTCTAATCACTAAAATAATAATGTACCAAAATGTCAGGCATCCAAGTACTTATAAATTTAAGGGATAGCTTTTAAGTTCACTTTTCTGATCTCACGACAAATTACAATGTCACCTAAGATTTGTTAATTTCCAATTCTATATGTAATTTTCAATCTTCTCTTTAGTCTCCATAGCATTTTTGACTGCTGACACATTCAACATACATAAACTCCTCTTTCCCATTTCTTCTGCAATATTTTTCTTGCCCTAATGAGAAACATTTAACAATGGTTAAATGTACAATCTGAAATCCTAGGTTTGAATCCTGTTTTCTTACTGTGTGACTTGAGACAAGTTTACCTCTGTGATTCCATTCCTATTGCATAACTTCTTTCAGAATTTTTTAAAGGATTAAACGTGTATAAAAGTTTTATAAGAAGTTAACCTAGAATAAGCTAAAATCCTGTTATTTATTTTCCTAACGTTAGGAATTTCCAATACATGTAAAATGAGGTGCATTGTCTAATAAAAGACCTATCCAGATATGACATTCTCTTTCTGTACAGCTGAGTTTACAAATAAAGGTTGAAAGGCCCCCAAAGCATAAATAAGTTCTTTTACTTTCCAAGGATCCTTCTGAATGTGCATTTGCTGTAGAAAAACATAAACGAATCTTTGTTCCACCACCTCTCAGAGATGTGCATAGTAATTCAATCCAAAATATCTCCAAGTACAATTGTTTTCTCTCAATAATTCAGAATAAACTCCAAGTATATATTTAAATACCATTACTGTAAATTCTGAGACAGATTAATTATAATACAAAATTTTTCATGATTTCAATTCTAGCTCTTGCTTTAACTACTAGTAACAAGAATAAGCTAGTTTTAAAAATATTTTTTCTTATCGCAAATAGGCAATTATATTACATATCACAAAAAACAACACCAGGACTCAGGATATAACTTCTTTATCCATACTTTTATCATACTATATCCATACTTTATCCATACTTAATCCTCACCCACAAATTCTACTCTCATTCAAAAGCACGGCCAAAGAATCAAGCAGTTAATACTATGCTGCTAGATGTCAAATCTCTACTCTGTGTACTGTTGGCAGTTTAGCAGTTCTTTAAATGATGCTGCTGTATCAATAAAATAAGAGAATATACTTAACAGAACATGTACACTGTCCAACATAACTTTATGAATGGTTTAGAAAATTTCCCAAGTCTCAAACATTGGTAATTTCCAATTAGGTAAGTCAACAATTAGAAGTAGGATTTTCCCCTTAAAATGTGTATTAATAAGCAACGTTTAAAAGTAAAATCTGCATTATAGATTGTTAGCTTTGTATATGTTCTAAAGCTAGAATAACGAAGGCAGAATTCACCTGTTCAAGTTGAATGCTTTCAATAAGCTCACACTGAGTTCAAGAATCATAGCAAAATTAAGACACATGGGATTATTAACACATCTCAAAAACAGGACCCTAGAAAATGGCAGAATTTGCCTTGTTTCTAAGCAAAGAATAGGATATCTCATAATACAGTTTGACTAAATCGTAGCTACAATTATGGCTTGAAATAGTCATGTCACAAAAAAAGTCAGCCCAAAGTTACTGAGACATACTATGTAAAACACTATACTTGTGAAAAACTCAAAAGATGATCCATAGGTATAGGCAAGGTTAAGAGGTTTTAGTTATGAAAAGTAGTCTTCAGATCAGGTGAAAATCACTGAAACTGATGCCATTACTGCTTACCAACAACAGCAAGTTTTGGATGCAAGCACAAAATACTGCTAATTTTTCTCATTGACAGTCTAAAAAATACCTCCAGAATTGATCTCTAATATGAATCATCCACCACAGAACTGATCGAACTCTCTGCAAAGTTTTAAACTGTGAAAACTTTGAAAGCAATTATACAATATACAGGGATCTTTAAAGAGAAGTTATTTCTTAATAACATGGCTGTACATTTTATTTAGAATTTCATAGCCTACCCCCTATGGGCAATCTCACCTTGAAATTTACTCAGTTTACTCCAAATTGTAATGGTGCTTTCTTATCCAGAACACTCGGAAGTCACCGGCAAGAACAAGTGGGTAAGGGAGGTGGCATCATAAGCAAGAAAGGTGATCGTCACTCCACCCGCAAAAACAGCCCAGGTCAGGCTGGGGAATGTGAACAGATAACCCTGGTAACAGGTGTGGGGAGTCTAGAAAAGAGGCTGTGGCCACAGGTTTCAGACCAACCAAGAGATGCTAGCCACTGGACATCAGGACACCTAAAGGGTCAACCAGCCTTACCTCAGGGGTCTGCTCTGATGGCTTTTTCTTCAGAGCCTACCTAGCGCCAGGGTCCACGGGTGAGTTCATGGCCATTGTCCCAGACTCCGTGCTCCCCAGCCTTCCCTTAGCAGCCCACTCACCCTAGGTAGGGGGTCCGCATCGCTCGCCCCCCACCCGGGAAGTTAAGTCCGGGTGGCCACAGGGTCTGTGCTCGTGCAAACAAGTATTCACAATGCCCGCCTAGGGCCTAAGACCAGGAGAATTCAAGTTGTAAACCGATGTTGATGAGGGTTTTTTCCCTGTTGGTCACTGGACTTGCCCAAAAGAAGTCTGCAACATAGTGTTAGCACATTTGATTTTTGAATATAAGACACAAATTTTATGAGGGAAAGTATGGATGTCTCAGCCATACTGGATATAAATTATGGAAAGGTCACAAGAAATTGTAGTGATGCATTTTTATCATTGTGTTTATAAACATATCCTCTGGTGGTGTGCCTAAGATTACAAAGGATATCCCTTCCATTCAGTAAGGATCAATTTCCAGAAACAAAATTTGGAGAGAGAAAAAATTAAAACATAACCATGAGCTTGAACTTTAGGGACAATCTGGAATTCAAAAGTTATATAATTCATATGAAGCACTTATGATGTTAACTGTACAATCATAGCACTAGTCCTATTAATTTACCTCTGATGAGTAATTTCTTGAAAGCAGAAGTGTGAGTTTGACAAATTAGATAGTTGCTTTGTTTTTTTTCCCCAATGCCAGTTTGTTTTCTTAAATAACTTCAGAAACACAGTATTCTTGAAGATATGGAGCAACAGAAACTCTAACAAAATATCTGTTCAATGTAATTGGGAAACCACTGTGAAGGAAAAAACATATCTTATGAAACTTAACATAGCTTATGACACCAAAACCACTCCTCGATATGTGTCCCAAACATACCCATATACACCAAAAAACGAACAGAAAAGTTCATTGTTCATTTTAGCCATTAAACTGGAAATATGCAAATGTCCATCAGTGATAAATTGAGTAAATTACAGTATATTCATTCAGTGGAATATCAACTACATAGCACATAGATGAATGTCCATCATAATGTTGAAGGAGGAGGGGAAAATAAAATAAAAAATAACAAAATACAAGTTAAACACAAGCAGAATTACAGTATATCACAGATGCATAAACAGAGGTAAAACTATAAAGAGAAAACAAGGAAATGACATTCACAAAAGACATGTTGGTAGTTACAAAAAAGAGAAAGATGATTATGATCATATAAGCCTTCTGGGTTGCTGAAAAGAATCTACTCTTGACCTAAGGCATGATTACATCAGAGTATATTTATTTACTTTTTTTGCCTTTGGCCTGAACCCAGGTCTCAAACCTGGGTCCTTTGGCTCTCCATGGCTTGTAGCTTGGTTGCTGAGCCACAGGGCTGTGCCATTTATTTACTTTTCTGTATATGGTATTTCACTAGAAAAATGAATTAAGTATACAAAAATAACTTTTAAGGCTTTATCATAAGACAGCAACAGTAGAAAGAATATGTTAATACCCAAAATAACTATCTACATCTTGTTCTTTACTATCATGTATTATTCTTGTATGTTGAGTAAAGGAGACAGTGAAATCTATAATAGTTATTTTTAGAGAAAAGAATAGTATTCGCCATCATTTACTAGTATCTGAGAAAAAAATAATGGTTCTAAATACAAGTAATATATTAAAATCTGGAAAGAAAATAGAAACATTTAAACCTTATAAGCAATAATAGTGAATTAATTATCCTAATTTTTCTTCCAAATCCCACAACCTGGCAACAATTTTTTTATGTATCTCCTGAACCATCAATAAATATGTAAACTTCATGAGAACACAGAAGAAAGTTATTTATTGGCATATTCCTGGCACCAGACCTGTGCCTAGTACATACAGGTTCTTGATAAATAGTGGCTGAATTAATAAATAAATGGATCTAAAACCTAAGTAATCAAAAAAGAATTCTGTTTTTAGGAAAAGAGACACTTCATTGCTTTCCAAATTCAAAGAAAGATGTCTGGCTAGTCTCCTGTGTACTAGGCAAAAGTGAAAGCTAGTTAAAGAGCCACAATCATGGCAATTTTTCCAGAATAATAGCAAACCAACAAAATCAGTGGTAAAAGCACTGGTTTCAACTGACCCTGGAAGGAAGTAATTAATAAAGATTTGAAGTATTATGGGAGACTGAGTCATTACTAGTGGAAAAATAAGAAGGACTTTCATGTCCCAAATCCAGAAGGTCAGTTACTATTATTGAATCAAAATCTCTGTGGGTAGGGTTTAGGAATTAATATTTGTTTTCAAAAACTGTGTTTCTAATATGTAATCAGATAGGAAAACTATAAACTAAATCAGATTCTGAGGTAATCCTACCCATCTTAATTCTATCCACTACGATGCAGTGAAGGATACTGACTTGTGAGTTCTAGACCAGATGTGTGACATGAGTTACATAACAAGTTTCTTGAGGAGATAATATCTTTATGTACTTACACATTTCAGTGTTATTCTCCTTGGCACAATGTAGGTAGCACTGCCTTTATCAATAATGTGAGCCCTGAGGTGACTATAACATAATATAAATAACCAATAACATAAATAAATTCAGAGGGTATTATGTATAGCATGGTCACTATAGTTAATACTGCATGTATGGAAGTTGCTAAGAGTTTATCTTGAAATTTAAAATATCATAATTTTTTAACTATACGGTAAACGAAACTCGACAGTGTAATCATTTCAAAATATATCAAATCATTATGTTTACACTTAAAACTAAAGTCATGTGTTAACTATATCTCAAAAAAAACATGTGTTAACTATATCTCAAAAAACATAAAAAAACATGTTTTTGAACTGCCCTTGTTAAGATAGCCACTTGGAGAGAGAAGAAGCTTAAGCCTCAGCTTAATACTCTCCTTAGATTTATGTGTGGGTAGTCTCACCAGGCTTTGTTAACGCAGTCTGTCTGCAGAGAACAAAGATTAATATTTTGTGCAAGATAATACAATATGTTCTTTTTTAAAGAAGGAAGAAAAGGAAGAAGCATTTTATGGAAGGGGAGGAAACACTTTCATTTATTTATTTTGGTCGTTTCCCCCAGCTTTTACATAGGCCATACATCCTAGCCAATGACTTAGTGCCTGAGCCACCAGACTCACTAAGGTCATGCAATATTTAAGGAGAGCACTGGAGTTTGGAATCAAGTGTACTTGGTCAAATTTTCACTATCCTATAATGCCTCACAGAAAACATTTAAATTTTTCTAAATTGAATTAAGGAAATGTGAAGTAAACACAATGTAACATGATCTGTGATGTAATGTATTACATATATTGACATTAATATTTATTAAATATACATGTCAGTTTTATATATAAAGTTACACTGCCACACATTTAAATCAGTAACTATATAGTCATATACAAGATTACAGCTCTGGAAAAGGTGCTCAATTCGCCTCCATGATCAAAAATCTTTTTTTAATTTTATTTTTATAGTGTTTGTTAATTTCAAAATTGTGCTTTATCACCTAGTATTTGCACCAAAGGGCACACATATGAAATAAATTTTTAACTGTGGCACAATCTTGTGGCTCATGCGGCTGAGGCTGCTAAGGTGCAGATCATGAAGAGCCCAAGGACTTAAGTATGAGACCTGGAAAGAGTGGAGGAGGGAATAAATAAATTTTATTTCCATAAAATGGTTAGTCTCCCTAAGAAGCCAAGAGTGTTGAGTTGAAACTTTTCTCATTCTAATTAGCATTCAATGTTAACAAGCAATTACTACTAAAGATATGAAAGAATGTATTATTTTAATATAACTTTATGATAAATTTTCGATAGAGAACAGGATAGGCAAAGAGTAAAATGTCCATCTTTTTTAAATCTCTCCAAAAAGATTGAATTAGTAATCATGAATAAATGCCTCCTTAGAAACTTCTCTGTTAAGGGAAAGAAAAAATACATATGATAAAAATCAAGAATAAAAGAGGAAATATTACTGGCGATTTTGAAGAAATTTAAAAGATTTTAATTCTATGCTAAGAACAACTTATTATAATAAACTATATAATTTAAATGAAAACAATTTCTAATTCCTTAAAAGGCAAAAATTCTTAAAATCGACTCAAGAAAAAACAGAATGTCAGAATACTTTCCATATAAGAAACTGAATTAGCAACGTAAAATATCCAATTTATAAAATATTCAAGCCCATATGGTTTCACTGAAGTCTGTCAAACATTTAGAGAAAAAATAAGACCAATTTTCTAGAAACTCTTCCATAAAAGAGATGAAATGTTTTCAAACTTATTCTATGAAGACAGTATTATTCTGATTTTAAAGCTAGACAAAGTCATTACAAAGGAAAAAAGATACTAATATCCCTCATTTATACAGATTCCAAAATCCACAACAAAGTAATGGTGAATCAAATCTAGCAACATGTAGTAAAGACTATATCTACTAAGACCAATTGAGATTTTTCCCCCTAGGAATACAAGGGTCAGTTTAAAATTAAATCAATGAGTGTATGTGATCACATTAACAGTTTAAAGAAAAAACGATGAGGATCATTTTAATAGACACAGGTAAAGTATATCACAAAATCCCATACCCACTCATGATTTAAAAAGAGAGAATATCAGCCAAAAACCCATAAAGCTAGCAATAGAAAGCAACTTTCTCCACCAAAGGCATGTATAAGAATGCTACAGTTAACATCATACTTAATAATGAATGAAAACTCAGTCTTTCCCAGCTAAAATCAGGAACAAGACAAAGACGTCCACTATCAGCATGTTTATGCAAAATTCTACTAAAAATTATAACACATACGTATTATCAAGAGATATCTATACTGGAAAAGAAGTTGTAAAACTGTTTATTCATTCATGACAAAAGCCTGTATGTAGAAAATTCTAATTCTATGTATTCACCTAGAAAACTGCAAGAACTCTTAAGAGTTCAGCAAGGTGGCAGGATATAAGAGCAATATACAAAAATCAATTATACTTCTATTTGCTAGTAATGAACAATGTGAAAACATAATTAAGAAAATAATTCTATTTATATTTAAGCATTTGAAATTTTTGATATTATAAATAATTTAGTGATGAACATTTATGAATACATACAATACTTTCTATATTTCAGATGTCAATTTGGACATATTCCTAGAACATGATTTAATGGTGACAGGTACAAACACGCAGGTACTACATACAAAATGCTGGCTTTATAAAATAAAGATTGCATTACACAGAGAAGTGTGGCCAAAGTATAAGACAATTCTGGGCTCTGCTGAATAACAGTCAAAATCACTCACCTGCACAGTGTGAAATAAATATGATACTAGACACTGATGGAGCCTCTCATCACTCTCAATTCCTTGAAGAACAAAGTCACATACATAAGATGAGCAGTAGCCACCCAATAAGGACCTCCCAAAGTTAGCATTGTGGCCTGAATAGCACTCACTTCAATTAACTTTGCTCTGGAAGAAAGGTACCAAAAGAAAGCACTCCTAATTAATAATAAACATTCTACTGATAAAAATATTTGTACTCTATTTATCGATATTTCTTTATCATAATTTTATACAAAATGTATTGAGAGTAAAATCATCCTTAAGTAAAAACTGTTTAGATGACAAAAGTTTCCTTCCATTCCAAGGAAGCACATAATATGGTAAGCTAGATAACATTCCATAACAAACTTTAGGAAAAGCTGTCCCAGCGCACCTTGGTAGAGTGAGGGTTGGGCCCAGTCCACACACACCTAAAGGTCCCAGGTTTGTGTCCCCAGACTGTCTAGAACAACCAAGATAAACAACTAACTAAAAAAGTGCTTCTTCCTCTCTTCCTGATTGCCTCTGCTCACCTTCATTTCTGCTTGTCCCTTTCCTTTGAAACATTTTTAAGTCATCCTTTGTATTTATAGCACATTCTTAACACATTCCAGATTATGAAAATCATCATCCAAAACAAAGCAATTAAATGACTCACAGTTTTTATTTTATAAAATTTCTTAAGTACAAATCTCCGTTTGTATATTTAATCCAGAGTATATACTCCCTGTTTTCCTCTAGGCTTGGCCAACTGTATTTCTAATAGTCATTTACTACCTTCTCAGCAATTGCTTTCCCCAGTTGTCAGGCTCAGAATAGATCACTTATTAGGACATAATTTATTCCTAAGTGGCTTGAAATCTTCTAAGCACTAAGGAGTCTCCTACATAGCAACAAAATTTTTCTAATATCTTCACAAAGCCTTTATAAAATGCTCAGAGGTTTAACTTTTAATCAGTCCTCTGAGACAGAGCATGAGTTAAATTTTTTAAAATTTTTCAAGGACAATCATCTTTTCTTTTTTATATAAGCTACTACTAATCTTCAGGAACCCGGTGAACAAAAGAATGCTACATACATGTGTAGGATTTATAATAGGTTAAAATTTACTACTTACCCAGGAAAAGGTATTTCATCCTTTTCTACCCAACCATTTTGCTCTCCTCCATAATAACTACTTTCTTGTCTAGTCATAGTATGACCCGTATCTTCACTTTCACTATCCTCAAGGGCACTGTCTGAACTTTGATTTCTTGCAATGTCCCATTCAGATCCTACAACAATTTTTTTCTCTGAATTATCTTTATCCCCAAGGGGGACAAGAATGGAGAGTGTGTCTCTTTGGTCCTGCTGAGAAAAGCATGCTTTACATGACTTGGTGAACTGTTTCTATGCATTTACAAAATTCATTGCTCTGTATGCTATTTTTTATACATAATCTTTTGGAAAACTTCAAAATACAGCAGTGTTCTTTACTGTCTTTACTTGTTTTAACTGGAATATCATCAATAATCCTGGTTTCAATTGACTCATCATTAAAATATTCATCAAATAAACTCATGCTTTCTGGATCTGACTGATTCCAACAGGGAAGTTCACAAGGCTCTCCAGAAAACACATTTGGTAAATCAGTCTTTCCAGACTGGTCTGTAGTTGTTTGTTTAGCTTCTTGATGCTGATAAATAGCCCCTCTTTCTTCCTTCAGTGGTTTGGTGTGATGCCTAGTAATCTGATCCACCACTGCCTGACTCCTAAGTTCTGTATCTGAGTCAGGTGACATAGAATCCCAATAAAGAAAGTAACCTTTGTCTGAGTTGCCTCACAAGAAAATGCAGCAGTCACAAACTTATTTGGAGGATTTTCCACAACCATTCCTGTGGGGCTCAATACTTTGCCTGTGTGATTATCTGAATCCAGCAGTTCCTGACTCTGCCATGTTTCCTTTGCTGGCTCTAAGCCTGACTTTGACAATTCACATTTATCTATTGGAGCAGATCCTGTACAGACAACTGTCTCTAACTTTGTGTCAAAGCAAATTCTTAATTCATCTTTGTACTGTTTATCATCAGCAATATTTTCTTGTTGGCAATCAGAAGAAGAAATCATTTGACACTCATATGAAATCCCTAGTAGCGCCTTAGAGCTGTTTTGAATATCTTCTCTCTTTTATCATGGATTATTCTCTGTATTTTGATCAATATGTGGATGACTGCAATATTTACAGTTACAATTAGGAGTCCTTGTTTCTTCTGACTCTTCGTAGAGCAAGCTGCTATTGTTACTATGCATTATGATAAGCACATACTCAGATTCTTCTATTTCGCCTTTCTCTAAAGTGGTAGTAATTACTGCGCCTGACATAACGATGGCTTTATCTTCTCCATTTTCTGAAAGCTGGGTTTCCTGAAGTTCAGAGAATCTTATGAAATAAGTAAGCAAGTAAAATAGTCTCTGGACCATGTCCTGTCATTTGTCAACTACCACAGTCCTTGATAACCATACAGGAATGCCAACAGTGCCGTGCAAGTCCCCTGCAATGAAAAAATCAGTTAAAGGGCATATTCTCTACTCATGTCATTTTAGCATTTAGCATTCAAGATCAGAAATATACCCTTATTATATGAGGGGCAATTCATGTTCTACTCTTAGTTCTTTAATATATGAGTACCAATTCAGGAAAGTAAGATGAAGTTGAACTCAACCAAAGTGAATGGAGAGGTTTTTAAGCTCCCTCTTAATCAGTTGCTGTAAAGTAAAGTGGCAGCACAGAAAATTAATTAATAAATCTGTTGCATTTCTCTATGTAAATAATGAAATTATAGAAAGCGAACTGAAGAAAACAATACAATTTACAATTTCATCAAAACAAGCGAAATACCTTGGAATAAGAACACCAAAGAAGTGAAGGACCTATACCATGAGAATTATAGGGCCTAGCTAAAAGAAATAAAAGGCAACATAAAGAAATGGAAACATATTCCATGTTCATGAATCATAAGAATCACCATAATCAAAATGGCCATACTTCCCAAGGCAATATACAGATTCAATGCTATCACCACCAAAATTCCAAAGAAATTTTTCAGACATCGAACACAAAATAATGAAATTTATTTGGAACAACAAACCACCTAATACAGCAAAAGGAATCAAGAAAAAAACAATCACAGAAGAGTCATGCTCCCAGATGTCAATGTCTACTCTAAAACAATAATAATTAAAACAGTATGATATTGGACTAAAAATAGAAAGAAAGATCAGTGGGACAGAATTGAAAGCTCAGAAATAAACCCACATATATATGGACATCTAAATTTTTACATAGGAACCAAAAACTTAATAATGGTGCAAGGATAGCCTCTGTAATAAATGGTGCTGGGAAAAATGGACAGTCACGTGCAAAAGGTTGAAACCAGACCACTACCTAACACTATATGCAAGAATTAACTCAAAATGGAATAAAGATTTGATTGTAAGACCAGAAATCATCAAATACACAGAAGAAAATATAGGCAAATATTATCGGACATAGACTAAATAGATGTCTTGGGGAACTCAACTCACATCACAAGGCAAATAAAATCTAAAACCAATGAGATTACGTAAAAATATAGCTTCTACACAGCAAGGGAAATTCACATAAAAACAAAAAGGCATCCCACTGAATGGGAAAGGATATTTGCCTTTCACACTTTGAACAATGGGTTATTATCTAAAATGTAAAATGAACTCATAAAATTAGACAATGAAATGCAAGCAATAAAATAGAAAATGGGTTCATTATTAGACACCATTCCAAGGAATACATAAAAATGGTCAACAGGTTCATGAAAAGATGTTCTGATGCTCTTATCAGGGAAATGCAGATCAAAACAACATTGAGATATCAACTCATCCTGGTAAAAATGGCTACCACCCAAAAAAAGGGAAATAAAAAGTATTGGGGAGGATGTGGAGAAAAGGGAAGTCAAACTCACTTTTGGTGGGAATGTAAATGGTGCAATCACTCTAGAAAACAGAATAGAGATTCCTCAGAAAAATAAAAATGAAAAAACTCCATATGTTTATTTTCCTAATAGATGTTTCCTGATACAAACACCAAGAAACGACTGGCATTTCGACTGGAGAAAGAGCAGCTGAAGACAAAGGGTGGGTGAGGACACTCAGTGCAGTTCTCAGCTAAGTTGCAGATTTAGATTTGGGGCATGGTGGGGACTTCAGGACCAGCTACAGAAACAGCAAGAGGCAGGCCCAGTGGGGCTGAAACACCAAGCTGTGGAGGGCTGACTTGGGACGGGGTGAAAGGAGAGCCAGCTCACCAGGAGCTGAACTGGAGCCAAAGCAGTGAAAACAAAGGTGAAATCAATCAAAACATAACTACACCCATCCAACCTAAAAAGAGAAAGAGCAAAATCATTATCTGGAGCAACATACAAAAAAATTATAAAAATGACACTAAGCAGTTATATATCAATTATTACCCTAAACGTTAATGGATTGACCTC
The DNA here is from genome assembly GCA_004363575.1 of Solenodon paradoxus. NCBI lineage: Eukaryota > Metazoa > Chordata > Mammalia > Eulipotyphla > Solenodontidae > Solenodon > Solenodon paradoxus. The sequence continues at coordinate 519,762 of RJWH01000638.1, read as the reverse complement.
ACTAGTCAAACGTCACAAAGGGGCTGAATGGATTAAAAAGCATGACAGACATTCTTCTGCATACAGGAAACACACCTTCCAAAGATAAACAGACTCAAAGTCAATGGCTAGAAGACAATCCTACATTCGAATGGCCACCACAAAAAAGCAGGAACAGCTATAGTCATATCAGATAAAACTGACTTCCATCGAAAAAGCATAGCAAAAGACAGATATGGACACTACATGATTTTATTCAGTTGGAATACATAAAATATTTAAACTTCTGCTTTTGTTTCTCACTTAAAATGGCTCTCTGAATTATTTAAGTAAAATTATCTTTAAATTTATCCTTTCACCTGCTTTAGGGACAAGCCTCATCCCGAGAATACGTAGAACAGATTACAGAATAATGCTTCATGAAGAAGTCAAACGGAATAAAGAATTAGAGATTTGGAAAACTCAAGTTTCCAATGAAATGGAATTAGAAAAATATAAACAGCTCTATAGGGAAGAATTAAAACTTAGAAAATCATTGAGAAATAAGCTAAACAAGTAAGGCAAAACATGGTTTCATAGACATAATTTTAGCTGATTCATGTTCTTCTAAAGAAGAATTTGTATAGATCTTGTAAATGTCATTAGTAGGAAATTAAATCAACTGGACAGTATAATTCTGGAAAATGTTAGTAAATAAATTTGCCTTAATCATATTTGTCCAGGGAAGTTCTCATTGATCCCCTTTTTGATTTAACTAATATTTTCTTTTCTTAATCTTTTATACTTATTTTAAATTATTTTATAGGTTTTAAATTTAGATAATATTATATCATGACATGTCAGGATTCCTCTAATTTTAAATACTAACATGTATTACTAAGTTTGAAATATGACAGCTTAAACCCAAGAGTGAAGTATCTTTGGCACTTGATAGACTTTTTGTTGTTGTTTTGATCTTTGGTTTTATCTGTAGAGGGTGCCTTAATACAAACAATACTTCTTAATTTTTCCGCTGCACAGAAAGGCACACATATGAACTAGGGAAAGATTATCTTATTGAAAAGGTAGTATAATTTACAAAGTGTCTGCAAGTATTGTTGTAGTCAGTCTCAGTGTGTGAGCGAAAGACTTCAGAAAGGCACTTCCCACCTCCTCAAGTAATATTGTCAGCTAATCGTCTCTGGAGCTATTCACTTAGTTCTTCTGATAACCAACTCAGTTATCTATTTTCTCCTAGACATTCCTGCTGGAAATTGTTCCTCACTGTCAAATGCTTCATTGCTCTTAGGCAATGAGTGAACCATACAAAGGTCAAAGCAAATATTTTGAATATGTCCTCGAGGAATGATATTTTTCATTGAATTTTTACCTCTAAATATGTTTAATGACATCCTCAAAGATCCTGTCACAAGAGCCATTCCAGAAAACACTGAGTGCTACCTCTTAAGCCATCTGTATTCCTGGTAGAATTCCCTAATTTGATTTACTTTTCAGTTAGGAATTCATCCAGAAGCATGTGCAATTTCTTAGAAAAAATTGAAAGCTATAATTGTAGACTTTGTGTTCTGACACATTTTCAGACATAAAACGCATTTACTGGGCAATTTTTTAAAATTTATGTAACTTTAAAAAAAATCAAGCAATTTATGAATCATTTAGGGAAAATTAAATGCTAAGCATCTTCTCTTTTCAGTGTTTACAGAGCTAGAGAGAGGCTAGCAAAGGTCAGTAATGAACTTCTCATTGAGAACGTGCAGAATAGATCTTTGCATAGCACTCTTAATACAGGATCAGTCCTGGAGCAAGAGCATGTTGGAAATATCTGTAATATTTCCACGGTCTGTAGCAATCTATCACAATGGAATGACTTAATGATTCCTACCTCAAGACAATGACCCTCCAATAACAGCTTGGAGGCTTACTTAATCAAGGTTAATTATCTTTTTCCCCTTAAGTTTCATATTTATGATGTCATTCTAATTTTATTGGTGAAATTCTGAATTATTTATTTGATTTATGTACACTAATAAATGTCAGTTATTTTCTCTAATAAACAATTTGAATTTTTGTAAATTCTTGGATCTCTCAATTGTATGAGAGTATCACTATGTATCATTGTTAACTACATTCAGTAAATGTAACAAAACTGACACAGTTTAAATTTCTTGGAAGCATACATCAATTATGTTTTAGAAAGTCAGAAAACTTTTTCACAATGTAAGCCTTACCACCAGTAGTCCCACCTACATATCATTTCTTTTCACAACTTTAGTAGGATGTAAAACTTCACATTCATCAGGAGGAATGGAGGAGGTTTGATCTGTTGTATAAGTAGATAATACTGATAAGACACAGGACCACACTTTCTGTATCACTAAGTGAATTCAGTCAACAGTAATGTGTATGTATGAGGGAAATGTGAATTGGTGATCTATTTCAAAGTATATGGCTTGTTATATATTTTAATATAATTTAGTAATTGGATGCTGTATATGTATTAATTAGTTTTGAGATAACTTCAACAAAAACTGATAACCTGAAAGAGCTGTAAGTGTCAGAGACTTCTCTGGAGGTTATGAAATGTTATCTTTCTAAGTTGGAAGGTGAAGCTCAAGAAAGAAAGGAGGAATTAGGTCATATAACAAGTCAAGTATATATGATATATAATATGTCAGCAGTTCATTTTTAACTGGATAAATAATAGAAAGTATTTCAGGATACTAATTTTTACTATAATTATACCTTATTTTTATAATGTACTTATTTCTGAAACTGACTTTTTATGCCATTTGTATTATACGTTTATTTATTAAAATATATCCCTCATGAAAGTTGATACTTGTATGATTTTTCACAGTTCTTTTCCTAGTAAACAATATCTTTTGTGATTGCTCTACGACCATGATGAGGCAAATAAGATAAAATCTGAGGCTAATGTATAAGGCAGTTCCAGAGCATTGTCTTTTTTTCCTCATCTTCATTCTTTGGAATGAATATAGAAACTCTGTGGACAGTCACTCTGTCTAGTCTCTACAACAAATAATTTCTTTAGTAGAATGTAAGACAGCGCATTCATTTGGACAATGCAGTAGGTTTGATCTGTTGTTCATTTTGTGTAATGAATATAGAATCTCGCATGCATTTCAGAATAGTGTGTACCAAGTGTTTATCATACAAATCAATCGATAATAGGTATTTTCCTTGTATTCCTTATGTTTGGATATATATTTAAATCATGAATATATTCAGTTAAAGAATAGTATTTGTTCCCCAAATAGAAGACCAGGAACATTTCCTGTATACTGATATTGAATTAAATACAACTTTATTGGAATACAACTTATGACATGCCCTGGTATCCTTCTAGATAGGCCATTATGTAGTCCACATATGTCCCAAGAACTCAGATTAAAGACTAAGTACTTCAGGAAACAACCAAGTTAAAAAAATTGTTACCCCTCCTCATTCTTCCTGCCTTTCTGCCTACTCACCTGCAAATTATAGTTTTGCTTACTCTTTTCCAATTTGGGTCACTTATTTCCTCTACTTACCTAATTGCTCTGACAAGGTTGCACAGTACAACGTTATATAAAGTGATGAAAATGGACAGTCTTGTCTCTTGTCTTATCTGAGAACACACTCAGTTTTTCACTGTTGTGTGGTATTTCTTTGGCTTTATCATAAATAGCCTTTATTACATTAAGAAATTTTATCCATCCCAATTTTATGTAGAGATTTTATCCTAAGTGGATGCTGAATATTGTCAAATACATTCTCTGCATATACTGATATGCTCATGTGATATTTTTCATTGTTTTTATTGATGTGGTGTATTACATTACCAGTTATGCATATGTTGAACCATCCTTACAAACCTGGGATAAAGTCCAGTTGGCCATGATGGATGATCCCTTTGCTATATTGTTGAATTTCATTTGCTAATATTTACTTGAGGATATTAACCTCTATGTTCATAAGAGAGATTGGTCAATAATTTCCTTTCTAGGGATGCCCATGTTTGTTTTAGTTATCAGTATAACACTACCTTCCTCTTCTACACTTTTTGGATGAGTTTTCAAAAAGATAATAATTCCTTTCTGAAGGTTTTGTAAAACTCACAAGAAGAGGCAACTTGTTCTGGAATTTTATGTTGGGGTGACTTTTGATTACTTCTTCCATTTCTTTGCTTGTGATAGCTATATACAGGTGTTCATTTCTTTCTGTTTCCATTGTGGTGGAGTCTATGTTTCTAAAAATCAGTCCCTCTTCTCTAGCTTATCTAGTTTAGTGACAGTGCATTCATAGTAGCGTAATTTTCTTAATATAAGGAAAGTTATAGGCAGTAATAAAGTATAAACTATGACTCAAAAATTTTAAACTTCTTCACCCTTCTGAAATTATGTATATTCGGTGTACCAATGTTAGTTGTATTTTTATTAATCTAAATAGCTTTATGTATCTATGTTCTTTAGTGTGTAAAATTAATAAAAGTTTTCTTTTATTTATCATTATTTTTCTACTTAAGTCATCTATTTCCTAGGATACTTAAAGGTCAATTGTCATAATTTATGTCATTAATATGTTAGTGTCTCCTTTTAACTTTAGTATAAAAATCATCTTTGACTTATTTCAGAATGTGGCAGCAGTATCATGAAAATTTAACTAGGGATCTAGAAAAATCTACCAGTTAAAGTTAGATAGCATTGATTTCTGAAGTCAATGGTAAATATTAAATGGCATCCCTTTCCACTGTTTGGATAATGGATAATTTCCATTGTTTTTACTTATGTTTAATGAAAAATGTGAAATTATGATCATTCAAAGTGAACAATATTCACATTCTTCATTTTTCATCATGCCCCATATCTTCTAAAAAACCTGAAGATTCTTTATGTCTAAATTCTAGGTATACCATTCTTTCAGCCCTATGCAAACTGTCAGTCTCAGAAAACATAGGATTCACAACCTTCTTTGGTCTTCGGTAGTGCCATGCACAGCCAAAAACTATAGACTTCCAGGAATACTTATAAATTATATTTCATGTAGCTGTCACTTGAACAAGTGACATTCAATATACAGTTATTTGTCTTTTCTTTCACCCTTGGGGAAAAAAACCAAAATCCTTCACATGGAAAAAAACACTCAAATCAATTTGATGTCTTGCCAAATCATTCAACCTCATCTCTTACCTCTTCTGCAGTAAGCTAATGATTTTACTCTAGTATTTAACACAGGAAAATACTTTGAATTAAAAAAATACTTCTACTATCTCTAGTTCTTTATATATGCTTCTTCCCTCTATCTGGTGAACTGTTTCCTTGGCCTTCAGGAATCAGTTTACACATTAACTCTATAAAAAATCTCAATGTTGACATAAAACTGAGACAGGAGATAAAAGAAAGCAAACAATACAAAACCTGAAGATCATCACATTCCAACCAAGCATGAAAAGTGGAATGTTTGTGATCTGAAACAAGACCAGCTGTTGTTCAACGCCTCCCATTTACAAAGTCAAAGACAGCTACTCCTGTTAAGACATCCTGACTTCCTACCCTGTTATCAACAGCACACTGGGTGGCCCCATTAGGACTCCACCACAATCCTCCGAACTTGTCTAACCTTCCAGCCCATCCTGATAAGATATCCGAACTCCCTATCCCACTATCAACACCATGGCAGGTGTCCTCATCAAAGATTCCACCCCTACCCCTGCTGTCCTTGTCAGAGACTTCCCCTCAAAAACTCTTTCCCTTAGCATAGGATGGGATCACTCTGCACTCTTCTCTGAAAGGAGCTTTCCTGGACTGCGCTTTGGACAATAAAGTCTTGCCTGGAGACCATCTGACTCCCTTGTCTCTGCCTTTTATTGTTGAACCAGGTAACAAAAATGAGGAAGAGCCATTTGTGGATTCAACAGAGTCCTATTTTATAATGTCATGTATATATGACTCTGCATAGGAATTTTCTGGGTTTTTTAATTAAAGCATATTGTTGAGAAATTGCACCATCTTCATCTCATAATTTCAGTGATTGTCATAGTACCTTAACCATATATGGTTGTCAAATAAAGGGATAAAAAGTTGGAAAATCAGAGGCTCCAATACTTAGCCATACCAACTCTTAATTCAATTGGAAATATGGAAAATTAACAATTATGTATTGTGTATTATAGTCATTCACAATTTTCATACTTAACACTAATAAGGTTCTCAACGTTTTTATGACTGATTTTAGTCAAATAAAAAGTATTCTAGTTAAAGAATGTCTTTCTAGTTGCTGCTGAATTTGAAACTGGAATTTACAGTGTGTCTCATCTATGATATATTGACAAGTCAATTTCAACTGCTAATGAACTTTTGAAACCTGTTGGACGAGGCAGCTGTAGGATGAGCTGAGCACTAAGTAATAGATCTTCATATTGTAAACATGCTGATGATACAAGTGAATGTCTGAAATTCCATGAAGCTTGTTTTCCACCTGCAAAAAAACAGAAATTTTACTCTTGTTCGTTTGAACCCATCCTGGTTTCAGGAATGTGTGCTTAACCTGAAGTATTTAAAATGTGAGAATGTCCTTTAGGCCCTATAGAAGAGTGAGGTAGGAGAAGAAAACATAAAAATGTTTTGAGTGTACATCAGAAACAAGAGGCACAATGATTAAGACAATATTATTAGAGCTTTTTATTTGCTGAATGTTCTTGACTATTTTCACAAGTTTGCTCATTTACATGGGACTCAATAAACCAGGATCTGGATAGCAAGTGAATTTGAATTTGTGCTTTTCATGTTTCCTTCTATCTGTCTGGAAATACCGTATGAATTCAACAATATACCTTTGTCCTTTGAAAAGTTCACTTTCGATATTTCAAGGAACTCCCAGCACTTTATCAAAGGGAAAGAATGGATCTTTGTTAATAAGTGGTTTTCATGCTCAAGAACCAGGACTCACTTTATTGACTTCTGTAGGTTAGTCTGAAGAAGGGACAGACAATGGAGAAAGGATTGTGTGTTTATGTACTTTATTGTATGTCAGCAGTTTTGTCCAGTTCACCTATAAATTTAATGTCAGTCTTTAATTGCATTTCACTTTAGCTTTCCAGACTCTCATAAGAAGAGATTATTTTCAGATGCTGCTAAGATGTTGGCTGTCATTTTGTATAGAGTTAACAATGTTTCTCTATCAAATATCACATTTTGGGAAAAGTGGGTTGAAAAGAAAATTAAAAGCTTTTTAAAGAAATTGTGTCCACATTTGAATTATATCAGAAACTTCATTTAAAATGAAAGTATCTTTCCCTTACTTATTTTTAATAACATATAACATCACTCTATTTGTTGTATTTTCTATCTGTAAAGTTGTGATAACAAGCCTGTCATTGTTCACCCATGGCTTACCTCAGATGATGAAGACATAGAATTTGAACCCAAAATAACATTGTCTCTGGTGAAATAATTTTTATCTACTCTGAATTTGGTGTTATGTAATGTTTACCCTTAAAAGATAGCTGTCTTCTACTATTGGTATTCTATGTTTGAAATGGAAAATTTTTAGTCAAACCTAGAGATGCTGGCTTGGTTTTCTTCATCATCCCACCTTGCCATATTCCCTCTCCTGCCTCTTTTCCTCTCCCCTCACCACTCTTCTCATCCTGTCCAATCCCATTGCCTCTCCTCTCCTTTGCTCCCTCCCTTTTTCCCTCCCTCCTTTCCCTCCTTTCCAGTCTTCCTTCTTTCACTTCATAAATACTAAAGGTAGGAGCCATGAAAAGTAATGACTGAAATATATATCATTTTACTGTTGATAGAAAGCTTACATTAGAGAAATCTTCCAACAATAAAGGAAATGGGAAATTTTGTCAAGGATAAGAACTCTTCGTAAATTTGCTAATGTAAAAGCTTTAATATTTAAAGTGTGAACAAAATATTCAAGAGATCCCGTTACACATTTTGTGCATCATGCAATAGTCAGTTACCTTTGCATATTCAAATAACGTATCATGTGTAATACAGTTTTTGTGCTTAGACACTTTGCTATTATATACATTTATTAGTAGGATTATGTTTCCTCTATTTCTACCTTTGGTTCTGCATTTAGACTGAAATATTAATAGAATTGTGTACATGTGGAAATTGAAATTTTCATGCTAAAATCAATAGTAAAAAGGGATTCCACACTGTTCTCTAAATCATAACATATCAAGTGTATATAATCTCTTTATCTAGTGAAGGATTATTTTCCCACAAATTTCCAGCTCTTAGAGACTCTGAGTAATCATATGATAAAACTTCCAATTTCAGAAATGTTTTATTTTTGAAAATATCTACTCAGGTTCTTTGTATCTAATTCTAAACTTATTAATTTAATTTATTTTACATTGTTTTTTACTTAAATAATTATTTAATAGCTCCTGTATATCAATAATCTAATGGACAATAGGAAACCATATTTGCATATTCAGGGTCAACTAGAAGAAGGTCTTTAAGATTTTTGAATGATTCACACTGTAGCTTGTTTTTTTACAACTTGGAGGTTGTAAAAGATAACCCACTTGTTATTATTATACTTGAGTTGTCAAATAGAGCTATAAGGAACAATTTAGGAAAAGAGAAATCATGGGCCATAGATATGTTTGTGTTTTAGTCTGAAAATCATTTTAGTGTGAAAGATATACTGCATAGTATATATTTATGTTGCCATATATTCACTAACCAGAGTGTAAAGGAATGTTGACATATTTTAACATGTAACTAGGGAAGATAAAAGGACTGGTGTCTTCGAACTAGGGGAACGAACACATCTTAAGTCAGAAGACATGTTAATATCCTGGCTTTGACACTTTGCTGGGTTGGAATATTGGGATCATTTTCTTTAACTGGATTAAATATCACTTCATTAAAATGGTTCATAAACCTACCTCTTGGATATTTGTGCACATCTCTGCTTTAATTGAATGACATTAAATTATTCATAAATTATTTAAACTGCTAATGAAACACATGCAGTTTTTGTAACGTGTGCTTTTTAGTTAACAGCATACTTTGAAAATATCTTACTGTCACTGTTGTTTTGCAGAGAAATTTGTAATGGGCTCAGAATACACATTTTCTTGTTCATGGATATTTATTTAGAACCTCTTATTCTCCAGAAAACCCAGCTTTGTGCTGGAGATACATCAGTGAAGAAAGCAAAATATTGACTCTTTAAGATTGAGAGTAATTTAAGGAAAGGCATGAATTCAAATACTAGATGAATACATATGTGTCAGTTAGTAGAAACACTTTTTCATGTGTCAGGAAGTTTTCTCATAAATTCACATATTGCAATCTTAACATGCAGTACCGCATAATGTAGCTTTATTTGAAAGTAGGGGCTTTACTGAAGTACTAAGTTAAAATGAGATCATTGGAGAAAACACTAATTGAATATAACTTGTGTCCTATTAAGAAATGTGTTTGGACACAGATACACACAAAGGAAAAATATAGGAATATTTGGGAAAAAGATGACCATTGGTGAGTCAATGAAAGACATGGAATAGTGTCATGGCTCTCAGAGGAAACAAACCCTACCAGCACCTTGATCTTGAACTATGGGAAACACACTTCTATTTAAGCTCAGAAAATATCTTTCTGTATAATCCCCTTCCTGTCTGTAGGTAATTGTTATGACAACTCTAGGAAACTCACACAAATGAAAAGAAAAATATTTGAGTGAAAAGAAACATTGCAAGCTATGGTATCTGGGGGATAGTGACTATGAATCTCCAAAGCCCATCTTGATTGTTTGAATTTAAAAAAAAGAAGAAAGTTCCTGAAAGGGTGACAAAGGGAAAAATTAAAGGAGAAGGGGTCAGAAGAGACAGCAGGGACCTACTCAGTCCTAAAATATCACACTGGCCTTGGAAAGGACTTCAGATCTGGAAAAAATAAATCAATTAAAAATGTATCTTAACAAAAAATCCTTGTCTCCTGTGTAGAGCCCAGACTAGATCAAAAGTGTGAATTCTTATTATAAATAAATTACATTTTTATCAATACATCTTAAAAGTTTTGAACTGAAAGGGAGGGGAAACGGCTTCTTAGGTAATGGTCCAAATCCTATTTCCTCTCGGTATCCTCACCAACCCACTCAGCTATCCCACACCCCAACTGGTTAGTTTCAAGCTGTTATTTTAAACCAGCCTCAGACTTTCTGTGAGTATAATTCAGTGGAACTTCTCTAATGCCCCATTTTAAGACAAATAGTTTTCTACCTTTTGTTCTCCCTTAAGTCTGTTCTCTCCTTATACTTACAGCCAGGTCCCAGTCATCAGACTCCCTCTATGAAGTCTTCCAATTAAACTGAAATAACTGCCATTTCCCAAGATTCCATTATACTCATACCCTCTCTCTCCTCCATTGCCTAATTCCTGTCTTCCCACAGGTAATGGTGAGATATAAATAAGCCTCCTCAAATGATTAAAATAAAATTTTAGGGAACTGCACAATCTCCATTAGTCACCTATGAGAATGAGGTCCTAAATACCTTGCCTAATTTGGGAACTGCATGTCCTCATGACTTTTTTTTTTTACCAATTAATGGCTGTGTATGTAAAACAGAATCCAGGGTTGAACTGGACCTTTCGTGAGTTTCTAATGAATCTTTTGTTCATTTCCACACTATATTTTGGTAGTTTCCAGAACCCTGTAATAAGAACTGAGGATCTGAACACTTACACTGAGAGGTCATCATGTATGAAAAGAACCCACATCAGTAACTTCTTTTAAGACACTCTGCACTTATATTTGCCTCCTGAACAATGTCTTCCTATGTCCACCACTGGCCAAAAGCCTATGGATACTATCAATACTCTAATTTTCATACTTCTTTAGACTATTTTTTCATTCTTGTCACTGGAAAACAGGGAAAATGTTTCTCTTTCTCAAAGAACATTGAGTACTCAGAACTGGAAACAAATAAGCAATTTCACTAGGAAGTCTGCAGTTGAGCCCAGACTATTAACCTGAGACTTTCACTTAAGCAGCAGAAGAGAGACATGAAATGGTACATATATAAGGTCAACATGCACAAAAACAAATGTCTAAGGCCACTGGATCAGGGCATCACTATCACAAATAACCTCAAAGATTTCAGTTTTACCTGTAATTGCAGAGATGCATAGAAAGAAAGAAGTTATCACTATCTAACAACTCTGAGTCGAAATACTGGGCCACATCTTTTGTGAATGAGTGACTAATATCTTTAATAAATCTAAGAATTCCCTTAATCATCTTGAGAAGAGCACCATTATATTGAACAAAATGTGTATGTGTGAACATGGGTGGTTTGAAATTGTTTACTCATTAACATATTGATATTAGAAATAGACATTTTGTAACCTACTTTAACATTTCTCTTCTTTTTTCTTGGTTTTGCTTTACTTTAATATGGAATTGCCATATGCCTCACATAAACTGAAACCAAGGCCTGGTGACAGAGTTTGGTCATTCAACACTCACTACTAAATATGTCACTAATCATATTACTATTTAACTTTAAAAAAGAAAATGTTTCAGGACTCAGAGCCACAGATGTTCTTCCCAGAGTGGTCAGTTTCTGAATTCTTACATTTTAAGTGTAAGCTATAATGGTCTTTCCTAGAATAAAAATACCTAAACACAAAGGTAAAATCTCAAACCTTCTGTTTGAGAATCCAAATCTTCTAATTTGAGATTCAGATATTTTTGGGAACAAGCAAGGAAGGACACTGTCACCAATACAGTTACCTTAAAAATCAGATTGACAGTAAGCAAAAAGTTAACATCAGCCTTGCATTTCTTACCAGATTCTAATTTCTATTTTCTTAAGCGAAATAATAATGGACCTATTATACTTTGTAAGAGCGTTTGCAAAATGATAGTTTAATCTTTGTAACTGCTATTGATAAACACAGAAATGCTCATAGGTTTAGTGTAGTGATAACAGAATAAAACTTTTTATCAACCTTTTTACTCAGTGACAACAATGTCATCTTGAGTTTAAAGATTGGACTCTATATATAGTTTTAAATTCCCCAGTGATGCCAAGTGAATTTGTGTCAACAGATACTCTTCCAAAATACCAGAGTGCAATTTAGTGGAATATCAGTGAAATGACTCAAATTACTTTGAAGGATATAAATGTATATTTAACACAGATAGCAAAATGTTTAAAAAAAGCAGAAAAAACATGCTATAAAGAAGAAATCAGTGAAATTAATCCTTTCTATAAAGTTTAATAATGTAACCTTTTTGAATTCACATATGTTCTTCACCAATGTGAAAATACTGTTTTAACAACTTAATTTAATGCTAATAAAACCATTCTTAGAAATACAGAAATCTGTCTTATATTACAGAAATATTCAATATATGAAATACTAATATTCATAGTAATAATAAAGTAAATAACTAATGAAATATAAATTGGAAGTGTTACAATAATCATGTGGATTGCTTTATATAAATCCCTCAACAACATTATGAGACAGGAAAAATTACTATCTTCTCATGAGTGCCTAAGATGTTTATTGAGAACTTTCTGTGGCAAGGTGCTGTACTTCAATTGGCTCATTCTTCACAACTCCCCACAAAGTAGGTGCTCCCTATACTCCCATCAAGAGATGTGGTAACAGAGTTATAGTGTTGAAGTGATTACCAAGTTCACACAGCTCTGCACCACATAGCCAACACTCAAAATCCAGCAGTCTGACTCCAAAACACCTTTCCCTTTTTAAGTAGTTGCTCATCACTAACTGCATTTTCTTTGAGCTTCCTGTGTGCCAGTCACTGTATCAAATCACTTTTGTAAGTTAAGTATTCTTCCTTGATGAATTATTATTTCCCCCTTCTCAGATGAGGAAAGGCAGAGATCTCCTGTTTCAATCCTGCTCTTAGCTGACTCCCCAGCTCACAAACGTTCCACTGTGTTGCACAGGAAAGTTGATATGTATCATAAAGTTGCATAGTGACTAGAGTAAGAGTATATGAACAATGAGAATGTTATAACGTGGCAGCCAAAATTAAAGAAACATTCCCTAAAAACAGTGTGTGTCCATTAGACACACAGGATTAAGAACTAGAGAGCATTCTCCATTTGTGTCGCTGTCCCTCACAGGGTGCAGGTCTGAGAAACAGTACAGAAACTTACATTTCAGAAGCAGGCTTAGAATGCACCCATTAGTCTTGTGGCAAGTCCAGCTTTCTTTTGGATTTAACCAAGCTGGAAGCAATTTCTAGAAAAAGCTCAAAATCTATCTATTCCAACATCTTGGTATATATTTCCAGCTGTTTGTTTAGGCCAGTGGTTTGAAAAGTCTCAAGTCATAGGTAAGATGTGGAACCATAAGAAAAATATTCTTGTAAATTGATAACCAGCTTGTGGTTTTTCATGTTTGCATTTCCTTTTTCTAAATATTGAACATTCTTTGAGAAATTATTTATGCACTAATTTTCAATCGTATCTAATTTTTTAAATTTCTATTTTCTTATATTACATTTTAACATAAAATAATATGCTCAGATTTGACAGCCACCTTTTGAAAAGGTGCTGATTGTGCCTGCCCTAGAATGGAAATAAGGCACTTCTATGCAATAAAGACATTTCATTCTCACGTTTCTATATATCTTCGGTTAATTCATATAATTATTATTTATTCTCTTTGAAGTACTGTCAGTCTGTAGAATATTTACAAATGTATATGTATGATGTATATGTATATATAATATACATATATACATATATATGTATATATGGGTACACACAGACATATGATCCCTGATTAAGGACTCAACATTTTAGAAATTATGATGTAGATATCAATATATATATATATTTGAAATAGGTTTATACATAAATGTAATCGCAAATATGTAAAATATTGTATATAATAATGCACATATATTTGAATAAAAGATATATATATGTAATTAATAAGAAATTTATACATTATATATGTGAAGAGATCATTATGTGTATATCTACATATACATAAGATCAGAAATTGAATTGTTCTCTTAAACCAAGACACACTGTAAATGGTATTCACTTAAGAGTCTTCATTGCACAAAATCACAACCAGATGCACCAGCTGCCATAGTTCATGAGCCCCATCCCTTCCCTGATCCCCTTGTTACTGCTACAGAGGAGGCTCTTGTACAAAGGGCCAGAGGCTGAATTGATGTGACATCTTGTGGTGTGTGACAGGCTGTGAAGGCTCTGAGTACAGAGGCTCTGCTGGAACTGCTACCAGGCAAAGTCACTCTCTAAGAGACCAGTATCCCCACCAATGCCACTGTGTATGCCAGTGCTACCACCATCTCACCCTCCTGAGCCACTGTCATGTTGTCACACCCTGATGCCAAAATAGCCATTACCAAACCCCTGCAGCAACTTCTGGCACTGCCATAGCTTCAGGATCATGGAGCTGATACTGTCCCTTACTGGTATGAGTCCACTACCACCCTCGTCTCTTAGATCCATCACAATCAATGGCAGATATCTTGGATTGGCTCCAGTGAGAGGGAAGCGCTTTGGTGGGTGATTCAGACCAGCGCAGTGTGAGTCCCACATCCCTTCCTTACAGAAAAGGGATATCAGACACTGAATTCCCTGATTCTGGAAAACAGTCAAGCATCCTCCAGGCAGGTGTTCAGGTGCTCCATACTCACACCTCTGGATCTGGCCTTGCATCTTGGTGGTAGTTCTCCAGCCCCAGAACTCAGAATGTGCAAACACCCAGATTCTCCTGGACTAAGCAGTGGTGTGGACACGGAACTGTTTCCCTCATGTTACCTGCTTTGGGGCACCTGGAATACATTAACCTTGACTGATGAGATGCCTTGCTTTACATTTCACCAACCTGGGTCTCATCGTCCCCTGGCCGGGCATCTGAATGTATATATTTAAAAATTATTTTTGAATATATATGCATCAAATGAAGTTGCATTGACATATATAAAGTATTTTTATTAGAACTGACAAGAGACATCAATACAAAATACAACAATCATAGGAAACTTTAACATCCCATTTACAACAATGGGCCTGGTAGAAAATTAACAGGGAAGCTAGAGTTTTAAATGAGCTTTTCAAACGGTTAGCTTTAACTGACAAACTGAACACCATCCAACAACTATAGATTTCACTGTCTTAAATAACCATGGAACATACTCTTAGAGAAATCATGTGTTGGGTATGGAACAAGTCTCAAGATTTTATAGGATTGAAATCATACCAAGCCTCTTCTCTGAACACAATGACTTAAAACGCAAAATTAACTACAAAATGATAGCTGGAAGACACCGATTAATTGGAGGCAGAACAATATGCTTCTGAATAATTTTTAGTAAAAAAGAAATCAAAGAGGAATGTAGAAAATGTATAGAGAAAAAAATAGAATAAAGGCATGAGCTACCATATTCTGTTGGATGCAGCACAAACAGTGCTAACAAGGAAATTTGCTGCAATTCAAGCATACCTAAAGACAAGACGATCCCCAAAAATCTAGCCATACATATAAAAATAGAGAAAAAAATAATAGTCACAAATCAGAAGAAAGGGAACAATAAAAAATTTGTGCAGGAATAAATGACACAGAAAACAGAAAAGACAAGTCTGAAGATCAAAGAAACAAAAATTGGCTCTTTTAAAAAATAAAATGGGCAAACATTTGGCTAGAATCACAAAAAATAAGATAAAACTCCCTTATGTAGAATCAGGAAGAAAAGGGGAGATGTTGCAACGGATACCACAGAAATAAAAAACATCATTAAAGACTACTATGAACAACACTGTCAATGAAATTTACAACCTCAAGGCCATTGACAGATTTTTAGGAAAATGTAGTATGCTAGATGAGCTTGGAAGAATTAGAAAACCTGATCAGAACAATCACAATGTGTGCATATATATATATGAACTATCAAAAAACAGTCAAGTCACAAGCTATGTAATCAATGCACAAAAATCCATTGAATTTTATAGGCAAACAACATCCTAGAAGAAAACAATATCAAGAAAATTACAATGTTTAAAGTATGAGTATATCAAATATCTTTGAATATAATTAGCAAAGGTGAAAGAAGTATAAAATGAAAATGAAAAATCCTTAAATGAAATGAGAGGATACAAAGAAATTGAAATAAAACCTCCTTTCATGGTTGGAAAGAATCAATGTTGTTAAAGTAGTCATCTTACCTAAAGACATATACAGATTTAATGCAATCATCATTAAAATTCCATGGGCCTCTTTAAGTGAAATGAGGCAAAAATCTTAACATTTGTAGGGAACCACAAAAAAACAAATAGCCAAAGCAATTTTGAGAAAAATAAATGAATCCAGAGAAAATATACTTTGAGAAATGGAGCTATACCAAAAATCAATAGTTATCAAAAGAGTATGGTACTGGAATAATAAGAGGTCAGAGAAATCAAACCAAGTCACCAGAGACTCACCCACTCACATATAGTAAGTTACTCTATGACAGAGCACCTAAAAGGATATGATGGAGAAAGTAAAGACTCTCCAGTAGATGGTGTTGTGATAACTTAATAGTCACATGTAAAAGGATGAACATAAACCACTCTCTATCAGCATTCACAAAAATTAACTAAAATGCACTAGACTGTTAGATATAGACAGGAAATCATAAAATTTTTGTAAGAAAATGTAGGAATGATATCCCATGACATAAGTGTTAGAGGTCTTTGTGGACTCAACTCCAGCATCAAAGAAAGCAAATCCAAAGTAATCAATTAAGACTATATGAAACTTAAAAGGTATTGACAGTGAACAAAAACATTTCCAAAACAAAAATACAACCTAGTAACTGGGAGAAGTTATATGCATTCAATATTTCTGACAAGGGCATAATATCCAAAATATACAAAGAACACATAAAGCTCAAAACAGAAAAACAGACAATCTAATAAAAAATTGAAAGAAGTTTTGGAGGAGTTTTTGGACGATGATGTACAAGTGGCCAACAGGCACATGAAAAGATCTTCCTATTTGCTATCAGGGAATTAAAAATCAAAATGACAATATCTCAACTTACACCTGAGAGACTGACTATTATCCAAGTCTGGAAATAAATGTTGGTGTCAATGTGGATAAAATGGAACACTGTTATTCTATTTTGGGAGTGCAAATTTTGTAAACCTTGATTTACAAAATTTACAAGATTCCTTAGGAAGTTCAAAAAGAAATTCTCATATGATCCCATCATCCTACTTCTATGTATTTACCTAAAAAGTTACAAGTCACTAATTTACAGAGATTTATGCCCCCATGTACATTGCTCCCCTATTCACAGTAGCTTAGAACTGGAAACTAAGTGTACAAAGTCAGACAAATGGATAAAGGTGTCGTATATGTACATATAGATTACAGATATATATATATAAATGTATGTGTACACATATATGTATACAGCTCTTAAAAGATTCAATCAACATGGATGATCTAGAGGAGATTTTTAATTGAATTAGGTCAAAAGAAGAAAGATAGATAGCAGATGATCTCACTCATAGGTAGAGAGGAAATAGGCAAAACAATGGAATAGATCCAATAAAACCATCCGTTTGACAGCCGGAATTGAACCAAAGTCATCAATAGGAAATGGGACCAGGTAGTGGGAAAAATGGTGGCAGAAAACACTGGAAATGGTGAAGAACACTTTGTGATTTGGTTAAGGGCAGGGTATCTGAGAATTGGGGAAATGCACAGATGGGGAACCTACACGAGTTTATTTTGATTTGTAAAACAAAGTTACTGCAATAAAATACCAAAAAAATAAAAACAAAAACAAAGAAAATATCTAAAGTTTTTTTGTTGGTGGTGAAAAATAAATGCATTGTTGTGTAATTAAATGTAAAATAAGGCATATTTTGTATATTATAATTTTATTAATTGACCTATTCTTGTCAACTATATATAATGTGCTTTTGAAATCATCTCATAATTCAATTCTTTATGTTTAGATACTTTTATAAAGGGAGTAGAAGAAGAACATCTTCATTTATAGATTTGCTATATTTTGGTTCAGGAATTGCATCCTTGAACTTTACCAGGTCCACACTCCAGCCATCTCAGCTGCAAAGCCAACAGAGTGGGCCCCATAATTTTCATTCTTACCCAAACTACTGATGCTTTACTCCCCCAAAAAGAATGCTAAAAATACACAATAATAAATATCAGTGACATTGATGAGTCTGTTGAAATATTTAGGGGAACATGGGCATTGTTCAAATAATACTGAAAGGCATCAAATACAGTTGCTGAAATGTTGGATGGGAAGATGAGCAGGGATATGAGACATAGCAAAGACAGCACAATACAAATGATTAACTCTGTGTTTGGGATTCACTGCATAATTTGTTCAATTTTTCAGTATGTTTGAAGATTAATATAATCAACTGTTGGGGAAAATGTTAGCTATGGTGGAAAAACGACAGCAATCTATATTTTCTTATTTAACTCATTGATCAATCTATAAGTAGACAGGATTATCAGTCAATCAAATCTGTGTATATGTCTGTGTTTTGTGAATCTGAGAAAAAGTTTCATTCATTAATATAGGCCATGAGGCTCAGTAGGTTCATAGGAAATGTTGACCTGTAATTTGGAGTCTTCCATGTCTACACAGTGAAGGGACTTTTTAAATACGCAAATAAAAGTTTTAGAAATATAGATATATCTGAAACTTATGTTTAATGTAAATTGAGTTCGTTTATGAAAGAATTTCACAATGAATCTACTCATAAAATGATGAATTTCAAGCTTACAAGTCTCTGTGTATGTTTTCCCTTAAGTATTAAGAAATGTTTTGATACTTTATAATGAGACATGTTCATTTTAATCACTGCAAATCCATTATTGGAAGGAAGAATTTGTTCAAGAAGCACTCATCATCTATGACCACGTAGACATCACTAAAGTAACTGCTATAAAGGTGGGGCATGTTTAAGAGTGACTGAATCACTGAATGCCTCTAGTTCAATGGAACATATTTCAATTTGCAAAGTCAAGCAAAAAGGGAATTGCCAGAAACAACTGCACAATAAATCTTTGCAGAGTTTATGAATAAAGTAACCTCTGATACACAGTAAGAAGTACCTGAAATAAACAAGGAAATGACTTTTACTCATTAATGAGAGCAATGCAATTGATAAATGGAGAATTAACTTTAGAATGCATTCTACTTATTTGAATTATTTTGAGTCATTCAATATCAAATTTTAAAAGAGTAAAGGAAACATGTAAAAGCATAAGATAAATTTTATATTTTTACATAGGAAATATTTTTGAAATCCTTAATAGCCATCATAATTTAAAATGAACCGACTGGTAAAAGTTTTGGAATTTTATTTCTTCCTTGTAGATAATGGCAAAAAGTTCATTTTTTATTCTGGATGTTTACACATTAATTAAAAAAGGAGTAGGCAGTTTGGAAAGGTACATAATTTAGCCTTTTTCATGATGGACCCACGTGGCCTAAATGAGTCATGTTTTATGGAAATTGCTTGCCTTCTGAACCGAGCCCATGAAATTTGAGCAATTTGACATTTGTCCCCTTTTTAAAATACCTACTACAAGTTTTTTTTAATTGGGTAAAGAACAAATATAATCCTAAATGCCTGTGGATTTATCTTCCTAAATTCTCTCATTATAGGGACTGGGTCACCATGGTAGATGATGGTGCTTAATGCTCAAATAATAGAGATGTCAGAGACTGTTAAATAAATACCAGATGATTTTGACAGAAAATATTTTGTTTTAAGTTCACACACTTTAAATCAAGTGGATATAAAATGCTAACTTAGAGTCCAATGTATGGTAAAGTGTAAGAAAAGTAAAAATCACACAGCTTGGCCTTTCAAGAGCTTACAAACAGATTGAAAACAAATAATGAATGGCAAAGTATAAACAAATACTTTTGAAGGTTATACAGATTATAAATGCTTATTATTGTAGATACATATAAAATACATATACTCAGTATATTTGTTTTAAACTCCTGACAGTTATCAAGCATGGTGTTTGTGACTTTTCTAAGGGGAGAACTCCATATCACTGGTACAATTTAAAAGCTCCTGGAAGAAGGAGAGTAAAGAGGGCCAATGTGATATACTTGGTAAATACTGCAAATGAACGAACTAAATAAAACAGAAATAGAGACTCTAAGAGCATTGAGACTCTAAGAGCAAATTTGTGGTTACCAGAACATAAGGGCTGATATTTTGGGTAAAAGGAATCAATTATATGGTGAAGGATATAAGTGAATTGTTCATGGCAATTTATATTATGTATATCACCATACAGATACTGATTTATCATAATGAATACCTGAAAATTATATTGTACTTTTGTAGGTTTTTTGCTTTTTTTAAGTAAAGGTTCAGCCAGAAATGAAGACAAGCAGTCAGGTGGGCAGGAAGAGAGAGAAGGAAGAAGCAATTTATTTATTTATGTTTATTTAGTTGTTCACATTGGTTGTTTCCCTTGATCCTGGGTCTTGAACTCGGGATCTTGGGATATACATGTGACTGATAAGCTATAGTAGAATGCTAGCCCACCAGGGTGTTTTCTGAAACTTATATAATTTTGTAATGAAATGTTATTTCAATAAAATATTTTAAACAAAAAATGACAAAAGACAAACACACACACACACACATATATATTCCTCTAAGGATATCAAGATATCTCAATAGAAACAAGATTTCATAATTTTTCCTGAAAATATTCTGGACAGAATATATAGCTATTATTCATTTGTGGTACTAGATTTGTCTTTTAGTTAGGCATTAAAAATCCTTGGTCAGTTTATATGACTTCTTCAAATCTGTTTTACAGTTCAATTTTTCAAAATTTATGGAGCATTTCCCCTTTTCTATTAGTTACTATTGCATAATGATCTGCCACAAAATACAGTGATTTAAAACAATAGCAAATTATAGCATTTCAGAAAAAAACCTAGTAGTTGAATTGTACTGTTTTCTTTCTTCTTACATAAATGAGAGAAATAACCATAATTAGGGAAAAACTAAAATCATTTTTATAAATGTATCATCGCTATAGCTCTCTTTGATGTGAATTCAAAGAAATCCTAGCACGTGTGATTTTTAATTTTCTATACTAATTTACTCTTATTTACCTACTATTTAACAAAAGACAACAGATGCATCCCTGTGATTCAGCAGCTAAGGTGCAGGCCATATAAACACTAAGGAAGATCCAGAGTCAGGTGAAAGAAAATCAAAATAAAAAACCCATGACAAAAGCCCCAGATTGGTCACGAATACTAAGTCTTGCATCACCAAACTGAGATTGAAATACAATTTCATTTCTCCCAGAAATGTACCGTAAACCAGTCAATCAGAAATTGTGGGGAGGTAACTGCTATCCCCTAAAGGAAAGTAGTCTTGCAATAACCAATCTTTTTTTATTTAGCTTTATGTTCTTAGTCCCTCTGTCTTCTGACTGTTAAAGTCTTTTATTTTACACAACTCCTGGGAGCTCCTTTCTATCTACTAGATTGCATGCTGCATGATTTGAGTGATTTACACTCAAATATATTTTAATTGTTTTAATATTCCTCAGTTCACTTTAAACAGTACATTGTAGACTACTCACAATATGTAGCTGACCTTCAATGCATACTTGTCCTACAGTCCTTCTAATAACTACTTTCAAATCTGGTCACTTTGTGAAATGTCTTCTAAAGTTACACATTATGACCAAAAGAAACTCCCAATATACATTTCAAACTGCAACAAGAGACCAGGTGGAGATGGAGGATGGGGAGTCACTGATAGGCTGGAACCACATATGGGCATGGAAGGTCTTTTGGTGCCAAAGGCTTGTAGAACTAAATTGAGAAATCTTTCAGATTGTCCCTCTTCCTATCTCACTTGGAACCCCCTGAAACAATAGCCTGGCCTTTAATGTTTGAAATTACTACCTCCTTATCAATAGCCCTTCCTCAGTATAAAGTAGGGGTATACCTGTAGGAATCTCGCAGCGATCCAGGAAGCCCTCACTGTCCAGGAGACTCTATCTCCTGCTTTTGCTTTCTCTTTTGTTTTCTCTAGTAAACTTATAAAACCACACTCTAATGCTCAAGAATTCTTTTTTGAACCATTAGCCACAAGGAGCCCCCCATTAAGTTCATTGTATGCATTTCCCTAGAAAGTAATAAGCATGAGTTTTCCTCATCAGTATTCTTCTAAGTAGGTCGGTTTTTTAATTAAATTTTTTACATACCTTTAATAATTTCTTTGGGATATAAGATCTGAATTTTAGGGTTGTAGCAGATATAAAAATATCACATGTCATGAATAGACATAGTCTTGGAAACAGGCAAGTTATTTTTCTTTTTCTTGATTTGTATGTGTGCTTCTTCATCTGGGTCCCCAGAGAAATCCTGCTATAGACCCACTTCCCCTTCAGCATATATGAACAGGAAGGAAATTATTGCAATAATTTAACTACTACTATTTGAAGTTTTATTGCACCTATTGTTACCTTAACAGAGTATACAGAGCCTATCATGCCATATTGAAGATACTTTATCTATACTACCATAGGCATATTAACTCTATGGAATTTATACATTTATTACCTGTTCCACACTGAATCTTCAGGGTTTAACATGTAGCCTCACATAATTATAACAAACAAAAATTTAAATAATAAAAGAATAATTAAGGATGTAATTATACTTTATGTAAGAATACCTTGTTACAGTATACCATATATATGAGAACATCAATAACATTGAACAAAGCATTGCTATTTCTCTCCATATACACCATATTTTGAAACCCTGCTGGCACAAAATTATATTAAATTAAATTAATTATAATAGATTTAATTAAAGATTCAGTATCTAATGATATTAAACTGTAGCTCATATTTAAAACTACAAAGTTCTATTCTCTTAGAACCATGTTCCAAGTCTATTTCAATATGCATTCCTTAATGAACAATTATTGTAATGATATTTTGAATTCATGGTTGCATGGTCTACTCGATGGTAACATTTTTGCTCCTCAAGTCCTAAGCAGGTGGTCTAATTTCTATTTTCCTATGGACTTTGGTTACCCTTTCAATTCTTTAACATATATACAGAAGTTATTTTGCCTCAAATATTTATTTGACACCTAATATGTGCTGTATTTATATTATACACTGGATAAAATAGTGAGTTACATGTTCACACTGTTGGCCCTGATGGAACCCTTGTTAATTACAAAAGTAATCATGTGTTTATTTACAGTTCACTATAGTAAATGCATTTGGAGAGGGGAATAAAACAATCAAATGGCTAAGGGTTATAGGACTTTCTGGAGAAGATGAAAGCCTAAATCTCTCTTTGCGCTCTCTTCCAACTTTAATCCAACACCAAACTAACATTTACACACATAGAGGGACTCATAGAGAGAGAGCGGGGGAATTAGACTTGTGTTCTGCTGGAGTCTGATATGAGAGAGAGCTGCCAATGAACTTTTCTTGACTGGGTGAGACCAAGATCTATGACAGACTGCAGAAATTCTTAGGAGATAATTCAGGATATTACAGCTGTTTGTTAGAAAGTGCATCAGAATATATTTATATATATACACAAATTAAAAGGTGATAATGGCTGCTGTGTTTCTGGCAAACCTGGTGATTTCCACGAGAGCTGAGATTTCAAGGGAGCTGAGAAAATGGTATGAGTCCTCATAGTTCCCGAATTTTGAGAGCTTAAGTCTTTAAACAATAGCTGGATATTTAGCAAAAAGACTTCTTTCTGGTGTTTGTATAGGAAACTGACAACTTGTGATCTAAGGTACTAACGGTTCAGAGAGCCAAAAACCAGTAACTCCTCATTCTAGAGATTGCCTCTGTTTGAAGTACCCTGCACTTGACCCCCAAGGGTGAACAGAGCACAAGAGAAAAACAAAACAAATTTTAAAAACTCAAAAGAGCTCCCGAAGCTGTAAAGATAAAACAAGTAGGACAACCGGGACAGGAGGGAGGCATGAATGATCATTTAAAGGAGACTGAGTTTCAGCATAGGATTCTGAAACCAAATGCAAAAACAAAATTCTTTCTATTGAGAAATTCAGCAAAGGAATTTGGACCAAGAAAAACTTCACTATTTAGACATGACTTATGGATTTAAAAGTTAAGAGAAAAATATTCTTCAAACTAGGGAGTAATTTCAGGAGGAAAAAAGTAGAGAACTAATCTGATTTGGAAACCCAAGATATGCATAGGAGGAGTTCTAGAATGAGAAAACGTGAATTTGGGGGTAAAGGGGGTGCTTAAACAACAGAAAAATACTTAATTAAAAAGACTTGAGTCTTAATATTGAATGGACACAATGAATTACAAACAGGTTTGATTAGGAATAAAACTCACTCAAGCATATCCTAGTAAAATTCCCGAACTTGAAGGATAAAAAAGTAAAATACATTACAAAATCTGATGTACCATGAGAAAGTATTTACAAAGTAAATTTATCAGGCAGGCCTTAGCTTCTTGAAGCTAGAAAAGCTATCTAAAATTTACATAGAGAAATGATAAGAATGTCCAAATTCTGTACATAAGGATACAGTCTATCTGTCAAACTATTGAAACAAACTCAGAGATAGCATTCATGCATTCTATATAAGGAGAATGCTTATAAAGAATCATTTTGAGGAGAACTCACTGAATCAAAACAGAGGTCTATAGACGGAGAAGATTAATTTAAATGGACATAATGGGAGATTTTAAATTGTTCATTTATTTTCACTCTGTATGTGTTACATTTATACAAAAATATACATGTGTAATAGATAACTATATAGTGGTTGCAATTGAATAAAAATCAGAAATATGTAAATCAAATAATCATGCTATAAAAAGATTAATAATAGAACTTAAGATGCTTAATCATGATCTAGAAATTGAAGGAAAATAAAATGTTTAAATAGTATGGTCAAAGGTATTCATTTCAGCACAACTTACAGTCAAAAAAGGTGAAAATAGTAAATGTTTTAATAAATCATGTGCAGACACACCATGAATATTAGTGGTCATAAAAATGATAGAAGCTATTCATTATCTTGGTTTAATTTCCAAAGTTTACTGCTTAGTCAAAAAACATGATGCCAAGTTATATAGTCGATTCCTTCTATGATTATATTTGTAAGTGTATGTGCATACATCTATCTGTATATTATTATATGAGCACTGAGAATAATTGAAAGGATAAACATCTGACTGTCAATGTTGATTATTTTTAGGGTTCAGGGACATAGTTAAGAGAAGTAGGAATGGAGGGAACACAAAAAGAAGCAATAATGTTTTAAATAATATACTTGAAAAGGTGGTAGTAAAGGGCACTAGAACTCTGGTTGCGGGTGTAGTGTGAAAAACACACAGACTGAGGTGGGAATTCAATGTCCTAAAATCCACATAGGTATGTAAACAAAATAAACAATACAACTTTTTAAAAATGTGCTTAATAAAATTCCATGGACTGTGAGTCTTTTTATAGACCTGTATATATAATCATACATAATAATATACATGCACATATAGCATATGTATGTATGTATAAACTTTATATATGTTATACAGAAAGTGATACATGAAAGGATGGTTATTAAAATATCAATGTTTTAACTAATTTTTTTGAAGGAACACTGCACTGTGACATTATATAGGCTTAAGATATGTATTATAGTAAATCCATTTTTTGAAGGAATGCTGCACTATGACATTATATAGGCTTAAGATATGTATCATAGTAAATTCAATGTACATAACACATTAAATAACCACTATTTCAGTATTTTCTTCAATAGACAATCTCCTTTACCCAATTTGCCTGCCCAACCTCCCTCTTCTAGTTCTGCAACCACTGATTTGTTTTTTCTGGCTGAAATTCTTGCTCATTGATATACTTCATTTTTGATTGTTCGATATGACTATATACCACATATGAGTGACATATGATGTCTGTCTTTCTCCTTATGGCTTATCACACTAAGCATAATTCCTTATAGATCCATCCATGTTTCTATAAATGGCAGGATTTCCTCTCTTTTGATAGCTGTGCAGTAATTTTATTATTATTATAGACCACATTTTATCCACTCGTCTGCCAATAGGCACTTATGTTGTTTTTCCAGCCCTTGGCTATTGTAAATAATGCTGCAATGAACATGGGAGTGCATATGTCCCAATGAATTAGTGCTATTGTGTTTTGAGGATAAATACCAAGCAGAGAAATAACTGTATCATAAGAGATTTTCATTGTCAATTTTTGAGGAATCTCCATACATTTTTCTATAATGGTTTTACCATTGTACACTCCTACCAACATTTTGTAAGAATTCCCTTTTCTCTGCATCCTTGCCAACACATTGATTCCAGTCTCTTGGAATAGTCATTCTCATAGGTTTGAGGTGATATATCATTGTTGTTTGATTTGCATTTCCCTAATGACAAGAGAGACAGAACACTTTTTCACGTTCTTGTTGGTCATCGGCATGACTTCTTTAGAGAACTGTTTAAGAGCATCTGCCTATTTCTAATTGGATTGTTTGTCTTTCACTGTTCGGTTTTAGAAATTCTTTATGTATTGTGGGTATGAATCCCTTAACTGATGTATGAGTTTCAGAATATGTACCTTTTATATTTACATATGTATATGCATATTTATAAATATTATAAAAATATCTTCATAGTGAGAATTTACAAAACAATATCAGTTATTGTAATTATTAATTGAGCACAAAATGATATCATCAATTAACTAAGAACTTTACATAACGCATCATATTTAATTCTCACAAAACTCCTAAAATGTATTATTTCCATGTGACAGTTGAATGTGAGTTTAATGAAGGTAATGCTTCTCACAAAGATAATGAAACTAGTGGGGATAATCCAATTGTTGTCTCTCAAAAGACTCCTTGGAGAACTGCTCAGTACTTACTTTTTTTGCACACACCTCAATTGTTCTTATACTTGTAGGCACACTTTCTTTGTCTCAGTTTCTTAGAAAGTCAATTTAATCCAAGAGATTATCATTGTAGAATTTGTGCACTAACTTTTCTGTTTATGCTGCATTATTGGGTTAACCAGTGATGATATATTATAACTAAATTATCAGCTTCATATGATGTTTCCACATTCAGGGACACTTTATTATTTTTACTTTACATGACAGATTAACGGAATAACTTATTACTGTAGAACTTGTCAGTATGTGTGAACACACTTAATAAAATTAAATGCCAATGTAAAATTTTCTCACTTTTAATGTAACCTTTAATAACACTTAGCATCTATAGTACCTGCTTCTCAATCTACACAGATTAGAAAATGCTCTTTGGGAGAAGTTCTAAGAGTCATATTTCTTATGCATTAGACTTTCAACATTAAATGCAATTATCAACAAGAAATTTTAAATTGTTTTCAACATTAACCTGCTAAGACAGTGATTCAAACGGCACCAAGATCTTCCGTAGATGATTTAATGACCATTTTTAGTTATTGATTGCTCACCAGGTTTAATGTTACATCAAGATAAAGTCTCATGATGACTTCAGTTTTAACTGGAACAATAAGAACCTTTCTAGAAACCTTCTATAAAACATTCTTTTAAGGTAAATTAGATTAATTATTTTCATTTATTTTGATTGGCTACTAAAAATTCACTATAAGATAAAATACATTTATGAAATACAGAAGATTTTTGTAAGAAAACTTAATATGTAAAATTATATAGAGATTTTACACTACTGGTATTTAACAAATGTCCTACACCACAGAATACTGCTTCCCTATTGAATGAAGATCATTACAGCAAGAAAGTTTAAGCACAGGTTTACTATCTAGTATTTTAAGGAGCTATACAATTTTTCACAAATTCAATGTCTAATTTAAAACTACGTGTGGGCTTATTTTATGAGGAATCCAGGCGAAAGATAGAAAGTATGCTGCAGTCCTATCTTCATTGTTCCCCTGATAGGAACATGTTTGGTATTCACGCTCTTAAGCTTGTTGCACATTACCATTTAAATCTTCTCACCCTTTCCCTAAAATTAGTCTTTTAGGGGTCCCAATATTTATTTCTGACAAAAGACTGAAGACAGAACTAACTCAGGTATAAATTAGTGGAAAATAAATATGGCTTCCAGGCGACAATACCCCTGACTGAATGAATACAATACTTACAGAATCTAAAAAAACACTCAAGTAGGGTCACTAAGTGACCATATCTACACTGAGAAAAAGACAAGGCCATTCTTCAAACACCAAAGAAATCAGACCTCTCAATTTTCTGAAGAACATGAATGACTACTATTTCTTTATCATTTTCAACTAGAGTCATGCTTTAATCTTCCCAAGTCTAGATAAATATAATGGTTTATATTTATATTCAATATTTATATGCATTATAAATATAGTCATACAGATTTACACACAGTATATTATATATAAGACACACATGTCTGCTTACATATACTTTTAGCCTAATTAATATATATATACATACATATGTATATATAAGTATTATATAAATATATAAGTATTTCTATATTCACAAATAAGTATGTGAATATAGTCCCCTTTGGAGCACAGTTCCCTTTTCTATAACAAGTGCAATAAACCTAATTTTCTTATTTACAGGTGTTTCCTGGTGATAAGTGATATTTGGTCAACTAATACCTATTATGTTCTTACATAATTACTTTACCTTATAATATACATAAATATATATTGAATAATAGAAGTAAAATGTAATCTGTATCAACTACTGTGAAGTATTGCAGCAAACTGTCTGTAATTGCACACATTAATGAGTACATTAAGTTAAATATTTAAAGAGCAGATGTTAGATTCCTACTGTCAAGAAATCCTAGCTGGACTGTTATTCTAGATATTGTCTGCATGATGTGAGAATGCATTATTATGCTTCCCACTTAAAATGCTAAAATACAGACTGTCCAAACTCGTACTATTTAAATATTTACAAGAACAGATTAAGATAAGATATTATATTATTAAGACCCTTGACTGGGACAGTGGAGAAGGGAAATAATGTAATTTAATGCTTTTTGGACATTTTCCTTTGAACATCTACAGCTGAATCACATGTTACAAGCACAAACAGAAATATTCCACCTTATCAATCATGATATTCTGAATGGGCAGTTATTTAAATGTATCTTGAGTAAATAGGAGATTTAAGTAATAAAACATTAATTTGTACTTATGTATCAGAAATTTTTTAAATGATCACATTTACTCAATATAACAATATGCAAAAGCTGTAACTGCTGTCCATTGCACTTGCGATTACAACCTGTTTTAGTCACAGTTATTTAATTGAAGACTTTTGATCTGCCTCTCCGGTGTTTCAGATTGTGGCTGGAATTTAAACCAAAGGTGATCAAAGTGTGAACATTTTCAGGATAGGAAATTAGTCCTCAAAGTCTAAACATAATGCTTTCAATACAAGTGAAGGTATTACTCCATGAAACAGACTAGAGGGTGAATAAAATAAACATGTTGATGAAAGAAATGTAGTTAGGAGAAAGAAGTGATTCATAGTTTCTTAATCGTTTATGATCATGTTTGTTCCTCATGCTATATCTGTATACCATTGAGCATTCCTGAATAGGCAGAGAGCATTTTAATACAAAATTAGTTGTCTTAAGCAGTTTTATAAAGTGGCAGGTGTGTGTCTTCTCTATCGCTTTTCCTACCTATCTGAGATACGTTCTTGTTTTTGAATGACTGATATCAAATATGTTATTCCACATTACAAAAAATCATTCCTACCCCTAAGGATAAAATCATACCTTGAAGATCTCAGTAGAATAAACACAATTTCCACACATTAAATGAATGAGCATGATATACATAATATTCAGATAAGAGATATGTGCAACCAGTGATTTTTCATGAAGGTCCTGTGCTGGTCAAACATTTGCAACTATCACTCCCCCAGACCACATCACAAGTCACAGCTCTATCTGCATTTACCTAAATCCCATTTCCAATGAACAAAGCTTTCAGCCTTTAATACGCCTGCTGTTGTAAGATTATATCTTTCTTCTGCTTCTGTCTCTGCATTCTGCACTTTTGTGCACTTACCTTATACTGCTGAGTGGAAGATATTTTCGTCTAGCCTCAATGCTGCAGATCTTTTATCTTTTGCTCTTTACCCATAGAGTGATGGATTACACTGTGCTGGGTCCTGTTATTCCCATGTACACTGAAACTCATTTGTTTCAGTCACATTAAGTTAACTTAAGCTACCATAATAAAAAACTTCATTCTTTGATGCAGGAAACAACAAATATTTGTTGCTAACTTTTATTGCAAGAGTACTAAGGAGGCTCTGCTCGTCATTGCATTATCTAAGGCGATGGTGCAGCCATGTTTTCAGACACGGTCAGCTGTTGTGCCACAAGGAACATGACATACCTTATTTCCTCTCACAGGATATTGGCCAAAGTTCATCATACAGCACCACCAATCAAAATGGAGTCATTCAAAGCAACCCACTTCTTCTGTGAAGGCAGAGAGCTGGAAAAATTTGGCAAATAGCATTAATTACTACTACACTAAAAAGTATAAAAAAAATAGCAATTCTGTATTTCCTATTATTTTCTCATGAAACTTCTTTCTTAGATCCTGGTAAGAAAAGCAGAATTAATTTTCAACTCACAAGTTTTGAATATATTATATTCTTAGAGAAGATTTAGGTTCACAGCAACATTGAGAAAAGAGTAAAGATATTTCCTATGTAGCTCCTGTCCCCAAACATGTGCAACTTCTTACCTGGTCAACAGCTCACTCCAGACTGAGGGGTACATTTGCCACAACTGATGAGCCTATACTGACACATAATTATCATGCCAAATCCATAGTTAACATTAGGCTTCAAAAATAAAATGTTTCCACCATTATAGTAGCATTCAGAATAATTTCACTCCCCTAAAAATCCTCTGTACCATGCCTATTCTTCTCTTCTTTCCTCTCAACCCCTGATCTTTTTTATTGTCTTCATATATTTGCCTTTTCTAGAATGTCTCATGTCAGAATCATAAAGGATTCAGGATTTTTAGATTATACAATGACCCTTTATTTCACTTAGTAATACACATTTATGTATCTTCCAAATCTTTCATGGCTGAATAGCTCTTCAGTGCTGAATAATATTTCACTGTCTGGTTGTAGCACCATTTATTTATCCATTTACCTACCAAAGGACATCTTATTGAGTCCAACTTTGGGCCAATTATGAAAACTGCAAAAGACATAGTGTTCAGGTCTTTTGCAGACATAATTTTCAAAATCTTTGGTAAATGACCAGGGAAATAATTGCTAGACCATATGGAAATCATATATTTAGTTTTGTAAGAAACTACAAAATTGTCTTCCGTAGAGGTTTCCACTGGATTAATATTTACTGAATAAATACTATTTGCTATATTTTATGCTTGGTTTAAACTATAGGACCTTATTGAATTTAACATCTTTCATTATATGAAATTTTTTCCAGGACCAGGAACTAATACATTCAGATTCATAGAAGTAGGACTACTGTGCCCAGGCACACATGCCTTTAACCTTCTCCTTTATCCTTGTATTTCAGGTATAGCTGCACCATTCTGCATTATCCCACCTACTTTAGGAAGTCTATTTTTCCTGTGACACACCAAGAAGTACCCCCAAATTCAACAGTTGTGTAACATACCCCATTGATATTCTTATGTATGGTGGTATCAGCCTAAAAAAACCCTAGATTAGTCATTATATGGCTCAATATCAGATAATATCTGATATTAATATCATATTCATCATAACCTTTCTTCTTGAACTCTTGCTTTATCTTTAAATTAATCTTGTATTTTACACCTTGGTATTTTACATATTTTGACCTATTTTATTCTTGGTATTTAAATATCTGCTTGAATTTATTAATTATTCCAGTTTTTCTTAAATAGAAGGTATTTCTTTTAGAATACCAGCCCCCCTGGCAGTGATCATCCTCTTTAGGACACTGATTGGCTCATTGTCCAAACATTCATGCTTTGTCCTATCACCTCAATTCGTCTGCTGTCCTCACTCTGAGCTCTGTCTCTGTTGTTTCATCTAATATCAAACCCTAGAGGTCCTTACACTGCTCTGTAAACTAATTACATCAGGCATATTTATTAGAGAAATCTAAGTAGGATCAGCAATGAGTCTCATGTCACCACTACTTGACTAATTGCCCCTTAGAATGGCCATTACTATGCAAATTGAGGAAATAACAAGCCATCACATCATTTATTCATTGACATATTAATGTAATTCATTATATTCATTGCTTATGGAATATTAAATCATTTGCATTTTAGTGCATCTTTTTCGTTCATGTTTTGATTTTCTGAAATTTACTGTAGTGTTTGATTTGCAATCCTATATTAAGTTTTCCCACACATATCAAAAATAAGATTCCTCTTTTTTACTTTAGGTAATCCTTGTGAAGTTTAGAGAGATGTCTCCACTAGATGCTTCTAATCTTTATTTTACTCTGTAGAGGTACATGTAACAGAATAAACTCAAGGAGTGGCTCTTTTTCTGATGTTTCTGGTTTTAGGAATGAAAATTTACCAAAGTGATCACAAGCTTGAGATACTCCCACACACACATTCTTCACCAAATCAGGAAAGAAGAAAGCACTGTGTAGAAGCAATATCAGATAATGCATCTTTAAGCCTGAACCATCGTAGAATTTCTGGGATTTAAGAATGGAGTAAAGAAAAGGAAAGAGAAGAGTAAGGGTTCCCACAGAACCTTACCTACCATATAGGTAGCAGAAACGCAGGAATACTTCTACAGAGCTCAGAATATGATCAAGCTACAAATAGCACATTATAGGCACACATTAGATATTCATCCATGTTTTATGTTTTAAGCCTTAATGTTTCATGGGAAAGAATTTTAAGTGTCCTTAGTTGTATAGCAGAAATATTAGCAACTTTCTCCTCGATCTGATCCTAGTGTACAAGTTAGGTAAATTAACTTATGAACAAGGAAATACAAAACATTTAATGGCTCAGACACAATATTGTTACAGCTCTCTCTCTCCACCGACAAAGCCAAGTGTGTGTTCTTTTTAAAAGCAGTGAAGGCAGCTTTATTTTGTGAGGACTCAGAGAATATTTTCCATAATCTGAGCAAACAAGTAAATTGGAGGTACATTTTTATAGGTTCAGAAGGAGTGAGGGAGAGGGGGAGATGTAAATTAGAATAGATATTACAAATGGAACACAAGTTAGTCATTTGTGAGTTTCTCACATGGGCAACACACAGGATTCACATAATTTAAAAAATGCACATAGGGCTCCATCCTCAGGAAATAAAAAAGGCATTTTATCTGACCAGTAGTTTCCAGTCAGCCCAGACTGCAAGGCGTCTTATAGCTTGGTGGCCTTCACAGCTGGCCCATGGTGGCTAGAAACTGGGGGTGCAGTTCTTTTTTCTACAATATGTTTATTTCTTACTCATGTAAATTATCCAAGACCATTCAGTAGAATACTTTTCAAGCTGAAAATGTAGAGGATTTTGTTACTGTTTTGACCAATGACCTATATTATTCTCTAAACTCAGTTTCCACTATCTCAATAACTTTTGATACTCTGACATAAAATTGATCTATTCTTCCCAGAAACTGAAAACACTAATCTCACTATTTTTGGTGTCAAGTGGAAATTGTAATATTGTGTTGTAAGCAGTGACAAGATACTTTTAAGATGTCAGTGAAGTTAATATACAGCTTTAAAGGATGACCTCAGTCTCAATAGATATTTTCTTAGATTCTTTAACCAGTATATAAATATAATGATCAGTATATAAAATATTATGGAATATATAATTTATGTTATCTATTTGTTGGCATATATACCTTAGATTCCTCTGGGTGAATGAGACAGAAATATGCTATGGGAATAAAAGTATGCACTCTATCACTGGATTTAGCTCAATTGGGGCATAAGGAATGAATAATTTTTCATTTACTATTGGATTAGTGAGACTAAATAAACTTGGGAACACAGCCCCACTTAAGTAGATGCATGCTCATTCTATTCGATCTTTCCCTTCCCATAAATAAGAGAGGTTTAATGATGAAATAACTGGAAATCATACTGGCATATTATTTTGCAGGCAATATTCTATTGATGTGGGCTGATGTGTGAAGGGAAGAATAGTACAGAAGTGTGAAGGTGACTCATAAGGTCATGTTCATATTATTTTCTATAAATAAGAAAGACAACATGCATCATCGTGATATAGCTGAGGGAATCAGGTTTTTACCCTAGTGCCAAGTTATATCATTTCACATTTATACTATTGTTATGAATATGAACTTTTGAAGGCTCCAGTGGAGAGTCAAAATCATTTCAAAGATATCCATCTTCTCCTATACAAGACATTCAATTTTTCTTCCTTTAATGGCTATTGATGCTGAAATACAAAATGTAGCCCAATAAATATCTAACCTATTAAAATACGATCCCACTTAGGCAGAATGATTTGGACGGCACTGCATATTTTTTAATATGATATTTCCTTCAGGAAATAAAAGCTGGCATTGCATAGCATTTCACTTTCGGTGGCATGATGACTTGGCAACCTCCCACAAGAGAAAGACTTGTGAGAGCAAAAAACCTTTTGAGGGTTGTGTTGGCCAATGAACACAAATATTTTAGGTAAAGAGGGGAGTGATGCCATTTACTATATACTTTCTGTCTTCTTTAACCTTTAGGACAGTTTTTCTAGTTTGCTTAGACTACTACCATTGCCTCCTGGAATCCCCTCTTGCTTTACCAGATTTTTTAAATCTGTTCGGGTGGTGTGATGATTAGACAACTGCTTACATTGCTCTCCATTTCACTCTGGAGAAGAACCCAGTTTTTTCAATGTTACCTACTATGAACTACTTGATTTATCCTTTATTCATTCTCTAACCATTCCCAAGTCTGCTTTCCCCTATCACACATTATTCAGGTGACTAGACATTCCAGCTTAGTGTATAAACCTCGTTATTTCTTCTGTACATGAGTTCCTACTAGTTTATTATTTATACTATTTTTTATTTCTAACTGTAGCACTTGTTCTGATACTCAAGCTCTCCCTGATTTGCCCCATAAATAGTTCCTTTGGACTGGTTTCATTTTCATATTCAAAAATCCTCCCCAAATGTTTAGTACTTCTTACCATTTTCACATTTTGTAGCAAAATATTATTATTAAAAGTTGAACTGAAATAGTCCAATATGTGCTTGGTGGATCTTTTGCTGTACTTTCAATGTCTGCCATGGTCTTATCTAGTTTTATGTACATAAATGTGCAGTTGAAATAGTCCTTACATCCATATGTAGTTAAATCTAAAAAAAAATCTGCAAAAACTTACTTGTCTTTCTCTGACTCCTTTTAGTTTCAGCACAACTAAGTAAAGACTGCATGCAGGGTTTTCACTAATATCCTGTATGGAACACAGACTAAACTGTACAGTAACAGGTAATTGTTTCCCATCTACAATTGCAATAGGAGAAATGTTTAACACTGCCGCCCTGCCTACATTTAGATTCTTTGACACATGCTTTATTTTGACTATGAGGTAGCAATTCAACAGTTCAGTATAAAACTGGGAAAATTATAGGTCAAATATGTGTATTATATGTAGAAAATAAAGGTATAACAATATTGCTGAACAGAATATAAAAAGCAATCCAAATGCTCTACTATAATGGTTTTCCTCATTCGTATATGTAATAAAATGCACAACTATTCTTATACATGTTTGTTAATGCTTTTCTGCATTTTTATTTTTTGCAATACACTTTACACAGCAATGTGCTTTAAAAGAAGATAAAAGAAAAGAAAAATTTATTGAACATTTCCCTGCTGAATTTCCATCTTTTGAAACAGTTGGTTTTGTCTTAGGTAAGTAGACTAAAATATTTTTGATGCTCAGAATCCATGTAGATACTATCATCAAACACATGAAAATAACAAGAAACAAATCTATTAAGAATATTAGCATTAGCTCAGATGTGAGAAATCATTTTGAGAAGAGAGCGCACAGAGATTATTACTTAATATGTACAGGTACAGAAGTTTGACTAAATAACAATGTAAAAAGCTAATTTTTATTTCACTCAAATGACTGCTAATTTATGTTAATTTCACTAATTTTCAATTTCTGTCCATGTACAAAAATATATCACTGCTAATATTCCCTTTGCAAAATAAAGTTGTATTCAGTTAAAGAATGCCAATCTTATATGAGCAGCTTAGATGCTGCATAAAGAAATAACAAGAGATCAGACATCTCAACAACAAAAAAGAAATGGTCTGCTCAAAAAACTGGGCAGAGGAGATGAACAGAAAGACACCATTCCAGAGAAGACACACCCACAACTAGGGCCTACAGACTCAGGAGGCAGAGGAGGAATGAAAATAGAAACCATAATTAGATACCAAATCACACTACTGAGAATGGCCCATATCAAAAAGACTGTTGGTGGAATGTAAATTAGTGCAATCTCTTTAGAAAACAGTATGGAGATTCCTCAAAAAATAAAGATAAACCTACCATTTGATGGAGAAATCCCACTCCTAGGTATTCAGAGAATACAAAAACACTATTCAGGAAAATATATATGCATGTCTATGTTCAAGTAGTATAATTCGCAGTTGCCAAGACATAGAAACAACCTAAATAAACAAATGACTGGATAAAGGAACTGTGGTAATATATATTCAGTGGAGTTCTAAATAGTCATTACAAAAGAGGAAATTGTGCTCTTTGTAACAAAATGTCTGGAACTGGAAGTGATCAAGCTAAGTGAAATAAGCCTGAAAGCAAAAAAGAAGTACAGAATGATTTCACTCCTATGTGGAATATAAAGAAACAAATGAAAAAGCAATAGACAAATCACAACAGAATTCACAGTATGCAAGACCGACTATCAGAGAGGTATGGGGCAGAGAAAGGAGAGGATAAGTTAGTGGTAAAGGCAACTGGGACTCTGTGTGTGTGTGGTTTGAAATACAAACTGGGGGGTGAATTCAATATGCTAAAATATATATAGCAGCATAAACAAAAATGAGAAAACTTTAAAATAGGATGAAACCGATGTTGATCAAACAAATATATGTGTGTATAATTTGCCTGTTATGCTTGTCTTCAGTTGAATTTTAGAAATGTTCGACCTCTTCAAGGAGTATTATGTAAATTATCCCGTGTCGTACAATTTTATTCAACTTTAAAAATAAACAGTATTTTTTATGTTTTGGTTCCATTTTGTTAATGTTTAGTAGGAGATTGGTAATAAATTTTTTAAAGTAGGACACTGTAGGGGTAATGGCCTTGTGGTTAAGGTGGCTAAGACAGTGACATGACAACTATGTAAGGCCCAAAGAACTGAGTTTGTGACCCAGAGCCAGGGTAATAAATAAACAACTAAATAAAGGTGCTTTTTATCCTCCTCTATCATCTTTCCTTAACTGTTTGTTCCTCCTATCCCTTCCTATGTTCCTAACTTAAAAAAACATAATAAGGTCCTTGGGTAAAGGGAGTTAATTATATGGTAAAGGACAATACTGAACGTTTAGTGAGGAATATAAATACATATATACAGATGTCGGTTTGAAATATATATAATGTTATAATACAATGATACTTCAATTAAACATTTTAATTAGTAACATAAATTAACATCTTTTCAAGATTTTATTGAGCAGCAATCATAGGAAACAAAACAAAAACCAAAAAATATTAAAATTTGTGCATAGTGAGTAAAGACTTGAAAATAATTAATGATGAGAACTCATAGTACAGAAGATTTAATATTAAAATTCATTAATTTTACTCTGGAATACTGTTATGGCACAGCCTCCAGATGGTGAGAAGACTGACAGCTGGCACTCAAAGTAGAGAAAAGCACTTTATGGTACCAGTACTGTCTCAGGGATTTCATTACCCAAAGCTGAGCAATGGGAGGGTTAGGGTAGCTCATTTTATAATCTGAGGTAAGGATTCATCTCTTTTAATATGTGTGGTTCCTATTGGCAACTCACATCAGTTATGTACAGCTAAAGAGTAGGGAGGGATGCTTGTGTGTCCTTGGACATAGCTACAGCCTCCTTAGTACTGTGGAGAATTCCTGGCAGACTAACATTTGCATTGGAAAAGGTCTTCTACCACAACACTTTGACTTATTAGACTAATGTTTTGATGCAGTGTCTATTTTTGATTGGAGAAATTTATATTTTGCACAGAATAGAAAGGAATTGAGAAGACCTAAACATCTAACCTTGAAACATTCAAATGATTCATAAACAAAATTATGTGACAACTTTGCTTGTAAAAATAACTGCAGAGCAATTATTTAGTTAGCTATGTCCATATACTTTAAGAAAAATAGAAATCATGTTATCTTTTATTTGCTGAATCTGTTCTGAACTAATGAAATATTTCACCCTTCCATAAAATAAAGTATGTTTAAAGGAGAGTCTATGAAAATATCAAAAAAATTTGGTTATTTAAAAGAAAACAAACTCAACTTTGAAGATTGTGAGGAATTTGTGAAGAATTTTAAAGTATATTAAACAAAATATTTTCATATTGTCAGTTATAAAATATTAGAGCCAAAGTATATAAATATTACCAATAATTATTTTGCTTATTGTAATTTTAATGTGTATATATGTTAAAATTTTTCAAGTTTCATGTGAATGATTATATAATGCTTACCAAAATTTGCCCTTCAAAACATCAACTTGTATAGAATGAATGTATAGGTACATTAGTATAATAAAACCAACTTCCCAAAACATTATTTACTAAAAATTTCCCAATTTGAATACTAAATTAACTTCTAATGCTTCACTTGTGGGTTCTATAGGACTCCATATCAGAAGAAACATTCACCTATGAGCAGCCTGATAATCACAGACACTACTGGGGAGTGTCTACTGGATGATCTCTGTCCGTCAAGCTGTGGGGAAAGCCCAGGCCAGAAAACTGTGCACCCTGGGAACGCTGACTAGAGCTCATTGTTCCAGAGGCAGGATGCATCAAACACGGAGGGACGTTTCACCCACCACTGCTTGGTCACTGTCCCGTGTCATTGTCCCACTTCATTTGGACACAAGGTGTCCAGGTCCCTTGCTGGCTAGCAGATGAAACAGGAGGAAGCAGGGCCTAGCCAGCCAGACCTGGTTCTGGAGAAAGAGCTCATCAGAGGGGACGTGGTGACTGGACACTCACCTGTGCTGTTCCTTGCCATGCTCTCAAAAAGGGACAGTAAGACACTCGTCCATGTGCCTGTGAAGCAGCCTGAGGACGTCACCACCTATCAAATACCCTGTCAAGATGGATATTGGTCATCCAGTTGCAGGTCAGAGGTCACCTGTGCAGACTCTGGCCCCGGTCTTCTGCTTTCAGAGTCACAGACATACCTGGTCAGAGGCCCAGACATGGAGGTCCAGCTGGTCTTTCCACCTGAAAACAAAGCCCAAGCTGAGACACTGGACATAAGTGAAGTTGTCAAACTTCACAGATGCAGGTTGCCATGGAGTTGCGACTGGGGTGACTTACACTTCCTGTCTGTGTCTCACCATTGTCGGCCTTTCATCTCCCCTCACCTGACCTTACCTGATATCCCTGACCTTCCCTGACCTCCCCTGACCTCCCTTGATCTCCCCTGACCTCCCTTGATCTCCCCTGACCAAGCCTCCCCTACAGGTACAGCCCAGCCCAGTTTAAGATCTCAGCTCAGGCGTTTTCACATGTGTTTGACATTTCATACATAAGAAAATCACATGGCCTGACTTCCAAAAAAGCACACATGGCTTTCTCTTCCAGACACAACACACCATGTTGTGGGTGTTTCATCCCTTCTCCCTCCTGCAAGCTGCCTGTCATGGCATCCCTGTGACCCAGAGTGCTACCCAGGAATTGTGTGTGAAGAAGCTAGACAAAATTTACAAATCATAGCATCACAACCTTAGAATAATTTGTTAGTCAGTATTGTATTTCAATGACCTGAGCCAAGATAACAGCACAACTGTGCAAACACACACCCCTATACACTGAATATATAAAAATAAATATACACATATTTGTTCACATGGATTTCCCCAAACCATGAGAAAACAATTTAGAGCATCAAAGTGTAGTTTCACTTTGAATTTAAGATCATGCAGGCAGCAGACTGAATACACCACTATAAACACTGTGCTAATTACCATTAACACATGTTCCCACCGACAGAAGCGTGCTGCCTGGAGGGAGGTCAAACAGTTTTGCACAGTGTTGTCAGTCTGAAACTTTCAAACGTCAGGGCAACCATCACCTAAGTGCTTCCGGAGCAGAAAAGGCTCTCTGTGACTTGCCACACAACTCATGGTCCAGGAAGACATGTGACCTTTCCCCAGGAGTGACTGGGTTTCCTTGAGAGAGTGATCACTCAGCTGAGCCTCACAGTGACAGATACCTGCAACTTCCAGACAAGGCAGCTCCAACACTGGAACTGGGTGTCTGCAACGACACCGCCAATGTGCTCTACTGAAAACAACAAAAATTCATAAATAGTTTTGGACATTTCCATTTTTAACAGCAGAACCTCGTCCCCAGTTGACTGTGGGTCTACCTGTATGGGCAGCGTGATGACAAAGATTCTGTACCCACACAGGTGTAGGCCAGGGCCCAGGACGGCGGGTGCCTCCCATGGGGCTCACAGGCTGAGGGATGCCACCCGGGCCTGTGTGCTGGCAGCAAGTGGCTGCTGCATGAAAAGTAGGAACAGAAAATTTCAAGTGCACTTTTCACATTTTATCTGTGCTGAAAGTGAACAACAAATGTGAAAGAAGAAGAAACCATAAAAATACGAACATTTCATTCACTTGAAGAAAGTGAAAAAAACTTAAATCATATTAGACCAGACAAGATTATCAAGAGAATATCTACTCCTCTAAGGAAAATAGTCTCTAGGCTAATAATTCAGGGCATCTATTTCATCCTGTTGAATCTCACAGCTGTGCATCGTATTGTACTGAGGGGTTTTGTGACCATGAAGTGGGAGACCCTCCAATGGACATCTGGGGATAAGGCTTCATGATAGATCACTTCTTAGAAGAGCAACTCTTGAGAACAATTTCAGATAACAGGTAAGGACTGGTTGGAATCAGAAGAAAGCAGAGATTCTATGTATGAAAATGTCCAACACTGGTCCCCTGTCCACTCATGACTCCCATCCCCTGACACGACCTTGAGCATCACCCATCCAGGCCATGTTGACACCCTTTCCCTTGGTCCCAGGAATACTGGCTAATGACAGACATCATGCTACTCCAGGTGGCTGCAGATAATTACCACCTAGAGCCTGAAGAGCAATTAGGACTTGATTCCAGGAAATGGAGTGGCTCCGTGAAAATGAAAGGTGACACATGGCAGGGGTTTCCCCAGAAGGCCCGTTTTCAGGTCAATCACAGAACATGATCTCACCTGACAATGCTGGGGCACCTTATTCCAGCTGCTGGCCGGATACTGTGGGGAGGAACATCTGAGATGTGGCTGCTGGTAGGCTGACAGAAAACATATATCCATTACCTACATGCTATTCTGCCAGCTGCAGCCTAGATCCTGGTTGCTAGAAGAGACTCACAAGGTAGAGATCAACAGGCTATATGAGACTTCAGAGACCAGTGCATGTCCAGGATGGAAGTACCAATCATCTAGAGCAGAGGGAACACCGCTGGAGCACTACCAGTGCTCTGGGCCACATCCTCCTTCTCTGAGTTCAAGAGAACATTGGGAGGCCTTCCTGGGACAATCAGAAGTCAAAGACCAGTGCATTGACTCTACTACAGACATAACCAATACATACATACAAAACAAATTTACAACAGTGCAGCCAGAACTTACAGAGGGGCTGAACCACCTCTTCAATAAATACTGTTTAGAAAATGGGGCAGAGATATGCAAACAAATGAAAATAGACTCTGATTTTACATCATGCACAAATATCAATTTAAAATTAACTAAAGACCTGATACAACTCCTGAAAACACAAAATACACAGGAGAAAACTTGTCTTCCTTGATCTTGGCAATGAGAGGTCTTTGGGAATCCTGCACCTGAGTTAAGGGAGAGAGAAGCTAAGATATAAAAATAGAACACCATTCAGCTAAACACTTCTGCACAGCTAAAGAAACTGTCCTCAAAAGGAAGACAGGAGATTTAGAAACTAGACATGGGGGTTTAAATTGGACCCTTTTAATTCCTACCTATGGCATGCCCTGGTTGACCAGCACTTCAGTTCCTGGACTTACTCAACAGACATCCCAGAGTCCTGGAGTCGGGTGGTGGAGGAGTCAACTAGGATGAAAAAACTGAAATAAGTGCTTTTTCCTCCTCTGTATTTCTGCCAGTCTGCCTATTTGCCTTTATTCCTACCCGTTCCTTTTCTTAAGAAAAAAGAAAACACCCTTCCTATGGGCACTTCCTTGGGGAAATTCTAAAAGTGTGCTGATTCCTCAGTCTCAAAGGTGACCAGATACAAGTTCCCTGAGTGGAGAGATTTGCTGGGTACCTCATAGGAAACCATTACAGCAACTTATGATCCAAGAATATTCAATGCATTTACTATTTTGAAGTCTACTATTAAAATCATTTCCATCTTCTTTCAAGTGCATTTGTCTTTGGCTGTGTGAATAAATAACTAACAACAGAATTATAGAGTATATCTATTTCATCTCAAAATGGATGGGGCATCACTTTTATGGAAATCTGTTAAAATTATCTGTAGGAAGATCACAAAAATAACTCACCTAAAATATAATCTTACATCTTTGTCAAGCTTCTAATTTTGTGCACTTTTATACTGTTTGCATAATGGACTATTTGGATAATACAGGAGATGATTCAATCAGAGCGATCAATATTCTTCTCATCTGATAAGAAGCAAAAATGTCTAGAAATGAAAGAGAGTTGAAAGCTCATTATTGAATTAATTTACCTTGATTCCTCACTTCTACCCACCTATCCTAAAAAAGTCCAAGTACATTCACTTGGTCCAAAGTCACAAAATGAGTTGATGGCAAAGCTGAGGACAAAATGGGGCAGTCTGTTATCCCATTCCAGTTCCCTTAGATGGTGAAAAAAGTTAATCAAAAATTGATAAAGACACATGAAATCACTGTTCTGTAGTTCTATTTTCCATTCGCTAGGAGAAAGGAATCACTCCCCAAGTTTATGATTATGTTAAGGTAATGAGTCTACTCAAGGTAAAATATTAGTAAACTACTGAAAATCACATTAAAAGGGAAAGGAAGCAGGCATGACTTTATTTAAATGTTTTGAGAACCCAAGGCAACAAATGTTATGATTGACATTTTACTGGGAAACCATGAAGTATTGAAGGGCATCTCTTAGATGAAGACCTCAGTATGGGGGTTGAAGCTCAAATCTATTTAAGAGCTCTCAAAAACCATAAAGAGAAAAATACATGAAATGATACACAGTTGCATGAAAACAAGGAGTGGAGCCAGTCACTAGTGGGGGTGGATATTTGAAAATATGTGTCACAAATAGGGTTCTCTTGGTATTGTTTGAAACATGTTCTTGTGAAAACGTTGTAAATTCTGTATTTCTTCAGATCACAAACTGGAAAAATACAAGTTACTGGAATGTCCTAGAAGTCAATTGGAGTGTACTACATTAAGTAAACATATTTAAAAAGTGGCATTCTAGGACTGATTGACACAGTAGTCAATCTACATTTTCGGAAAATATGATCGTGTACTACAGACTCTAAAATGGATTATGCATTAGAAACCTAACCAAAAATAGAGATAGAAGTCTACTGAGAA
Source organism: Solenodon paradoxus (assembly GCA_004363575.1). NCBI lineage: Eukaryota > Metazoa > Chordata > Mammalia > Eulipotyphla > Solenodontidae > Solenodon > Solenodon paradoxus. The sequence goes on along the minus strand of RJWH01000638.1, from coordinate 475,836 downwards.
CCTTGACTTTAGGGGCTTCTCGAGATTCTACCTAGATGAAATAAATTAAGCTGTATAAGTAGTTTTAGGGCACTAAAAGACATCTTAGAGTTGTCTAAGTGGACCAATTATAAACAATGAAAGGGAAAAATACCATGATTGCACCAAAATGTTGTCTGTTTTTCTTTAGGCTCCTGTAGCCCCCTCTCAGAGACCTTGTTGATCAGCTGTGCGGGTCATGGTACTGTCAAAACAACAGCAGCTGTTAAAGTATCCTACCCCCAAGAAAGCTTCCTTTGTGAACTCAGGGGCATGAAAAGCCTTCAGTAACACAGAATTAAGACTGTGAGATTAGTTCACCACACTGAGGGTGAGATTTTCCATATGTTGTAGTTACAAGAATCAAAGCCACCTTTAAGTTAATAGATGATAAAATCCATCTTCATTCCAGAGATACTTCAACAGCTTGTGATTACTAATAAGCCTCTAATTTTATGCCCTACATCATAACTTTTAATGAGGTTTTTAGCACTACATTTGAAGACAGTTGTAGGAAACAATATAATATAGACTTCACCAGCTCAGGCGAACATGCATGCATGGTGTGCGCACACACACATACACATAACCGAGATGTCCAGGATAATCATGCAATTAAGGCAGAATTAAGAACATTTTGTGAACCATCCCCTACTCCTTTATGTCAGGGTTTGCTTCCCATTCTGTGACTTCAGTTGTGTGTAGTCAAGGTTATAATTTTGATAGGGATATTTGCAGGACTGCTATGCATGAGAGGAAAGTTCTTATCCTGTGACTCTCTGGCATGGTAGAAAATCACTACAACAAGCAACACATATTTTCCTTTTTTCTTTTTTTGAGGGAGTCAGAAACAACATTTTATTTACTTTTGTCTTAGTTGTACATCTTGTTTCCCTGGCCCTGGGAATCAAACCCAGGACTTGAGATATATGCAGAACATGCATATTCAGAGGTGGAAGATGTAAACACTACTCCACAAGGTCCAACTTCTAAGAATTTTCTAAAGGGTAATCAAGGGGTTGTATCTCTTTTATCTAAGTAACCGCCCTTCAAAGTCAAAACACAAACCTAAATTGGTGACTGGGGAAATTGCATAGCAACACAACTGTGCTTGAAGATCTTTCACTTATTTTCTTCAACAAGATCAGCAGCAGCTGTGAGCACACAAGAGGTGATAAGGCAGTTGGGTAGGTGTGCACAGTGTACAAGGGGTGTGACCATCTATTAATCTAATGGAATAAAAAGTGATTTGCAAGTAGCACTTTCTCTACATTCAGTAAAAATAGGACTCAAATGTTTAATTCTTCATCCTTCTGAAATTATGTACATTCAATGTACCAATATTCATTGTATTTAATCAGTTAATCTAAATAGCATTATGTATCTATGTTCCTTAGTACATAAAATTAATAAAAGTAAAAATTTTCTATTGCATTTATGCTTATTTTTCTACTTAGGCAATGTATTCTCTAGGAGCCTTAAAGGACAAATATTGTAAGTTATGTATCATTACTATGTTAGTGTCTCCTTAATATAAAAATAATCTTTGACTTGTTTCAGGTGCGGCAGGAGTACCATGAAAATTTAACTAGAGATCTAGAAAAAGGTATGATGCCTTAATGTGTCAGTTAAATTTAGATAGCACTGATTTCTGAAATCAATAATAAATACTAAATTGCATCCCTTTCCACTGTTTGGAAAATGGATAATTCTATTATTTTTTTCTTATACATGGTTGATGAAAATGATATTATATTCATTTATAATGAATAATATACATATTCTTCGTTTTATCATGTTCTGTAGCTTTTAAAAAACTAAAAATTCTGCATGTCTAAATTCTAGCTATACCTTCTAGCTATACCTTTTTCACTTCTTCTAACCCTGTGTGAACTGTCAGCCTCAGAAAACATGGGATTCACAACCTTCTTGGCTCTCTGGTAGTGCCAGAGACAACCAAAATTATAGACTCTTCCAGTAATACTTAGTCAAGCAACTATAGTTTGTATAGCTGTCAATTGACAATGAAATTCAATCTAGGGACATGTACTTTGTCTTTTACCCTTAGGGGAAAAATCCTTCACATCGAATAAAAACATTCAAATCAATTTGGCTCTTGCCAAGTGATTCAAACTCATCTATTATCCCTTTACTCTAATCGCCCCACTTTACTCTAGTATCCATCACAATAAACTACTTTGAATTTCACAAATATTCTTCTCTATCTCTATCTCTTTGTATATGCTTCTTTCGTCTATCTGGTGAATACTTTCCTTGCCCTTCAGGAATCAACTTACATGTCACCTCTACCAAAAACACATGTTGACATAAAATGAGGATGTCCCTTTTGTGGGTTCAATAGAGTCCTATTTTATACCTGTTGTGTTAAGCATGACTATGGGAATTTTGGGGGATTTTTAAAATGTATAGCATATTGTTGAGAAATTGAATGTGCCATCTTCATCTTGTAATTTCAGTGACTTTAATAGCACCTTAACCATGAGGTTGTTGAATAAAGAAATAAAAAGTGAGAAACCTAGAGGCTCCGTTACTTAGCCATACCAGCTCTTAATTAAATTGAAACTGTAGGAAATTAACAATTATGTATTGTGTATTATAATCATTCATAGATAATTTTCATTCTTAACGTTGATAAAGTACTCAAATTTTTTTCTAATTTATTTTAATCATTTACTAAAATATTCAAAATAAATGTCTTTCTAGATGCTGCTGAAATTGAATCTAAAGCTTGCAGTATCTCATCTATGATATACTGAGTCAAGTTCACCTGATGAATCGACTTTTGAAAATACATCAATAATATGTACAGATCTTGACTAAATGTTATATGATATGAAAGATAGGAAATAAAATTTATTTCCTGGTCTTTATCAATAATACTTTTTTGTTTCACATTTAACTATGAGATGTGAACATCCTTGTTAAATAAAATTATTTTTGTGCCTTATATGTATAATTAAAATAAATATAGTAGTTTAAACTATGTGTTTGATCTCTAACTTTAAGCAGATTTATTGAATTAAAACCAGTATTGTGTATCAGCCAAGAATACTCTATCCTGCAAAACTCAAATTTGAGTGAGAGATAAAGGTTTTTTACAAACAAGATCTGAAAGTGTATGCAACCATGAGACTTTTTCTACAAAAGAAGTTGAGGCTTTACTGTCTAAACCAAAGAGAGAAATCTCTTTACAAAAATATAAGCAGAGTAACAGATCACCAAAATCAGAAAACAAAATCAAAATGACAATAGCAAGTTCTCAAATGTCAGTTATTAATGTAAACCTAAATGGGATGAGCTAACCAATCAAAAGGCACAGTGTCTTTTAAATGTATTAGAAAACGAAGTCCAGCTCTATGCTGTTAAGAAGCTCATCTATGGTCAAGGGGAAATGAAAGACTTAAAGTGAAACGACAGAAAATGGTAATTGAAGCTAATGGTGAATCCAAAAGAGTAGTAATGGGTGCAGTAACATCAGGAAAGTAGTCTTTCAACTAAAGATATGTTTTTAATATAAATATGGACAATGCATAATGATAAAAAGATCGATACAACAAAAAGACTTAAGATTAATTTACAACAAATCAATAAAAGAGCAACCAAATATAGAAAGCACATATTAGTAGATCTAAATAGAGATATAGACAGCAACACAACAGTAATAGGAAACTTCAATATTTTTCTTTCATTAAAAATATCCAGGCAGAATCAATAAAGAAACAAGGTACTTAAATGTCAAAACAGAAGAGCTGGATCTAATAGAGTACATCATCCAAACTTATAGACTACACATTCTGTTTGAGGACTCATGGAACATTCTCAACTATAGGAAATATGTTGTAAAACACATTGAGCCTCGATAAATTTTTCAAAGATTATAATGTCTAGAATCCTATCAGGTCACAATGTCATCAAACGACATCAACCAAAAGGAGAGGAGAGGAAAACTGCTGAAGAGTGAGGTATATACATTGCTGAGCAACCATTTGGTAAAGGAGGAAATTAAGGAAGAAATTTCTAAGTACCTGGAATAAAATGAAAATGGAGACATGACATATCAGAATCTATGGAATACAGCAATAAGAGAGCCATTTGTAGCAATAAAATCCTATCTCAGAAAACAAAAATGAGAACCTAAACCTTCACACTAAAGAAACTATAAAAAGATAAACAAAAATTAATGAAACAGAAGGAAGGAAATAATAAAAAAATTAGGGCAGAAGTAAATGAAATAGACATCAAAAAGAATATCCAACATTCAATGAAACCAATTTTTTTAAAGAAGCAAGGTAGGCTACTAAGACTCACAAAAAAGGAAAGAGAAAACAAAAAATAGAATCAGAAATGAAGGAGGAATAATCACAAAAGATGCAGTAGAAAAAAGAGGACTATAAGAGAATGCTATGTACAGCTATATGACAACAAGCTGATTAACATAGAAGAAATGGACACATTCCTGGAAATGTACAACATCCCACTACTAAACCAGAAGAACTAGAAATCAAGAACAGATCAATCACAGGCAAGTAAATTGAAACAGTTGTTAAAAATATTCCCTAAAACTAAAGCCCTAGATCAGATGCTTTCACTAATAAATTCTACAAACAATTCAAAGAGTAATTAATAAATATCCTACTTAAAATGTTCCGAAAACAGATTATGGAAAACTTGCACTTTTTATGATGCCAATATTACACTAATTCTAAAACCAGATAAAGATGTCACCAAAATAGAAAATTACATACCAATATCCTTAATGAATATTAATGCAAAAATTATCAAGAAAATAATAGCGAAGCAAATTCACCAACATTAAATGAATCATACACTATGATCATGTGGGATTTATTCAAGGGATGCAGGGATGGCTCAACATAAGCAAATCAATAAATATGATAATATATATACACACATATTTTTTACAAGGGACAAAACCACATGATCATATCAATAGCTTCAGAAAAAGCATTTGACAAGATTCAAAACACTTTTTTGTTAAAACCCCTCCAAAAATAGATATACAACGAATGTATCTGAATGTAATAAAGGCTATATTTGACAAGCCCACAGCCATAATTGTACTCAATGGAGAAAAACTGAAAGCTTCTCTTAAGATCGGAAACAAGGCAAGGATGTCTACTCACACCATTGTTATTTAATATTTGTTGGAGAGCCTAGGCAATATAATTAGACAAGGAAAAGCTATAAAATATATCAAAATAAGAAAGGAAGTAGTGAAAGTATTAATATTCTAGGGTGACATAGTATATAGAGAGAACCAAAAAAGCTCAAGTAAAAAGCTACTAGAAATAATAAATACAGTGATATGGCAGACAGAAAATTAATATTAATAGATCTGTTGCATTTCTGCATGAAGAAAATGAAAATATAGAAAGTGAATTGAAGAAAACAATGCGATTTACAATTTCATCAAAACATGAAATACCTTGGATTAAGAACACCAAAGAAATGAAGGACCTATACCCTGAGAACTATAGGACATTGCTGAAATAGAAGGCAACAAAAAGAAATGGAAAGACATCCCATGTCCATGAATCAGAAGAATCAACATAATCAAAATGACCATACCGCCTAAGGCAATATACAGATTCAATGCTATCAACATCAAAATTCCTAAGACATTCTTCGCAGACATGGAACACAAAATAATGAACAACAAACCATCCTAGACAGCAAAAGCAATCCTCAAGAAAAATTCCAACCACAGAGCAGTCATGGTCCCTGACTTCAAACTCTACTCCAAAATAATGATAATTAAAACAGTATGATATTGGACTGAAAATAGAAAGACAGATCTATGAGACAGAAATGAAAGCCTGGAAATAAACCCACAGATATATAGACATCTAAATTTTGACATAGGAGCCTGAAACTTAACAATGGTTCAAGGACATCCTCTTTATTAAATGGTGCTGGGTGAACTGGGCAGTCACATGCAACAGGTTGAAACTAGACCACTACCTAACACCGTACACAAGAATTAACTAAAAATGGAAGAAAGACTTAGTTTTAAGACCACAAACCATCAAATACACAGAAGAAAATGTAGGAAAATATTATTGGACATAGACTAAAGAGATATCTTGGAGACCTCAACTCCCATCACAAGGCAAATAAAATCTAAAATAAACGAATGAGATTGTATAAAACTTTTGACAAGATCCAACATCTATTTATGATAAAAAGCCTCCACAAAATGGGAATAGGAGGTTCATACCTCAACATAATAATGGTCATATATGAAAAATCCACAGCCAACATCATAGTCAATGGCAGAAAACTGAAAGCATTTCCTCTTAAGTCAGGAAGAAGGCATGGTTGTCCACTCTCACTGCTGCTATTTAATAGTGTACTGGAGGTCTTAGCCAGAACAGTTAGGTAGGAAAAGGAAATAAAAGGAATCAAAATTGGAAAGGAGGAAGTAAAATTCTATTGCAGATGACATGATTATACATATTTAAAAACAAAAAAACTATATCAAAAAACTTCTAGAACTCATCAATGAAAACAGTAAAGTGGCAGACTACAAATTCAATTCACAAAAATCTCTTGCATTTTTGTATGCAAACATGCTAGAAGAAAATGAAATTATGAAAATCACACCATTTAAAATAGAAAATAAATGAATTAAATACCTGGGCATATACTTAACAACTGAAGTAAAAGATCTATAGAACAAATCTTTCTTAAAGGATATAGAAGAGGACACAAAGAAATGGAAAGACATCCCCCGCTTGTAGCTGGGAAGAATAGATATCATTAAAATGACCATCTTACCCAAAGAAATATATAGGTTTAATGCAATCTATTAAAATCCCATGCATTTATTTCCAGGAAATGAAATAAAAATCTTAAAATTTCTAAAGCAATCATTAGAAAAAAATAATTAATCTGGAGGGATTACACTTCCAGACTTTGAACTGTAGTATAAAGCAATAGTGATAAAACGGTATGGTGCTAGAATAATAACAGAGGCACAGATCAGTGGAATAGAATTGAACCACCAGAAACTGACCCACTCACATCCAGTCATCAATCTATGACAAAGGAGCCAAAAAGTATTCTATGGAAAAAGGAAAATCTCTTCAACAAATTGTTTTAGGAAAAGTAGACAGCCACATGCAAAGGAATGGAGCTAGAACACTCTCTAATACCAGTCACAAAAATTAACTCAAAATGCATTAGAGATTTGGACATAAGACCAGAAACCTTAAAGCTCTTAGAAGACAACATAGAAAGGACTTTCCATGGCATCAGTCATAGAGAAGCCTTTGGGGACTCAACTCCACCATCAAGGAAAACAAAGAGAAAAATAAACAACTGGGACTACATGAATCTAAGGAATTTCATCACAAAAAAGAAACATCACCAAAACCAAAAAGAAACCTACTAACTGGTAGAAGATATTTGCATTTGATATTTCTGACAAAAGCTTAATATCTAAAATATACAAAAAACTCAAATCTCAACAACAGCAGAACAGGCAATTCAATAAAAACATAGTAGGAGGATTTGGAAAGACAGTTTTCTGAAGAGGATATTAGATGACCAACAGATACAAATTATGTTCCTATTTGCTGGATATCAGGGAAATGCAGATTAAAATAATAACAAGATATCACCTTACACCTGAAAGACTGGCTATTATTCAAAAGACTGGAAACAACAAATGTTGGAAAGGTTGTGAAGAAAATGGAACAATTTTGCACTGTTTGAAGAAGTGCAAATTGGTGCAACCCCTATGGAAAACAGTTTGGAGATTCCTCAAGAACCTGAAGATGGTAATCCCATATGATCGCATTATTCCGCTTTTGGATATCTAACCAAAAGATACAAAAGCACCCATCGGCAGAGATGTTTGTAACCCCATGTTTATTGCAACCCTATTGACAATAGCTAAGAAGTGGAAATTACCTAGGTGCCCAACATCAGATGAATGGATAAAGATGTGATACATATATACAATGGAATACTACATAGCCCTTAGAAGAGATGAACTCCTGTCACTCGAATTAACATGGATGGAACTAGAGTGGATTATGCTAAGTAAAATAAGTCAAAGGAAGAAAGATACAGATGACCTCACTTACAGGTGGAATGTGAATAGACAAAACAAAGGAAGAGATGGAACATAACCAACCCTGAAATATTTGCAATAGAACTGAATTATCAAAAGGGAATGGAATGGGCGTGGTCAAATGGTGGTGGAGCCCACTGAACAATGGGGAAAAACACTTGGTTATTTGGTGGAAGGTACAGTGTATTGAAATATATCTAAGAAATGGGGAACCTATACATAGGAAATTATTTTAATGTGTAGAATAATTATTACAATAAAAACAAACTAAAAAATCCAAGATGACGCATTGTGTCCATTGAACTGTTCCTTTAAGTCTCCTTTATTCTGGGACAGATTTTCAGTCTTTGATATTTATGAAATCTACATTTTGAGGAGTACTCCAGTTATTTCGTAGACTTGCTGTTTAGGTTTGTATGATGATTCATCTTCAGTAGCTAAAGATGTTTCCATTTGGTCAGGAAACACTCATATTTATGATGAGTTCTCCCCAAAGTTGAAAATCTGGAGACAGTTGATTGTTTTGATTCCTGTTCGGGTTGTCTATGTGTATTTGGTTCTGAATTCTTTGATGTATTTCCATGGTAAAATTATCATTTACCACAAATATCATATAGTGAAACATGAGACTTTGTAAATACTTGGTTATTTTTCACCCTTGAGATTTAACATCCATATTTATATTTACTTGAATAAAGTATGTATGTTTAAATGTGCATATTATGTATTTGTATATATCCTTAGGACAATAGTAAAATTGATATGAGAGGATGTATTAAAAATTTTTAATGAATTATTTACATTTACATTTGAATAGTTGCCATAGTGTGTCAAATTGTATTTTATATATTTGCATTTTACTTTTATTTTGAATTTTGCATGGTCGTCTACTTTCTTCTTATAACTGAAACCAAAATAGTCCAATGATGTATTGTAAAAGTCAACTCTTTTGGTGAATATACACTTTCTATGAAAAGTAATGTCTTCATTTGTGTCTCATGAGTACCACATACCCTCCTTGTAGGCAAAATGGGAAGTAATCTTCCATTTATATTTATGTTTTATACTACATTTTTATTATTATTTCACATCACTGTATGCTATTTAGGACACTGAATTCACATCTATGTCTGTATGCATTTCACACCGCACCCACCATCAAAGTTCTATTTCTTTTACCACTCAATATTTTATTGTTTTGATTTTTGTCTTGATTCATTTCAGGCTGAAGAAAGAACATAATTTATCACATTAAGTACCTCAGAAACTCAGGAGAGTACAATATATTGCATATTTCAAAAACAAACTTCAAAATGAATATACTAGAATATATAAAAATTCATAATGTAAGCTTGAGTCACAATTCCTTAATTTAGAAAATTTAAAAATTGGAATTATCAAGGATATAGTAACTTAAAAAATCTCAGTATGCTGAAAGAAGAATTCAAAAGTTGTGGAGAGCATTGTTCCTCTAAACAAAATAATATCAATAATGATATAACTAAAAAGGATAAAATATTAGACTCACAGGATTTGGGAATCAAAGATATATTTAATCATTGGCTTTGACACTAATATGTAAACATCCTCAGATTTCTTAGCTTCAGTTATCACATCTATAAAATGGGGATATAAAGTCTATATCATAGGCCTATCTTAAATAAGATAATATATGTCAAGTACTTGAATAGGCCCCACACAACGATCCTACTCAAAGACATTGAAGAAAGGATCAAAATTCTCCCTAAAAAAAGCCCAGGACCAGATGAGTTTTCCAGTAAGATTCACCAAATCAATACCAATTCTATTTAAACTCTTCCACAATACTGTCTAAGAGGGAAAGCTTCCAATCTCCAAAAGGCCAACATCACACAAGCCAAAAGAAGACAAAGACATCACCAAGAAAGTAAAATGCAGACCAATATCTCTAATGACCATAGATGTATAGGTCTAATATACCTGCTTTTAGGTGGGATTCCTTTACACTTCATGTAACATTTTAGTATTTTTTTGTGGAACTGTTTTTGTTGTGATAAATTCTTTAACTCTTGCTTATTGGAAAAACTTATCATTCCTTCAGTTCTGAATGATAAACTTGCATGGTATAGTATCCCTGGCTGAAATCCTTTTCTTTTAGTCTTTTGAATATATTATGACATTCCTTCCTGGCCTGTAGAGGTTGAGCTGTGAAATCCACTGTCTTATGGGGATTCCTATGTATGTAACATGTTATTCTCTGGATGATTTTTAAGATTCTTTATCTTGTATTTTGGACATTTTGATGACAGTGTGTTTAGGTCTCAGAAGGTTTGGATTTCTTTTATTAGGCCCTCTTTGAGCTTCCTGGGTCTGGAGGCTTACTTCATTCTTCAGGTTGGGGAAATGTTCAGCTATTATTTCTTCAAATACAGTTTCTGCCCCTTTTCTTTCTTCTCCTCGCACCCCTATAATGTCAATGTTTTATTTTTCTTTTGATGCTATCCCATAGGTATTGAATGCTGTCTTCATTTCTTTGCATTCGTCTCTCTTTTTACTGGTTGCTTAAATGAAGTCCTCTGCCCTATCTTCTAGCTTAGTTGATTCTAGCAGAGGCTTCATCCATCCCATTATTGATTCTCTCTATTGAATTCTTTAGGTCAGCTATTATATTCTTTATTTTTGTGGTATATGTTTTGAGCTGCTTCATTTCTTCTCTCTCTTTTTTGTTTTTCTCTTCTCCTTCCTCTATTGTTTTCTTGATTTCCATATGTATGTTTATCATTGTTGCCCTAAATTCATCCCCAGGTAGTTTGCAGACATCTGTTGTTTTCAGATTTTATCCTGATTTTTTGATTGGCTCCATCATTTTGTGTATATTTTTGTCTTTTATCTGTTTAGCATTCCGTTTGTTTCTGTGGGTGAGGTTTTCCTGCGGTGATCACTTTGTGCAGGGTAAATTTGGATCTTGGTTCAGATACCGGAATTTCTTGAGTTTTGTGGTATTACCACTGGTTACAGTTATCAAAGTTCTTATGCGGACTGTCTGTTGCTGCCTGAAAGTTCAGTTTAGGAGGTTAAAGATTGTGGAGGATGCATGGTCTTTCCCCAGTGTTCCGTTTCCAACTGCAATAACCGCCTTGCTGCTGTTGGCCCACACTCAGTAATCAGGCTGCATTTTCCCCTCCATCCACAAGGAGGCACTAGTGGGTAGCATTGATGTTCTATGTAAGACTCTTCCTTTAAGGATGAGGGTGGGATTCCCATTGAGAGCAGTCAGTTTACTTTTTAATCATTCTACAACGATCTCAGTAAAAGATTTTTTAAAAGAAAAAATTTTCAGTGCGATTACCATGAAAGAGACTAATTTATAATCTCTTTAACTGATTTTAAAGTTATGAAAATCATTTAACACTAATGGTTTGTGTCAGCTAATATTTTTAAGTGAAACTTTATTTTATGCAATAAAATACCTCATAGCAATGGGAAGAGCTCTTCATTTTAATAACAATTAACTTTCTGGACTAACTGTAAAATGTTTGCATCAAAATAGTATTTAGTAACAACAATTTTGAAAAACAGTAAGCTGATACTGACACTGATCAGTGGGTTATTTATTCCATTTGAAAATTATTTATTGATATAATTCTGGACTCTCCAATGACAAACACTCTTCCTTGAGATGAAACATTTTGATTATATTAGCAGTAAGCAAATATCTCTTTTATGACAATTACTTATTGCAAAGCCTGACTCATTTGGAATTTTTTCAGATAACCCTCTAATTATCTTTAATAAGCTAAAATAATTACTAGAAACAATTTTGAATTCTTAAATGTAAAATTAAAAAAATATATGAGGGGTGAACATTATACATAATTGTTAGAATCATCTTATCATTGTTATAAAACCCAATAAGCTGTTGTCCAAGAATACTGGAAGGAAAGCACATTTCTATCTTACGATAGATTTTAAAGTTTCAGTTCCTCAATTAAAATAGTCACTCAATTTGAAGGATAAAAGGAAAGTGATGATGTCATATAGTTGATGTTAATTCTTAATTTTATCAAATATATATTTCATTTCTATAATGTCATGCTAATTATGTTTGTGTTTATAAATTTACATTTTAATACTAAACTGACAAATTCATAGGATTAATCTTTTAAGCTTACTTTCTTGAAATATATACAAACTGGCCAATATTTGTTATTGATAATTATATTAGAAATGTTATAGTTAAATACACCTACTACTTTAAAAAGTAATAGTCTTTTCCTGCTTAATAAACTATGGCTATAATAATATGTATAGGCATATATACAATGTATGTGTATTAAACTGAGTAGAAGAGACTAGACTCTTAAATCAGAATGATTGCATTTAAATTTCAGTTCCACCACTTTCTAGCTGTAGGATTTTGTGTGAATTATCAGGATGCCAAATTTTCATTTCTTTCAAAGTGGATGTATCTGAAACTTGTGATCTGCAGGTTTAGGTTTCAACTGGATTTCATGAGCCTCTGGAAGAGGATAGCCAGACAAGCCCCAAGATGTTATGGCCTTCAGTGCCCCTCTGGTACTCTGGAGCTGGGCCACCATGATCTTCACCTGTGGATAGAATGAGGAAGGAACACCTGGTGAGTTCATGGGCCACATGGAGAAGATGGTTTAGGACAAGAGTGTTCATCATCTCAGGGACCCTCCAGGACTGTGAAGGCAGACCCCACTCTCTGGCCAGAGGCTTCTGTGAGGAAGAAAACATTAAGAAATCAGAGAGACAGGCTGTGAGATGTCATCTTCTTGACCTCTCCAGGACTGTGGAGCTGAGTCTCTACCATCCACTCAGTGACTCATATGAAGAAGTGACACTTCAAGAGGACAAGGTCATGGACCACTAGAAGAGGACAGTAGGTGAGGCCACGAGCAGCCTTTCATCTCCTCTGAGTCCTGCCAAAACAGTCGAGGCTTACCCACTCCATCCTTTTCAGAGGGCTCCAGCTAGGTAGGGAAGCCTCCAGGAGATGCAGTGGTGGGTGGAGGTGGGTAGCATTTTGTGGAAAGGGGGATCCTGGAGGATGTGCAAGAATGAGGGCTGTGGAGCACTGACTCGTTCATGCCAGGTTCTCCTTGCTATTTTACTGAATGTTTCTTCCTAGATAAATATGGAGTTAGATGAGAGCAGAGCCCAATTTAGGGGAAAAGATGGGAGATCTTTAAGGAGAGAATGACATATGCAGAGTTACAGGTGCATGACTAAATGGCATGTTGGCATAACATCTAGTAAAATGATAAAATGAGAAACTGATTATCAAAGTTTGAGAGTAGCAGACATTCAAAGAGAAAAGGTCTTTCTGCCATTCCAAAAAATGTGAACTTTATTCTGATTTATTGAACCAGGTCAATATTTTGTATGACGGAAAACAGTTCTGACCATAATGTGTAGAAAATGAATTTTGTTGGTTGAAAACTGCTGAACAGCTAAGGACTAGAAGAATGGGTCATTTCAGGAATTTGAATGAGAGGTGAATGGAATGAAGTGAATGTATATATGTATATACATATATATGTGTGTGTGTGTATATATTAATGTGATAAAATAGGTGATTGTTTTTGCAATGAGATTAAATAGAGAAATGATTATTCAGATTTCATGGTGGATTTAAAAGCTTTAGTTTGATTATTGTTGAGTTGAACAGGTCTTCTGATTTAAACCCTTGTCATATGATGGCACATATCTTCTGACATACAGAGTATATTCTTGGTATGATGACATTTCCTTTAGCTGTACTGAATGATTTAGTTTTGTGGTGTCTCCTTTATTTTAGCTTCCATTTCCCTTCACACTGGAGAAAGATTCCCAAAGGCATCTCATAGGCCAATTTCAAGGGTAGATGCTTTCTTCTATGTATCTTACATCTTCAGGTCGTATAGCAAACCTTCAATTCATTTTGAATAAATTTTGTGTATGCTGTTAGATAGGACTCTGGTTTTTATACCTTGCATTTTCCTGCCTCACTTTCCCAAGTGCATTTATTGAAGAGACTTTCATGCTCCAGTGTAAGCCCTGATTCCACTGTCATCAATTTGTTTTGTGTGCATGTATTAGGTTATCTTCAGTCTCTCAATTTTGTTCCCTTGAGTTGTGCATCTGTATTTAATCTAATACCATCCATACCAACTTTATTATTATTGCTTTATTCATGTAGACTGTAGGCATTCCAGATTCAAGAAACCTACGAAACAGTAGTTTGTAGGAGTGGTATGTTTTTAGATTTGAAATAACTTTGAGTTCACTTAGATAGGCAAACTAGGCCTCAACACAGGCTTCCTGATGCAAACTCTGCATGGTGTTTGATTTCACTGCTGTCATTTAACATCCACGCAAGTGTCTACAGCCTGTTTTTAAACTCCAATGCCTGCCACATTTGTCATGTACACACCAGTAGGATGTAGGAGGGTGCAGAATAAAAGTCAGCACACTGGGGCTCTTGAAGTCTTGAAGCTTCTGGGAATCATGTAGTATTTTTTTTACTCAGGTCCAGCATGAAGAGAGGTTGATCCAGATAGGCCCAATATCAGAAAAACATGGCAAACTATGTTTTAAAATAAATTATCCAATTCTATCAAAAACCAAAACTCCTCTCTCCAAATGTGGCTGGATGGTGTGAAATCAACAATCCAGCAAGACATTAAGATAAAATCATTCCAAAAATTAACTATTTGTGATCCAATTGTGTTTAAGGAAAATTTTTCTGGACTCCATAGGATTTGTTCACAAGGATCATGAGACAACATAACACTATCATTTCACTAGATGGAAACGCCAAATAGAAAGCTTGCACATTTATTCCAGAAGCATCAGTTTCGCGTATTCCATCATGCCACAGTTCAAAAGGCTACTTAATATGAGGATTTTAAATACATTTTCAAAGGGCTCAGGAGGAACCATTACAGTTGAAGGCCTGGTCTCTCCAATTCCAACACAACTGAGAAACCCTGAGATGTTGTCAGGCCTCACATGGAAACTAAGCAGAGTTCACCCCACACCACAAAACTGGGGTGCACTTCTGCTCCAACATGACAGCTCATCTGGTCACTGTGGGAAAGATTTTTTTGGCATTAGATGCTGAGCATGAGAGGTGAGATTTCACGATTGTCAAGGGAAGTAAAAGAGGGTCACCCATCCATTAGACAAGGAGGAGATATGACAGAGACTAAAATGCAGGTAAAACAAGGAACTGAGTCCTAGTTTACATATTGCAGTTTGGTTCAGAAGGAGGCAGCAAATCTGGACTACCTGGTTCAGAGCCTGCAAAGAGTGCAACAAGGTTCAGGGGTGTGTGCATGGGAGCACCTGGAGCCACATACCCTGAGGATACTTGGCCATTGCCCAGAATCAGGGACTCTGGAGCCTTAAGTCCTTTCCCTGAGTAGAAGAAATATGGTGTTAACTGGTCTGATCTTCATCCCCCACAAAAGCACATCTCTGTCAGAGGGGCTAATCTATGACATCTGACAGCTCTTGTAGAGCATCTAGAAGGCAGTCTGTAACAGTTTTACCAGCAGGTGATGGCGGGAGCCAGGTTCTGTTGTCACCATGGCAGCTGTAGTGGTAGCTTTAAGAGTCTAGGTGGGACAAATTATGGCATCAGAGGGCAATGGTTATGACCCTGGCTGGGGAGGCAAAGGTAGCTGTCACTGGAGCCAATCCAGAGTATGACAGCTTTTGTGTGGATCTGAGGCAAAAGCGGACTACTACCAGCAGGGGGCAGTGTCTGCTCGGTTTTCTGCAGTTAGGTACAGGAGACAGGTGCAGCATGGCCTTTGGTGATGGCTATTGTGGTGTCATGATGTAGCCACGGAGGTGAAGGCTATTGTGCCAGGATGTGGCCACAGAGGTGAAGGCCAGGTCTCTCCAACTCCAACACAACTGAGAAAACCTGGAATGTCATTAGACCTCACGGGGAAACAAAGCAGTTAACCCCACACCATAAAACTGGGGCTCAGGAGGATGAGGTGGCATTAGCATAAACAATGACATTTCTGGGGACACTGGGCTCTTAGAGAGGGTAAACTTTATTGGCTAAAATTTTCACCTAACCAACCAAATTTGCTTTCTCTTTTGTACATGGAGAGTCTTTCCTTTACAATATCTCGCAGGTCAAAAAGTAAAACTAACTTTGTGTATTTTACTTTATTGGACTTACCTTGCAAGGGTGATTTTACTGGACAGCAATATTTATGTTTCAGCAAATAACTTTTGATTCTAATATAAGCTATTTAGGCATTAAAGTTAAATGAGGAAAGAAGGAAGGGAGGGAGGTGCTGGGATCAATAAAGAGGAAGCTTAGTTTAGATATGCAAAGCCTCGGCAGGGGAAAAACAATAACCCAGGCAACTGGAAAACTAGCCGCCATCCACCCAGCAAGGAAAACCTTGGCAGGGAGTTTTTTATTCCCTGCTGAGACTCAGGAAGAAGCTTAGAAGCTAGTTAACTTAATCCTTTTAAATGAAAATCGCTTTACAAACAATGATTGTTAGAATGGCAGATTTACTTCTTGTATTTTTCTGTGAATGATTTCCTTATGTAATGACAATAAATACACAAGTAGTCAGTGACTGGGAGTAGCTATTTGGGGTGATGGATCCCCTTTAGTGTAACCTCTGATCCCGCTTTCTTTCTATTTTGGTCTGCATCTTTATTTCTATTTCTCAATCACTTGCAGTCCCTCCCTTCAGCCCTCACCACAGAAATCAAACTGTATAGGGAGGGAGGGAACAAGGGAGTGAGGGAGGAACCAAACACATAACCTGGAATGTCACCTAATAAAACACAGCCTTGTGTGTTAAACAGAATGTTCACATTGAAACTTTCCTAGAGTGGAACTTCTGGTTCCTGAATTTGATGTAGTCATAAAATACTGTCCTCACTTAGTATCTGCTATTTTTAGAAAATGTAATATATTCACAAGCTTTAGGCTCCTACAAAACAGAACAATAAAAATTCAATTGTGCGATCACTGCAATATTAAGTCAACTGAAACATCACTCAAAATCATAGAGCTGACTAGCAAATAATAAAAGATAACATTGTAACATACTGTCAAAACCACAGCAGCTATTTAAGTATTATTACCCCCAGGAAAGATTCCTTTCTGATTGCAGGGGCATGAGAAGCCTTCACAAACACAGAATTAGGACTGCAAAGTAGTCTACCACTGTGAGGGTGGGAGTTTCCATATGTTGTAGTCGCTAGTCTCAAATCTTCCTTTATGCTAATGGACTATCAAACCCATCTTCATTCCAATAAATTGTGTGAGAGGTGTTCCAGGGACACTCAGATTCACTTCAACAGCTTGTGATTATAAGACTCTATCTTTGCTCCAAGTCCTAGCTTTTGTAGAAGTGCTTAGCCCTATGTTTGAAGATAGTTGGAGGAAAAAAATGTAATAAAGCAGCATTGCCACCTTCAAGGTAAACCAAAATGCACAGGTGTTTAAATGAGAAGGCAGAAATGCCAGACTTTCACTGTTCAATGACAACTACTGAGTACAGATCTTCTCTGGAGACAGTCTTTGGAAATGGAAATTGCTTGATTATAGCTTGCTTGATTGTTTACAGGGATCAACAAAGCAAAACTACAGCAGTTCTCTAAGATTCTCTCAAGAGATAGTCAAGTATTGAACTCAGAATCTCAGATAAAGCCTATTACAATGTGATAGTTAGCAAGGTGCATCATTATTGTAAATGCAATGGGACAGTTAAAACCAAAGGGTAGAGTCATGGCTATTTGATGCAGCCTTGGATTCTTCTGAAGTTGGGAGTACCATTTGGAATGGGTTGCCCTTTGTTGCTGTATGCCTGTGAAAGTCCCAAATAACTGAAGTCTGAGTGAATTCAAAATACTGTTTTACTTAGAGGAGTTTAAGGCTCATGTTAGGAGGGTAATATGAAGCATTGTGGTGAAACAGGAAAGAAGTTAAAGTACAATGTATCCAGTATTAAGGCCATGGCCCAGGACATAGATGAGCAAACTCTACTGAAAGAAGTCAGCTGGCAGAATCATCTTAGTGTATGTCAAATACATTTCCTGTGTCCTCTTCCAGAATCGGTGTCACCAAAAGAGGTTTACTGTGCCCTTGACATATGTTTCTGATTTGAAAAAGTCCTGATTCTAACTTTAAAGTGCAGATTGAGTGAGCAAAGTATGAACGGGTGCAGAGAGTTAAAAAAATTTCTCAAATATATTGTATTCTGAATTAAGGTGAGCATCACAGCAAATCCACATCTGTATAAATTAAATTAGGTGCATTGACATATCTGTACTTCCTACATTAGAGAAACGTAATTTGGCCATGCTACCTTTAAATTCTTAGTTGTTTTTTGTCATAATTATTTTTACATATGTATGTATGTATCATCCACATATCTATATATGCATCTAACTATCTATATACCTATTTATCTGTTATCCATCTCCATCTTCTGTCCCTCGGACTTGGACCTGTTTCACATCCTGAAACTTTTCTTGCAGAATATCAGGAGTCACAAATGCTCCCTTGAAATTGAAATAGATTTTTATCCAATGAAAAAAACTGTGTGTCAGAGTTCAGCCTTTCCTCCGTGGGTTTCTGAGTGTTGAAATACTTTTGAGTCTTTTTCATTTGGAATACTGGGAAATCTCTTTCAAGAAAGGAGGATTTTACCCATACAGCTTCAACATTGAGGACAGACATGGGGAGACAATTAAGTAAATAGGATTTTCAAGAAGATGGGGCCAAGATTATAAACTGTCTCTCTTAGAGTCTGATAATAATTCCAGTCATTCCAAACCCAAAATCTTCTAGGACCCAAAGCATCATTCCCCAATGTAGAATGGAGTGAGAGAGGAAGAAACGAAGGAAGAAGAAAGGAAAAGGGAAAGAAAGAAAAAGAGGAAGGAGGAATGTGAGTGTATCCCGTTGGTAACATGAGCGATGGAACCACGGGCACAGGCTGAAGCACAGCACCAGGTGAAGATCTGGGCTCTCTGCTGGTTGAAGATGTACCAGCTGATGTGGGTTAAACGTTCTGCCTCCTCCCTGATCCCAGTCTTAGTACGCACAGGAGGCTCTGCTGAGAGGAGACTCTTGTGGGGAAGACTGGAAGCTGATGTGATGTGACATCCTTTGGTGGGTGACAGGCAGTGCAGGCTCTGCTGACAGGTGTGCAGAGCTCAGATGGAGACATCACAGGGTAATGCACCAGAAAGTGTGGCCTCCTTTTGTGGCCCTCTCTGAGAGTCCATTGTGTCCAGAAATGCCATTAGGTACCCCAGCACCACCCCACCTCATCTTCCCCAGACACTGTCATAGAGACAACACACTGATGTGACAATAGCCATCACCAAGGACCATGCAGCACCTGCTGCTGTTACCATGGCTGCAGGAGCACCCAGCTGTTACTGTCACCTACCAGTACGAGTCCACTACTGCACCCATCTCTTAGCTACACCACAAATAATGTAAGATATCCTGGATTGGCTCCAGTGACAGGCGAGTACTTTGGTGGGTGAAGCAGATCCGTGCAGAGCAGGTCCACCCAAAAATGGCATGAAGGACACGTGAGCCCCTGATTCTGGGCAACAACTAAGCATCCTCTCAGCAGGTATTCAGGCACTCCATACCCTCATCTCCAGAACTGGCCTAATATCTTGTAACTCTTTCTCTGGTCTGTAACCCAAGAAGTTCAGATATCCAGCAATGTCGTGGAGTATTTGTGGTGCATGCACATTGTTTTCCTCATCACCTACTTTGGGGTGCCGGAATACCTTCTACTTAACTGATGGAGCAATGGTCTTCTTTGCCTTTCCCTACCCTGAGACTGTTCAGGCCCTGCCCAGGTATCTGAAGCCCATTCAACTTTCCCACAGTGACCAGATAAGAGGTGCCATTGCCTACTCCATGGCCACTGCCACCGAAGCTTCCCCAGCCCGGGTGATATCCACAGCCTCCTGACACCACAATAGGCACCACTGAAGCCCTTAAATCAACCACTTCTGCTGCCATAGTGACAACAGCACCTGGCTGCTACTGCCACATGCTGGAAAATCCATAACTGCTACCTCCTCCGTCTTTTAGATCCTCCACAACAGGTGTCAAATATGCTGGATTGACCCCTCTGATAGCTATGAGCTGGATAGGGGACAGAGATCATGTCAAGTAACATGCCACATCTCTGCTACCCAGGGAAACGATTTAGGGCACTTGAAGCCCTGGTTTTGAGCAACGTTCAAGCATCCTCCCTGCATGTGGTTCCATGTGCTCCCAAGCCCACACACCCAAACCCGAACTAACATCTTGGTGCTCCCTAACCTGGTTCTGGACCAGGTAAGTTAGATTCCAAGCCTCCTTACTAGCTAAGTTACATTGTGTAAACAAGAACTCATTTTCCTTGATCACTTGTCTGAAATATCTCCTCTTTGTCTAATGGTTGAGTGTGCCTCCTTTACTTTCCTCAAAACCCTGAAATCTTGCCTCTCACCTTACACCTCCAACCACCACAAAACTTCCCCACACTGATTAGATGAGCTGTCACATTGGAGCACAATCTTCCTGCCCCATTTTATGGTTGGGGGTTAGCTCTGCTTAGTGTCCATTTGAGGACTGAATACATCTCAGGGACTACCAATTCTGTTGGAATTGGAGAGACCATGCCTTCAACTGTGATGGTTCCTTCTGAGTGCTTTGAATACCAAATAGCTTTGTGAACTGTGGCATGATGGATTATTTGACACTGATTCAATGATGCTTCTGATAAAATGAACAAGTGATATATTTTGGGTTTCCTTTCAATGCAAGAATATTGTACTGCATTGTCTTATGATTCTCTTAGAGAAATCCTATGGAGTCCAAACCAATTATCCTAGAAAGCAAAATTGGACTGCAATTAATTAGTGTCAATGAATGATATTTTTTGCGTCTTACTGGGTGATCTATTGATTTCATAGCATTTAAGCACTTTTGGAAAAACTGATTTTTTGCTTTTGATGAATTGGGTTATTTATTGTGAAACCTAGTTTTCAGTGCTTTCTGATATCTTTGGTATCTGTGGGTTGTTATATGGGTAGAGGGACAGAGATTTGAGATATAGTAAGGACAGCACAATGCATATTTTTAACTCATCGTTGTTTTAGGGATTCACTGCAAAATTCATTTAGTTTTCCAGTATGTTTGAAAACTTTTATAATCAATGTTGGGGAAAACATCAGCTATAATGGAAAATGAAAACAAGAAATGTTTTCTTATTTTACCTTCTGGTCAGTCTATAGGTAGATATACTTAACTGTCAATAAAATTTGTGTGTATGTGTGTGTATTGCGAATCTGAGAAAAACTTTCACTCTTTAGTAAAGTCTCTGAGTCTCATTAGGTTCAAAGCACATGTGAGTTTACTAGGGTAATTTGTAGTCTTCATTGTCTACATAAAGTGAAAGGACTTCTTGTCTAATAGGGGACCAAATGTTTTAGAATTAGTGATTCATCCGAAGTTTGTATTTGATGCAAATGAAGTTATATAGTTTATGAATGCATTTCACAATGAAGCTCCTCCATGTTTTTTTTAATTTAAGAGCTAAGAAATGTTTTTATGCTCTATAATGACACAAGATCATTTTGACCACTACAAATCCATTACTGGAAGGCAAGGATTTGTTCAGGAAAACGGTCATTATTTATGATCATGTAGACATCAATAAATTAACTGCTAACATGCTGAAGAGTGTCTGAAGCACTGAATGTCTCTGGGTCAATGAAACATTTCAATTTTCAAAGTCAAGCATTGAAATTAAATGCCATGGATTCAATATATCTTTCTAAATTCCCTCATTATAATGACAGTGTCACCATGGCAGATAATGTTTAATTCTCTCAGATAATAGTGATGTCAGAGACTGTTGAATAAACACTAGATGATTTTAACAAATAAAATCTTTGAATTTTTCTTTTCATTTCACACACTACATTCATTTTAAATGATCAAACAAGTGGATATTACAGAATATTTCTGTGTCCAGTGTATGGTGAAATGTAAGAGAAGTAAAAAACACACAGTTTGGCCTTCCAGGATCTTGCAAATTCATTTTAAAAATTAGTGAATGACAGTGATAAAATATAAAATAATATTATTGAGTGTAGTGCACATTATAGATGTTTATTATTGGAGGGACACAGAAAATATATCATTGATATATTTGCTTTAAACTCTCCTGACAGTTATCAAGAATGGCATTACTGACTTCCTAAGGTTAAATCTGCATAGCACTAGGAAAGTCTCAAAACTCATTCAAGAAGATTAATATGGATTAATTCAATATAACTTGGGATGGACATGGGACAGCTCTAAGGCAGTAGAATTCTGGGCTAACAGGGCATGCCCTGAAATATATAATAGTGTAATATGTTATTTCAATAAAACCAATTAAACCAAAAAAGATAAAATCATATACTTATATGTATATAAATGTAATATGTATATGATAAACCAAAAGATATCTCATTATAAATATGTCCATTTTCCCTGAGAATGGTCTGGACAGAATCTACAGCTAACTGTTCACTCATGTATATTAGAACTGTCTTTTGGCTAGGCATTAAAAATTCTGGTTCAGTTTATATGACTTATTTAAATCTGATTACTTTTTTTCCAGTTCATTTTCTCAGAATTATTGCAGCCTTTCCCTTTGTCTATCAGCTATTGTTGCATAATGAATTACTCCAGAACTCAGTGGTTTAAAAGAATAATATAAAATTTCAGAAAAGCATAGTAGTTGAATTGTCGTGTTTCCTTTACATAAATCTTTTAATAAATTAGAGAAATATCCATAATTTGGAAACTTAAAATCATCTTTTAAAATTTATCATTGCTATGTCTCTGTCTTTGTTGTGAATTGAACATATATGACATCTTAATGATTTTAAATGTAGTATATTTGCTTATTTACTCTTATTTACTGTTTTAAAAAGACAACACTTGTATCCCTGTGGCTCTGTGGTTAAGATGCAGGCCATATAAACCCCAAGGAAGCAGGTTCAAGATCCAGGGTCAGTGGAAGGAAAAACAGAACAAAGAACCACGGCTACAAGCCCCAGAGGGAGTCAGGTATGCGAAGCCCCACATCACCAGAGACTGAATTACAGTTTTCTCTCCCAGAAATGGACCTTAAACCAGTCAATCAGAAACTGTTGATTAAGAGTGGGTAGATAACCTGACATCCCCTAAAGGAAAGCAGTCTTGCAAGAGCCAATTTTGTTTTTCATTTAACATTATGTCCTTAGTCTGGCTGCTCTCTGGATTTGAAAGTTTTGTTTATTTTTTATTTTGAACAACTCCAGGGAACTCCTTCCTATCTGCTAGATCACACGCTGACTTATTTTAGTGACATTTTGATCAAATACACTCAATTTTTAAAAATATTTCTCAGCTTATCTCTTAACAGTACATTTGAGAATATTCACAATACAATGCTGGTTTTTAATACATATTTGTCCTACCATCCTTCAAATAAGGACTTGCAAATCTGACAACTGCACATAATGACCAAAGTAACTCTTGGTATACATTTAAACTGCAATTTAGAATAAAGAGTTCAATTTTTCATTGATTCTTATTGAAATGAATTAGCAAAGAAAAAAAACAAAACACAAACAAATCCAATGTGATTAAAAATGGTAGAGGTTCTGAACAGGTGTTTTTCCAAAGGGGACACAAAAGGTGCTGACATCACTAATCATCAGGAAAATGCAAATCAAAATCACAAACGTATCATTTCACACCTGTTAGAATGGTTATTATTAAAAAGACAAATAATAACAAATACAGAATAGGATGTGGAGAAAAGAGAACTCTCGGGCATGGATGGTGAAGAGGCAAATTAGGGCATTTACTATGGAAAAAGTTGCTTTAAAAATGATAATAAAACTGCATATGATCTAGTAAATCTGCTACAGGTTATATAGCTGAAGAAAATAAAAACACTAAATGAAAAATGTTATATATCCCTATGTTAACTGCAGCATTACCTATGTAGAAGCAAAACCACATCCCCAGCTTCTAATTGCCATCGGCCAGCTGTAAAATGCATGGAACTATCATGCGCCCTGTAGTCTGGGCGGCTGTAATGTCGCAAAACAGCAGAATAAGTTACCAGCCAGATAAACGTACTTTCTTTTATTCTGTGTGTAATGGCAATAAATATGCATGGAGTCAGATATTTGGGGTGACAGCCCAGAAAAAGATGACTTCACCCCCTGACCCCACTTTCATTCTGGTTTAGTCTTTTCCTCAATCTTTGAATGGCCTCCCTTCTTCTAGCCCTGCTTCTATGATTTGAGCCTGACATTTATCTATGTACATGTATAACAATATACACATATGTATGCATAGCATATATTTATCTAAATATTAGATATTTCATTTTTGAATTTTCTCCTGAAACATCATTAACTTCAGGATTATCTAAATAACATTTCTAGTTTACCTTCCATACCATAATATAACAACTCATATTTTTCCAGCACTCATTTAAATATTATCCACTTTATCCATTTTAGGATTTAAGAGGAAACAATACTTTAGGTTGACCTTAAGAACTTCCAAACCAACACTCTGAATAAAAATCTTTTACTACAACAAGCACTTTCATTTTCTTCTCTTTCCAAGTGTTTCCTTCACTGGTGTACTTCAACCCCATTTTTATCCCTCTGGATCTCTTTATTCTGGGAACACATTATGAGTTTATCATAGTACTGCTAGTTATGAGTATGACTTCTTCCTTTTTCTATTACTACTGCTTTTATGGATGAAACACACGCCAGCACAGGAGGTGCTTAGTCATGTGTAAGTCAACTGTAAGCTTCACTAAAGGGAAGATGTGTACCTTGTTCAGTGTTTCATCTCCTTCTCTAAGTACAGTGCCTAACAAACAATGGAAGTTCAACAGGTGTTTGATGAATGAATAACTACAGAAATGGATTCATATTTTAAATTTTGACATTCCATTTTCAGGGGAACTAAAGATCATATCCAAAAAGCATGGAAGTTTTCCTGATAGAAACCTTAGTAGTCTATGTTGCCTATTATATCCAATGTTTCTGTGTAAATTTCAATATTCTAAAAAAGTGAATTTGCCTCAATTTAAATGTTAAGATTTTATATTATTGATTAAGCTTTTAAGTAAAATATCACACATTACCCTTTGTTACAGAGGTAAAAATCTTTAAAATTCTTGAAACCACATCACAATTATATCTTAACTTTATCACCAAGATCAGTCTATCAAAACATTATGAAGAGCAGATCAGATCCTCTCTCGCTTATTCAAGTTTTTCTTCCAAGAGTTAGCTCTAGTAATTTATGATATGAAATGGATAAAAATAAGATCACTTCTAAAATTGTCCTGGTGCTTGCAGGTGATGTAATCTCTTTCATTATCCTTCCGACTTTGAATTTTATCTGATTTTATAAATATTTTTTACTGAGCTTTGCATAAAGGAGAAGAAAAACACTCAGGGGAATCAGACACGTCTCCCAGAGATAAAGAATTTGCTAGGTAGACAGGGCGACACACATACTAAGTTTTAATACAAATAAACTAAAGGCAGTACAAAGGTTATTCACTCTTTTCTTCCTTTCAAATAAAAATCTAAAGAAAAAGCGATGTTTATAATTTTGAAACAGAACTATATTAATTCAAAGATAAGGTAGTATGTTCACTTAACAACAAAAATAATCATTACCTACATTTGTGCTGAAAATTTCTTTTCCATGTCACCGATAATTTGTTGTTACTTGAGTTTTTAAAAATCAAAATGTTAGATTAACTTTTTAAAGTAAAGCATCAAACTGTAGCTTATGTCTTTCTTTAGACATATGATGGATGAATTTTCTGTAATAATTCTGCCAAGTGCAAACTTTCTATTTTATTTAATTATTACAACTATTTTTGCTTATGCTGGTTTCTTTTATTCATTGGTTGATTTTTCCCATTTGTTTTGAGGTACATGACACCAAACACTGCATACATTTTACAGCATGAAAGGTTTTTTTCTTTGTCACCACTTCATGGTGCAGCAGGCACAGGGGCCAGCTCATGTTTCCCATGTCTACCTTCTCACCTCCAAGTGCCACAACCTCCATCTGATGTCAAGGACGAGTCCATTAAGAGCTATTTTCCTTTTTTCCTGTGTGCAGCAGTTGGGCTCATCTAAATTGAGTCTCAAGAATTGATGCTTGATTCTTGGTCATGGTGAGGAACACTGATAGTGGAGGACCCACTATAGGGGGAGGAAGAGTGCCAGAATTACAGAGGCCACCCCTAATTCATGAGTCCCACCACTGGGGAAGGGGGGTGTAAGAGCAGAGACATGTGTTACTATGTCACTATATCAGGAACTTGAGGTTGTCCTGGTGGTGGAGCACAACCACTGGAAGGTTTTTTTAAGCTCAAAAGGGAAGATGCACTGGAATGCATGGAACTGGAATGAAACTGGAATGAAGTGGCCACCAGAGTGAGTGAAGCTCTAGGGAACTGTTAGCCAGATTCATATCCTCCTGAGAAGGTATGACAGCATCAATGTCCTCCAAAATATGGAGTTAAGGCAGTGACAAGGAACCTTGTAGTGTAGGTGCCTTTAGGCCAAGGTCCCAGATACAGAAACCAGAGAGCAAAATGAATAATGCTGGTAAGGAGAAGCTGGGATGACCTACTCGCCCAGGACACCAACAAGAGCTGCTCCCTCAGTGCTCTGGCTGAGGCCAGAGTCAGTCATGGTATCCCAGCTTGTCTGTACCATTGTACCCTTCCCAATGCTTCCTCCAGGTCCCTGAATACTGTGGGGTATTCCTGTCAGAACATGTCTGCCTCTGGTTGTGTAAACCACAAGATTAGGCTGCTCAACTGGCTACTGGATATGAAATCTGGGCCAGTGCCTTCAGAGCCCATGGTATCCAGCACAAGATGTAGGCCATTGAGGCCACCATTTCAGCCCTGTCACCGTCACGAATGCCTTCCTCAATTCTACAGTCGTCTCCCCAAATCCCCAGTTGCTGTGCCAGATATCTTCCAGACACGACTTTCCCAAGAGGTTGCCACATGGCCCTAGTGCCTATTAATATTCTTACCCAAGTGCATAATCATGCTCTTTATATTTAAAGGGATTTGACAAGTTTCCAGAGTGAAAATAAGCTCAGATTTGTGACTCAAACAAGCTTTCATTACAGTTAAAGGCAGTGCCTAATTCACGTCATTTGTTTAATTGCCTAATTTTTCTCTACTTATCATGTACTAAACATAGGTTTTAAAAAATCTTTTACATAATCCTTTGGTGTGATTTCTTGAATTGGTGAGGCAAAATGTTTCTTTAAAGTCCTTCAATGAATTCAGTGTAAGAATAGGAGTGGGAAGCCTGTTGGAGCAGTGGCTGCATGTAGTCCTCGTTCCAGGCTCCATAACCAGGACTGGTAGGGACAATCGAAATGAAAACTTCAATGAAATAAATAAATTGCTGCTTTTGAAAAATAATAGGAGTAATTTCATTTGGAGTTGGATTGTAGCTAGTGTCTTATTTATCTACTGATAATTTAAGCTGATAGGGAAGATGATGATCAAAGTCATCACACCCAGAGATTCTGTCAATACACAGGGATCCCTCAGTTTTAATAAGCTCCCAAGTGATGTCATTGTTGATATCCCATTAAGATGCTAATGTCTGCTAGATGGCAGGACAATCATTTGAGAGAAAGTCTTTAGTAATTGTTCATAGACTCATCCCTAGAGGTAAGACTGTTATGTGGGTTTTATGGAAAATACAAAACAGGGAGGCATGTGGAAGGAGATCAATAGTTAGATATGCTAGGTAACCATCATTCATCAAAAAGAATGATAACTTTTCACTCATTAACTTCATTTTGTGCATTTCCCAAGAGGGTAATAAGGGTAAGGTTTCCAAATTTTTGTTTCTCATAAGCATGCTAGGCATTTAAAATTCACTTTTTTCAGTACATAAATATTTTCTTTAGGATATAGGATCTGAATCTTAGGGGTTGTAAATAAGAAAATCACCTGTCATGAAT
Organism: Solenodon paradoxus; assembly: GCA_004363575.1. Classification (NCBI taxonomy): domain Eukaryota; kingdom Metazoa; phylum Chordata; class Mammalia; order Eulipotyphla; family Solenodontidae; genus Solenodon; species Solenodon paradoxus. The sequence continues at coordinate 447,613 of RJWH01000638.1, read as the reverse complement.
CACATAATATGGGAAACTGAAGATGTTTTTCATTTGATTGATTTATATATGGGTAGATACAGCCATTTTTCTTCCACATTGGGTGGATTCTATTTTGTTTTTCAAATCAGAATATACAACAAATCATATTTTAGTAACTGCAATATCCCACAAATGGAAGCCCAGTCTCCAAAGATGACTAGCGATGATGGATTTTCTAGTAAATGATGTGATTATCTAGAAAAGAATACATATTTCTTAAGTATAGCCCAGAAATTTCAACATATTTGTAATAAAAGGCTATTCTAAGTATAAAAAGGGAACAGCACATTTCAGTTAGAGCACAGTGTTTCATGAGAGGAGCTACCAATTCAACTTATTATTAACCTTAATGAGACAAGTTAACATTTATTCAGAATTACCAGGAAGTATCTTTACATTAATTCTTTTATTTCTTGGAAAAACCCAATGAAAACAATGTCATTTTATATCATTTTGAAGATGAGGAAACTGAAGAGAATTTAATCAACAATGTCAAAAACTAGTAAAATAAACCTTCTTTGATCAAAAAAGATCAACCTATTTCAAATGTTTATGATTTTCATTATTATAAGAATGTGGAACTCTCAATGTATTTTAGTAAGGTCACTTTGTGATTTGTTGTGTTTTATTTCCTATACATTTTATTATTTCATATAACAATTTCTCTAGTATTCATAGACATGAATACAGCAATTTATATTTACAGTCAAAATTTAGGTCAATTTTAAGATTCAATCATGAGGCATACACTGCACCTAGTATAGGAAATGTCTGTAGATGGAATGATGCGGCTGTTTGTTTTGTTTTTATGCAGTGATGATGTCTGTGTCATCGACAGAAATAAGGATTCCTAAGACAGTGAAGTAAATACGCCAGATCAGAGTGGTATTCAACAATTTCCTCCACCGATATGTTGGCTTTCCTATAAACAGCCTAGATTTGCCTGAATTGTAATAAGTAAACACAGCTAGAGGTCACATAAGTAACAAGTGTTTAAGAGATTACTTATCCAATATCATTATTTTTATATAATCAACTGAAACTAGCATTCATTTCTTTTTCTTTAAGTTGTTTAACTGCCGCGGTCCAGCCGCAGCAGGATCTAAGGGGTCCTGAAGGTGGGTAAGGCGTCGGCGAGTGGGAGACAAAGGAATTCAGACTCGAGGCAGAGTGAATCTTTGTTCAGCCTTTATTGCAAGCAGGAAGGTTTTATATACTTTCTTTTTGCAGCTTTCAGTCTTAAGGTTACGTAAACGGAAAGCACAGACCCGCATAGTATTTTTTGTTTCTTAAGTAAATGAGTTACCTGACCTTTTGATAGTATCTTGCTTAAGGCAAGGTGTGAGACAAAAGAGAATTCCACAGACTTGCAAAAGGTTAGGAAGTTATTTATCAAATTCCTAAATACATACCAAGCTGAATTGAATCTGGCAGGCCCTTTTGTAATCTAGCAAGTTCTTGCTGTCCAGTTTTTGTGTTGGTCCTATTTTTATGAGCCTTTATAAGTTGTTCTAATAGTTTTAACTTTTTGTTTCCTATTGTGCATTCTGATTCCATTTTTGTCATAGGCACCTGTATATGGTAATGGGGGAACAGGCAATCGTCCTGCATTATTTTTTCCTCTTGATGGGTACCATGATTTTCCTTTAATCTTATAAGCTATTGTAAGGTGAGGGCAATGCTGTGGGAGGGGATCGGAATAGTTTTTCTTTGTTTTTAGATATAACCTACATCATTGATGGGCCAACTGTGTAAGTGGGTGGAGGCTGAAATAATTTCCCTTGTTATAGTTGATTTACTATATCTCCCACAGAGACAGTTGGGGATATTTTCTGAGTCAATTTCTTGGGTAATTTAAAAGTATATTGTTGGCCTTGCATAGAGAGAGTGGCATAGGTGGGTTTAATTTTTTCAGTACCATTTTGCCTGGTTGTAATAGTCCCATTTTTCAGAAAAATTCCCAGTCCTTCTCCCAGTAAGGAAATTGTTATTTTCATTATCATTTTGAATTAATCCCGCATATATGAATAAGCCAATACAGCAAATCATGATTCCACAAATCATGATTCACAGGAAAGTTCGGTTAAAGGCACCACGTCCTGTTCCAGGAAGAAGTCTACTTTGAAGCCCTTCTTCTTTCCAGCTGTTGACTTTGTCATTTAGCCAGGTTGGACATGGAAGTGGCATTTAATGTTTATCCATAAGGACTAAGTCTCAAATATTAAATTATAAAAAGGGAATAATTTATTCAGAAAGCTTTATAATAATGATTAGGCAAAATTATTCGTAGATTATACAATTATTTTCAACATTAGAGGAAGAAGAATGCTCAGAATTGGATTCCTAAAAATGCTGTGGAAACACTATGACCAACCTACACCATAGCTGTTTCATGAGTCAATGTAAATGCTACAGTTGATAATAAATAATGGGTATTTGTTGTTCTATTATAAACAAATATGACATTCTAAGATTCCCTTGCAGAAATAAATTTAAATAGGTATAAATATTTATGAAGAGATGAAGAATTCATTTCCAAGTTGGAGAAATTCATCATATGGGCTGAGAAACTGAGATCAAAATCTATATTTGTTGCTTTATAGATGTGGACATCAGTCAGTAATTGTACCTGTCTTCATTTGAAAAATAGAGATAAAATATTATAAACATGTGACATGTATATAGACTGCGTGAAAAATACCTATTAGTGAGTAATTTATGAAAACACTTTTGCTTAAGATATGTTTTTGAAAATCAAAATCATATCATATCATCTGCACCACCATGATGGCTGGAAAATATTGATAAATAAAGCATATTATAATATGCTATGGGTTTGGCCCTAGCATAATAAATGACTGCGTCAACTAGTGATGGCCAATATGAGGTCCACATACTTCCGCAATAATTAAAACTGGCAGAATATTTGACCAAGATCACCCTCTCCTTGTAAAAGCATTGGGTAATGATTAATCCCTTAGCTGTTTCAGAGCTTATTTTATAATTGGATCATATGAACGTTTTCTGAATTTAGACAATTTCTTTGTAGTCATAGATAGATGGTAGATAGATAAAGAGATATGTTTCAATTAGACAAATGTACATGTAAAAGTCTTAAAATATTTTAATATGATGGTAAAGCTGTGTTAAATCATTGTAATGTATATATTTCAAACAATTAGATCAGGATGTAACTACCTTGAATCCATGCACTTATGTTCTTTACATTTCTTTTTTCATGTAGTTCAACTCTCCATCTTCTATTCATTTCTATTTATTTTTTGGTTATTGGTTCAAGAAGTTCATACTGTTAAAAATTAAAGTAATTATAAATAAGATTTATAGATATCTAAATCAAATAAATATTCATTATATATATATAGTTTTTAATCTGTTTTAGTGATTACTGAGGCAGGGCATAGATTTTAAGAGCGCACAGAATACCCATTCTCTCTCAAATAAATAGCTCTTCTATTTCTAGCTATGCACATGACCACCTATCTAAAAGTCAGTAGTTCTTTTCTCTCTGACAGACAATGAGAAGTAAAAGGAAATGTTGATTGTAATTCCTAAATATTTCTAAAAAAGAGGTGGCATACAATCCCCACTTTCAGTTTATTTTCAAAATACAGATGTAGTGCCTGGGGCTCCAGAAGCTTGTATCATAGTAACATAGATCAAATTCTATGGTGTGCTTAACTTTTGCAACTCACTGTTTCCCAAATGTTTATCACAGATTTTTTTTAATCTTTGGAACTATGCTTATTAATGCCCTGAATTATTAGTATTTATTCTACACAATCTAGGTTTGAAAATGCTAATCTCTATTGCTGCACCTCTGAATTAGCATTTGGCATGAATTATCCATACCACCACCATGCATACATTAGCTGCTGGGGGAGAACTAGTTTTTGTCTCAGATCTTGGCAAAACCAGTACTTCTGGAATACTTTCCATTGTCATGTCTTAGTAAAAGTGATGGAGAAGTTATTTCTTTTTGATATGCAGATACTTGTTTGACTGAAATTAGAAAGTCTTTTGAAATTTTCTTGAATGTATAACAATAAATGGCCAAATGTCTGTTATGAGTTGATAAATTTCAGTATTATTTCAACATTGTATATGCTCCCCTAAATATTTCAGCAGACTCATCAATGTCACTGATTTTTATGATTGTTCATTTTTAACATTTTTTTTGGGGGGAGAAAAGCATCAGTAGTTTGGGTATGAATGAAAATTATGGGGCCCACTCTGTTGGCTTTGCAGCTGAGATGGCTGGAGTGTGGACCTGGTAAAGTTCAAGAATGCAATTCCTGAACCAAAAATAAAACAAATCTATAAATGAAGATGTTTCTTCTTCTACTCCCTTTATAAAAGTATGTAAACATAAAGAATTGAATTATGAGATGATTTCAAAAATACATTATAGTTGACAAGAATAGGTCAATTAATAAAACTATAATATGCAAAATATGCCTTATTTTACATTTAATTACACAACAATGTATTTAATTTTCACCATCGACAAAAAATCCCTAGTTTCTTTGTTTTTTTTTTAATTTTTTGGTATTTTATTGCAGTAACTTTGTTTTACAAATCAAAATAAACTCATTTGTAGGTTCCCCATCTGTGCATTTCCCCAATTCTCAGATATATGTCAACATACCCTGCTCATAACCCAAATGACAAAGTGTTCTTCATTTCCAGTGTTCTCTGCCACCATCGTTCCCACTCCCTGGTCCCATTTCCTACTGATGATTTCAGTTCTATTCCGGCTGTCCAACGGATGGTTTTGTTTGATCTATTCCTTTATTTTGCCTATTTCCAATCTACCTATGAGTGAGATCATCTGCTATCCATTTTTCTTCTTTTGGATTAATTCACTTAAAAAATTTCTCTCTAGGTCATCCATGTTGATTGAATCTTTTAAGAGCTGTATATATATGTGTGTGTGTGTACATATCTATATCTAATCAATATGTACATATACGACACTTTTATCCATTTGTCTGACTTTGCACACTTAGTTTCCAGTTCTAAGCTACTGTGAATAGGGGAGCAATGTACATGGGGGCATAAATCTCTGTAAATTAGTGACTTGTAACTTTTTAGGTAAATACATAGAAGTAGGATGATGGGATCATATGAGAATTTCTTATTGAACTTCTTAAGGAATCTTTCCACAAGGTTTACAAAATTTGCACTCCCAAAATAGAATAAAAGTGTTCCATTTTATCCACATCGACACCAACATTTCTTTCCAGACTTTTGGATAATAGTCTCTCAGTTGTAAGTTGAGATATCATTGTCATTTTGATTTTTAATTGCCTGATAGTGAATAGGAAGATCTTTTCATGTGCCTGTTGGCCACTTGTATATATCATCATCCAAAAACTGTTTCTCCAAAACTTCTTTCAATTTTTTTATTAGATTGTTTTTCTGTTTTGAGCTTTATGCGTTCTTTGTATACTTTGGATATTAAGCCCTTGTCAGAAATATTGAATGCATATAACTTCTCCCAGTTACTAGGTTGTATTTTTACTTTGGAAATGTTTTTGTTCACTGTCAATACCTTTTAAGTTTCATATAGTCCCAATTGATTATTTTGGATTTGCTTTCTTTGATGCTGGAGTTGAGTCCACAATGGCCTCCAACACTTATGGGATATCTTTCCTACATTTTCTTCCAAGAATTGTATGATTTCCAGTCTATATCTAACAGTTTAGTGCATTTTAGTTAATTTTTGTGAATGCTGATAGAGAGTGGTCTATGTTCATCTTTTTACATGTGACTATTCAGTTATCACAGCACTATCTATTGGAGAGTCTTTACTTTCTCCATCATATCCTTTTAGGTGCTCTGTCATAGTTTAACTTATTGTATGTGAGTGGGTGAGTCTCTGGTGACTTGGTTTGATTTCTCTGATCTGTGCCTTTTATTATTACAGTACCATACTCTTTTGATAACTATTGATTTTTGGTATAGCTCCATTTCTAAGAGTATATTCCCTCTGGATTCATTTATTTTTCTCAAAATTGCTTTGGCTATTTGTTTTTTTGTGGTTCCCTACAAATTTTAAGGTTTTTGCCTCATTTCACTGAAAGAGGCCCATGGAATTTTAAAGATGATTGCATTAAATCTGTATATGTCTTTTGGTAAGATGACTACTTTAACAATGTTGATTCTTTCCAACCATGAAAGGGAGGGTTATTTCAATTTCTTTGTATCCTCTCATTTCATTTAAGAAGGATTTATCATTTTCATTTTATACTTCTTTCACCACCTTTGCTAATTATATTCAAAGATATTTGATATACTCATACTTTAAACATTGTAATTTTCTTGATATTGTTTTCTTCTAGGATGTTGTTTGCATATAAAATTCAATGGATTTTTGTGCATTGATTATATAGCTTGTCACTTGACTGTTTTTTGACAGTTAGCTCATATATATATATATATATACATATATATATATATATACACACATTGTTATTGTTCTGATGAGGTTTTCCAATTCTTTCAGGCTCATCTTAGTACACTACATTTTTCTGAAAATCTGTTCAATGGCCTTGAGGTTGTAAATTTCATTGACAGTGTTGTTCATAGTAGTCTCTAATGATGTTTTATATTTCTGTGGTATCTGTTGCAACATCTCCCCTTTTCTTTCTGATACTAGTTAAGGGGGTTTTAACTATTTTATTTGTGATTCTAGCCAAATGTTTGCCATTTTATTTTTTAGAAGAGCCAATTTTTTGTTTCTTTGATCTTCACAATTGCCTTTTCTGTTTTCTGTATCATTTATTCCTGCACAATTTTTTTATTGTTCCCTTTCTTCTGATTTGTGACTTTGTTATTTTTTCTCTATTTTATATGTATTCTTAGATTTTTTGGGATCTTCTTGTCTTTAGGTAGGCTTGAATTGAAGCAAACTTCCTTCTTAGCACTGTTTGTGCTGCATCCAACACAATATGGTAGCTCATACCTTCATTCTATGTTTTCTCTATACATTTTCTATATTCCTCTTTGATTTCCTTTTTACTAAAAATTATTCAGAAGGAGTCTAGCTTCACAATCCAGGGATGGGAGAAAAATTCCAAAATCATAAAAATAATGAAAAAGGCAAAGCACAGGTCTAGATGCAGTACTGTTGAATACTGGATGAGGAAATGGGACTGGCTGATAGTCCACCAACATTGAAAGATATGAGAAAACCTACTCTATTAGCCATCACTTAGAGGAATTTTAAAAGTCAGAGTTCAAAAATGGCAATATAATTGATTTTGAATTATCTGAGGTAATGATCCCATATGACCTTAGTACTTACTTTGGCTGGAGAGCTAAGAATAATGTGCACATGAGTAGGTAAAATGCACTACAGTTGCAAAACCTGTTGGAGAAATCCTAATGGGGTCTACAGGTAGATTAATAGAATACTACAAAGATGGATGGAATACAAGGGAAAGTTGGGAATATAACTGGAATGTTGGAACAGATTTCATGTGAAATGGTTGTCTTCTTTAGTTGAATGTATTACGAGTATGGATAATATATTGAATTAGGCAGCATTTTCCTTACATAATTATAAAAAACACAGGGGTAAATGAAAGCCATAAAATTAAAATTCCCAAGTGACATGATCAAAATCTCTTTGTATCTATTGTGCCCAGTTTAGAAGTTAAATACAGTCTTATATTTTAGTGATTATACATAATCTTTCTTATATATGCCTTTCTTATATATGACTATCCTAATTTTTCTGTTGTATTGTAAATCAATACAAGAATACCACAATATTTTATTCTCATTATCTTTCTTACATCATCTGTTTTCCTTGCCTAGTACTTAATTCACCTTGTTTATACTTATTTTACAATTATTTTTGGTGACTCAGAATTTTTTAAATTATCCCTACATATATACCAATCTCTTAATGAATCATAGATTCTTAAGCATCACTTGCTCTTGTGGATTCAGTTTGTTTTTGTCTGAATCATATCCTTTAGTAGCTCTTTGAGCAAGGATACATGCATGGTGTTCTCTATCAATCTGAAATGAAACAGTGATACTCAGTCAATATCCTTTGAACTGAGTCCTGAAGCCTATGTAACTGTACTTTATCAAAGGTTCAAGGAAAAAATATACTTACAAGCTCAGATTAAAATTAACAAAGATAATAATATTGGTGTAAATTTATCTCACTTCTCAGAATCATCTACATAATATTCATCACACTTTCCTCTCTCAGTATTTCCAGAGAGAACAGAGCATGTAATCATGGGACAAAACAATCTGAATTTATCCTCATGAGACTTGCTGAAAACCCAGAGCAAGAGCTTATACTTTATACTGTGTTCCTCTGCATGTACGTTTTCATGGCCATGGGCAACCTGCTGATCATCCTGGCCATCAGTGTAGATTCCCACCTCCACACCCCCATGTACTTCTTCCTGGCCAATCTCTCCATAGTTGATTTTGGCCTAGCCACCAACACTGTCCCCAAGATGCTGGTGAACATCCAAACCAAGAGTAAGGTTATCTCCCATCCCTGCTGCCTGAATGTATTTTTTTCCATTTATTTGGCATCATTGACAGTGTCTTAATAGCTGTAATGGCTTACGACAGGTTTGTGGCCATCTGTCACCCCTGCACTACACCACCATCATGAGCTCACACCTCTGTGGTCTGCTAGCTGGTACACCATGGGTGTTGTCTTACTTCATCTCCCTCACACACATCCTCCTGATGGTGTGCCTTGTTTTCTGTGACAACAAGATTCCACACTATTTCTGTGACCTCACTCCCCTGCTCAGGTTGTCTTGCACAGACACCACCATGAACAAGATCTTCATGCTCATTGTTGCGGGAATTGTCATAGCCACGCCCTTCGTCTGCATACTGGCCTCTTACATCCGCAACTTCATGGCCATCTTGAAGATCCCCTCTGCAGTGGGTAGAAAGAAAGGCTTCTCCACCTGCAGCTCCCACCTGTCTGTGGTGCTCTCCTATATGGGACCACTATCGGGGTCTACCTGTGTCCATCATCTGTCCGCATGGCTGTGAAGGAGAAAGCCTCTGCAGTGTTGTATACCGCAGTCACGCCCATGCTGAACCCCTTTATCTACAGCCTGAGGAACAGAGACCTGAAGAGAGCTCTGAGGAATCTAATAAGCAAAAAATCACCTCATCTTCCTGACCACCCAGATACCTGTAAGTTTCCAGGCAGAATAATCTCAACATCTATGGTCTTGGGCAATAGTATAGAATGGCTTGGATAGAAGATCAGCTGCTTTGAAATTTGAATTGCTGAAGTGTAAAGGAAACATCAAGATAAACCTATGACTTTTTAATCAGATAGCAAGACCTCAAAGGGTCCTTGTGGTTATACCTCTTGCTATCTAACTAGAAAGTTTAACCCTACCAGATTGGATTTCAAAATCTACCTAACACTCAACAAATATTTATTGGGTTTGATGTTAGATGCTAATCATAGAGTGGAGATCAGGAAAGACAGGATCCCAATATTTTGGAGTTTATAGTCGAGTGTGGAATAGGATAGCAGACACATAATAAAATCACCATGAACGTGCAGAGGATAGGATGCAGTAGGAATACCCTACAGAAACTGGAGGGGAGAGTTGGGGATGGTTTTCTGGGAAATCTGATCCTACATGTCAAAGTGGGATTATGTATTGAGGCAAATGTGAGGGGAAAGTATGTCAGACAAAGACTACAGTATGGAAAATATCAGAGAGCAAGAGGAAGAGAGAAACAGGTGAACTGTGAAGTGAAAAATCCAGTAATAGTGAATAACTTGGGTAATGTCAGATAAAGAATGGATTGAGGACCAACTCAAGACTTTGGGCTTTCTCCAAAGAAACTGGAGCTCATTTGACTTCCAGGCACCAAGTCAGGGATCATGTGAATGAGACGCACACCCCCTTGCCCTCACCCCTACCATATCTCTTCTGTAGGAGCAAAGTGGCGAATGCTAGAAGAAAATTGTGGATGGCACAGAAAGAGATTCTGATGATACACAAAGAGAATAAAGAAGTATCACTTGATGCCATATATCATCATACCCAAAAAGAAAAATACCAATCAGTTAAAGCATTCATCTCTAAATCTAAAGAAAGCTGAGGCATATCTCAGTTGCCATATAAGTAGCATATATTCATATAATTCATGTAAGTAGCATCACTGCTTATAAAATAATTAAGAGCTATACTGTGTCACATACCACATGACATTTCTTTTCTCTGTCTCACTTAGCCATTACAAACCCCATTTCTTATTTCAAGGACTAGTCCTAATATTCATATACAGATTAGGAGCAAACATGAAATGAGCAGTAACTTTTCATGGGCCAAAAATTTCAAAAGGTGCTAAGGATCTGAAATTATGTGAAGTAGAATGACTGAAGAAGTATACATCTGATGTTTTGATAATTTACTAGAACAGATTCCATAGAAAACAATATAGCAGTTCTTTAAAAAATTAAACATAGAATTATGTAAAATAGCAGACAATATTTTAAGGAAAGGTGCAGGCAAGAATGAAGAATAGGCAGGCAGGAAGAGTTGAAGAAGCAGCACTTTATTTAATGTAGGTGTTCAGTTTGATTGTTTTCCCCAGCATCGGGTCTCAAACTCAGGTCCTTGGGATGTATGCGGATTACATCCAGTGACCTTATTTGCTAGACTACCAGGGTGTGCCAGCAGTCACTTTGTGAGAGAAGGAACTCTAACATATAGGTTTATAGCAATTATTCACTATAGTTATGTGTAGAAGAAATTCAAGTGTCCATTGATGCTACAACATGAATTTTGAAGACATTATACTGACTAAAATGTCATGCACAAAAGTAAATACTTTGTGATTCCATGTCCTTTGGGCACAAAGCAAAGTTAAATTTATATGAAAGAAAGTACAGTGGTAGTTAAAAGGGCTGAAAGGAAGGACTAGTAGGAAGCTATTTTTAATGGATACAGAATCTCCTTTTGGGAGACGAAAAGTTATAGAAAAAATGGTGGTAATGGTTGCACAAATGTGAATCTTCTTAGTGCCTCTAAAGTTGTAAAATGTGTGTGTATATATATTTTTCCTCTGAGCAGTGGAAATGCAACTGGTTTTATGTTGTCTTTTGTGCCTTCCTGTATCTTCCAATTTTTCTTCAGTTAACATTTATTACTTTGGTAAAAAGATATTTAAAATACATATTTTATTATTGTTGTTGTTTTATTTAGATATTATTTCACAATACTGTATAAGTTTTAAATGTACATGTTCACACTTCTTGAAATATATGATAGCACATCATGCCCACCACCCAAAATTCTATTAATCCTTCACCACAATCCATTGAAACCATTTTACTCTTTGTTCCTACTCCTCACCCCTTACCTTCTGTTAGCATCAGTTCTGTTGTTAGAATCTAAAGGTTTGGTTTTTGTTTTGTTTTGTTCCTTTAGATTCCACATAAGAGTGGAAATATCCAATACTTGTCTTTATCCTTCTAATTCATTTCACTAAACATAATTCCTCTAGTTCCATCCATGTTGTCACAAATGTCAAGATTTTATATTTTTTATAGCTGAGTAATATTCCATTGAGCATATGCACCATAACTTTTTATCCACTCATAACTGTCAATAGACATTTAGGTTGTTTCCATATCCTGGCTAATGCTGCTATGACATATAGTGAATACATCCTTTCACATTTGTGTTTTAATATTCCTTTTATTGATACATGCTGAACACAGGTAGTTCCGTTTTTAAGTTTTTGAGTGGCCTCCATATTCTTTTCCAATTTCCATTTCCACCAATAGTGTGAGGGTTCTTTTTCTCCACACCCTCACTAACATGTTTCTAGTCTTTTTATTGACATATCATTAGTTTAATATATTATATAAATTTCAAGTTAATAGATTCACACCTCATTCAATGTGAGTAGCATGACATGTCCACCACCAGAGTCCAAGTACTATTCACATTATTAATTTGTAGTTCCTTCCTTTCCCCTCTCCTCTCTGGTAATCTTTGATATGGCTATTCTTGCAGGTATGAGGTGTTACCATTGTGGTGTAGCTATGTAATAAGTGATAATGAGCATTTTTTACATAACTGTTGGTAATTTGTATGTCTTCATTCAAAAAGGGTCTATTCACATATACTTCCTTATTTTTATTGGGTTGCTCATTTTCAGTTGTGGTGGTGGTGGAGGAGTACACATATCTTCTCCTTATCAGTAAGATTTCTTTTCCTTTTTTGACACTAAAAATAACATTTTTTTATAATTTCAAGCTCATAATAAACACCCAACTTTCCCAGTGCTACTCTACATTTTACCAAGTCCTATTGGAATTGAGCATATTAGATGTATGTTGTTTCTGGTGAGATTTCTGATCATCAGGAATCAAGACACAGTTGCCTCAAAGGTAGAAAAATTTGCGTCTGACAACCTCAAAACCAAGACATAACATATTTTACTTTTAAGGTAAAGTATAATGATTTTGCCATACCCTTCAATCCATAAAGTATTCAAGGGATGATCCATGTTAACTCAGTATAATTCTTCTCATACATAATTTACTTCAAGCAAGAAACTCTAACTGTAATTTTCAATGCACTTTGTATTATTTGAAAAGTATAACTCTATAAATTATCTTAAAAGAAAGAGCAAATTCCAGGTTATTTTTTAACAGAACACACAAAACCAGGCAAAGAAGTCTCCAAGAAATGATGGTGACCTTTCATTCTTCATCTTCTATGCACTAATTACATTTCTTTAAAATATATGAGATGTTTATTTTGATTACAGAAGCAATCCAAGTGTGAATAATTAAATGTATTATCTTTTAACATTCCCCCTTCCTTGGCCCTTCAAATAGAAAACAGTGCTAAATGTCTTTTCGTATTTGACACACTTGTTCCATTTATGTTTTTAAAGCACTCTAATTTGATCTTCTGAAATCCTTTCCAGAACTACACGTCATTCTGTTAAAGAAATCCTGCGAAAGGAGTCCTGTCAATATTGTAAATAGTATCCTAAAGGTAAGGATGGTAACGGGGTTGAAGGCAACTGAGATGGGTCTTCAGCAAAGCGAGGGTCATTGGGAAATTGTGCTGAGGCACATCTTGTCAACAAAATATTAGATTTTTCAAATAAAGTTTGGAGAATTCCACCCATGGTCACCAGTTCATTTCTTGTTGCCAATATGGCTCTTAATAAACCACTTGTGATGAAGCTCCAGGAGTCATCTTTTCCTCTGACTTGAGCCATACTGCAGTTAATCATGGAAACTATACCTCCACAAACTGCAAAGCTACCTCCCAACTATGGAGACCTAATTTTAATAGCTGTCAAATACCCTCTTAATCTGTGGTTGACACTCCCTGGAGAATTTAAAAAAACTTGGAGTGTTTGAAGTATATCACTACCCATTGTAAAAGCCCTACCAAAGTCATCCACAATTCACCAGGGGCAAGGTCTTGACTCCAAAGGCAGAAGCCATCTTTTTCTTCTTATTTTTTAATTTATTTTTATTTTTTAGAGGAAAGATTCAAGCATAAATGAAGGCAAGTATGGAGGAAGGCAAAAAGAGAGGGGAGGAAAAAGCATAGTACTTTGCATTTTATTTAGCTGTTCATCTTGGTTGTTTCTCCCAGCCCTCGGTCTTGATCCAGGGACCTTGGGATATATGTGAACTAAACAACTAGCCTGCCAGGGCACAGCCATTTTTTCTTTTCTTTTAGTTTTGGTTGTAGTACAGAATCATTTTTAAAGGAAAGATGTAGGAAGGAATGAAGATGAACAGGCAGACAGGCAGGAAGAAATAGGAGGAAGTGTTTTAATTGCATTGTAGTTGTTCAAACTGGTTGTTTCCCCCGGTCTCAGGACACAAAGGCAGGGCTATGTGGCCTGTGTCTTTTGGAGGTGACTGACCTATCCACTCCTCCACCAGGGTGTACCAATCTTTTTTTGATATTTTTTATCACTATATGGAAACTTTGTAGTTTGATCCCCAGTTGTTTATTTCTTCTTTCATTTCCCTTGATATTAGTAAGGTGGCCATGTGCTTAAATACCTTTCTGTAGTCAATATCATGGAGCATGTTGCCTATATTTTCCTCTTTCTATTTTATGATCAGATCTTACATCTAAGTCTTTAATTCATTTGAACTAATTTTTGTGAATGATGTCAGAAAGTGATCTACCTTCATTCTTTTGCAAGTGGCTTCCCAGTTTTTCCAACACCACTGAGTTGAAAATACTCTCCTTTTCCACTGTATGCAATTGACTCATTATAAATTAACTACCCATACAGATATATATGTATTTATGGGTTCTCAATTCACTTCCATTGATCTGTATGTTTTTATTCTAGTACTATGCAGTTTTGATTGCTACTTGTAATATAGTTTGAAGTCAGGGAGTATGATGCCTCTGTCTTCTGAGATTATATTTTTTGAAAGGCATTTTATTTTTAGGGACACACTGAAATTAAAGACTATATGGAATTTGACCTGAAACAATCCTGGGAAAGATGTCACAGTGCATAGAGAATAGAAGAAATGGGCCCTGAATTGGTAGAATGGATACTGAATGTTGAATATGTGGGGTTCTTTACATTACACTGAGGCATGTGGTAATTGCCAGTTTATTGGTCTAAAGTGGTAGAATACTGGCCATTTCAAATGGCTTAGCCTGTTATTGTTAATTCTGCTTCTGTCTGTGATTGAGCATTTACATAATAAATATGATTTTATCTGGCACTTCATGCATCTCTCAGTGTGATAGGTGTTGATTGAGTGGATGCATGATCCAAGAATCTGTCAGTGACCTGATTAAACTAAATTCCTAAAGAATACAAAGGTAGATATTCTCAATGATGCCACATGGGGAAATCACTCAGTGCCATTCAGTCAGGACCTCTCTTTATGTCTGCCCAAGATTCTACTTGTTGCGTTGGCCAAACTGGAAGGACACTAGGAAGTCAGTGTTATAGAGTTGCCCTTGTGATGTTAACTTGTTTTGAAAGCAGCCTTGTCTCTTGTGTGGCATCACTAGGTGTATGTAGGAGATGCTTTAGATTTTTTTCTTGGCTCTTTGGTGATAAGAACTGCTGGCTTCAACGAAAAATGCAAATTTCCCCATGAGAATCTCTATACCTTGGGAAGACAGAGTTTAGGAAACTAAAAGAGTTTGTTCCCTAAGGAGAGAGTGCAAATTCGGGCAACATACACCATGGCCTAACTTGCACCCTGAAGATCTAAAATAATCAATGTAGTCTCATATATGTTTCAGCCCCCATAAGAAACTGAACTATTCTGGGAATAGATGTGAAATTTGACAATTTGTCTAATAAGGAGATTTGGGAACTGATTTTTCATTGGCCCAGAAATTATAAATATTCCCTCAGTTCTACAATGTATCCTCTGGTCCAACTTTTCTTTTCTGGGTTAAGAACAGACCTAACTGCCCCAATGAGGTAGCCTTCTCTCTCTAAGCTCCAACTTCATTCTCATGTATCTTCCTGGAAACAGAATCAGCAACAAGAAAGGAACTGAGACAAGTGTGCCCCATGCTTCAGAGATGATAACAAGAACAGGCAAGCTAGTCCAGTAAATGGATTCGGAGAGCAGGGATAGTATGGGGGGAGAAAACGGCAGAGAGAGAATAGCCTCTGTGTTCTCAGAGATACTGAGATTGGGAGATTCTAAATCCAGCACTCAGCTCTCAGAACTGAGTCAATAGCAACATACTCATCCAGTCCAAGACAATACCATTGTGATGCCACCAAGATCTTTTCAAAGCCTATGACTTATAGCACAGCTGTTATCTGAACTTTCTTTTCCATCCCATTTGAGTATCTCAAAGAAGAGAGGCAGTCCCATCAAACATCTGTAGGTATGTTTGAGGGATTTTTTTCCATTTTGTCTTTTAAGACCTTGGAGATTCCTCCTCTTTCCAGGCTGAGAGACCCTAGAAACAATGATCTAGGGTTCCATAGGAATAGGAGGTATGCATTATTTGAGTAAAACCTCAACAAAATGACTTAGAGAATACAGGAATCACCAAGTTCCCAAGACTTCGACTTTTCCCAGCTGCTTTGAAGGCATGAAAAATGAAAGAGTCATTAGTTTAGGCATCCAGGACTGGAGAATGTGAGATGAGTTCATTTAGTCCACTTTAATTTAATCCACGGAGGACTCTGTTGCAGAGATTTTGAAGTTTGAATCTTTTAGTCAAAGTGTGATAGTATGCAGTAAAATATTGTCAGTGTCACAGAGGGATTTAACCTGTCATCTGATATCAAGTCATAGAGTAAGAAACCAACTTTGACAAGGCAGGTTGGCTAGAATTAGGTGGAAGAAAATAAAGGGGTCAAGAGATTCAAGAAAGATAATTCAGAGAGGCAGCACTGCTCAGTGGAAAGGCTGTGAGATTTGAACTCAGGTAGATATGCCTTTGGAATCAAGCTCACTATTTAATAGCTGTGGAAGCTTTACATCCCTTCACTCTGAGCCTCAATTATGTCTGCTTTGAAGGATAATTATATCCTTTGTCTCACAGTTTGTTATTAGTATATATTGTATCTGTGAAGTATCTATCACCATGCTTGACACATACAAGGAGCTTGTTAAAATAATATGAAATGTAAAGAAACACAGAGACAGGAAATGGCAGGGAAGGACAGATTGTGCAGAAGGACTGGCATATCAAGACGGATGTAAAACATAGTTTTAGGAGGACAGTAAAAATAAAGAAAAAAATATAGATTTGCGGTAGACTCATAATTATTAATGTGAAAGTGAGCATTTAGACTTTGTTCAATGGAGAATACAGGGATTTTAAGGGCTGCTGTGTAAATACCAGACTTTCTAAGATTCATTGCCTGATTCAGCTACATTTCCTGACTACTTAGTTATAAGCTCTCAGGGTAATTTTCTATTATTTCCATTTTTGCATAATTTATAAATGATTCCTGAGTCTGTCTCTGCCAGTCAAATGTGATTTCAGCCATTCATGTGCAGTTATTGAAATTGTAGAGATTAAGAATACAATCTCCAGCTTCATATAGTTTGATTTAGTTCTGCCACTATCTGTGAAACCCCATTTTATCTTATAATCTCCTTACATCGAAAACAGAACCAATTTCTTTGGAGTTTTGTGACTAATGGTTTGGTAAAGAATTCAGAACACGCTTGCATTTTAGGAGGCACTCAATAAAAGAGAAGTGTTATTAATTAATGCACATACTGAACAACTGTGTTTATCCCTTCTCTATCCCAGACAAGATGTTGAACACAAAAGCGAACAAAGGCGTACAATCCTGCGAAAGGACTCTCTAAAGGAGAAAAGGTTTTGCATATTTTAATGTCTTTGCTCCTATAGTTAAACTCAAATACTCAAACATTGTTTATAGAATAAGTGAGAGAATAAATAAGTAATTAACATGATGCAGTTGGAGGTATGAATCAGGAAAGTTAACTTGGAAGTGATTTCAGGATAATTTAGAGGAGGGAGAATAGATCATGAGAACTAGTTACATAGCATTGATGGATCTAGAGGGAGCTGTGCTTAGTGAAATAAGCTTAAAGAAGAACAGCAGGCATCATATGATTTTGCTCATATATGGTACATAGAGGAAGCAAACAAATGAAGCAAATCAGATAAAAAGATACTTTCAGTTATAAAGTCAAATGCAAGCCTCCCATAGGGAAAGGGAAGAGGGGCACAAGTTGGTTAAGTGGGGTTAGTAATATAACAAAGGATAGAATTAGAATGTTGGTGGAGAACTTAATGTATTTCATACAGATGTTGATTTACAGTGATGCGCACTTTAAGCCTGTAGAATGCTATAATGCAATGTTACTCCAATACATTTTGAAAGGACTTGTAGTCAACAACTCAGAGGTAATTGAGCTTTAATTCTGAGTATAGATAGCAAATGACTATGAAAATAGATTGTTCACCTTATGAAAACAACTATAAATTAGCCTTGATAGTGGAGGTAATAAGGGAGGAAGAGTTCAGCATTCAATCTTTGGTATCTGGAGGGATGGTGATTTCTCTCATGAAGACAGGGGCTCTGGAAGAAAGTAAATTTTGCTTTTTAACATGCTGAACTCACTGTGTTAGGGTGGCAGCAGGGAATCACCTACTATAACCATATTATTCTCTGTAAGACACTGTGGACAATTTTACCTATAAATACCTATTTCATCTTAAAAACAACCCACTAAAATTATACACCATTATTGTCATTTCATTTCAACAAAGTGAGATTTTAACAGGTAAGAAACTTGCTCAAGATCACCTAACTAGGAAATATTGAATCCCTGAATTATGCTCAGGTGTTTCTCTATCCATAAGCATTCCTGCAATCCTGAAATGGTGTCGCTAAATATTGGCTGAGACCATATCATGATGCTAGATCTATCCCTTTCTGTGAGCTATTTCACTTGCTCGTAGAAGAAATCTAGAGTTGGGTAATATTTCTAAGTATAAAGACAATCAGAAGCCAGAAGGTGGAAGATATCATGTTATCAATCATGTGTGGTGCATAGAGATACCACTAAAATGAATGAATTTAAAAATGGACCTTAAAAAACTAAATCAAATAACAACTTTTAGTCAAAAAATGCAAATCAGTGGTAGCAGGATGAGAAGGGTGGGCAGGCAAATGGGGTAAAAGAATATTTGTATAGTGAAAGAAAAATAAAGTTATTAACTTAGTGCATTTTATGCAAATGATGATTTACTATGATGTATAACTTAAATCTATATAGTGTTATAAGGCAATGTTAATGCAATTAATTTTAAAGACCATGAAAAGGTATTTGAGGGATAATATTAGTAAGCAATGGATTTGAATCCTGGTCTATGTGAATACAACATCTGTGCATTTTCCAGCATTCTACACTGCATGTGTGCAAATTATCCAGATGAAAATACTGCATTTGCAGACAGAAATTGAAGTGTGGGTATTAGATACCTGGAGCTGTCAGTCTGAGACTCAACCCTGAAAACCAGGAGACCTCTACAAATAAAATTTGTTAATGATTCTCGTAACTTGGGCTTTAGGGCATTTCATGAGTTCCCTGAAATAGTATATTAAGTAATACCAAATGTATATTTTTCTTGGTGAGAGTATCTTAGCAGTCTCTAAAGGATCATGAGACGAAGACATGACTAAAGAAAGGAGAGGTAAATCAGGAATTAGAAAGCATTCAAGTGTTATATAAGATGACCTCAAAAAGAATTTAGATGAATAGATGTTGGAAACAGACTCTAACCAAAATGCCCTTACAAGGATGAATAAGAAAGGGATCCAGTCACATTCCAGTTAAGGAATAAGTCTCCCTTAGTGTAAGTCCTATGCTGAGAAATTCCTCCCAGCCAAGGTTACTGAAGTGAGACTGAAGCCTCAAGCTTGGACACTGTAGCAAGTCTCTTAATTATCACAACCTAATCCAGTTTCAACATTATTTGAAATGCTGCAACATCCGTTTTCCCCACAGACCTTTCTTCTAACTCTAGGTGAAAATTGCCTACTTTTCTGTTAAGAGATAACCATATCATCATTCAATCAGAAGTATATTAAGTGCCTACTATGCACCAAACCCACTTCTAGGCATAAGAGAAATACCAACAAGAAAAACGTAGTTCTTACTCTTATGATATCTTTATATTAACTGGGGATTTAAAATAACAAGAAAATTTATGTAACTATAGATAACAAAAAACATATATCTGGTTGAGTGAATTTAGCTAGATAACTTAATCTTTGTATTCTCCTGTTTTCTGAAAATGGAGAAAACAATTGTACTTTGTAGGATAATTGCAGGATTGAGCTAATATTATAAGATATTTAAGACAGTATCTGGCACAGAGTCAACTCAATGTGTGTTTGTTTTATTCTATGAAGGTGAGATCTATTTAAGAGAGGCTATTCCAGATCATTTTCTTGATTTTGCTTTCCTTCAATTCATGGTTTACATATAGAAATGACACTGATTTTTTTTATTTTATGCTGTATTCTGTGACTTTCATGCACATATTTGTTTCTAGAAGATTTTAGTGACATTTTTTTAAAGTACATCATCGTGTCATTTTTAAATAGTGTTACCTCTACTTTTTCTTTTCTAATGTCTTTTTGATGCCTTTTTCTTTCCTCTGACTAGGACTTCCAACAATGTGTTGAAATGTAGTGGTGAGACTGGTGAGAATGGACATTGTCTTATTCCTGATTTTGGGGGAAATCTTTCAAATTTTTCCATTGAGTATGATCTAAGCTGTAGATCTGTCATATATGTTCTTTATTATGTTGAAGCATTCCTCATATTATAATTTTTCAGAGTTTTTATTATGAATCTTTAAGATACTTTTATGTTGTATGATACTTTGCTGATGTGGTATGCTGTATTAATTGATTTGTGTTTGTTGAACCACTCCTACGTTCCTGGAATAAATTCCAGGTGGTCTTGATATATTATTCTTTTAATATATGCTGAATTTAATGTGAAGTCACATTAAATGTGAAGTTGAATTTCATTTGCAAAATTTTAAGGATTTTTGCATCTCTTTTCAGCAAGGCTACTAGTCTAAACTGTTTTTGTTTTAGGGGGTGTTGTGCTGTTTTTGCATGGTTTTGGAGTCAGGATAACATTGGCCTCATAAAATGTGAAAGAAAAAGAGAGGATATTCAAAGAAAACCTCTTAGCAAAGGTAACTTTTGAGACAAGACATTAGTGATTTGAAGGAGTCAGCAATGAATTATCTAGAGGAAGAGTTCTCTGAAAGAAGATATAACAATACTCAGAGAAAGATTGGCTTGTGCATGGAACAGAGAGGTGACCACTGTGAGGGAACAGAATGAGTGAGAGATCAAGAGGGAGTGATGAGGGGAAGACATGAGCAAGGACCACTACTAGTGATAAGAGTTTTGGCTTTCTCCTTAGGTATGAGGAAGATATTTAGAGTTTTAAGCAAAACCATTACATTATATGATTTACATAATTTAGAGTACATTTCATTCTGATGAGCTAAGATTTAGAGGGCCAATGTGGTGTTTGGTGGTCAGAAAAATATAGATAGGGAGGAAAAACAGGCTGCTACAGACTTCTAGTATGAAATGTTTGTCATGATTTATTTAACAGTACAAGAATGGTGGGCATGTGGATTTTCTTCATCTTTCACCAAAAGCTAGGCTAGAATCAATTTCCACATGTATATTTAAAAATGTATTTGTACAAGCAGACACAATTTTACATACATATTTATACATTTATGTAAGTAGATATGTTGATAGATTATTAGAAGTACATTTGCTGGGTCAAGAAGTATACACATTATACAATCTATAGGCATCATCATACAAAAAGTTGTAATCAGATCCACTCCCATCAGCTACATGTTTGCAGGTATTTTGCTCTTGTCATCACCAATTATCAAGTCTATCAAGTTTGATTATCTGTCCAGCTAAGAGGCAATATGTTGCCATATTGTGCAATTCTTTGTTAACTAATGTAATTGAACAGCATTTCACCTGTTTCGTAGCAATTTCTTTAGTGAACTGTCGTGTTCATATCAGTGTCTCCTTTTCTGTAGATTTTGACCATTCATTATGAGAAACAGTTGAAAGAATTTGACGTATCTGGCATCACCAATGAAAAACTAAAAAGAAACATGTTAGACACAGTCTTATGAATGGGTGAGAAAAGTTGGGCTTTTGTTTCCTGTGGAAATATAGAGAACTGAACACCAAGGAAGAAGGCAAGTCTCGGGTTTCATCCTCATAGGAGTGATATAAATAAAGTCAATGCTGTAAACAGGGATTTCCCTGCCCTTGGAAGCTTTCAGGTAGGAGCAGGACCCCTGGGCCATTTGCCAGGATGCTGCAGAGACACTGATGTGCAAAGTAATGCTTCATCACTTGCTCTCCTGGGAGGGATGAAGAAGCTCTAATTTGTGGCATTTGCCAAGTCCCATTGTCAATGATAAGTTCCATTTTTTAATTTCTGAAAATGCAACAGTCTATTCTATCTCACCACTGTGAGAGATCTCTGCATGGGATTACAGGTCAACCAAGATGAATCCTGGTGCCATCATAATCTTTTCCCAAAATACAAGCAAAAATGTAACATCTGACTGGAAAGGCATCTCAAAAACAAAGAAAAGTGAGTCAATTGTGATCAGATTGCAATGCTGACATTACAAGGACAATCAGTAAAACCAAGACAAGAACACATCCTGGTAGAGTATCTGATCAGCTACCTTTCACCTGTGGAACCCACATGCATCCCAAGGACCTGGATCCCGGTCCCAGTCCAGAAGTGGGGGCATGGGGACAACCAAGATGAGCAACCAAATAAAAATAAAATGCTTCTTCCTCCTCTCTCTTCTTCCTTGTTTATCTCTGTTAACCATCTTTCCTGCCCACATCTTTCCTTTAAAAAAACAAGGAAAATTAAAACTCATTTTATCTAATGCCACAGCATGCACTCCCCAGGACCCTACCTGTGCTTCTCTGTTACAACTTTACATATTGTCCTTTTGGGGAGATAAGCTGACTTCTCCAGTTCTCATAAGTGTGTGAGCCCAGGCCAACAAGCTGAACATGGTGGGGATGGTTAAGTTAGGGTAGCAGGCTGTCACGTACCATGTGCTTGGGTGGGTCAAAGTTGAAAACCTTTGACATTCTTTCATTTATTAAAGGAAAGGTGCAGGTAAAAATGAAGGCAAGCAGGGGGAGGTAGGAAGGAAGAGAGAGGATGAAGAAACCCTTTTACTTAATTGTTAATCTTGGTTGTGCCCCCAGCCCAGGATGGGGATCCAGGTCCTCGGGATGTATGTGGACTATGCTCTAAACCAAAGGTGGTTAACCAAACTATTACTCAGTCAGAGTGAAACATTTCATTATGTTTTAAACTGGAAGGAGGAGAGAAGAGGAACAAAATTTTTAGTTTTTCTTTTTGGTCTTTTTTTAACTCGAACCCTGAGTCTCGAACAGAGGTCCTTGGGCTGTATGTGGTTTGTACACAAGTGTCTCGGTCAACAGAACCATAAGGACATACCCTTTATATTAGATTATGGAACTTTATTTTTTTTAATAATTTTTCTTTAGAGAAAAGAAGTAGACAAGAATGATGGCATAAAGGCAGGAAGAAAGATAAATAAGCAAT
The DNA here is from genome assembly GCA_004363575.1 of Solenodon paradoxus. Classification (NCBI taxonomy): domain Eukaryota; kingdom Metazoa; phylum Chordata; class Mammalia; order Eulipotyphla; family Solenodontidae; genus Solenodon; species Solenodon paradoxus. The sequence continues at coordinate 424,401 of RJWH01000638.1, read as the reverse complement.
AACTATTCATCCATGTAATTTTTCATGTTGTATGTCCCCCCGACAGTCCCAAGTGCAAATCCATATCCCTGGGCTTTATGAGGACTACACCATCTGTGGTCACAGACTTAATGGTTGAGCCATCAGGGTGCATTCTCTTTTAAATTTTTTCAAGAAGGGGTTCATGCAGGTATATTGTGGAAATGTTCAGAGGAACATTCTGGAACCAAGCCTTGATATACAAGTGGCTATGTCAACATTTTACCAGTGGTTTAAGGTACAGTACATGGATGAAAAGTTGTCATCATTAGCTCAGATGGGAAAATGGTTGTGATATTATTTAATATTCCAAAACAGTTTTCACTGAATATTGTGACATAATTCCTTCAATACTAGAAGAGGAATCATGGTCATGGACCCCAGAAACCAAACTCATGCGACTGAGTTCATCCGCCTGGGACTCGCAGAAAATCTACATAAGGAGTCACTCCTCTTCATCCTGTTCCTCTGCATGTACTGGTCATGGCCATGGTCAGCCTGATCATCCTGGCCATCAGCGTGGATGCCCACCTCCACACCCCCATGTACTTCTTCCTGGCCAATCTCTCCTTGGTTGACCTCTGCCTGGTCACCAACACTGTCCCCAAGTTGCTGGTCAGCATCCCAGCAGGGAGCAAGTCCATCTCCTATCCCTAATACCTGACCCAGATGTACTTTTTCCACTTCTTTGGCAGCATGAAAGTGTCATCATAGCCCTGATTGCTTACAACAGGTTTGTGGCCCTCTGCCACCCCCTGCACTACACCACCATCATGAGCCCGTGCATCTGAGGGCTTCCTGGCGGCAACCCCTGGGTGTTCTCCTGCTTTGTATCCCTCACCCACATCCTCCTGATGGCCCACCTGGTGTTCTGCGGGAGCAATGAACTGCCCGACTACTTCTGAGACCTCACTCCCCTGCTCAGGCTCTCTTGTAGTGACACCACCGTGAATAAGATCTTCAGGCTCATCATCGCAGGAATGGTCTTAGCCACTCCCTTCGTCTGCATTCTGGCCTCCTACATCTGCATCATTGTGGCCATCATGAAGGTGCCCTCTGCGGGGGCAGGAAGAAAGCCTTCTCCACCGGCAGCTCCCACCTGTCTGTGGTAGCCCTCTTCTATGGCACCACCATCGGGGTCTACCTGTGTCCATCATCTGTATGCATGGCTATGAAGGAGAAAGCCTATGTGGTGTTGTACACTGTAGTCACCCCCATGCTGAACCCCTTTATCTACAGCCTGAGGAACAGAGAGCTGAAAGGGACCCTGAGGAAGCTGGCCAGCAGGAAAATCACCTCGTCTTCCTGGCCACAGGACACTTAGGAGCTTCCAGAGAGTCAGTGTGTATACCTGGGTTCTTGGGTGAACATTTGGAATTTCAGAGGTTGGAGAGGAGACACCTGGGATTCTGAGTTGCAGGAGTTGAAAGGGGAAATGTCAAGATGAACCCCTATTATTTCTCTTAGTGGGAACAGCAAGTGGACTTTGAGGTGTGTCTCATGTTGTCTCCTGCAAAGATCAGTCTAGACCCACCAAAGTGGACTTACCCTGCCTCCAAATCCATTTAGTACGAACAGATGTCATTAAATAACTATGCTGTACTTGATGGGAGAGGCTAGTCACAGAGAGTACAGAGCAGGAGAAAGATGATCCCAATTTCTGGGGTTTATAAATGAAAGTGTGAGAGAATGTATTAGACTTATTATATGCAACAGTAGAGACCCCTGAGGGAGTCTGGGTAGAGATTTTGGGAAGGTTTTCTGGGAGACTGACCATAAAGAGAAGGTGATATTATTGGGGTATTGTGAGGAGAGTATCTCACACTAAGAACATAGTATGTAAAAAGATAAGAGATCGAGAGAGAGAGAGAATGCATTTATAAAGAGACAAATCCAATGTTTAAGGAACACCAAGACAAGAAGGAAGATAGGAACAACTCATTTGTCTGACCTTTACCCAAAAACTAGTTCTTAATTTAACTTCTGGGAATCAAATTAGGGAGGATGTGGATTAGAGGCACACCCCTGTGGTTACTCCAACCATATCTCTTGGGGAGGTGAGTGTGCTATAGATAGTGTGGGGAGTACCAGGGATGAAGATCATAAATCAGAGAATGAGAAACCACCATGTGATGCCATATGTCTTCACTGGCAAAGAAAAATACCAGTCCAGTGAGCCACCAATCCCTAAGACAGAGATGAAGGTATGTTCCAATCACCATCTATGCCTGCAGAATGCATATAAGTATTAACTCTGATAATGGAAATTAGAGTTAATCATTGCCCATCGCTTCCCTTCACCTAACAATGTCATGTTTCTTTGCATTGTCTTACATCCAAATTTTCATGAGAACGTTCATGTCTAAAGTTCCTTTGAAGGCAACTTGTTGTATTCATAACTACTGGGGAGTAATCATAATGCTCACATGGAGATTTACATCTAAAAGGAAATGACCCATCACTGACATTTTCAAATGGTGCTAAGCAGCTGACATCATCTTAAGCAGAATGACTTTGAAAAATCATTTGCTTCTGTTACTTGTTTCAGAAGAATCAAAGAAACCTTTTCATTTGAGCAAACCTTCAAACTGGACCTACAATAATTTAGAATGATGATGAAAAATTGTCACTTTCTAGTGGATATTCTGATGAATAAAACCCAGAATTGAATAATTTTCAAGTTTTTCTTGGGGAACCGTGAGTCTGATTGGAGCCATGTTGGAATAACCAAATATGAGATGAACGTGAACAACAAATTTCTCCCCTCGAAAGTTCCTTTCACCTCCTGCCATGTGCAAGTGAGTAGTTAAAATGCTGATTGGGCGAGAAATGGAATTCTCAGAGGCCTGGGAAATTATCAGAATTTGTAAACTCAAAGAACTTTGTGGAAATCTTTCTTGTATCTAGCTTGAGCTAAAGTACTTTCTCAGGCCCCTCCACCCCCTATGCAATGAACGATGCCTCACATCAATCAAAGTAACAGGATTCTGTCAGTTAAACTAGGTCATTTTGTTTTAAGAAATGAAGGGTGCTTCTCCAAGAGGGATTTCTCCTGGAAACCTTTGTAATAACTTCAACATTTACTGATATCTCTGTAGGTTTCATTCATTTTTCCCTTTCTTCCTTCTTTTATCCATTCAAAAATGCATTGCCTATTTTATGCCAGTAATAGGACTGGGCATAGATAGAAAGCAAGAGAGAAAAAAAATTCAAAAGTTTCAGCACAAAGATTTTTGGGGTAGAATTGTACTGTATCCTAAAAAAAGAATATGATTTTGAGCCAAAAATTTTAACTAATATACTATCTCCCAAACTTTTACAAGTCTATACATGGGAGAAGATTCTAAGAACCGAGTGCGTACTGAGGCTCAGATGGCCTTCATGATGGTGTGTGCAGATGATATACAGTCCAAGAACCTGGGTTTGAGATCCAGGCCAGGGTGAAAAACAAAATGAACTAAATAAAGGTATCTCCTTAAAAATATAGATTCTAGAAACGGCACATCAGAGGGAAAATGTTAATTTTACTGATGTTGACTTTGAAATTAAGTGATAGAAGTGTATCCTAGAGGCTTAGTGGATAAAAATAATTTAAAAAATATTAAAGTTGGAAAAAACACAACTATTCTCAATTCCCTAGCGAAAATAGCAACAAAGATTTTTGTTTAAAGGAAAGGTGCAGGGAGGATTGAAGGCAAGTAGATGCAGACACGAAGAGAGAGGAGGAATAATTATTTTTATTTAGTTGTTCATCTCAGTTGTTCCTTGTGGCCCCAGGATGTGAACCAGGGGCCTGGTGAGGTATGTGGACTGTGCCCAACCACTACTCCATGAGAGCACACCCAAAGTTATTTTTAAATGTGTCAGATAATTACTAATGATAAAGACTTCAAAGGCAAAAATGAAGGGTGATGTGAAAGAAATGGATGTGGTACTTTAACATGGGGTTGGCTGAGGGCAAAAATGATGGCAGCAGGAGCAGTGGTCATTTCAGATCTTGAGTGGGCACAAGGGATCTGTTATCAATCTGACTCTGAGAAGAACTCAGTTCTTTGTTGATAGAAGACAGCAGTTCCTGAACATAGGGCTTCTTCACAAGAGAGAGAACAAGACTGAGAATGAGGGCAAGAAAAAGAGAGAAGGGGAAAGGAGACAGCACAAACAAATCTTTGTAACCTAGTTCTGAAGTAGCCTCTTATCATGTTGTTGCATTTCATTGTTGCATTATTTCACTGGAACTATCACATGTTCATCACAAGGAGTACTACACATGACCCTAAAGGATTACTTTCCAGCGTGGACTCTTTGGAATATAAGCAATCATAGCAGTTATCACTTAGATGCAACAATATCCTCTCAACTGCCATATTCTCTGGCAGATTGACCTACGGTGTCCTGGGAGGTTAAGGACATTCTCAAAGATGGACACTGAGCTAGTCTAAACCCATCCATGAAGCCTGAACTCTGGATTGGTGCAGTTCTGAAATGAGACATGGGGGCAGCAGAAACATTTAGCTAGAAGAACAGCTCCTGACACTTAAGTCCTTTATTCTTTAAGGAAAGGTGCAGGCAAGAAGAGAGGAGGAAGAAGCATTTTATTTTTATCTAGTTATTCACATTGGTTGTTCCCTGCAAACACAGGTCCTAGGGATGTAGGTGCACTGTGCTCCTTCAGAATCAGCTGAACTAACGATGACTCCCCAAGTCAGGCCAACCCTTAAATCCTTGAAAAGAAATTAACAGTACAAGGTACAGCCCTACTGCTAATCCTAGTTCCTTACCCCACTCCAACTTCAGGCTCTTCACTATAGGAGATCCCACAGCCCAAGGGCTTCCCAAGTTGGGACAAACTAGAAAAAAATTGAAAAGTGGCCTTAAGTGTTCTTTATGGAGCTCTGTCTCTGCCATCCCCATCTGAGTCTAATGGGACCTTTCTGTCTTTTGATAAGTAAAAGCCACTGAGCTGGTAGCTGCTTCTTTTTCAGGAAAATTACTCCTTATCTCCTGTATTTGGTAATGTATTTTTATTTTAATGCAATAACAGTGAATGCATATCTAATGTTTTACAACTCCATATCAGTTTAGATGTAAAGTTTCACTTTATCAATATATGATAACATACTACATCCACCATCTAATTTGTAACAGTCCACCCCCAACTGTCCACTGGATCCCACTACTCTTTGCTCTTAGCCCCACCATCTTCCCCTTTAGTAACCTCAGTTCTGTGGTTGTCAAGGGTTAGTTTTTTGTCTATTAAATTGCTTTGCTTCTTTATATTCTACATATGAGTGAAATAATCCGGGAACTACTGTTTTTCTCGTAACTTATTGAATTTACCATAATCTTGTAGTTCCATCCATCTTGTTGCAAATGTCAGGGTTTAATCTTTTTAAAGTTGAGTAGTACTCCACTGTGTATATATAGACTACATCTTTTTTATCCAATAACCTGTTGATAGGCACACAGATTATTTCCACTTTAAACTATTGTAGATAATGCTTCAATGCACAAACGTTTCAAGTTCGGCTTCTCCTATTTGAAGAGATACCTAGAAAAGGAATTGCTGCCTACTATGTTAGTTATATTTTTAACTTTTTGAAGAAACTCTATAAAGTTTTCCAAAGTAGTTGCACCAATTTGCTTTTCTACCAACAGTGTCACATTCTCTCTTTGTGGTGTACATGAAGAAGGTGAGCTCAAGGCTTTCCTACACCACCATCTTGCGAGACTCTCAAGAAAGTTATCATTCATTGCAAGGATTTGAAGTAGCTACATACAGGAACAGGAGAGTAGGGATATATTCCTGCACCAAATGATATTGATAATGTTACATATCCATACACCAATCCAATACTTACATTAGTTAAGACCCTCTTAAAAGAGTTTTCTGAGACTTGCAATGTTCTAAGTCCAGAGTCATGATCTCTGGCAAGTATCAAACTCTTGTACACACATTTCTACAATAAAGAAACTCTACCTCTGCCCTTGACTTCAATACCCAATCTCCTTTTGTAAAATTTAGTCAATTGGGAAGAATAAGCACTTCCATGCTTATGGACTTAAATCCATAGAGCCCCATGCTTCTGCCCAGTCACTAGGCTGACTTAGAATGTTTTATGATGATGGAAAAATGTTCTATTTTATTTGAATGCAATTTTCTCTGTTGAAAAAGGTGCCTTGTTTTCAGCCCACCTATATTTTTAGGTACTCTATTATCCATGTTTTTTTTAAGGAAAGATGTAAGCAGGAATGTAATTGAGCAGAAGTAGGAAGACATGGAGAGGAGAAAGAAGCATTTTATTTATCTTATTTGGTTGCTCCTTCCCACCCTGGGTCTTGAATCAGGAACCTTAGGATGTATGTGAACTGCACACAGTGGACTAGACTGCTAGGCCACCAGGGCATGCCTAATCATGCTTTTTAAATGAATGGAATTAAGAGGTTAAGAATAACATTAAGGTACACCTTGAAATTGGTCACAGTCCACATATATCCCAAAGACTCAGTTTCAAATCCTGGGGCCACAGGGGAACAACCAAGATGAACAACTAAATAAAATAAAATAAGTGTTTCTTCCTCTTTTCTCTTCCTGCCTGCCTGCTTCTGCTCATTCCTGCCTGCACCTTTCCTTTAAGAAACAAAAAATGAATAATATTAAAATGATGTTTTTGCATGAGTTTCAAATAATTTATCTTGAAAACTATAGATTAACAAGGTGCATATATATAATTAACATATAGTAAAATAAATTTATAAACACATGGAAATTCCAAAGTCCCTAAAGGTAAAAGGTTTTTAAGTGAATATCAACTTATACTATCTCCACCTTTTATATTATGATTGCATGCTAAACAAATTTAAGAATTCAGCCATCTGTTACTGTCTTTTAGTGGCTTTGTAACGTATCACAACTCAATTAAGTATGAAGAACCACAATTTCAACCCACACTCACCCAATATGAAGTAAATATGCAGGGAAACGGTGACAAAAGTGGAAGTTGTTTAAAAAGAGAGCACCAGTTCAACCTGGATTGGCTGCAGTTGGATTTTAATAGCAAATAGGTTATATTTTCTATTGTATAAAATAGAGGGTGCAAAATTAAGATTCTGGAAACTTTCACTGACTCTTAATAAGAAACAGCTAATGGCACCTCCTGATGGCTCAGGCGCTAAGCAGTCGGATAGAATGTGAACCACTTAAAGTCCAAGGATTTGGCCATGGGATGGGAGGCACCCAACAATAAATAAATATAAGTGTTTCTTCCTCTTCCTTTGTTCCTCAAACAGGCTCTTCCTCCTCTCTGTTCCTTCCTCACAAGTCTTAAAAAGAAAAAAAATCCCTAGAAAAAAAATGCTAACAATTCCTTAAAGAGTACTTATATATTATTTATACCCACTTACATATGATTTATCAGCTAAAAAATGGAGTCTTCTAGATACTATTAATTAAAGGTAGAGACCTGTGTAAGTAACTTTAAAAAAAAACCTGGGTGCCCTGGTGGCCTAGGGGTTTAAAGCAGGTGCAGCCCACATACATCCCAAGGTGATGGTTCAAGACCTGGTGCCCAGGTAAAGAACTAGGATGAACGAAAAATAAAGAATGGCAAATAACTACAGTGTTTCTTCCTCCTGCAATTCCAGGGCTGAGGCTCCAGCACACAGGTGACTCTGGAGGGGGCGGGCTGCAGTGGAGGGCACCTGAGTGGGCCACTGGGCTCCTGTGCACTGCATGGTGCACCAGCACCAAGGCACCTGGACCCAGGGAAGTATGTGCACTGAGCCAGGTGGGGGGCGCACCGCAGGGTGCCGGCTGTGGGAAGAATTCATGCTGAGTCCCACACCCCCCCACCTCCAATGCTGCGGACGTGGAAACAGCACATTTTCGGCACAACGCACCAGTCCAAGTGGCCATGGACGTTTATCATGTACACTCGCTGCTGGTGGCTGACCCGTGACACCAGGAACATTAAGCTGCAGGGCCACGGACAAATGCCATGCTTTTGGCGTACAATACATCACATTTTAGACTCAGAACAACATACTATGGCCGCGGGCTTGGTGCTTCTCTAAGGAAGAGGCTACTCCCTGTCCTCTGCCGGGCGACCTGGTCCCTTACCTTCATGCAGGCAGAGGAGTGACTGGCAGTGGGGCTCGGTGCTTCCAGGCGCTGGGTCCTCATGGTGGCAGAGGCGGCGCCTGACTGAACCAGGGGGAGGATCCACTGCACTCAGCAGGAGCCTCGACCTCACGCTGAGACTCAGAGCAAAAGCCACACTGAGAGCTGTGGAGATACCACTGCACTTCAGGTGCTGCACACGTCACGCTGCCAGCGGAAGCACAACATGTTTCAGGCTGCAAGCAAATATCACACTTTAGACACAGCACACATCTAGCTGGGGGCCTGAAGCAGGCATCACGCTTCTACCCACTGAGCGAGGTCTTGCTCTGTGATGAGGCAGCCCTACACGCTCTGGGCACAGCAGGCCACGCTAAGGACTCTGGATACAATCCCAGTGCGTCCTCCGCAGTCACTTCACGCTGCCGACAGTGGAGCAGCGCAGACTTGCAGACTCAGGCCTGCCCAAAGTGACAGCCCCGCCCTGACAACCAAGTCTTCAGCCTGAGCGCTGTCAGAGGAGGCGCAAACTGAGGCCTGTCAGCCAGCGGTGGCTCTGGGGACCCACTCCTCTGCAGCCCTCTAAGCAGCCTTTGTGCCCCCAGCTCTGCCACCACAGGGTCCTGCAAAGTGAAGAGCTGCAGCTGCCTCAGCTGGGACAGCAGCCGGACTAAGAAGTCCTGTCTTCTACTGTGGTCACAACATGGCCACATGTCCTGGATCGACCCTTGTCACCAGTAAGCCGCCAGAGAGTAGTGCAGGCAGGTCAGGCCAGGTGGGACGCCCCATCCCTTGTTCCCTGGGAGGGGTTGAAGGACTCTGGTAGTCTCCCAGGTCTAGGTGAAGATCAGGACCAGGCGAGGCTCCAGCGCCCCGATACTGGTCTCTAGCACAGCATGGAGACACATCTCTCATGGTCTCACCTGGCCCTGTGCTGCAGAATAGGCACCCTGACTTGGATTCCTCAGGTCACCCACTACTGGGCTCCTGGAATTTCTCCCGCTGCCTCTTCCTTTGCTCTCTACTCTGCTTCCTTCCTCCTACCCTTTCCTTAATCCTGCTTCCTGCCACCTCTTCTCCACAGTGACAGGGACAGCTCCTTGGTGCTGTCCTGGTCTGGCCTCCTGTACGTTCTTCTGAAGCCCTGTCCACAGAACATCCCAGGTGCAGTCCAGTTCCATGGTATCACTGTCTGCATGGTTCCCTGAAGGCCTTGTGCCCCCACTTCTTTGGCTGCTATGAATCCTGGCTACAAAACTGCTGGAACTTTCTCCCCAGGGGCTGGCAGCCTTCTCTAGCTCGTGGCGTTTCTTCTGTGCTTTCCTCTTGTTTGGAGGGGGAAGGGGCTTGGGGAACAGCAGCTTCTGAGTCCAGAGTTTTGTAGCTGACTTGCTCTCTGTGCTCTGGACTGTGCCTGGGAGTAGATCTGCTGTCCAGTCCCTGTTGGTGGGCATCCTTGTGTGGAGAGAACATCATGACTATTTCTCCATATGATCAGGACTTTTATTTCCTTTTTTGTTTCATTCACCCTATGGTATTTATTGTCAAAGTTATTGATATTGGGTTTTATTCTATTGTACATTACCTTCTGCTTTCTTCAGTTTATGTTCCTTTCTTTTTCTAATTTCCAGAGGTGGGAACTTTAATGATTTGAGATCTTCCATTTTCCAATGTAAGCATTTGATTTTAAGAATTTTCTTCTTTTCAGTACATTAGCTGCATGCGACTAGTTTTGATGTTGAAATTTTATTTTTATTTAGTTGTAATTATTTTTATATTTGAGAGGTAAGATGTAAAGAATGAATTATTTATAAATGAATTGTTTAATTTTTCATTGTTTGGACATTTTCCAGGTAAAATATTTGGAGATGTGACAGACCGTTCAATTTTAATTCTTTCAAATGTATTGAATATTCTTTTATTTTATAAAACATATAAATTGGTGACTGTCATGTGTGTTGACTATAATGTGTGCTCTGCTGGGATTGAATTGATCATCCTATCAATGTCAATAGTATAGTCTAAAATGTCAGCTGGATAAGGTTGTCTATGGCTTATTTCTAGTCTCTCATTGACTATCTTATAGGACTGTCCATCATTGAGAGAAATGTTGAGGGGGATGTTAAGTTCCCCAAGTACAATTTTTTCTCCTTTGACTTATTAATTTTTAAATCCATGTACATTGACATGTAGTTATAATCACTGTCTTCTGGTGGTTTTATCGCCGTATAATGTTCCTTTTGTCACTAGTTTTCTTTGATCTAAAATACACTTTATCTGTTAGTAGAGACACTTGATTCTTTTATTAATGTGGACAGTGCAATGGTTTGTCTTACTTTCACCCTATGTTAATATATTTGAAGCGAATAGACTTCCTCATCCTGGTCTTTTATCTACTTTGTCAAACTTTGTTTTGCATTTGTGTATTCAGATCATGCACATTTGAAGTAATTATTGCTATGTAGAGCCATAAGTTTGCCATTTTTATTATTCACTTTGTTCTGTTTCTCATTCCTGTTTCTTTTTTTTCCTAAGTGCTTCTCCATCGCCCCCACCCCAGTCTAGACCTTTGAGACACTGGGCCAGCACATCCTACTTCCTCCCTTGTCTTATCATCGCCACAGATTCATCTCTCCAACAAATCTAGACTTGCCCACAGCCTGCTTCCCATTCGGGGCCTGATCCCTTCTCAGGGTCAACCCAGCCACCTTAGAATCAACTGAACTTAAAACACTTCTGTCTCATGGAGGGGTGAGGAGCTGAGCCCTGCACTCTGAAGCCCATGCCTCCTGCCACAGCCCCACCCTGATAACCCCATACTCTGTGGCAGCACCAAGACTTGAAGCTGAGGTGCTTTTGTACAGTCTCTGCTGGAGGTGGAGCAGCACTTTGATCTGGGTGGTGAGTCTTGTCTTCTCAGATGTCTAAGCAAAGTCCATTGGAGCATCTGAACTCTGAATGGTAGATGGATCAAAGCCTGGGTCTGAGTCCCAGGTGAACATGAACCTCAGATCATCCCTATCACAACCTAGTATTGCTCTGCCCCTCACATTAACACCACTTCTTCCCTCATAAATCAAGTTAAATAGGTGAAAGTACTGATGAGATGACACCTGTCCTCAAGTTCTGGATTTTACTGCAGGGCTTCAGGTCCTCCAATGATAGCTGTTACCTACCCTTCAGTCTCTTCTTTCCTCTGAGGCAGGACCCCTTGGCATGTCTAAAGGACATCTGAAGAGTCTCTGCTCAGAGATACCTCCAAACACACCTTTCCTGGATCACAAACCTGGGGTTAATGTGTCAGAAGAGTCTAGAAAGCCCAGAACCCTTTAGGACAGGCAGGGGATGGGTGGGAGTTGCTGATAAGAACAAGATGGTATTAAAGAGCAGGACTTGGGGAAAGGAAACAAGACTGAGTTCCCTGAGGGCAATGACAGATGGAGCTGGTAGAGACCTGTGTCCCCAGGATGTCCTCTCTTAGACATATCTGTGTCTAGTATTATGTCCATGAATTATCTTGTGATTTACAGGTGAGTAGGGGCTTTCTAATCTCCTGAACTGACAATCCCATTTCCTGTGGATGGAAAGTTGTTGCCACATGGACTCAGCCATCTAAGTGCTTCCGGGAGGTGCCCAAGGCTCTGAGCTCCCATCCTGTCATCCCAGGTCTCAGTGATGATTGTGATGAGTCAGGGACTGAGGTGACAATTACCTCCTTTCCTACATTTACACGAAATAATAGCTGTGCTTGCTAAGAGGCAATGTGTAAAGTTACATTTCTTTCCCCATGGCCATGACCTTGAGCAGGAAAGCACTCACCCAACTGAATCCGTTCCTTCAGTGAGCTTAGTCATGTGATGGACACAGGTGAGAACAGTGAACAAGAGCAGACATTCATTGTCTAGTTGAGGAGGCAGGTGTGTGGGAAGTTGTTGTCAAACATGTGGGGTCACAGGTACTGGTGAGGCTGTGAGGAATTAGTGTCACCTGTGAGGCATGAAGGGCTGCTCTGAGTTCTGCCAGGGGACCCAGACAGTGGCCCAGCCAGGTTCAGTGTAAGACACCAATGACAGGTGCTGGGCATCTATGTTTCCCCAAGTCTGGTTTCCCTCCCGACTGAGAATAGCCCAGCTTAGAGGTTACAGTTCCTTATAAGGATCCCCTCAGCTGCTGTCCCAGTCTGAACCCTTGGTCTGAACCTCTGGTTCCATTCAGCCCAACTGATCAGAATCCTCTATCCAGGTTCTTGTGCTGGTCACAGAAAATCTCAAGAGAAATTCAAGGCACCAGAGAAAGGAAAGTTTTGTTTGAATAGATCACAAGCAGAAATATTCTCAGAACAGTGAGAGCAGAAGGTTTCAAAGGCAGGAGAGGCAGATGGGAGTTTATATGGGACTTTCATCAGGAGTGTGGGTGTCCACACAGTCTGGGTAAGGGGCAGGGAAAACAGAGTTTTTATTAAGAGGATGTTTCCTTTGTTTCATGGCGGGGGGGAGTTGCTAACTTTGAACTTTGTCCTTTTGCAAGTTGCTTACATAAAGCAAATTCCTGTTCTCATTATCAACTCCTGAGCCCCTAGCTCCTGCTTCAGGAGGAGCAGGAAAAGAACAGAAGCACTTGATAGGATTGGGCCTGAAGGGGCAGTGAGGAGATGGTTTGTTTTAACTTTTCCAATTTTAGTAAACTCTCTTACGATACAGTTGAATATTTTGAAAAACTCTTTACAAATATATACAAAAGACTTCCTGCCATCCTTTGTACTAAACTCTCCATTTCTCTCCTTTACAAGTAATCTCAGTTCCCAATCTGGAAACAATCTATAGAAAGTTTTTTTTTTCTTTCTAGAAAGGAAAGGTGCAGTCAGGAATGAAGGCAAGCAGGGGAAGACAGGAAGAGGGAGGAGGAAGAAGCATGCATCTCATTTTATTTAGTTGTTCATCTTGGTGGTTCCTCTTGGCCCCAGGTCTTGAACCAGGAACTTTTCACTGTGTGTGGACTGTGCCCTGTGGACTAAACACTTAGTCACTAGGGCGCACCTGTTGAATGTAATTTGTCCTGAGTTTTGACTACACATGGTGAGGCATGTAGGAGGTAGAATAAACTTTAGAGAACTGTCCAGTTTTGAAAGACTCAAGAGAACTGAACCCATGAGGAGCTCTGATACACTGTGAGCAGGGCAGACAGGAGGCAGCTCTACGACACAAAGGCTGTGAGAGTAAGTGTTCAGGGAGGACTGACTGTAGGGAAGAAGGGACAATTGCGAGGTACTGGTTACCCTTTCCAATATTTCTTTTGGTATTGCATTAGTTGGAAATTCTAGGGTTCTGCTAAATAATGTTAGGCATAGCAAACATTCTTTTTTTCTTCAATCCCTTTTTTAAGGAAGGGTACAGGCAGGAATGAAGGCAAGTAGTCTGTCAGGAAAAAAAGAGAAAGGAAGAAGCATTTTATGTTTTTATTTAGTTATTCATCTTTGTTTTTCCTGGGCACCAGGGATGCCAATGTCCTGGTATATATGCTGGGTACATAGGATGAACAGGGACTGCATTCTTCAGATGTGGCTGGCCAAAACACTACTACACCACGGCATGCCTTTTCATTAATACCTAAATGAAGATTCTTGCATTCGTCCTGCCCTTGGGACCCACCAGAGCTCTTTTGGGTGTCACTTTTGTTGTCTGTTTAATTATTTTAGTAGTTACTCATCTCTTATTCTCCAACTATATTAATTTTAGCAAGGATATTTTCCCAAGGGGTTAGATTTCTCAAGCATTTATTATACTTTTTATAACTCCTTTTGTAATCTTTTAAATATCCTATGCTATTTCACCAGTATTCATCTTCCTATGATAAATATTTAAGCCTTTATAGATTTTTTTAAAAATAACTTTTATCAGCCAAACATATTACATTTGGCATTCTATTTCCTTCCAGCACAATTTTTCATTGAGATTTTATTATCCAATTACCAATCATTTATTTTTGTCACTCTTTATTTAGAGACTTCTACATTTCTAATATGTGTTTATGTCTAAATGTATATTGTAATTAACATTTTCTTCTGCTAGCTCAGTCATCTCTTGTTCCACATTTAGCGTTTTAAATTTATTTGATAATAGGTAGATAGGATGTAACATTATTATTTTCTTAAATAGATAATCTTTAAACATTCATTTATATTTTTTTTAATTTCTGTAATATGTAGGAATCAAAAATATAAGCTGAGGTGCCCTCCATAGGATCAGATTAACATGGTAAAATCCCAAACCATACTAGGAATCCTGTTAAATTATAAGCTCTAAGGTTGTTATATTAAAAGAAAATAAGAATTTCAACTATTTTTAAAACTCTTTTTTAAAATTTTAGCAATGTTCCAAAATGTCAAACCAATACAATAGACTTAAAAGTAAAGCAGATGTTGTCAATCAATACTATTTGGAGAAAACAGAACTTTTCAAAAAGTCTTAAAAATAATTAAAAACTATTTTAAAATTTTATTTTATCAATTGTGTATAGTTAAAATGGCAAGATTAATAAAACTTAAACAAGAACTAGTACTAACAGTTGTTATGAATTTATTTTAGCTAAAGGAGCAGCAAAGGTGGAGAGTTGACACACAGATATGACATAGATGCAGTGAAAGAACTTTTGAGAATTTTCACATTTCTGAATCAAAGCCCTGGAATGTGGTAGACCATATCTAAGGGAGGGATCTTGATGTTGGTAGGAGACATACATTTGAATTCACATCTGCCCCCAGTGGGCATCACTCCACAGTCAGATCTCCTTTGTTTTATCTTAGCTCCTATACAATTGTAGTCCTCAGAGAATGGAGTAATAACAGAACAATTTGTTTAATGTGGCACAAAGAGAATTTGGTTCTGAAAGCTTCAGATAGTTCAAGAACACCCTGATATTGTACATCTACTGTGATTTGGTTTTTCCAATAGCAGAGAAAGCACAGCTGTCTCTCAAGACATCTCATGAAGGACTCTATCCATCTGTCCTTCCTGGGGACACACCTATCACCTTTAACTATTGTTCATGGAAGAAACAGAACCAGAGCCAGTGAAAATCAACACCTCGGTGATACCACGTTTGGAAGTCAGAGAATCTTTGTTAAGTGCAAGAAAAATGTGATATGGTGGGAGGAGCCCCTTTTAATAGTATTACCTCCCAAGGTTCCTAACAGGGATAAAAATGCAGAAGTTCATAAATAGCAAGTACTCCCAGTTTTAAGGCCTTGAACTTGGAAATAACTTTAGTCTTGACTGCAGCCCATTGCTTTTTGAAATAATTTTTTTGTTTTTGCTTTTCATTTCAGAGGCAGTAGCTGTCCTTCTTCCCCCATTTTCTTCCTGTGTATCATCCAAACCCATCTTGTCTTTTCCTTTCTTTGTTTTTCCCTTCTTCTGTTATTAAAAATTGCCATCCACACTCATCATTCATTCATATATTCATTCACAAAGTAGTTATCAATAATTATTCTGTATTGATCATTTAGCTCTGTTCTGGAATAAAGCAGGGCTCCATCAAAGAGTGAATAAATAAAAGATAAATGTGATACTTCTTGATAGGAAACAGTGTAGCTAGCAATAAAACTGTCCAGCTTTGTCAGGGGTGAGGAATAGTCAGGAAAAATACAGTGTCCAAAACGAGAAGCTAACTGGAAGGACTACTGAAGGAAGAATCAAGAATTTTCAAGGTAAATGCCCAGATAGAAGAAATTAGGATTTTTGCAGTGTGGAGTAATGATAATTAAATGAAGAGAGAAGCAACAAACTACATGTTGTATGGCTGTTTCTGTGAGAGATTGAGACTAGACAAATGCAGAGGTAGAAAATACATAGTGATTGCCAGTAGCTGGAGGAGAGGTGAGTGGTGAATAAATGCTGCATGGATGTGAGGTGTTCTTGTGGAATGATTAAAAGGAAACTTCTGGAACTAAACAGCAGTGATATTTACATAACATTGCAGACTTATTAATTGCCACTATATTGTACACTTTCAGATAGTTTCCACGGTGAGTTTTATGTTATCTAATTTTGCCACAATAAAAATACATGTGCATTGCTATTTAGGACCCTAAAGATCGTCCTAAATACCTGAAGAATAATGTTGGGGAAATGAAAAATATTAAGGAATGAATCTAAGATATTAGGATAGAAATAAGCTATAAATGCAGTCATACTCTTTGGGCTCTGTTGAATTTAATAAAGGCCAGCCCCATGTTTCAAGAAAGTAAACTCTTTGAGTAGTTTAATTGTAGAGAAATCTCTCTGGAACCAATTAGATGATTAAATTGGAGGCATGTTTGTCTGAGCTGGCATTTGCTGAATATCAGCTCATAGTTGCAGATCCAGAATTCAAAACAAAAGTGTTTGGTGCACCATGTATACATCTTCAAGCATGGATTCTAAAATCTATGTATGATGGATCCCTGATTTCCTCTTATTTACAAATTCAGCATGTTCAGAGGATGTCCAGACAAAATATCTTTCTTTTAAATGCATGGTTTTGTCCTATATCTTTCTCTTTCTCCTACCTGGACTTGGTTTTTCTCCTCTAAGAAATATGACCAGGGCATCATCAGAACTCTCATCTTCTCCTTGGTGAAAGAGGAGAGTATTAATCTAGCACATTATGTCTCCCAACAAATTATTTCATATCAAGGGGAAAAGGTATTCATTATTCAAAAAAATCACAAAATTTAGTTGAATCAGGGTTTCTTTTGTAGCACTGTTGACATTTTGAGGTGATTCACTATGTAGTAGGGGAATGTCCCTTTCATTGAAACTATTGAGCAGCATCCCTGAATTTCCCTTCCTAGATGTTGCAAGTCATACCCTGATGAAAATCACTGGTTTAGATAGCGACCAAACTCTCAGAACTTTTCTTCTGAGCTCTGAGTTCCTCACACATGCAGAGAACAGTCAACATAGCTTTTCAACTACTGATTCATCTGAGCAATGAATAAGAAGATGTGTTGTTTAGTGGTTCTATTGTTGAACCTTCCCTGAATAATATGGAAAGGGGAGGAGTTCAATCATAACCCTAAGTCACAACAACTGTGATTTATGAAGTTAATGTCCTCTCTTTGCTTCCTTTTCTTTGGTTTTATGGTTTCTATGACAGAGTGTTGTGACAACAATGAACATAGACTTATGGGAAAATTTAATAATTCATCTGATAAAATAGAAAATTAGACAAAAGCTAATGATATCTAGGTCTAAGCTCTAATATCCACTCTAACAGTCACCACCTGTGTTGTCTTATGAACATGACCTTAGAATTCATAACTAGGCCATCATATATTCATCAGTTAATTGCTGCATAACAAATCATCATAAATTTAGAAGTTAAAATAACATTCATTTACCATCTAATGATTCACTAATTTTCAGTCTGGTAGGGACAGACTTGATTCTCTGCTCAGGGTCTCCCAAAGTTAAGTCAAGGTGTTGACTATGCTGAAGGCTTATCAGGAGGATCTGAGAATCTACATCCATGTTCATTCAGGCTGTTGGCAGAATTTAGCTGTTGTATGACTGTGATCCTTGTATCCTCACTGGCTGTCAAATGAGGGAAGCTCTCAGTTCCACAGGTCACCCACCATCCCTCATCACTGTTATCTCTTCCATCTTCAAGCCAATAGCATGTGTCCTATTATCACACCCTTAGAATTCCCCCTGAGTTCCAATTCTGCCACCATCTGTAGGATACTGCTTTTGAAGGTCATTGATGATTAGGTCAGGCCAACTCAAAATTCACTCTATCTGAAGGTCAACAGTTTAGAGACTTTATGAAAGATATTTGTTGCATGTTCCATGACTTAATCAGGGAGAAACATTAGCGAATGTAGTTCACAGAGACCTTACTAGAATTTTGCCAAAAGTACAAATTATGTGTAAGGATGACAATACACCCTCTCTCAGATAATGGTTAAAAAGTACAGCTTATGTGTTTATCCTATTTTACTTTAATGGAGTGTCCTGTAATTCAATTCTTACATTAACCACTCATTGTTATTATCATACTCCACGATTTAAGGGTACAGTTTCCAGTGAGTCTGATATCATTTCAAATACCAGCCTCAAATTCTTGGGCCTCTTATGACACCCACAATTTTGAACAAATGACTACGAGTTTGGGAATTATCAATAACTTTTCAGGTTTAATAGCTCATGAAAATAACTTATAGAATTCATAAATGCAAAATAATTAACATTTTATTATAAGAGCTATAACCTAAGAACATTCCAATGAGACAAAGAGGATGAAGTCTGAAAGTTTCCAAATACAAATTTTCCATGATGTTCCTGGATGTTGTGGCAGCACAAAGCTTCAAATTTCCAATCCCAAAGTCTTTCAGATGACCAGCTGCCATTGTGAAACATTCAAGAGTTGTGTCGTTAACATAGCAATGAAAATCCTATCATTTGGAGAAGAGTTTTATAAACTCCATGCCAGAAGCCCAGCACAAAACCATATAAATCTTTATTAAATAAACAACCATAGTGTATAACGTGTTTAGATCACTGTCACTTCTTGTCTTTTTTATGTCTATATACTTCACATTAACTTGTTTACATCATGCCTTATGGTAGTTTGAATAATGGCCCCAAGATATTTAGGTCTTAATTCCAAGTACCTGTGAATGAATAGTTTATGAGAATAAAGACTGCTGATGTGACTGATTTAAAAATTACGAGATAGGATGATTTTCCTGGATTGAGTATATACAATCTAATCACAATATTCCTTATAAAGTCTTCTATTTATAAAGGTTGAAATTATGTCAAGTATTACTTTGACTCACAATGATATGAATGTAGAAACTAACCAAATGAAAAAAGAGAAAAAAACATAACAGGTGCTGGGAAAAATGTTAATGTACAATGATTGGGTGAAGGAAGAAATCAAATGAGAAAATTTTAAGAAATACCTGAGACAAATTAAAATGAAGACATGACATATCAGAATGCACAGGATGCAACAAAATTTGTACTTAGAATATTATACTAACATAGTTATACTTCAAGAAGCAAGAAGCATCCCCCAAATGAAAAGCTTATAAAAATTAAAAGCTTACATGTAAATAAAGGAAAGTAGAAAAAAGTTAAGCTGTTGTTGATTTAGTATTTTGTTGCAAATTTTTGCGTCTCTATTCGTCAAAGACATTGGTCTGTAATTTTCATGTATTGGTGCTGATTTTATCTGTTATTTGAATTGGGAATATTGGCATCATAAAAACGATTGGAAGCTTGTTATATTCAATTTTTGAACAGCTTAAGAAGGATTGATATAAATTCTTTTTTTCAATTATTGTAGAATTCACTTGTGAAAATATCTGGTCCAGGGTTTTTGTTTTAGGGAAGGGTTTTAATTACTGTTTTGATTTCCTTCCAGGTGATTGATCTATTCAGGATTTTTAATTTTTCTTGGTTTAGTTTTGGAATATTCTATGTTTACAGAATGTGTCCATTTCTTCGAGTTTACCCAAGGTGTTGCTTTATAGTTTTACATAATATTCACTTTTAATCCTCTGTATTTCTGCTCTATTTTAAGTCTTCCTCATTCATTACTGATTATATTTATTTGTGTTTTCTCTCTCCTCTCTTTTTTGAGTCTGGCTAGTGGCCTGTCTATTTTGTTTTTTCTTTCAAAAAAAACAGCTTTTGGTTTCATTGACTTATGGATAGTCTTTTTGATGTTTACTTCACTTATTTCTGCTTAGTTTTATTTACTTCCTTCTATTGGGTTTAGGTTTCTTTTTTCTACTTCCTTCAGGTAAAAGTTTAGGGTTTTTATTTGTGATTTGTCTTGTTTACTGAAGTAGGAGTGTATCACTAATCATTTCCCTCTTATTAGAAGAGGAAAAGATGCCTTTGCAGCATCCCACAGATTCTTATATGACGTATCTTCATATCCATTTGATGCCAAGTATTTTTAAATTTCATCCTTATTTTCCAGCTTGACCCAATTATTGTCCAATATTTTCTTTATTCTCCACTCTTTTGCAACTTTCTCCTCCATTTTGATGTTATTGTGAATTGAATATATGATACATATGATTTCGATCTTTGAAAATTTATTGAGATTTTCTGTGTCCCTACATATGGGATATCCTTGAGAATGTTCCGAGAGCACAAATAATGATCAAGTTGGATATATAGCAGGAATGCAAGGATGGTTCAACATATACAAATCAATTAATGTGATATACTACATTGATAAAAGGGATAAAAACTACATGATCATAAAAATAGATGCAGAAAATGCATATGATGAGATTCAATACCACTTTGTCAAAAACCCTCCAAAATAGGTAAAGAAGGAATGTACTTCAACATAATAAAGGCTTGTTATGACAATCCCACAGCCAACATTGTACTCAATGGAGAAAAAATGTAATTTTCCTCTAAGATCAAAACAAGGTAAAGCTGTCCACTCTTACCATTACTACTTAATATAGTGTTGGAGGTGCTGCTCAATACAGTTAGCCAAGAAAAATATATAAAAAGCATCCAAATAGGAAAGAAGAGAGTAAAATGATCACTTTTTGCCAAAGATATGATAACATACAGGGAGAACCCCTAAGACTCAAGTAAAAAGCTACTAAAAATAATAACTAAATACAGTAAGGTGGCAGGCTACAAAATTAATATTAAAAATGAAACAATGAAAACGCAGAAGTAGAACTCAAGAAAACAATACCATTTACAATTACATCAAAAAATGAAATACCTTGGAATAAACTTAACCAGAGAAATAAAAGACTTATCCCCTAAACACTACAGCACTTTGTAAAAGAAACACAAGATGACACAAAAAATGGAAATACATTCCTTGCTCATGGACTGGAATAATTAAAATTATAAAAATGGCCATATCGCCCAAAGCAATGTACAGATTGAATGCTATCTCCATCAAAATTATAGACAGACAGAACAAAAATAACAGAATTTATTTGGAACTACAAACAACCCAGGATATAAAAAACAATCCTCAGGGAAAATACCAACAATGGAGGAATATGTTTCCTAACTTCAAACTATTACAGAGCAATAATGATCAACACAGCATGGTATTGGAATAAAAAGAAAAATACAGATCAATGGAATAAAATAGAAAGCTCAGAAATAAACCCACAAATATATGGACAACTAATTTTCAACAAAGGAGCCAAAGTATTACAATGTAGCAAGGATACTCTCTTCAATAAATAATTCTGGAAAAACAGAAGTCACAGGTAAAAGGTTGAAACTAGAAAACTCCCGAACATGATACACAAAACGTAACACGAAATAAATTAATGTGAAAATGCAATATTCCTTCACAAAATCAATTAAAACTGAAATTCAAAAGGAAGTATAAAAGGAAAAGTAAAAATTTTAACAGAAATGAATGAAATATAGATAAAGAAGACAAAATTAAATATGACAAAAATTAAATTTCATTTAGGAAAAAATGATTAGAAAAAACATGCAAACCATTACCGGGACACACAAAGAAGATAGAAGAGGAAAACACAAGTCCAGAAAATCAAAAAGAAGTTACAACATATATTGCAGAATACATAATATCATGGAGAATATTATGAACACCTATAAGGCAACACCAGATAATTCAGAAGAAATGGAAAATCCATAGAGATACACACATTCCAAGAAAGGATAAAGAACAAAGGGATAATCTAAAAAGACTGACAATGAGTAAAGAAATTTAAAAATTGACAAAAAAGAACCAGAAATTTGCAGTAGTGAATTATGTCAATTTCATCAATAACAACAACAAAAAACTACCCACACTTCTCAAACCCTTCCCAAAAATGAAATTATGTTTGTTTTTCTTGCTCATACAAACATAAAGCTTCCCTAGACAGGTAGCAAGTGAAAAGAAATTCCTGATTTATTTTTGCATACCTGAACATAGATCAGTTTAATATGGTACATTTTCTATTATACAAATGTAACCACAAGTTATGAATAGGTTAACACATACAAAATAGCAATGATTGATATTAAAATAACTTAATATTTTCCACAGCATTATAACATTATAGAAACATCCTAGGATTACTTATTTTTTATTACACCTCAACTACCTATACCAGGGTTTCTCAACCCTCACAATATTGACTTTTTTCTCTACTATTTGTTTTCTGTTCGCTGTCCTGTGCATTTGATAGAATCTCTGGTTTCTGTTCACTAGTGTTCAGCAATGAGTTATAATAACCAGAAATGTCTCCAGTCATTGCCAATTGCCCCACAGGGGGTAAAATCAAGCCTATTTGAGAACCACTGCAATAAAAAAATCCTAATACATGCCAGAGTTGATGCTATTAGCTTATAGAGATGGAATAAGGTAAAACAATATCTTATGAAGGTCAAAATATCAGTTTAACTTTGAAAAGGTTGTGTTAAGGAAACTACTGATTATCCCTATACTGCTATTATCTCAGACACTATATATATATATATTAGTCTAATTCTCATTGATCTTCACTGGGAGTCTCATGACTCCAGTAATTATAAATAAAAAGGAGAAATTCCTATTAAGACAGTCAAATGTAGTAAGGCAGTTGATGATTGGTTTTAAACTATACACAGTAATTCAGTTTACAAGGTCCCAGTTCAATTTATGCTCTGAAAAATATACCATTCATCAAATATAGGTGATAATTTCATTGTATTTTTCAAAGAGGCGTTTATTTAGTTTGTTTACCTTGGTTGTTCCTGCTGGACCCAGGTTGCAAATATGGGTCCTTGGCTGCAAGTGGGCTGTGTTGGCTGGAGGCTATGAACTTAGCTACTAAACCACCAGGGCATGCCTTGGGTATAACTGGTATGTTTTTATTAATGACTACTTTTAATTTTTTTCAACTTTAAGTTCTGTCCATTCCCAACTCTTTGAGGAACTTACACAGTCATTTATCTCTTCTTTTCAGTACATTTCAATATTTATCTATGACCCTGTATGTGTCAATGTATGCAATGAACATTATTTACAATTTCATGAGGATATTCCATGTTTCAATCTATTTCTCTGAAAATAGAACCCATTCTTACACCCATGCACCCATTGTGTACTTCTCCAAAGTATTGGATACCTTACATATGTGTGTATGTATATTACTTTCATTTTGGCATTACTCTTTCTCTTGAACCATATCATCTGGAGTCTCTCTACCTTCACCACAATTGCTCTCTCAGGGCTTCATCAAACTCTAAGAGGTGTTCCCCTTTCTCAAATCACTTGAATTTTTCATAAGAATGCCACTAGTGTCTACATTCTCTTACTTGAAGTAGGGCACTTTCTTATGGATTTAATTTTTCTTAAAAGGTAATTCTGAGGGTCATCACCATTGAGCTCCTTGTCATATTAACATATCCCTAGGAAGAAACTCTTAATCAGAAATTAAGCACTAAAAGAAAAATATCTGAAAAAGAAATAAGAAAACAGTTATATTCATAGTATCACCTAAAACAGTACATTAATTAGGAATATTCCTCACAAAGGAAATAAAAGGTATATACAATGACAACTGAAAGACATCGGTTAAATAATTTAAATAAAACAAATGCAAATAAACAATAAGTTTATGGATTTATATCATGGAAACTCAAAATTGTCATTATAATCCACATCTATGTAGTTCATACTGATCTATTCTGTACTTTTTATATTCCTTCTCAACTGGTCTCTCAGTCTTATTATCAGAGCTAATATGATTAATTTAACCAGAAATATGTTAAGTATATTATTTAAATTAATGAAGTTTGTAATGTCAAGTTATTTATGAATTATCAAAATGCTTATTTAAATTAACTTCCTTCATGCTTTATTAGGATTTACCATTTAATGGAAATTACCATTTGACTGTTTATGACACAATTACATGTAATTGTTGCATGAACTTGGAACACAAGCAATATTTCACTAATTTATTGATGAGGATTCTGAGGTTCAGAAAATTTTGAGATTCCAGAGCTTTCAATAGTTGGGTCAATATCTAGGCAGCTGAGTGTATTCATATCCTGTGTTCTATTAGCCATGCTTCCTATTTGAATCAAACTGTATGTACAGCATATTTTTAACATTTATATTATTTTATTTAGTTGTTTATCTTGACTTTCTTCCTGGTCATGGGTAATTAACCCAAGTCCCTAGTATGTACACAGATTGTATCCAGCAGATTTATCTGCTAGGTTACCAGCATATGCTTATCGTGTCACATTTAGATGGCTATGTCATACTCCAGTCTTTACCTATACTTAGTGTTACTTCATTTTGATCACTCTTCTAAATGTAAATGTAAATGTAAAAGAATACCAAAAATGTTCTACTTAAGAGTTATCATTTGAAATCAAAAGGTAACATTACTTTTCTGCTTACCAAGCTTGCTTGGACATCATTTTGGTTTTCACAAGTGGTTATGCATTTAGAGTAACGTGATGATTTTTATTGCGTGATATATTCCCACTAACTACTTATGGGTACACCACCTGTCAAGTCTACTACTTTTTCCAAAGTTCCTGATCAACATTGTAGAAAAACAGCTTAATTTACAGGAAAGAGGAAAGTAAATTAAAATGGTTGTTGGGCAGAATTTTAGAGCATCAAGATTACCACCCAAAAGTGTGTGTGACATCTCTAATGATGGAGACTCATTTTGAAGAAAACAAATGGAGCCAAAACCTGATTTACTGTGAGAGAAACAGGGAATAGTAACCAGTGAAGTCCTTACCAGAATGTTCTGAGCTCACTCCATTGATAGCACGGATCTTTGCTGTTTAAGTTAAAGTAAAGGACATCAAAGTACAATTCATTTATGAAGACATTTGTGAGTTAATGATAATCAGGCATGCCCATGTGGTTCAGGCAGCTGAGACACTGGTGTGTGAACCACACAGACAGTCTAAGGACCCAAGTTTGAAACTCAGAATCAGGGAGAAAAAATTAACAATAGAGGTGTTTCTTCATTCTCTTCTTTCACTCCTTCCTTCCTTAAAAGTTGTTTATTCCTCTCTGTAAATAATATTCAGACACCACAAGAGACATGCATTAACTGGAAATATATGAGTACTTGACTTTGAGTTTATACCAGTAATATATATATATACATATTATATATATATGTATATATATTAAACCAGTTTTATTTTGTGAGCTCAATTTGCTATATTCCAATTGAATACAATGCATAATGTTTCTCCCTAAGTCATTATTTATCTTTCAAAGTTCCATAGAAATAAGGATACCCAGTTAGTCATGTTAATGAGGAGAACTGTGAACAGTAGTTTGGTTAAATAGCTATTTCAGTACAAAGACAAAAATTTAACAATGTGTTGACTAGCAGAAACCAATACATACCAAATTGTAGTTACATAAAAGAAAGAGTGAACTTATCTTTGGAATGTAGTAAAATTAGTGACAATTATTAAAAGTATGTAACAAAAAAAGATAAAAAATAAAGCAATGATTTTAAGAGAGCCACACATTCATCACAAAGTATGGAAAGATTATTTTGGAGTACAGAGAATGTGCTGCGAAGACTTTACAGAACAGGTTAATCTAAATGTGTGTAATCATTTTTGAAATGTTAATTAAAAAAACAAACATTTAAATCAATGAAAAACTAGCACAAGTGAAAAGCTTATGGTGTTGAAGGAGAATTTATTTGAGGAAACTACATTCCTGGAGTTACTACAAACTCTTCCATCATATAACCATTTGATATTAACCTCTTTTGGAACTCACAACTAAACCTCCTTGAGTGCTTATAAAAATCCATATAACTAGACACACAGTAGTCCATCTAAACCTACAGTATTTAGACTGGGTCATCATTTGTAAAACTCACCCTGGAATGCCAATGAATCAACAGTTGGATACCAGTGAACTGAATCTTCAGGCATCACTTGAAAAAATATATTTGATGCCAAAAATCTAAGGTTGTAAAATTTGTATGAAAAGTACACAAGAACCATGTAAAATATATCAATTTTAAGTCTGTAGAAAAAAGAGTTGTTCATTTCACCTAGATACCAGAGTAACTGAGGAGACTATACCATGCATTCATTGTGAAATACCAAGTATCTTAGAATAGTCCCTCTAATCAATTAAAGACAAAATGAGTATATTAATATACAGAAGAGGAACAAAACAAGTGAAAAAATAATGTGACCAAGGGAAGATTATTGATTGGTTTAAATGTAGTGTAGATGAGTAGACTATAAGTGATGCTTGTTTTAAAAATACTGTACCTATATGCTTTTTTAATTTCCTAGTCCATCTCTCTACTTGAGAAAGAAAGACATAAGCAGGACTGCTCTGACAAGATCCCTCAGCATCAACAGTTTAAGTGGAACAAAGCACTGGAATTCTGTCAGCTCTTAAGGGAAGTTGTATATCAACATCATGACCCCCTCACTGGAATGAACTTGAGTCACATACCCTTTCCTAAAAAAGTTAAAAAAAACATTGCACATTCAGTATTAACAATGAAAGAAATAAACTGAAAATTTTAATGAGTGCAGTTCCTTACATTTTTACACATGGTTGGGATCATTTTATATAAACTTTTACACATTTACATAGTTGTATGCATTCTGATAATATAAAGCTGTAATAAGCCTATATAAACATGATTTTGACTGTACTTTTCATATTTTAAATTTTGAAAAAATATTTAATATTTTCAATTACAGAAAAGTTGAAAGAGAATACAAAGAATTGTATTTTACTTAGTCATTTGAGAGAATAAGCTGTAAGTCTGGTGCTGAATCCTCCATAAATATTTCTGTTCATTGACAAATAAGAAAACTTGACCACACTTCCCCACTTCTGTGGCTCAAGAAGCTAAGGTGTGGGCTAAAAACACTCTCCTATATAGCTATCCAGTAACAATCCTACCACTTAGTAATACTTCATCCCCATTCAAATTTGGCCAGTTGCTTCAGTAATTCTACTATGGCAAGCGAGTTGAGTTCATAATCAGCTGTTACATTTAGCAGTCTTATCTCTTAGCCTCCTTCAGACTGGAGCTTGTGTACAGTCTGTTGTTGATCTCATGGGCTTGACACTTTAGAAGAGTATGGAGAAGCAATACTCATTTATGCTTAAATGATGTTTTCTCAATACTAACTTGAAGTTTATTATGAATCTTTGGCAAGAAAGATAGAATTAAATTCCTCCTATCTCCAGTGCCTGAGTTTAACTTGCCCTATTTGCTGATAATATTTGATATTTAAATAAAGTGGCCACTTTCCAGATTTCATTGTAAAGTTACTCTTTCCTTCTTTGTAGTGAATACATATTTAAAAGTAAGTTACTTTGAAACCCTGAATATAGACCATTTTTCCTTAAAATTTTCATTCATCCACTTATAATGAAATGAATTAAATGAGGAGCCGTTTTGACTTCTCAGTATTCCTTTCATAAAATAACAAAACAATAGGGGTAAGCTGTTGGCCCCTGTGGTTTACTACACTTGAAAGCAGGCCCCCACACACCACAGGGCCCCTGGTTCAAGACCTTGAGTAGGGGGCAACCAATGTGAACATCTAAATAAAAATAAGGTTATTTTTGCCTCTCTCTGTCTTCCTACCTGCCTACTCGCCTTCATTCTTACCTGCACATTCCTTTAAAAAAGATATAAGCAAAATCATAACACAAGAGAAATTTTTGGCTACAATAATAACCAAAGTATAAATTCTCATGGTAGCAACTAGAGTTCCTAAGTGCACTGTAATTATATTTTTAGATTACTGTCAAGCCCTTATTACAATAGATTGATATGCTATATTTGAGGTCACATTTCTGATCATATAAATCACAAATCCAAGTCACTCATTCAATACATATTATTTATCAGCTTTTATATTCATAAAACCAAAAAAGTGTTAAAATGCATAAAATATGTATCAGACTATGAGAAAACCTCATATATTAGTGGTTGTATCATAGGTCTACCAATGTAATGTATTTTGATGCATCCTTATGTTAGGATATTTTCTGTCACAAGTGAGAAGATGAAGTTTTCCTTACCAAAGATTTGTCAGACTTTGCTATACTGGTTGCATGAATCTCACTGCTCATCCTTTATGCTTTAGACAATTTTGGCCAGTGGTTCAAAAAAACCAAAGTGTCAAATGTGTAGTTGCTCATGTGAAAGCTCATGTAGACTCTTTTCTGGAATAGCCAGGAGAAGAATTAACGGAGTAAGATAGTTACACATATGGGGATTTCAATCATGCTGGAGGTGAAGCAGAGGAATCAGAATGAGGCAGTTAGACTGCCTGAGATGAGAAAAATTCAGAGAGAACCACTGACTCAAGTCCATACCTGCAAAAGGGAAATCAGTCAAGAAAAGTTTCAGATCATTTCAAACATAGATGCCACAATTAACACGAGGACCTTCAGCACTGGGTATCTTCTGGTGAGAAACAACTCTGTCCTTTCCTTGGATGATGATCTTAAAACTAAGGTGACAGGTGACAAAAAGCTTTAAAATGTAGGTTATTCCCTACACAACAATAAACACACTCTAATTTACATTTTATTATTAATATATAAATTATACATTATACATAGTATATATAATATACTTTGTATACAGTCATGATTTTGTTGAGATTCACATATGATAGTCATTTTAGTGAAGTTGATAAAATCAGAACTATTATTTTACTGCTTATATCTATACCTTTGATAATCACCCAACTTTAAATATGCCAGCCAACTAAGAACTTGGATGCAAATCTAGATATCTAAAGAGGAAGAAGGGCCACTAGAATGGAGAAAAGGCACAAGATGAGGTATACCCCACAAAGTCAGATACAATTTTATGTCTAAGGGGCTCTTTTCAAAGAGTAGCTATGAGGTGGGGGAGTGATATGGGAAATAGGGCAAAGGGAATTAATTGTTAAGTGAATGAAAAAAGGAAATCATGTTAAAGCTTTTGTGATATATACAGATGTAAATTTGCTATTATGTATGCAAACACTATATTAAAATGCAATGTACCTTCAATAAAATCTATTAAAATTTTAAAATTAAATTATTCAAGAAAAAAGGATATTAGACATACCACACAAAGGCTATGGTCTTTGGAATACTTGTACTCTGACTATTTTGAGGATATGAAGGAGTTTCTATTGAGAAATTAAAATGCCTGCAAAGATGTAAACTCTTAACTTATACTGTCCACCTGGTATGAGTATCTCAATCTCAGATATGAGTATAAAAATGGATCCTGAATGAATAGATCCCTGAGATTGATGACAGAAACAAATGCAAATTTGCTCTTTGGAGACATGTTTATAATTCGTGTCACAGGTGACATCTGGAGAAACAATGGTCTTTGGATTCATCAACACAATTCAAAATTACAGACTACATGAGGAGACGATTCTCAGAGGGAGAACCAGGGAAAACAAATGTAATAGCTAGCACCTGTACCACCTCTCAGAAAGTAAAACAAAACCAATCAAGAGAATATAAAATATAGCAGGAAGATGAAAGGAATAGGTTTTTCAGTAAAAGAGATGTTTTTAACATTTTAACATTATTTCATCTATATAAAGATGATATAAGTGCAAATGTTCTACAAAGTCACATAAAGGCTTTCAATTGACAAAGGTTGAGGGTAAGCCTGAGATACTGAATTTTCATACTTCAGAACCAGTTATCTGTAAAGATTATGAAAATCAATAATGTGATTGATATTATATTGAAAACCACATGGAAGATTTAATTTAGATGACGAATGCAAAAAGAGGTATTGATTTTGAACTGCTATTGAATAATTTTCTATATAAATGCTTTTCTATTTTTAACTTCTCATATTATCAAAATAATGCATATTATTAATTGACACAAATTCTGAAATAAGGGAAAAAGCAGGAATAATCAAAAGTCCCAGTAGCCTGAAATACTATTAATCTTTTGGTGTGTTCCCTTTCAGTTCCTTTTTGTCTGCACTGTGCCCTTAAGAATGGAACTTATGTTGAAATACAGTGATTATACCCATTATTTCATCTATATAACAGTCATAATAATTTCTCATATACTTAAAGCTTGTTATTAGTAAATTTAAATGCTTGTATATTGACATCTCATAGATTATCCTATGTTTCATAATTCTCTTTATGCCTGTCTAGATCACTTATGTTTTCAATGTTTTAAGTTTGCATAAAAACTTACATATATGCTTATGCATAAATATCTGTTTATGGTTTGGATTCTCTCCCTAGGCTATAATTTCTAATATTAATCCATAATTCTTGACATTTACAATTCATGTTTACAAAGATATTTCAATTCTGCAAAAAGGTTTGAGTACTATTACTTTGTAGTTTTCCCTATACAGTTATATTTTCCTTCTGATTGCCAAAATCATCACATGTGCTGCAGAAAATATGGGGTGTGTGTATGTGTAAAAGGGGATCCTGATTAAATTCCACTACTTTGTATGTTTGGTTTATAGAATCTAAATGAACAAAAAAAACTCATTTTAGAACATTTTCAGGCACATAAACATTATGGAAACCAAATTTACTGATTAGATGCAAATGTGGTGGGAGTGTTGCTTTACTTCATTTGATGTAGAGAACATGTATTCACTAAACCAAAAGAAATTCAGATAATCTGATTCCCAGTCTTGCTTTGTATTGTAATTCTATGATTTGATAACCTTTGTAGTCACAATCAAAAACAAGGTCAGCTTACAAAAACTGTTTACTTAGTCAAATACACCTTTCAGGAGCACATTTACAGATGTTTGTTCTTCATTACATATTTCAACTAAGAAAAATTACATTATCCTTGTAATCAAATGAATCTAATTAATCTCATTAATTAATCATTCAAATTACAGCAGAGCATCTACATTAAATAAATCTATTTAAAAGATTGAATAACTCATTTTGTGATTAGGCACATAGGCAGATATTCTATTTAGCTTTTCTCTTTAGTTTCTGTGGTAGCAGATAAAATGATTTAAATGTCATAATGTTAATATGTGGAAGTAAGATAAGGGTTTTAGATAGAGTAGAGGTAAAAGTCAAAGGAGAGTAAATCTCTGGTTAAAGTCACTGCTCCAGTTCTTATTCTAACATAGAACTTTGGCTACAAAGGCAACACTTCTGGTTGTAATTTTGTGCTCTGAAGACTCAGAAGGTTTCTTTCAATAGTGAGCATCAATAGAGGAGGCCAATTAAATATATTATTATATTCATACAGAGATATATAATTCTATTTATATATGTACACATACACATTTATATAACACACTTTTAAGAGTATGTTTATTTTATACACAATTAACATTTTCAAATGTGTGTTAAAATATACACATTATATGTTATATATTACATGGGTTTCTTTGTATATGTATTCTATTTAAAATATATATTTATACATATACTTGCATATGAGACCTCCTCTACAAGAAATGTTAAAAGAGGCTCTACTAGCTAAACCAAAGAGAAAAAAATTTACAAAACTATAAACAAAGTAACAAATAAAGCAACAAAACAAGAAAACAAAAATTAAAATGGCAGTAGCATGTTCTCAAATGTCAATAATTAAAATTGTAAATGGATTGAACTCATCAATCAAAAGACTCAGGGTTGCTAAAAAGATTAAGAAACATAATGCAACTCTATGTTGTATACAAGAAACTCATCTCAGGCTGAGAGACAAGCAACAGCTTAAAGTAGATGGATGGAAAAAGCTACTCCAAGCTAATGCCAAATCCAAAAGAGCAGGAACAGTATACTCATATCAGATAAAGTAGTCTTTCAACCAAAGAAAATTTTAAAAAGATAAAGATGGACATTATTTAACGATAAGAAGATCAATACAACAAAGAGACTTAACACTTATTAAAATGTATGCACCCAATAAAGGAGCACCCAAATATATAAAGCAAATATTAACATCTAAATAAGGATACTGACAGCAAGACAATAATAGTAGGGATCTTCAAGACTTCTTTTGTAGTAAAAGACAGATCATCCAGAAAATCAACAAAGAAACAAAATCTTTAAATGAAGAAATAGGGCAATAATAAGGATATGATGGACAAAAACTAGAAGCAGGTGGATGACAAGGAGATACAGGGTGATAACTAGGAGAAGCAGGTGACAACAAGCAGATGCAAGAAAATACCAAGGAGAAGATACTGAATACAAGGAGATTCAGGACTATAACACAGTGAAGTTGAAATATTAAAAAACGTTGCAGCTAAGTAACAGGGATAAAGAAGGATGATACAAAGGGGATGCATTGCGAGATCACAGAGATCCCATGAGAACAAGAAGCCTTGGCGGGAACACAGTGATAACGTGATAACAAGGAGAAGCAGGGCGTTAAGGAGGATATGAAGTAAAAACCAAGAGATGCCCAGTCATACCATATAGAATCAATGTATGAAAATTAGGAGATGAGTGTGATTCCATGGTGGTGAATTCAAATAACAAAGAGACACTGTTCCATAACAAAAAGCAGGAAAAAAGGAGAAATTGTGATACTAGTGTGAGGAAGGCAGAAAACAAGGAGATGCAGTTCAATAATAAAGGAAAGCAGGTTGATAATAATATGATGAAGGGAAAAAACCAGGAGACGGGATTCGATGAAATGTAACTGGGTGGATAATAACATTGAGATGCAGGTGGATAAAAAGGAGATGAAGCATGGTAACGAGGTGATGCGGTGGGGAACATGAGATGCAAGCTGTAACAAAGATAAACAGGGCAGTAATAAGGAGATGACGGACAAAAACAAGGAGAGGCAGGTGAGTGATAAGGATATATAGGACAACAAGGAGAAGTGTCTATCTAACAAGTAGATTCAGGGCATTAACTAGAAGCAGCAGGTCTATAGTGTGGTGATGGTGAGAAATAACATGGAGAGCAGGGTGATAAGAGGGTTATGAATTGTGAAAATAAGGAGAGGTTGTTATATAACAATATGTATTTCATATTTTGATAACAAGGAGAAGCTGTGATGAAATGTTGATGCAGAGGTATAGCAAAGAGAGGCATCACTTTCCATAAAAGGGGAAACAATTCGATGAAATGCAGGTGTTGGGTGATGATAACAAGGAGATTCAGCTTCATATTACGGTGATGCAGGCCAATACAGGGAGAAGCAAGGTGATAACAATGAAACGAGGGTCAATAAGAAAGAAAAAAGAGGATTGAAGGGTGATAACATGGTGAATCAGTATTATCACAAGGACATGCATGGTGATAACAAGTCGATGCTGTGACATAACAAGGAAATTCAGTCCAATAACAAGCCAAGTTGCAAACAGAAAATCAACACGTAAAAATCAATTGTATTCCTATAGGTAAATAGTTAATTAGAGAAAAATTCATAAATTAATACCATTCAGAATAACAGCAAAAACGAAAGAAGTCCTGGGAGTAAACAACAAAGGAGGTGATAGGCCTCTACAATGAAAATTACAGAACCTTGACAAATAAAGAGAGGAAGACACAAAGATATGGAAGAGTATTCTTTGCTCATGGATTGGAGAATTAGCTAAAATGTCCATACTCTAAAGAAGTGCACAACAGTAATGCAATTCTCATCAAAGTTCCAGGGACATTTTTAAGGAAATTGAACAAACATTACTCGTGTGTATGTAACAATAAAAGTTGTTGGCTTACAAAGTATTATCAGAAACAAGTGACATTATCACATTCCCTGACTTCCAAAGAGAGAGAGATCATCATCAAAATAGTATGATATTAGAACAAATATAGACACACAAGTTAGTGGTATGAAAGAGTTCATTTATGAAATAGAGAGTTCCATTTATATGAACTGTTAATATATAACAAGGGAGACATTTTATACAATGGATAAAAGAAAGTTTATTCAACAAATGCTGTTGGGAAAACAGAACAGACACCTGAAAAATGAAACTGGATTACTAATTAGCACTATCTATAAAAGTTAACTCCAAATTGATCAAAGACCTGATACAAAACCTGAAACATTAAAATAATTAGATGAAGATATATTAAAAAAACTCCAAAATATCAACCTCACATATGTCTTTGGGAAGGGACACCAAATGAAAAATACTTTTTGTAAAACTGAACACTTGGCAGTACATTAAACTATAAAGTTTCTGTACAGTGAAGGAAACCGCAACCTAAACAAGAAGGCAGCTCACTGATTGGAAGAAGATATTCACAACATACATCACGCAAGAGTGCTTCTCATTGTTATCAGACAGCCTTTCCCTGTTATTGCAATTCATCAATATGGTGTCACCATGCTTCTGCTAGTTTTCACACTGTTTCTATGTCATAGGGCATGACATCTGTTTTTTATTTCATCTCATCAGATGTTTTATATTTGTACTGAATAATAAACTTAGTTTATTGTGAATGGAATTTTCATATTTGAAAATATGTGTTTGGAATGATATTATCCTTCTCTCTACTAACGATATTGAAAAATTGGCATTTTCAGTCTGAGTCTCTTTTACTGGTGACTTTACCAACTATTTTGTTTAGCAATTATTTTGACTTTACCAACCACTTTGTTTAGCAATTTTTTAATATTTTTTGACTCTTTGTCCCCTGGTCTCAAGGCTGTGTCCACAGATTTCTTAACTTGTACCTTTAACTGACTCAGTCACAGAGAGGAGACTTTACTATTTCCTCATGCATACATGAACAGATGTTTCCAATACAATAAGGATATATTCCTATACTACCTTCTAAATATCAAATATATTCTTTCCTATTTAAGGCTAGTACTTTAGGGTAAATATTGAATGTGATGTAACTGAACATTTTTGATAAAGGTAAACAATATTTTCAGTATTGTTTAATAGTTCTATCCTTTTTACAATGCCACCTTCTCACAAATAAAAATTACGATATTTTAACAAAATATCCAAATGTGTTTAATGTCCATTGATTTTAATTTTCTCTCTGTCCTTAGTATCATTAAGTGTATTTATGTCCATATATTATATTTTGGCAAGAAGAGTAGTAATATTTTTAAATATATTATTCATACCTAATGTAAAACCTGTGTTTTCAAATTTAAATTGGAATCAGTCTTACTGATATAATTAATAATATATAGATACTTTGGTTCCTAATTTTGTTTTTAAATGTTTTTAATTAGAAAAGGATACATGTATGTGAGTGTAAGATGTGTGGAATGGAAGTAAGAACAGGTGAAGGGAATAGGATGGTGTTTGAACTAAACAAGTCAGGGATTAGTCATCATTAATTCTCTTCTACTTAGTTGCTCTATAAGGATTTACACTGCTTAGGGATCAGAATGACATAAAAATATTTGTCTAATGAGGAGCTTTGGATATTGGTTCCCTAGGGATACAGATTCAGCTTACAGTGACTTCATTTAAAAAATCTTACCTAGTCAGGAAGAAATTCACCTGAGGCTCCATCCAAACATGATTGTTCTTGCCCAGGAGTACTTTACCTCACTGGGTCTTTGAGGTTAGTTCTTCCATCATCAGTGTCCAGATGTCATGTCAAGAATAATTTCATAGTGATGACTGTCAGGTAACTTAAAATCCATTTATTAATGTTTTTGCTGATAAGGACAGTATTTTACTACAGTTTCATCCAAAGCAAAAATGATATTAAATACATTAACAGATCAGAATGGAGTACACAATGGGACTCCAGCTCTACTGTCTCCTTTTTGCTAACTTCCCCTACACCTTAGTAACAATTCGCAATCTCTTTGCCTCCAGGTTTCTCTCAAAATCCCAGAAAAAAACTGATCATCTGAAGAGTCATCTGCCCTTATAAAATATGATGACTTATAAAATATGACACTTGAACACTGAGACAATCATGGGGAAGAGCGATGCTGAGATTTCCCTTTTATTTTTGGTCCTGGTTCTTGATGAAGCATTGCACAAAATAATTTTGTGTTTTCCCTTAGCTGGTCATGAGGGCACTGGGGAAAAAGTGGAACAGAGGCTCAGCTGGCTTTCTTCCTAATATTCCTATTATTTATCAAATTACCAACTCTTTCAAATAGACTAGCACTGATAATAAACTTAAATATGGAAATATTTACCTCATTCCAGAATTAATAAATGTGGCTATTTTATTAGATCCCCTTGATGTCTTTTTCAAGGTAACAAAGTAACGTGCTTACAAAAGTCAGTCATTTCTGACTTCCTTTTACGGTCTTCCCTTGTCAGAGACAACTCTATCCTGAATATGAGCGTTTCTAATAAGCTAGACTTTATAGATTGTTTCTTTTCATGTAAATATACGGTGGGAGCGCTTTACATATATCATATTAATATTGCAATAAAACACAATGGCAAGGGTGAAATGTATCAATTTAATGGTGTGTTCTGAAGGGTATCAAACCCTTTTACACTTAAATGGATCTATGCAACTGCCATGCGATTTTTCATGGGCAGAAGTGGATATCATTAAGGGAAGTAAAATATTTGGGCCATTGTACAGGCTAAAATACTGCAATTTAAAAGAGAAACCATGAAATATGAATAATGATTTGGGAATGTTGATCCTGTGCTAACCAAAGGCATTAAAGGGAAATTGGTCAATAGATAGCATTCGACAGTCAGATGATCTGAACATACAGAGCCAATGTTTTCTTTGTAACAACCCTGAACTTAGTTTTCATGATATAACCTGTCCTGGGTATGTTGCACAAGGATAATTGGGCAAATAATATGATACAACTATTTGGAACTTTTAATGATTTCAGATGGTTCTGAGGTATGTCAAATTTGGAGAACAATCTCTATAAGAGTCATTGGATAACTTTATTCTCATCTTCCTAATTCTTCAGGCAAGAATTGTTCCAAAATAAGTGGCATATCTTATTTCAGTTTCAAGATGTGGCTCAAAGCATGAAACATACTTGGCAACCAATAAGCATAAGAACAAAAGACAAGAAGCAAGAAAAAGAGTGAGGAGGTATGAGATATTATAATGGAGGCTAAGTGGGTAGGTGGAAAGATTTGATTATTCATATGAGTTCAAAACATACATGGAACACTATTCCTTTTGTGAAGCACTCATTCTCAAACTTTACATCAATCATATTCTTCTGAAAGTCTTGTTAGAAGATAAATTACTGATATCCACCTCCAATGTTAGAGAGTTAAGTGTGAAATAACATCTTTATTCATTTTCAAGAAGCTCCTATATGATGCTGCTGTTCTCAAACAATGCGACATTCATTTTATTTTTATTAGCCCTACTTTTCCATCAGGTTCATCAACAGCATGAAACACAGAAATCAAACAAATGTTCCAGTATTCTTTCTAATGGGATTGACAAATGGTCAAGAATCACAGCCTTTACTCTTCTCTTTGTTCCTATCCATGTACCTGATCACTATATTGGGGAATCTGGTCATCATCCTGGCTGTCATCTATGACTCTTATCTCCACACCCCTATGTACATCTTCCTCTCCAATCTCTCCTTTATGGATATCTGTATGAGTACAACCACCATCCCTAAGATGCTAGTGAACATCAAAACTCAAAATCAGAGCATCACATTAGCAGGTTGCCTCACACAGACTTTTTTTTCTCTTTTTTTTGTTGGTTTGGAAAATTGTCTCCTTTCAGCAATGGCTTATGACCGCTATGTGGCCATTTGCCATCCTTTGAGGTACACGATTATCATGAATCCCAAACTCTGTAGCCTGCTGATTTTACTTTCTCTGTTCCTGAGCATAGTGGATGCCCTGATCCACAGTCTGATGATGTTGCGACTATCGTTCTGCACAGACAAGGAAATCCCCCACTTTTTCTGTGAACTTGCTCAGGCCATTAAGCTTGCATGTTCTGACACCCTCATCAATAACATCATGGTATATGTTACGGCTGTCATATTTGCAGGTGTTCCTTTCTCTGGGATAGTTTTCTCTTATACACGAATTGTCTCCTCTGTTATGAAGATGTCATCAGTGGAGGGAAAGTTTAAAGCTTTTTCCACCTGTGGGTCTCATCTGTCAGTTGTTTCCTTATTCTATGGAACAGCTTTTGGAGTGTACATTACTTATGCTGTTACTGACTCATCCAAGATTGCTGTGGCCTCAGTGATGTATGTCATTGTTCCTCAAATGCTGAACCCATTTATCTACAGCCTGAGGAACAAGGACATGAAGGGTGCTCTGTGGAAACTCATCAGTAAAATACCTTCTCTTCCATGATTGTGCCTCCCAGCTTGGACATGGGTTTTTTGAGAAGGTAAAAGATGATAGGCCTGTTCTGACCTATGATGTTTGATTCTTCTGTTACCATGTTAGTATAAAATTACTAGTAAACATCATGGCCTACTTTATTTTCACTTAGCATTGAAATATCACTTTGTATTTCTCTTTCTTTGTGAAGATATGTATCAATCTATGTGTTATTTTCTTTTCTTACATTCCATAGAAACAAAACCTGAGGCAAGTGTTCTAGGTATTGATTTCATTTAGCATAACTCTCTCAGAAGCAGAAAATGCTCAGATTGTAAATAGGACTGGAAATGTATTGAAGCAATGTTGTGGTTGTATCTAGACGTCTACCTGACCCCATGGTAGAACCATGCCAATTATACCCATGAGTTTGTCCTATAATGGAACAAGTGAATTAATCAGGTTAATAATTAGAGTGGTTACATTCTTCCAAGATTAGTTAACATCTAACACACTGTCTCACTACACATATAATTTGAATAATTAGATTATCACTATGGTTTGAGAAAACAAAGTATATTTTATATTTATACGCAGAGAACATTTGAGAAAATATTCAGTGATGATAAAACACAGATGCTCTAATTTAAAATGCCCTAATAATAGTGCTATCTTTTATTAATAGGAAGGTAAGGTAGAGTGTGTATATATATAAAGGGGAATTTAAGCTCATTCAGATATCCATGTCAATTCTGTCCTAGGACTGGTTCTCATCAGTGACATCAGGTTATTTTCCCATCATAACATATCATATACATGATAATCAGATACCCAAAACTGACTGTGCTTCCTTCAGATTATTATAAAAATTTTCACGGTGTCAGTATAACACAGCTTTGTAAAATGACATGAAAAGCTGTTCTCAAAATGAGTTGTTTACATCCCATTTCCCCTAGCATTTTAATGTTATATAATAAACGTTGAATGTTACTTACATAGCATTTGAGATTTTTCAGAGGGTCAGAATGCCTCAATTATTTCTGTAGACCCAATTGGTCCCTTTTGTCTTTGGTAAATCTTCCTCTTTTTCCTAGACCTGCAGCTACCACTCCAGCAGTCCGGACACTTGTGTTGGAGGACTGTATGTTTCTTATTGTAATGTAAGCCCTGACATTGACTTTTCTCTAGTTTAATGTAAGAGCCCAATTAAGTTTTTATTTCAAAGGCATCCCCCATAAGCAAACATTCACTTTAAAGATGGTTATCTAAATAAATATATTAATAGCCAAATGACCAGACAGCAAGGCCAGCACTCTCCACAGAGGTTCTTTATTTTTGAGATACTTGTTGGTTTCAGTAACTGATACTTTGAGTCTTGTGTCTTTGTTTCTTCTTTCTGCATTTTTAAATATCACTTTGTTTTCCTTATTATCTTATGTATATTGTACATTTCTATGTGGTTTTCAGGATATTTAATCTGCACCTCATTGTGTGTACATCACAGCACAACTGTCACAGGAGTTACAATGGCCCTCAACACCACTATGTGAGCTATTTCCTTCCCAGTTTCCTTCCCTCTCACTAACCCCTGGAAACCAAAGTCCTGTGATAAGTCATTTTATTGTGTTTTGACTTTTGTTTATTCATATTCCACATATGAGTGAAACCATTCTGTCCTTTCAGGCTTATTGCGCTTAGAATAATGACTTAATCCATCCAGATTGTCCAAATGTGCAAAGGGCATGCTTTTATAATTTTAATAGCCACAGAGAATTCCACTACCCACACTTGTGTTTTAAATTAAACAATAAGGAATAGTAAAGGACACTAGAACTCTGGTGGTGTGTGTGGTGTGAAACACACACTAAGGTGTAATACCGACATCCTGAAATGCTTATTGTGATCTAAACAAAAGATATAAGAATATTAAAATAAGTGTGATAATTGCAAATGATAAAAATGAGTGAACATGCAAAACTCTCAGATTCTATGCTCTACCCCAATAAAGGCAGACTGCCAGGCATGTGAGTACTGTATCATGGTCTCTCTTTCAAACACACACATGCGTATACACATACACACACATCCTCTCACATTGTGGCCTTAGATATACAATATGATTTCTAAATATTCTCAGTTAGAAAACATTATTTTTTTCAAAATTCCCTAATAGTTATTTCTGAAAGACATCTGATGGTTACAAGAACCACATGGACTAGTCCAGACACAACACCAGTTACTGATAGACTGAGCCTGGCACAGATACTCATCCTAGGATTCTTCTTAGGAAACTCTTATAAGTTGTTGCTTCATTCTTTATTTTTAAATCCCCATATATTTCATCTTTTATTACATTCTTTTTATAAAAAGCTGTGCTACAAATCACCTTAGTAAAACAATGCTTTGTCCTTCAGGCAGTTGGGAGAAATGAATGTCTTATCTCCATAACAGCCACAATGCCTTGAGACCTAAACACAATCTCTGATCCTGAGTATTGTGTCATTTGCAAGATATGTGGTCTGAGATTAGTTTACATTCACAATCAGGGAACACGAAGTTTTAGTCAGTGGAAGTTTTCAAAAGGCAAGTGAAGAAAGCTGATGGGTGATTCTGGATGCTTAATTTTCCACTACCTAGAGGTCACATCACATGGTGGTAAACTGACAGCTTGAAAGTCTGGCTGCCTGACTTCAAATACTTTCACCACCAAAGTACATATCTGCATGTCGCATATCAAAATATCTACATATCCTCAGTTTATTTCATTTTATGCTTACCTTTGCTTGCAGTCTTAGGTAAAACATAGGTTGGTAGATTTACCTATTTCATAGTTATGGTAAAAGAATAAGAGTTATTAGGATAAGCAAAATGCTGATATATGCTTCCTAAAAGAGCTAATAAGTATGAGCAGAAGTAGCAGTGATAAAAGTTGTAATCATTGTATTTATTATGGTAAAAATTCATAATAGACACAGTATGATTTACACTAAAAAATTTCTGAAAACCCTGTGTCACATTATTTTTCTAATACCATGTACTCATGTCGTGTTTCTTTCATATTTTGGTAATTCTTGCAATATTTCAATTTTTATAATTGTATCACTTATGGTCATCAATGTTACCACTGCCCTTGTTATGGGGTATCATAAACCCACGACATATAATGTTTAAAATAATAATAATTTTGTGTGTGTTTTGAAAGCTGAGCCAATGGGTTATTTTGTTGTCTTTTTCCCTCTCCTAATAACTCCAAGTTTCTTCAGTAAAACAATATCAAAATTAGGACCATTAATAACCCTTAAATGGGCCAAATCTATGTTTTCAAAAGAATGGGCACTTTCCTATTTCCGTTTTAATCCAAAGGTGGGATATTATAAGTAAAGAATGATAAAATCTGAGATATTTTGAAGGCTAGGATTTTTGTTCCATAAACTTACTCTAGTTATTAATACAAAAGATTCCTTGATGGAAATTAAAAGTACTACTCCAGTGAAAAGATGTATAATAGGAAAGTGAAGCAGACTTATTCCTGATGTGAGGAAATATTTAGAGGTCTGAATAGAACATCAAACCAGTAAAATATTCCTTAACCTAAAATCTAATCCAGAGAAGGCTCCAGTTATCTTCAATTATATTAGAATTGAGGAAGGTGAGGAAGCAGGAAGTGCTGATGCAGAAGCTAAACTTGCAAGAACTGGTCTCATAACAGAAAGTACTGAGACCTGACATGCAAGGAAATATAAATGAAGATTTTCATAAAGTTTGTGGACAGAAGTACTTCAGTAATACAAGGATGGTTGTAGAAATATCAGGGCCAAGGTCAGTAAGTGAGTAGAAATAGAGTGTGCTCTGACCAGTAGTTGGCCCACAAGAGATGGTCTGAGAGCACTGCTGTTTACTAAGGGATGTTTCATAATGTGATTAATAAGTGGTTAACCTTTAGTACAAGTGCAAATGAGGTAGAGTGACATTTCTGAAGAATTGTTGCATATTCCCACAAGCATCATCTCTACAAGCATCATCTGTTGTATAACATTGCTGAATTAAGATTCTTCGGAAGTAATTACATAAATGAACATCCATGGAAATTTTACAACGAGAAATTTTTAGGCCAAAAATTTAACAGCCAATGACCCTCAAGATTATTAAGACATACAGTTATTTGGAGCGCCCTGATGGCTTAACAATTAAGCTGGCCAATGCTGTTCACATCCCAGGGATGCAAGTATTGTTCAACATACAAAAGTCCACCGATTTCATATATCATATCAAAAGGAGAAGAGAGAAAAACCACATGATCATATCAATAGATGCAGAGGAAGCTTTTAACAAAATCCATCACCCACTTATGATAAAAACAAGAACTCTCCTTAAAATCAGAATAGAATGTTTATAAATCAACACAAAAAGCCCATAATGAAAAACCCACAGGCAACATCATAGTCAATGGCAAAAAATTGAAAGCATTTCCTCTTAGATCAGGAACAAGGGAAGGTTTATCTATTCTCATCATTGCTATTTAACATTGTACTGTGGAGGTGTAAGCCAGAGCAATTAGGGAAGAAAAGTAAACAAAGGAAGCCAAATTGGAAAGGAGGAAGTAAAACTCTCATTATTTGCAGATGACATTATATATATTAAAAGTCCCAAAAACTCTATCAAAAAACTTCTAGAACTCATCAATGAATACTGTATACTAGCAAGCAACAAAATCAATGTAGAAAAATATATACATTTTATAAACAAATAACATGCTAGAAGAAAACTAAATCACACCATTTAAAATAGATGTCAAAAGAAAGAAATTAACGAACATATATGTAATAAAGGAAATAAAAGATCTATACAACATGAAACTATAAGTTCTTATTAAAAGATAGTGGGGTACAAAAAGAAATGAAAGACATCCTCTGCTCATGGCTGAAAAAAATCAATATCAGTAAAATTTCCATCTTACCCAAAGCAATATTTAGGTTTAAGCAATCCCCATGAGAATCTCTTGGGCTTATTTACAGGAAATGGAACAAAATTTTAAAAATTTGTTTGAATCAACAAAAGACCCTGAATAGCCAAAGCAATCATTAGAAAAAAACAAATCTGGAGAAATTACACTTACAGTCTTTGAAATATATTACAAAGCAGTGTTGATCAAAACAGTATGGTACTGGAATAATAAGAGGCACAGATTAGTGGAATAGAACTGAATCACCAGAAACTGACCAACTCACAGTCAGTTACTCTTCAGCAAAGCAGCAAAAAGCACATGATGGATAAAGGAAAGCCTCTTCAACAAATGGTATTGGGAAAACTAGACTGCCACATGAAAAAGAATGAAGCTAGACCATTCTCTAACACCATTCTCAAAAATTAACTCAAAATGAGTTAGAGACTTGAACATAAGACCCGAAACCATAAAGCTCTTAGGAGACAACATAGAAAAGACATTCCATGACATCAGACGTAGAGAGGTCTTTGGGAACTCAACTACAACATCAAGGGAAACAAAAAGAAAAATAAACAACTGAGAATACACCAAACTAAAGAGATTCTTCACAACAAAAGAAAATATCACCAAAACCAGAAGTAAACCTACTAACTGGAGAAGATATTTGCATTTGATATTTCCAACAAAGGCTTAATCTCTAAAATATACAAAGACACATAAAACTCAACAACAGAAGAATAGGCAATCCAATAAAAAATGGGAAGAGGAATTGGAGAGACACTTTTCTGAAGAGGATATTCAAATGGCCAACAGGTACATGAAATTATGTTCCTACTTACTGGGTATCAGAGAAAGGCAAATTAAAACAACAATGAGATATCATCTTACATCGGAAAGTCTATTATCCAAAAAGTCTGGAAACAACAAATGTTGGTGATGATATGGACAAAAGGGATCACTTTTGTACTGCTGGCAGGAGCACAAATTGGTACACCACCTATGGAGAATAGTTTGGAGATTCCTCAAAAAACTGAAGATGAAAATTCCATATCATTCCCATAATTCCACTTCTGGGCATCTACTCGAAGATACAAAAGCATCCATCCCCAGAGATGTATGTATCCCATGTTTATTGTGGCCCTATTCACAATAGCTAAGAACTGGAACTTACCTTAGTGCTCAACATCAGA
Source organism: Solenodon paradoxus (assembly GCA_004363575.1). NCBI lineage: Eukaryota > Metazoa > Chordata > Mammalia > Eulipotyphla > Solenodontidae > Solenodon > Solenodon paradoxus. The sequence goes on along the minus strand of RJWH01000638.1, from coordinate 379,942 downwards.
TGAATGGATAAAAAAGTTATATATATATACACACAATGGAATATAATGCAGCCCTTAGAAGAGATGAAAGCCTGTCATTTGAATCAACCTGGATGGAACCAGAGGGGATGATGCTAAGTGAAACAAGTCAAAAAAGGTAAGATAGACCCAGATGACCTCACTCATAGGTAGAATATGAATAGACAAAGCAAAGGAACAGATGAAACATAACCAACCCTGAAATATTTGCAACAGATCTGATGTCACCAAAATGTAATGGAGCTGTGTGGGGCAAATGGTGGTTGGGCCCACTGGACAATGAGGAAGAACACTTAGTGATTAGGTGGAGGGCATGGTATGCTGAAATATATCTAAGAATTGGGGAACCCACACATAGGAAATTATTTTAATGTGTAGAATAATTACTACAATAAATATTTTAAGAAAAAGTTAATGAGATACAGGAGGCACATACGATCACCCAAAGGCAAATGGAGAGCTCAAAAAAGAAGTGACATATCAAAAGGAATATGTCACCAAGGAGATTAACACCACAAATAAAGTCCTAGAAGAAATGCGAGAGATAAAAGACAGTCAGGAATTGATGACAAACACAGAAAACTCCATAAAGACACTCAATTATGCAAAGGAACAAATTTCAGAAATTACAGAAAAGGTCTCAGAGGTGACCTCCAAGAAGAGTGAGAAACAAGACTGAGCAAAATGAAACACAATGAGAAACATCAGAGAAGAAAAAAACATGAGAATCATAGACATCCCAGAAAGAGAGGTAAAAAGGTACAGAATACTTACTCGAAGTAACAGCATAGAAATTCCCACATCTGTCATAAAAACTAAACACAAGGGTCAAGAAGAAAAAAAGAAAGCCAAAATTTCTAAATATAGAAAGACCTACTCCTAGATACATCATAGTAAGACTAGCAAAAGTCAATGACAAAGAAAAACTACTCAAGGCTGCTAGAGAAAAGATAAACATAACCTACAAAGTTACACCCATTAGGGTATCATCAGACTTCTCAACAAAAGTACTACAAGTCAGGAGAGAACGAATTCATCTATTCTAAATACTAAGACAAAAACTACTGGTCAAGAATATTCTACCATGCAAAACAATAATTCAAATATGAAGGAGGATTATGGACATTAAAAGATAAACAAAAATTAATGGATTTTTCCACTACCAATCCTGGTAATTAAGAAGACTTGAAAGGGATCCTACAACCGGGAAAAACAAAGTTCCACCAAATCCAGAGAATGAAAGCAAATGCAGAAGCAAAAACAGTACCAACAGGAGAGAACAAAAATTACAAATGGAATGAAATTATGGAATTCATATTAATATATAAATATAGGTCAAGAGTTCATAAAAGACTATCGTTGAGATGTAAAAAGAGTTATAATCCATATGACAACCATAAAACCTAATTCTAAAGAGACACATAACTGGGATATCAATAAAAATGAAAGAACCAACATCAAAAAACACACAGGGGGAAAAAAACTCTCAGACGACAGCAATAAAGCCCTATAGGTCAATTATTACCCTAAATGTGAATGGACTGAAAGCATCAATCCAGATAGAGTGGCTGGATAGATCAGAAAGTAGTAACCATCAACAATATGGTTACAAGAAACTCATATTGTATCCAAAGACAAATATATTTGTTTATTTTAAAAAAGCTTATGGAAACATTTATCAAAACAAGAGAGATGAGAGGAAACTGAGAACTACAACTCTAATCTCAAAGAAAATAAACTTCCACTTGAAAAGGACAGCTCAAGGCAAGGAAGGACAGCATGTTATGGTCCAGGGTGTAATTCATCATGAAGAAGTAACTATCATTAACATATAGGCATTCAAATATGAAGTATAGAAAATAAATATAGACAGAGTTAAAGGCAGACACTGAAAGTAATTCAATAATAGTAGGAGACTTTAATACTCCATTTATGTAAATATATATATCATCCAAGCAGAAAGTCTACAAAGAAATAAATACTCTAAATAAAAAATAAAGTTAGAGACATAACTGATATATACAGAGCATTCTACCCCAACAAAAAGAATATACATCCTTATCGATGGTACATGAAACATTTTTAAGGAAAGACACAACTTGAGACACAAAAACTCTCAGCAAATTTAGCAACAATTAAATTACAGACATCATCTCTGATCACAGGATGTAAAACTAAAAATGAACCAGGAGAACAAATCTGCAAGAACCACAAAGATGTGAAAACTGAACATGTTTCTTAACAACTCATGGATCAATGATAACAGCAAAGATGAATTTAAGATTTGGAAACAAATTAAAATGAAGAAATGAGTAACCAGAAATTGTGGGATTGAACAAAAAAAGTTCCATAAGGAACGTTTACAGTCATAAAAGAGTTCATCAAAAACAGAGAGTCCAAATTAAGTCCCTAACCCCATAAGTGAGAAAACTACAAAAGGAAGAACAATAAAAATCAAAGAATCAGAAGGAAGCAAATAAAAATTAAAGAAGAAAAACATCTAAAATATTTAAGAAATCATGTGTTGGTTCTTTGTAAAATTAAACATCGATATACCCATAGCTAGACTCATAGACTCACAAAGAACCAAGGGGAAGTCCTAAAAACAAGGATCAGAAATGAAAGTGAAATTACAACTGGCAACAGAAAAATTCAAAGGCTCATGGAAGACTAACATGGACAATTATATCACAACAAATTTATAAATCAGGAATAAATAGATTCCTAAAAACCTATAACTTCCCACGACTGAACCAAGAACACACGAATATCTTAAACAATCACAAGCACAGAAAATTGAAGCAGTAATCAAATATCTTCCAAAAAACAAGAGTGTAGGACCAGTGGCTTCACTATGACTTCTACCAAACATTCAAAGAAGAAACAATTACCATTCTCCTTAAACTCTCCCACAAAATTGGAGAGGGACAAAATCCCAGATACATTCTATGAGTAGAGTATTTCTCTGATTTCCAAACCAAAGACAGCACCGAAAAATAAAACAATAAATAATATCATCAATTAATACAGATGAAAAAATCCAGGCAAACCAAATTCTACAGCACTTAAAAATAATACAACACAATCAAAGAGAACTCATTAAAAGAATGTAAGAGTGGTTCAAAATATGTAAATAAATCCATGTAATATTCCATATCAATAAAGAGAATATCAAAAATCATATAATCATATCAACAGACACAGAAAAAGCCTCTGACAAGATTCAAACTACATTCATGATAAAACACCCTCATCAAAACAAGAATAGAATAAAAACATATGTTAATATAAACAATATAAGCATTATACAGTAAAGCTATTGCCAACATAATATCTAATGGTGAAAAATTGAAATCCTTTCTCCTAAGATCTGGAGCAAGACAAGGTTGCCCTATCTCACCAATACCATTTTACATAGTTCTGGAAACCTTTGTTGAGTGATAAGACAAGAAAATATTGTTAAAAGAATCCATACTGGAAAACAAAATTTTATTTTCAGATAACATATTATACCTCAAAAATCCTAGTCTCCAGCAAAGACTGTTGGAAACAAAAAAATGAGTATAGCAAAGTGGCAGCATATAAAACCAGCACTCAAAAATCAGTGTCATTTATATATACAATGTAGTAGAGGAAAAGGATAGAAAGAAAACCATTCTCAGTAGCACCAAAACAGCATTTCTGGGAATAAATTGCATGCTCATGGATTGGAAGAATTAACTTCACTAAAATGACAATCCTAACCATGAAATATACAGTTTTAAGGCAATTCCCATCAAAATTCCAGGGACATCTTGTAGGGAAATTTAGCATTCCACACTGAAATTGGAATCACAAAACTCCTCAAATAACTAAAATTACCTGAGGGGGGGAATAAACAGCAGAGGAGTCACATGTCCCAATTTGAAACTATACTACAAAGTTATCATCATTACAACAGAAGGGCACTGGAATAAAATCAGAGAAACAGATCAGTGAAATAAAATTTAGAGTCCAAAAATAAAGTCACACCTATATGGATAATTAATCTGTGACATAGAGGCCAAAAGCATACAACAAAAGAAGACAAATCAATTCAATACATGGTGTTGTGGAAACTAGAAAGACATCTTCAAAAAAAAGGAAACTAGATTATTCATTATCACCATACACAAGTTAATTCAAAATAGATCAAATAGTGAATGAAAAACAAAACCATAAAATACTTGAAAGAAAATGTCAAAAGAAGTTCCAGAACATTTTACATCTAGAAACTCATCCAGAGGTCTTTGTGGAAAGAACATGTACAGCAGAAGTATCCAAAGTAAGCCTAAATAATTGGCACTACATCAAACTAAAATGTTATGCACAGCAAAAGAATCCACCACTAAAACAAAAAGACAATCCACCCAATTTGAGAAAACAATGACACAACATACTTCAGATAAGACCTTAATCTCCAATTTATAGAAAAAACTCATACATCGCAACAGAGTTACCGAAAAAATTGACAACTTAACAGACACCTATTCAAAGAAGACGCACAGAAAGCCTTCAGATAGATGAAAAAATATTCTGTATCAGAGGAATACAAATAAATACTACAATGAGATTCTATCTTACACCACTGAGATGGCCTATATCCAAAGTCCAGAAATAAGTGTTTGAGGAGGTGCTTATAATAAGGGATTCTCCTCCCTGCTGATGGGAATGTAAATTAGTGCAACCTCTCTGGAAAACATGGAGACTCCTCAAATAAATAAAGAGGGAACTACCATTTGATTCAGCAATCCCACACCTAGGCATATACCCATAATACAAAATCTCTAATCAGGAATCTCTAATCACTCCTACGTGCAGAGCAGCACGATTTGCAATAGCTAAGACATGCAAAGAATCTAAGTGCCCATCAACAGATGCCTAGATAAAGAAGTTGAGGTAAATATACTCATTGGAGTTCTATGTAGCTACTAAATAAAATGAAATTGTGTCCTTCAAAACTATCTGAATGTAACTAGAGGATCATGTTAAGCAAAGTACATCAGAAAGAAAAAGAAATTCAGGATGATTTCACTCATGTGGAATATAATGAAATGAAACAAAAGTTAAACCCCAACAAAAATTGGTAGGACACAAGACTGACAGGCAGACGGTGGGAGAGGAAAGAAAAGAGGGGAAAAGATGAAAGTAAAGGACACTGGAACGCTGAGAAACAAGTTCAATATATTAAAATGTGCATGATTTTGTAAACAAACAAAAATACATTTAAAAACTTTTGAATAGAGAGCATACTTTTTGATTTAATTCCCTACATAGTTTAGGACTGTACTTTGGTATTTTCTAGTTGTTCAATAAATGAATAATTGATGATGAATAAAACATGTCCACAAGTTATGTGTAGCAAAGAGGAATGACTTTGGCTATTAAGGTCACTATAAGAATTCTTATAAGAGACACTAATTCATTTTCCTTTTGAGATTCCATATTATTGGTATCAAAACATGAAAATGCAGAGGCTGCACCTGTCTATGTATGTATACATATACATGTTTATAGATATATAGATATATATTTGCTTCTCAAAATAAAACCATATGTGTAATAGTCTATTATTACCTACAAATGTGTTTTATTTCACAATCAATACTAAAGACCTTCATATGTTTAAACGGTATTTAAATACCTAAACAATGTTATAGAATATTTGTTGTATAATATGACATGGTACGAAATGACTTTCAAGTAAGTTATATTTAAAGCAGTTACATGGGATAATTTTACAGGTAAAAGTAAAGAAATAACATTATGGACTAATGCAAAATATTTCTGGTCAAATTATATGATCCAGAATGAAATTATGATATAATTTCAAGGATATAACTGTACTCTTGTGAGCATAAACAAAAGAAAACAAATTCTCAAATTAAGATAATTTAACAAAGATTTATTTGCAAAGGGACTAAAAAGGTGTGGGAGAAGACACAAAGAATCACAATAGGTAGCACCATAATTCTGGTAGCAGTAGAGAGAATTCTGGGGAAGAAGCCACTTTGAAATGAGAAAGCAACTTTGACCTTCTTATGATAGACAGTTTAGCCAAAGAGATCTACTAAATAGGAAGGCTGTGAAATAATTCCTAACCTCTATAGTTCCCCTGCCCTCTAATCTCTTGAGCACAAACAGAACCAAAGAATTAAGAAAGCCCTACAACATATAATCAATAGAGGGCACTGGAAGCCTTACAATATATAGTTGATAGAGGGCACTCTAACTGGACAGAATTTTTATAAAGAATGGAGGATAACAGTAATAAAGGTCAATCAGGAAATATCTATCATATTTCCCAGTTCAGATCAACAATGTCAACAACTAGGGAATGACAGTTTCAGCATTTGAATTCTCCAGTGAAACTCATAGGTATATTTGTAGGCATTATAATGACTCCAGATATGAGTGCAGACATGAAAACTGTATTACCTTTCATTTTATTTAAATACACAACTTGGGCATAATTCTATACAGTTTTGTTAAAATTTATTTCTAATGATTTCTCCTTTCTATTAGTTGAGACTATATTAATTTTAAGGACTTGAATACATGATGCTTTCATCAACATTTTACAATATGAAGGGACCATTCAGGAATTTGTTATGAATATGGGTGGTGGGTTAAACAGAACTGAGAATGAATGTCTTAGATTTATAAATATTCATTGTTGGGCTGAGGAGGGTTCATTGAAGCATATTCAATTCCTGTATGAAATGGGAGTTCTACTAACCAGAGGCTTTCTTTCAGTTATGCAGGTAACAATGTTTTCTATGTTGTATAACACTGGACTGTCTTAAAATTAACAATCATTAGTTAAATGTTAAAACCCAGTATAAGGGAAAGACATTTGATAAGTACTGTGAAACAAAAAATATGGTCCCTGTTTTCAAGTAGTTGTTAATTTAATTAAGAAGATAAGATAGTAAATCTTTTGAAGAGCCTTGAAAGGAAAAGAAAATAAGTTGTCTCTATAATACTAAAAAGTGTGGGCTTTCCATGCTTCTGTTAAGAACACATTCTAATGATCTATTAACATAAAATTTCTAACATAAAAATTCTACTTCTCTCATAATAAGAGAAAAGTTAATAAAATCATCAATAGGATACCACCACACACCATCAACAATAGCCTACATCCAAAAGTCTAGATATAACAAGTGTTCTAGAGGGTTGGAGAAAAAGGGAATTCTCACTGTTGCAGGGAATGTAAATTAGTACAACCTCTCTGGTAAAATATATGGAGATTCCTCAAAAAAGAGATGCAACTGCCATCTCGATTTGATCCATCAATCCCACTCCTAGGCATACACCCAGAGTATAAAATTGTTAATCAGGAGAAATTACCTGTTCCCTTATGTTACAGTTCACAATAGCCGAGGAACAACCTAAATGCCCATCAACATATGACTAAATACAGAAGCTGTGGCGCTTCTGGGTATGTACCCAAAAGATACAATATCCCTAATTTGCAAAGATTTATGCATCCTCATACTTACAACAGCCCTATTTGCAATAATTAAGAATTGGAATCCAAGAGTCCAACATCAGATGAATGAATATAGATTTAGTATGCACACACATACACGGGAATACTGCACAGTCGTTAGAAGAGATGAAACCATCATTTGAATCAACATGCATAGATCTACAGGGGATTGTGCTAAGTGAAATATGTCAAAAGAAGAAAGTACCAGATGACCTCATTAATAGGTAGAATGTGAATAGACAAAACAAAGGAACAGGGGAAACAAAACCAACCCTTGGAAGCTTGCAACAGAACAGAGGTTACCGGTAGGGAATGGGACAGGGCATTGGGGCAATTGATGGTGGAGTCCACTGGACAATGGTGAGAACACTTGATTTGGTGGAGGGCAGAGTGTGGTGACATATATCTGAGGAATGGGGAACTTATCCATATGAGGTCACTTAATGTGTGTAATAAGTTGCTAGTTATTAGAAATAATTAAAATTCACATGTATGTATACACATAATCACCTGGCTAATCTCACTTATGATTTCTAGTTAATTAGCTGGAGATGCTTGTGTGTTATCTATGTATATGAAAAGCATTAAAATATGTCATATACGTATACATTTATTACTTTTCTCCCTTTAATGTACTAGCTAAGACATCCAATAAAATGCTGCTATAGAATGGCAATAATATGTATCCCTGTCCACTCAGGATCCAATCAAATATGGTCTTCCAAATTCCAGCAACTGTATGGCATTGTCTACAGATTTTTAATGCATATATTTTATAAGATTGCAAAATTTTCTTATGGTTCCCAATTGCCTCATATCTGCCATGCATATTTTTTCCTAAAGGCACTTGCGAGGATTGAATGGCTTTTCTTCTTTATTCTTTTTTGAGATGATTGAACAATTGATTTTGAATGCTAAAGTAAATTTGTTTTATTTTATAATAAAATCAACTTGGATATGATACATTATCCCTTTTATATATTGTGAATTGGTTTATATATTATTTAGAATTTTTCCATCAGAAATTGCTCGTAACTTTTCTGTCGATTCTCAAGTTTTGACATTATGATTATGATTGTCTCAAGAAAGTTGTAAATAGTTTCCCACATTCTGAAAGAAGTCTTCTCTCTTCCTTAATTGTTTGATGGAAAAGAAAAATTGCCTAGAGTTTACCTTGTTGGAAAAACTAAAACAAGGGTTTCTTTCTCATAAAATTAAAGAACTATTCAAATTCTGTCTGACATTTACAGCAACTGACTTAACTTTTTCATAACATGTGTTTCATTTTATCTATATTTAATATTTATTTGCATTTGATATCTTATTATTGTTTTAATAAAAATAATATATAGCACTCATTTTTATTATATCATATCCCCTTTTTTCTTTACAATATATAATATCAACATGGATTTTATATTTTGAAGTCATATTAGTTACAAATCAGAACGTCACAATTTCTTGCTTAGTTGAAAGTTTTATATTTAGTCAGTTCATAATGCTATTAATTTTGTGACAAAATCAATTGTATTCAATATAGATTTATCACTTTTAGCAAATAAAATTACCTATCATATTATCATCCCTCTAATTTCAATATTATGCTTCCTTTCTTTTATAATGTGTTAAATAATAGATAAATGAATTTTCTTTGAATTCAAGTATGACCTTAATTTTAATTGACTCATTGAGGATTTTTATAATTAATAGTATAGCTGGGTTTAATTTTTCCATCTTTCAATCTACCTTCTATATACTTCACCTGTTCTGTTTGTTTCTCTCCTTTTTTGCCTTCTTTTGGACTTAAAATAAATTATTCCATTTTTTCCTCCATTAGTTTTTTATTCTTTCTGAATATTCAAAATATTCAACATAGATCCCTGAATTATGAATACCTAATGTTAATTCTTACTTTTAGTCATTCCATAAATTAAAGAAACAAAAGTGCTTGAAGTTTATTTAACATTCTAAACAATACAAAATTTTTGTAATTTTTTAATTATCTATTTAATTAATAAACAATAATAACAATATTTTTTCAGGATCCATTTAAGCTATATTTGACATATACTTTAGTTTTCATGAATATGCATCATCCAATGATAACTAAGGTAGTTTAAAATTCTTAAAAGATTTTAAGTTAACTACTGATTCTTTAAGATAACTTTAAAAAATCAATATAAGTTCATATCCATGTATAAAATTTTCCATTTAAACAGAGCTGAGTAAATTTGCACATCAAAGCAATAATTCTCAATTCTCATTGAAAAGGTATATTTTTTCATTTTGTAATTTGAATAACACACTGAATATTACAAAACATAGATAATATATAACATTCCAGGCTTACCAAAAGTTTCTGCATGCACACACCCAACTTTTCTGATGGTTTTAACTACCTTACTATAAATAAAAGTTGTAGCACCCTGGTTCTAGTGCACCACAATGATGTTACTATTTTAATTCTTAGAGTATTGGTAAGTCATGAAGGAGTGGAGCCTATTGGTCTGTATTCATGAATTAGCCATACTGTTTTCTTGCTTGTGTTGAAATTAATGTTAAGTGAGTTATCCTCCCCAAACAGTGGCTCAGCACAATATAAGTTGTTTCTTGCACACATCATCAAGAAACATCACCATTTTGGGAATAAACAAATCTTTCAGGAATCCTTTAGCTGTGAGAATTCAAGGCATGGTCTTTTATTATTTGAAGTATTAACAAAGCAAATCAAGGTGAGTACTGGGATGGTGTTTAATTCAATTCCTATAGCTTTTGCAAAGAACAAAACTAAACTTGGATGTTTGGGAGGTTTCATGTCAATATTACTTACCTAGTAACCAGAAAGTAACTCATTGATTATGTAAAAAAAGACTCTGAATTAGGAGTAAAAAAATTGTAGTGACACAGGAAACAAAGGCAACTGATGAAAAATTAAGAATTATTTTTATCTATATAAAATAGCAAAAACCATTGACATTGTTGACATGAAAGCATTATGCATACATGACATGCCCTGGTGGAGCACAGACCACATACTGCTGGACCGCAGTCCTGGGTCTGGGGGAAACATCCAGTATGAACAACAAAATAAAAATATAATGCATCTTCCTCCTCCCCGCTGCCTGTCTGCCTACTTGTCTTTGTTCCTGCCTTTCCATTGAAAAATTGTCATGCATACCAATAGAAGTAGATAATTTAAGCATAAACTTTACCAGAAATTTTACAGAGGAATACTGATACATGGATAATAAACAAGTAAACAATAGAAAAATTAATTTAACTGACTAGTGATTGAATAAACACAAATTAAAGCAACATCAATTCCATCTTATCAACAAAATGGAAAACTCATTAATACTGAATACTTGCTAAACTATATTATTCATGTAAATGAGTTCAGAAATTGTAAGTTGATAAGTCTTTTTGAAATTGTATGTGTGCATATACCAAGCATGCATAATCATTAAATTGTCTTTACTGATAATTTCTAGTATTTACACTAAAGAAATAATTTGTATTAAATATGAATATATTAATCACAGGTATGCAGAGTCACACCAATGTATACCATCTCACAGTATTCTCCCCCATGTGGACAATCTATTATCTATCTGTCTACCTATTTATCCACGCATTCTAGAAGGAGGGCAGAAAATAAAATTACTAAGGCAAATTAATAACAATAATTGCAAGAAAATCAAGTAATGACTAATTTTATTTTATATAGTTTTAAGAATTTTACATTATTTTAAAATAAGAACAGAGTGTGGCATTATATGCACAGATAGAGGTATGAATCCAATATTCTGAAAATTATATAACATTTCAATAAAGGAAATAATATGTTTTATTTAAAAAATAATATAACCAGAGCATATTCTCAGACTGCTTCTGGAAATTCAACAGCTTGTTAAAAATATTGGGAAAATAATCTGTCAATATATACCAACAATACACAAGTGTCAGTATAATTTATCCCAGTAATTCTGCTTTTACGAATTTATCTCAAGAATATCTTGCAAAAATACACAAATAATGAACTAAGTTACATTATTTTGATACTGATGAATAAGTTATTTGAATATCCAGAAATTATATGTATATATACTAAAATATGTTTGATAAATCCATAATAATATTTACAATCACTCTATTTTGAAAAATTTAGATGACATTATCACAAATACTTAGAATACGCAAGAGGAGGAAGGCAGTAATGGAGAAATAAGATCTGCATTCATTCCTAGGTTAACAGAACACTTGGACAAATTAAAAGCATCAAAAGGTGAAATATCCCTTTTACAACAATCGGGATGGAATTGGAAGGAATCATGCTAAACAAATGAAGACAGAAATACAGGACAGTTTCATTCATATGTAGACTATAATGAAACAAAACAAATGAAGAGGGAGGAAAAACAAAATTCACAGGACAGAAGACAGTGGCCAGGGTGGTGGCAGTGGGGAGGGAGGAAAGGAGGGAACAATGTGGTGGTGGTAAAGGACACTAAAATTCTGATGGTGGTTATGGTGTGAAATACACATATAGTGATGTGTGATTTCAATATCCTAAAATGGATTGTTAAGTGGAAACAAAGGAAATAAAATTATATATTAAAATTTGAAGCCATTTGAGAGTAGGCAAATATATTAAACATTCCAAATGAAGAAAACTCAATGTTATGGTAACTATAAAAGACTTCATAGGTGATATAACAACATGGCAAACAGTTTTCCTACTACTTTCTCTCTAATCACAACTAAAAATCATCTATTTTCAGGAGCAATTGCATTGAGTGCTCTTCAAACCACTTTTGTGAGGTGCAGATAAACAAAGAGAAAGCCAAAACTCAAACCACAGTGCCACCTACTGGGAAAAATAAGAAACAATAAAAAATCCAAAGCCAATCCTTAGAAAAATGAAGAAAAGTGGATGATACATGCTCTCCAACGTCAAACTATATTATACATTTATTGTCATCAAAACAGTATTGCACTGAAATAAAACCCAAAGGCCACTGGGAAGCCCCGAAACTATACCACAATTATTTTCAGAGTTAATTTACAATAAAGGAACTAAGGGTACAATGCAGAAAGGAGTTTCTTCAACAAATGGTGCCATATGAGTGTCTAACACTTGGGACATGCACCTGAAAAAGTGAAACTACATAACACTTTAATGTCATACATAGATACCAAAATCTGCATTAATATTTTTTACAAAATAAACATACATTTTTACAAATAGAATCAATATAAAGACTATCTCCATCTACATCTGTATATATTACTTCCAGCCCCAGGTCTCAAACCCAGATTCATGGCTTTCACAGCCTACACCTCAGTTAACTGAGATAAAGGGGGGGCACTTGCGTATTTCTATATTTACTCACCTATAGAATTACAGTATCTAAAAATATATAAAAATACCCCTGCCTTCTTAATTTTTCCCTCTTTCTCTCACTCATACACACACAAACACACAAAAATTATATTTAAAAGGTTCTCTCACATAATTGTGGAATTCGGCTATCTGAACTCTGTACTGAAGGTCACCATATCAGAGACCAGCAGAACAATTGATGTTGAACTTGAGTTTCACTTGAAGCAAGTCTGAAGACAGATATAGATGAGAAGCTTAAAACGAGTACCAAATAGAAGCAGATAATTACTGTATAGTTCAGGGTGGTATTTGGGGATTATTTAGGACAACTTTATTAGTACCTTGTCGAGCCTTCTATTTCCAATAGTCTGTGTGGCACTCAACAATGTGTGTTTTATAACAATCTCTAGCTGATACTGATATAAAATAGAACTTGAAAGTCATTGCTCTGGAAGGGAAAATATATTTTTCATTCTCCAAAAAATCTCACTAGGGATTCATGTAACAAGACATTACAAGAGACAAACATACAATTTATTAAATGTCATTTTTTGTGATACTGGGGCCTTCATCAGGAACTGAAGAAATGACCTAAAAAAGTGGCTGATTCCAAATGTATTTTAGCTAGATTTGAAATGGAGTAGAAAGTCATGGAGAATATGACAGGACATAGTGGATATGAGCTAAAACTAAAAATTTGGTATAAAATAGGAAGTTTTTGTTTATTTGTGTTTTTTTGCAGTGAGCCCAAGATCATGGAGATAAAGGTGTTCCTTCCTTTCAGTTGTATGATGGGTAATTCTCACATGAATGTCCTATGGCCTACCTCAGGTGAAGAGGGTGAGGGATTGGCCAAGAGACATTCGGAATCTACCATTCTCTCAAATCATTTCAGTTTAAATTATTGAATATGCTATAGCACCATTTTGGGATAATCTGAAAGTAGATCTAAATCACAGATGTTTTGGTTTCTGTGTCCCTGTTAGAAGGGTAGGATTGGAAATATTCTAAAAGAAAGACCATGCATTAAATAATATGTTGGGCTAGAAGATCCCCTGCTTCTACCCTCCCACAGCCATTCACAGATAAATGTTTTTTTCTGGGGAAATATGGTATCTAGGTAGGACCTCGTAAAACCCTAGTAATCCCCACAACCAAGGAAGACTGTTTTGAGAAGGCAGGCCTGTGCTCAAGTAGCAGACTCACAGACTAGTCCCGGTTATGGACTTGAAACAGAATTTTCTCACTGTGAACTCAGGTACAGACCTTGTTCCTGCCACTGCCACTGTCTGCCAAAGGACCTAAAGGTTACATCTTCTCCGGTTTCTGTTATTAGTCCTATCTGTGGACCATGAAGCAGAAACAGCAAAATACCTGATCATATGTATTCTGACCATGGTCCTATCTTCCCAGGGCCTAGAGGAAGACATGCCCTCTATACCCACAGAGGCAAGTCTGCTGACCTCAGTCTGTCTAAAGATCCTGATGTAGCCCAGTATTGCAACAACAAACACTCCAGTTGCAGCAAGAGAGGTGTCCTCTCTTCCCCACAAATGGGATTCATGCCCATCTGTGGCTCTGAGGCAGGGTTACTGTCAGTTACCTGCAGATCTTGAAGTTGGGCTTATCCTCAGCTATGATCCAGGAGGAACCTGCCCGCAGAGAATCAGTAGAAATGCCTGTCTGTATAGCCAGAAGCAGGACTACAGTTCTCATTCCTATCCATGCTCCCTGAGGTGGGTACTGTGAATTTTTCCCAGCTGCAATCAACTCAGAATTTGAGAGTTGTGAATACAATTGAAATTAAGCAACTATCAACTTAAATCACACTTCTAAAGCTATACAAATATATAAAACTTATGATTCTAAATTAAAAACTCAAGGAAAAAAATAAAACACCTCCAGTAGCACTGCAAAAGAGAAAGCAATCAAAGAACCCCTCCAGAAACTAAAGAAATCACAGTGCACCCTGGTGGAGCAGCAATGTTGGATCAGTCACCTCCCAAAGACACAGGAGTCTATGTCTCAGATCCTGGGGGAAAACCATCTGTGTGAATAATAAAATTTAAATAAAATAGGATGCTTTTTCCTCCTCTCTTTCCCTGCCTCTCTGCCTACTTGATTGCATTCTTGCCTATAACTTTCCTTGAAAAATAAAAATAAATAAAAAAATAAATCAACACATAGGAAGATAGCCTGTGAGGAATAAAACTTATTATATAAAATAAAACAATTATAAATTGAACACAATTGACAAAAACAGCAGAAAACAATACATGACATAATGACCATAGTAATTACTTGAAAAGTAAGTGGATTAAAGTTGCCAATAAAAATATATCTAATTGCTCTAAACATAGGTATAAAGAAAACCAAGATCCAACAATATGTTCTGTAGTAGAAATTCACTTCAGTTCTAAGGGCACAAAGATTAAGCAGATGAAATACAAAGCCTTTAATGAGGAATTAGACATGTCTGTTTAGTAGTATTTATAGAATTTTTCATCTCCCAAAAGAAAAAATTCTGCACAAGCACACATGGCTCAAATTCAAGGTTAGAACATCTGTTGGGACACTAAACAAGTGTCAACAAACTTATGAACATTTAAATCATATCAAGTATCTTCTCTGATCACAATGGTGGAAAACCAGAAATCAGGCAAAAAAAGAGGTGCAAAATTCCAAATATGTGAAGGCAAAACAACATGTAACTTAACCTCTACATGACAATAAATTTTAGTTTTGATGAACTGGAGAAATTCTTAGAATGATATAACCTTCCAAACAGAATCAGAAGGAAATAGAAAATCAGAATAGACCGGTTATAAGGAAGACCACAGAAATATTCATCAATCAACCAAAAAACAAATGTTGAGGGGCAGATTAATTCACTAGTGAGTTCTACCAAACCACAAAGTAGCTCTAATAGTTATTCTCAAATACATCCAAAAAAACTGAAGAGGGAATACTTACAAACCCGTTTTATGAGTCCAGCAATACTCTTGAAACTGAAAGCAGACAAGCACATAAAAAATAAAAAAATATTACATAAAATAAAAAATAAAAATTTCACGTAACAAAATATTACATTTGGCAGAATGTCTTCACCAAAAGATCTGTCCCCCTTTGAATGTTCAACTCACTGTGATATATATCCCTTCCTTTCTTAAAATACACTATACAATCCCTCCCCAGTGCTGCTTTGCCTGTGGAGAAACCATTTTCGCTGGTGCATGTGCTAGTAAACCTTTTCTATCCTACATCACCCTGTGACCTGTGGTTTCACATGGGATTCTAATTTCTATATTGATTGGAGCCAGGAACCACCCTATGGGGGGATCTGCTCATCGGAACTCAGGCTCCAGTATCATCATTTCTGATAACTACAAAGGGACCATAAAGACCCTCTCAAACACCCTCACCCAGACCAATCACTTGGCTTTGACAGGACTTCCCAAATGTCTATTTAGCCATCTGGTCCCTATTTGGGAGAAATCAGTGTAAAATTATGTATTAACTTGCTCAACACATGTGTTTGGACAGAGATTTTATGGTACCTGCAGACTTACTTGTGTCTTATTCCTCAGGAGCCATGTAAGTGACTTAACTGAACTTTAAAGAATTCCAACAATTAATTCAGGATCCATTGCTTTTAAGGCCCACGAGAATGGTCTCCCTCCCTGGGCATTACTGACATTGGGAGTCAGATGGTTCACTGTCCAGGGAGCTGTGTGCACTAAGACTCATAGAGCACCCCCTGAACACCACCCCCTAGATGTCAATAGTCTCCCTCTCCTCCCATTCCATGATGAGCCTCCAAGTCTCTCCAGAGGTGGGTAAAAATGTGTGCCTGTGTGTCATTGCGTGTGGTGACCCCTGCAGATGTAAGTAACACAGAGCTAAGTTCTGAGGTGTCATCCTCATCCCAGGTGACAGGAAATCACAGGAACAGATGATGTCCAGGGGAGGAAACGGGGTTCCTGTGAGGGATGGATCAATGCCAGACTGTGTTGGGGACTAGCTGAGGCTCATATCTCTCTGAACTCACACCCAGATCACTGTCCATTCACCAATCACAGAGTTCAGATCCTCAACTGAGCTTCGTCTGGACATCTGAGAAGCTGTGGCAGGAGGCATGGGGTTCAGGGGACAGGGGTCCACTAATGCTCCCTGCATGAGGCAGAAGGGTTTCAGTTCACTTGTTTCTTAGGTGGCTGGGTTGGCCCTGGGAAGGGGTCAGGATAAAATAGGAAGCAGGCTGTGGACAGGACCAGGTTTGGTGACAAGATGAGTTTGTGGCAAAGATAAAACTAGGGAGGAAAAAGGATGTTTATGCTCAGTATTTCACAAGTCATGGCTGGATGGGGTGGAGGCCAGATGGAGAACATTTAGAGAAAAAAAGAGAAATTGCAATGAGAAACAGAACAAGTAAAGAATCAATTATAAAAATGGAAGACTTAAGCTTTCACGCATCAATACTTATTTTAAATGTAAATAATCTAAATATACAAATTAATAGCAGAGTGAGAAAGTAGATGGAAGTCCAGGACCTAAGAAAATCTACACAAAAGAAGCTGAATTAAAATTTTATCAACTTAGAAGTGTTGTAAGTGGGACATGATGTTCTGGGACCACATTAATAAATGAAACAAGTGTCTCTACTAATACATAGTGTGTATTTAAATCAAAGAAAATTAGTGACAAGAGCAACAATGCATGATAAATCCACCGACAGTAATTATAACTGTCACTCAACATACATGGTTTTAAAAACTGAATATGTCAAAGGAGAAAGACATAAAACAAAATGTGTACTTAGAGAATTCAACACCCCCTCCATAGCTACCTCAGTGACTAATAGTGCCATAAGACAGACAGCCATGAGAAGAGAGATATCAAGAGCCTTACTTAGCTGACATTTTAGACACTCATAGCATGATGAACCCAAACCCAGCAGAGCACATATCCTAGTCAACATGCATGACATGGTCACCAATCTCTAATCTCTGCAAATAACAAAGCTTGAATACTTTTAAAAGAAGTGAATTCTTAAAGTTCATTACATCACAGAATATTTTGATTGAAAAACTTCAAAACAATTAGAACCTCAACATCTTTATAAATAATCCAGTCTTCACATACAAATTCTCAAAATAAAAAGAATTACAACTGAATAAAAATAAAAATACATCAGAATGTGCTACATGCAGCTAAAGTAATGAAATGAATAATTCTTACCAAAAATGTTTACTTAGGAAAATGGCTGGTATCAAGGAAGCACCAATGGCTGGAAATTAGAAAAAGAAAGAGCAACATAAAACCACTTCAAGAAGGTAAAACAAATAAAAACAAAACAACTTTCAAAATAAATACCACAGAGAGAGTAAAGTAAACAGAAAATATTATAATGAAATAAAATACTGTCCATATTGAGAAACAACATATGTATACAGGATAAACTATTGTATAAACTCATTTTATACCCAGTGTTTGAGTTAATGTAGCAAAGTTACAACCATTATATAACTTTTACAAAATCAAAATGTTGGTTCTTAAATTATCATGTAGACACAAATATAAAGGGGAACATAGGACCCAGAAACAATTCTGTGGGTTCGGGGCTGACAGGTAATAAAGTCAATGTTTCTTACATGCTATAAAATGAATTAGCAAGTGTATTGTAAATATTGTACACATTTAAATAAATGGACTACTCTTTCAAAAGGAAATGCATAGAACTTAAGTAGAGGTGGGGTGCAGTGGTCTACCCATCCCAGGTCTCTGCCCAGGCCTCTCTGCACAAGGACACCCACCCTCAGAGCCTGAAAAGCAGCTTCCACTCCAAGCACAACCCAGAGCACAAGAGAAAGCTGCAAAACCAGAGGCTCACAAGCTGCTGGGCCCCAAAAGGAAGAGGGAAGCACAGAAGAAACGCCCTGAGCTAGAGAAGGCTAAGTCCACAGTCCGGACTCTGCGGAGAAGGTTCCAGCAACTTCCTGGCCAGGAAGCCACTGCAGCCAGGGAAGAGGAAGCGCCAGACCCCAGGGGTCCCTGCAGATAGTGAGGTCATGGAGCCCCACTCTGTTCCCTGGACATTTTGAGGAAGCTGCTGCACAAGAAGACACATGAAGCCAGGCCAAAGATAGGACCAAAGAGTAGTCCCACCACTGTGCAGAAGAGATGGCAGTAAGCAGGAGCAAGGATGGGGAAGGGAAAAGAGGAGCAGAGAGCAGAGGCTGGAGGAGCAGATATTCCACATGCCCAAGAGTAAGTGCTATAAAGTCCCAAATCACTGTGTCCTACCCTCAGCAAGGGCCCAGGCTAGGAATAAGGAGAGAGGGCACCTTCTTGGTGGGCAGAGAACTAGTAAGGGGGTGCTGAACCCTCTCCCACCTCTGAAGACACCCGATCTTCCCCTAGACCAATGGTACCACAGGTGTCCTGGAGCCTACCCCAGGACCCAGGGATGGAGTGCCCTTCTGACCTGGCCTGAAGGACTCTGGTGGCTTACCGGTGGTGGGGTCGATCCCAGATCTCTCACCCTGTTGTGATCACAGTAGGAAGAAAAAGGCCCATCTTTGCCCAGGGCCTGCTCCCAGTCTAGGCAGCAGCAAATCCCGTACTTTCTGTTCCTGAAGGCAGCCAAGCTGGGGCCTCCAGAATGCTGTGGGGGCTGCCAGAGGCTGGGTCGGGATCCAGGAGGAGCCTGGGAGAGGGTCCTAGCGTCACTGACATTTCCTCTCAGTCAGCCCAGGAGACAGGACCCTGTGTCTCCTCTGCCAGTGCTCAGGCTGATGACCAGGAGGAGAGGACCCGCAGGGAAGTCCTATCCACAGAGGTGTCTGTGAAGGAACAGCGCAGAGCAATTTGGCTGCTGACCCCAGTCAAGTGCTTCCAAGGCCCTTAAGGAGGTTGTGTGTGATCTTCAGCATGACATGCGTGTGGGGGTGCGACATGATGTGTGTGCAGGATTGGGGTGGTCACAGAGTGAAGTATATGTGGGGTCTCTGCGTGATGTGCATGTGGGGTCCAGGCATGACTTGTGTGCGTGCATCTCTGCATGACTTTCATGCGGGGGCACAGCATTATGGGCATGCGGAGGGATCACAGCGTGAGGTATGTGGGACCGCAGTGTGATGTGCATGGGGACATGTCATGACTAGAGTGTGAGGGAAAGGTTTGATGTGTGTGCGGGAGTGTGGCGTGACGTATGCCAGAAGTCGTGGTAGTCATGTGTGCGTGGGGGCGCTGCGTAATGTGCTGGGTGAAGTCATGGCTTGATGTGCCTGCATGGTCCTTCGGGTAATGTGCATATGCCGTAAAGTGGTGTGTATGCAGGGCCACAGAGAGTAGAGCATGCTGAGGCATCCAAGTGATATGAGTACATGGCTTACACTTGGCTGTTTTGCATTAAAAGTGGAGCTGGGTCCACCCTGGCCAGTATGAAGTTAGATCGCCCACAGCGTGACCTGCGTAGCCCCCAAAGTATGATGCCCCCCCACCCCAAGAGGCTGCATGAGATGTACAGAGCCCCAAACCTGAAATGATTCAGCACTTGCCTCCTGAAGGTCGGAGTCAGGCCACCTCAAGTAGTGTGATTCCATGTTTGCACAAAAATGGGGTTGCTATCCCTGCATCTGATGCGTGTGTTTGGGGAACTGAATGCTCAGCTTACCAGGCACCAGCCTCCTCCTCTAGCACCAAAGATGGCCACTTGCAGCACACAGTGTTTCGTCTGCATGGGCACAGGCACTGGAGACAGTCTCTGGAATTTCCTCTGTCATTCTGCCCCTGCCTCTTGCTGGCCCTTAGTGGCCCCCACATACTCAGAGATAGCTTTTATCAGGGCCTGGAAATTGTTGAGCTTCTGCTGTCCTGGCTGGGCTGGGTGACACGAGACTAAGAAGGCCATGTCTTTGAATGGAACCAGATCCTGTACGAGAAGTCCAGCTTAAAGAGCTGCCAGAATTAAGCCACCAGTGGTCCTGTGGAATGGACCAAAATGAGCATCTCATGCCTTGGTACTCAGGAGAGTTTCCAGGACACCAGGAGTCTCAGAGTTCTGGGTGAAGAACTTAAGTCTTCAGAACCAGGCAATGTTGCAGTGCCCTAATACTAGTGTCTGTGAGGGCATCCATACGCCCCTCTCCTGGTCTCCATATCTGGAGCAGGAAGCCCTGGAGTCAACCTGAGCTGACATAGTGGACTGTACACTCTGATATCAGTCCCTGCTGCACCTGTTGTTGGATCCCTGGAATTTCACTGCTGCTTTCTCTGTACTCTCTCCTCCTCCACCTCTTTCTTCCACTGCCCTTGCTCCTGATTGCTTTCATCTCTTCTGCACAGTGGCAGAGGGAAATCAACCCCCATTATCTACAGAGTTATTAACAAGGGATCTGATGGAATAAACTAGAGCCCCAGCCTGAGGGTGAATTCACTGGACCCTGAGGCTGCAAATGGAGGCTGAGACTCCAAAGGAGGAGGCTGTCCTTAACCTCAAATACAGGAGGTTATTACAAAGGCAAAACTGATTTATTTGGTATCAAAGAAGTAGAATTTGGGTTACATAGACACAGCTAGAAATTCCAAAATATGCCCTCCCCTAGGGACAAAGTTGGGCACTTTTGTGGGAAGAAAAAAGGAATATCAGTGATTAAAGAAGTGAGTCATTGTGCCCTGGGTTTCAGGCACTAAGCCTTGAGTGATGCACAAACCATGTAAAGCTCAATGACCTGGGTTGGTGACCCAGGCTGGGCGAACAATCGAAACAAAAAAAATTATCTTCCTCCCACTGGGGATCATGCTGGTTCTTCATGGATGTTCTCTGTCCTGGTTACTCCATTTGGAGGCTTCTGCCTTTCAGGGATTCTGGGAGGCAACCTCCTGATCTGTAGCTTGGCCATGGCTGGGACCTATCTTGGCCCTTCTGGATTCAGCTTCTCATTGTCCCTAGACAATCTCAGGCAGGCATCTTTGTAGTTGCATTGCCAATGGGGAGATTAAAGAATGCTGCAGCTTCACTGGGGGAAAACAAAATGTGCTTATTGCAGCCTTTTTAGGTCTGAACTCAAATTAATCCCACAAAAGTGCACATCACCTTGGATTAGCTCTGAGGGCAGGCTGCTCCCAAGGCAGGGGGTCCTGGGTGCCATCTGACAAGGGCCTCTTCCCTCCAGGGAGTGCTACTGGCATTCTGATTCACTAGGCACAGGAACTGGCTGCAAATTAAACAGAGTGACAGATTAGAGGCCTGGTTTGTGTTGCTGGGAGACCAGATGCTTCAGCTCTCTGGGCTCAGACTGCTGAGGCCACCCTCCCTGAGAGTTTCAGTCCATTCCCTAGAAAGGCATCCTGAGGGACAGAGGCCCCGTGTCCTGGGTTCCCCACTTCTGGTGCTGGCCCCTATTCCCATATCCAGGGTGGAGCCCACTCCTGAAACCACAGCTTGGGGTGCATTGACTTTAATTACTACAAAATGGGATCCAAATATTTTCTGTTACCATTAAGAAAGAAAATTCCCTGCTGGGTAAGGGCAGTTACCTGGATTCTCCCAGGAGGCAGGTAAAGGTGGAATGAGTTGAGGTGAAAATGAGTAGAAGGTCCACAGCCCTACAGATCTCTGACCCACTGGATGTCAAGTGTGGGAACCCTCACAGTTTAAGGAGGACTTATCTGAGGTCCAGCTGAATAGGGTCCTGCTCACCAGCAGTTGTCAGACACCAGCAGGAACCTGAGTCTCAGCTCAGCTCTGACTCATAGATCCAGTGGATAAGGGTTCTGTGTCCCTAGGCCACCTACAACACAGATGCCAGGCATGAGTCCAGGCCCTCTATTGTGCTCTGATTAGTCATTGGTCAGAGATTCCAGGATCCTCCGCGAGGTCCTACCCAAGTTCAGATTTAATTAACATTATATTCCATGTCCATAGGATGGGGTTTAAATCTAATATGCAATGTGCATGGACCCCATGATTACTTGTGTATCAGAACCCGCACACTCTCAAATTCACCGAAGCAGGAATCTTTGACAATCTGTTATAACAAAAAGTGTCAGGGTATTGGGAAAATGCCTCCCCACCAAGCTTATGCACAGTGTGGAAAAATTAGCATTACAGAGGATGGATAGGAAAAATGAGCAATAATAATAACATGGATGGAGAATATACAAGGATGTCATTTCTGAGGAAAATGTGTCATGATGAAGAGAGACTCAGGAATCAGAGAGATAGAGAGGTTTCTCATATAGGGATGAATTCATATAACATAACCTATCTAAGCCTTAGCATGTTTCTCTAAAGAAGACAAATGTTATTTCTGGAGATGATTCTAAATATCTAAATTTCTATGCAGGTCTCAATTACATTTAGTGCCTATGGCCATGTGATGTGTGTTGGAAGATTCCGGATCTCCACATACTGCAAAAAGCCTATCAAATATTTTAGGGGAATGATCTTATAATCATAAGTTGCAAACTGTAGAAATCAAGGTTGAAGAGAGAAACAGTGCTGCATCTGATGGATATGGAAGAGTATGGTAGTAAATATAAATTTAGCTATGCCTATCTCTTCTTCCACACAGTTACACATATGAGAATGTTTCTAACAGTTAATGCAAGAACATCTTAGTCCTCTGCATTCCTCCTCCTGATTTTATGGAGGTGTTTGCTGATGTCCAGATATTTCTTAATCAATTTTGAATTTCTTCATTTTGGCAGTGTTTGAGCAACTTGGGGCCTCATAGTTGCTATCCGGTTTTTCAGTTTCTGTAAAGCACAAAACAATTTCCCTTTGTAAATGAAATGGTAATAAAATACATTAAAATTATCTTGTGAGTATGTGGAGATGTACCCAAGAATGTGGCAGGGGCGGGGAAAAGGGAGAGACTTGTGACTATAGAAACTGCCTTTGTATCTTCTCAGTGCAATCGTATTGCTACTTTGTGGAATTTTCTTCCCAGAAAAAACATACTGTCTAGGGCATGCAATTTGGTCCCCAAATCTGTCTTCTTCAAATTTTGGACTGCTCTACTCACATCTCTGTGAAGGATTGCCACCCATCCTATAGAGAATCATCCATTTTACAGTTACCTAACAGATGAAAAGCTCCCCAGCAGGGACCAGTATTCCAGAAAGTGTTTAATGATGTTTAAAGTGATATCTGGTTATTTCATTAAGGTAGATAAGAAGTACAATTACACTGAATAAAAGTATATGCGCATTTTCAGATTACAGGGAATGAAAGGATATGAATATTATCACATTCACATGTATCAAATATTAACCAATATCTAAGAAGAGTCATAAGAATTGATACCTCCATAATGTATATAAATGTAAATAAATGTATAACAAAGTGCTAATACTTACCATGTCTTTTTCACTGAAAGTTTTTAAAGCTCGAAGTAATGAAATTATTGCTGTTTTATTGAGTTCTTTACTAGAGAATGATGAAAATATTTTTACAAGTTTGCTTTCATTTCAAACATTCCTTTTTATTCATGCAAATAATGTGGAAAGAAAAAAGAAAGCCGATGAGTAGAAAACACCTTTATGTTTGTATTTCACGTGAAACAATAATGTACTATAACAGACCCAAAGCAAGGATGCTACTTCAGATGCATATGGACATCAGAGCAACCCCAGATCACAAGCCATAAGGAGAGGCTTCAAAGGAAAGCCAGGAAAAAATTTGGTAGGCAGACAATAAAGAATGAGAAATACAGATTAAAATATAATTAAAGTGTCATATTAAAAGAAAAAAGAAATAGGTGTTCATTCAAGAGATCTAGTTCAACAATGGTAATGAATTACTGATTCACGCAATACCATGAAGGAATATCAGGATCACTGTGCTATACAGAAGAGGTATAGACACAACAAGCACATATGGCATGTGTTTATTGACACGACATCATAGCGAAAGCAAAACTGTCAGTGATGAGGACTGGGGTTGACTATAATGGGGTGAGAGCACATTCTGGTATGACACTAATCTATCTGCTGAAATTTCTATTATAATGATGTGTATTTGTCAAAACTCAGTGAAAATACACTTAATATTTGTATTTTCAATCTAGTCTTACTAAAAATAAAATATGCAAATATGTACTGAAATCTAGATAGTGACAAGTATGTTGAAGCATTTAGGAGAATGTATGGTTTCAGTGTGAGCTGAAATACATAAAATAGGATGTACTGCTTGATAGATGGATGAGTAGGTGATAAATATAGTTTAGTAACATGTTAGTCAAGCAACGTTGCTGTGTGTTTAAGGATTCCCATAATATATATCTAGTAATTTGAGTTAAGTAATCCATTTGGCTTTCAGTGTCACTGTATTTATTCCTAAATTAGATTAGTTCACATCATCACTAGTACTGGGAGAATCTCATAAGAATTAAAATAGAGAAACTTACCTTGATATTTTTGAGGTTTAATCTAGGGTAGAAAAAGAACAAAATAATGTATTTCAAAACAGGCTATTCAAGAAGATAGTTGCTAAAACAGTCCTATTGATGTTATTAACATTACTTTCTATCTAGAGTGGTAATAAAAATGACATAAGTAAAATAACTATACTCCTGGTGCTTTAGATTCAACTTTTAATTTCTACAGAAGTTGTGAAGTTTTAACTAGAAAATAGTAACAAAAATGTAGCTGGAAGTCTACAAAAATGGAGATTAAATAATGTATTCTAAATAACATACAGGATAAAGTCATCTCAATAAAAATTCATCTAAATGAAAATGAAATTAAAACGTTGATGTTTCTTAAATGAAATGAAAATGTTTCTCAGAAGAAATTTGTGAAACTGAGTGCAAACAAAAACTCTAGTGATTTGAAATTCCTGCTAATTGATAAAAAGCACACTTGCAGCAAGGACAGATCTCACCAAGCAACTGAGTATGGATGACATCCCCAAACAGGCAGTCGTAATAGTGACCTCCCATGAAAATCCCTGAAATTCAAACTAAAATGAAAATGGTCAGTATAAAAAAAACAGCAGCATATTTTAGATAATAATGGTCCTCAAAGATATTTACTCTAAATAAGTCACCCAGAATAACCATCGTCCACCCTAAGACAAACCCTAGAAGGGAACCATAGCCAGCGGGAACCTGCTCCTGGTGAAGAGCGGGCATGATGGTTTCAAAGGGAGCTGGAACAAACATCTGGAAGTGATGACTGTGTTTACTATCTGAATGTGTTGATGGTTTCACAGTGCATATATGTGGTAATTGTCAACAAATGTTCATTAAAAATGTTGTGGTTATATACATTACTACAAAATTTATCTGTCATAAAAATTGGAATACAAACTGTTACAGATCACATTCCACTAATACATTGAAAATATGTGTATATAGAAAATGGAAAATGAATTCTTAATTTAAAAATCATTTTAAATTGTAAAGAAAGTAAATACACACTTACAATGACTGGGAAGTCTAGGTTGTCTTCTATATATGCATGAGGTTCCTGGGTATAATTCTCTAAAATACAGTCAAAAGTACATCCAAACTGTATGGAAAAATGGGGAAAAATATCAAAATGTGTCTTTAAGATACAAATAAAAACAATACAGGGTTATATAGAGATATGGACATAACAGAGGGATGGGCAGATACTATTAAAGATAGTGATTAGTCTAATAAAATTTATCTCCTAAGTATTATTTTGATCATGTTTCTAAAACCATTGGTATTTCTTCAATTTAGTTTGTTAATTCTCAGAGACCAATATTATCAGATTTCAGAAGAACATAAAGGTTTTCTTAATAGTGTGATCTTGTGTATTGTATTAAAATGACGAGAATTCACAGGACATCAAAACAAAATTCCAGTACAGCCTCGAGGCCTTGCTGTCTAGTGTGTACTGGATGCTGTCCAGATAAATCCCAACATCCTGCGTTTGAGACCCAGGGCCAGGGAATAAAGAATGTGAACAACCCTATAAAAATATAGCATTTCTTCCACCTTTCTCTTCCCCGTTTGTCTATTACCCTTCACTCATACCTGCACCTATCCTGTAGAAACACAATTTGAAAGATATCTAATAGTTTAGTCATAGTTTTGTGTATCAGTTAATAAGAACCATAAATATTGATAATTAAGTATTCAGAATTTCTAGAATGCTCACCAAAACTCAGGCATATCACTTCATAAAATGACAAGACTTGAAAGCATTTTAGGAAAACAGTAATTGACAAAGCAGCTCACAGTATGCCATATAACTAGGTGTCAGCTTATGCAAATAAAATTTCTCTAGAATGTATGCCCTGAAACCTATGATCTTTTCAATTTCAACAGGCCAACTTGGGATCATTAATGGTTAATTGTGGGAAACATTGTTCTTGAGTTACCACTGTCTCAGAGAAAGCAGTCACTCTCAGCAGTGGTTACACCTTTGCTCAAATGCACAGAAATGACAAAGATTCTTTTGCCACTCACTAATCACATCCTGCCATAAGAACTCCTGTCACACCTGACAATTATTTGGATGTGATATTCCTAACTACATTAGGTCCTAAGGATCAATAAAGAGCTGCGGTTGACAATAAATGGTCCTGAGAAAGCGTGGTGGTGGGAAATGCAAGTCTATATAATCTTCATAAGTGCTCAAAGGTGAAGCAGGAACCAGAACATAACTGATTTATGAAGTGCTGTCTAGGTAGAGCGGGTTCCTATAAACATTATGAAAACACTTCTTCCATCATAAACTCAAATAAGATTTTTGTTGCAGTGAAGGTTAGAAGTGGGATTATTCTTCCTCAGTGCAAGTTTGTTCTTCAGCAGTGCACCATTCTAGATCATTCTCTTAATAATGTACAGAAATAAATGAAAATCATGATGGACCCTCAACTTGCAGAAGTTGAAAGAGGATAGTTACAGGCCTTTATGAACCATGTAATGACAATGATGCTTATTGAATAAATTCTTTTCATTGTATAAAACAATTTTATTTAGATACCATTAATGTATCCTACAATTTCCCCATTTAAGGTGTTTACAATCTCCTTTATGGATATTAGTTTACTTCAAAACCTACCTTCTTAATGATATAATGTCAGAATTTTCAGGCCTCCATCATTTCTACGCTTGGTGTTTGGTTCAAGGAGCAAGCAGCCTGAGTTCCCAGAACTTGACCTGGACAGTCATGTACAGAGCCCTCTCAGGTGGTCATGAAATCCTCCCTGAGGTCCTAGGTCTCCAGGAAGGACTAGGTGACCATAAAGTCCTCCATGAAAATCTGTTAATTAAGAAAGTGACTAATGCAAAGGGACAGATCAAGGCACATCCTCTGTGTACTCACTTTCAAGGTTAATCGCCAAGGACACCCCAGCACAAGAGGCCAGAAGAACAGTCTAGGTACCTTCATGGCCTGTTCCTGGTGTGGTCAAGTGCTCCAGAAAGGGGATGGAGAAGGGGGAGGGGGATGGAAATGGGCGAGCGAGAGAGGAAGGGCTGAGGCAGAGGAGAGGGTATTGGGCACTTGAGAAAAGGGGGTCAGATAAGTATTGAGTTTTTAACAAGTCCCACAGGGTATTTAGGGGAGTTCAGAGAGGTCAGTAGGTCAACAAATCAGCAGGTCAATCAATCAATAAGAAACAAGGACTTCACAAGTAAAACTCTAAGGAGCAGTTGAATGGGACAGTAACTGTCCCCAAGCCTTCTCCTGAATGGGTGTGTCCTTAACAAACAGGATTCTTTATGGCCCACTGGACCAATCCCAGCCTTTGGACACTTGCGCATTACAATGGACATTCTAATCACTACTTCCTTCAGATTCCCTCCCCCACCTACTCTTACCACCTGTCATCAAAGATAGGTCTTTCTAGACCCTGGTTAGCTCTTGGTTTCTGTCCTTACCAGAAAACACATAACCCTGTCCCTCATCTCTGGGTGCCTTGTCCTTCCTTAAGTAAATTTTCCAAGATTACATTGGCAGTGGCTGAAAAAACATAAATAAGAAACAAGCAGGAAAAATCAAACACACAAGCAGAACAGGACTTTCATACCCTCTCCCAGCAACACAGACTATATGCAGACAGAACACCTTAAAATTGGGACCCTTAAGTGTCCATCAACAGATGAGTGGAAAAATATCTCATATATGCACAATGGAATACTAATAAGCTATAAAATATGAATATACACATATATCCTTATTCATTTTTTTCTTAATCAGCTCACCAATACTCTAATTGTCTAAAATTATAATTAGTGGTATTTTGAATAGTGAAAATTCAAATCTCATCATTGTGCATTATAGATGTTTTATACAGTAGTTTACTTTTTAAATAAGTGTGCAGGTGGGAATGAATTTGGGTGGGGCAGCAGGCAGGAAGAGAGAGGAAGAAGTCTATTTCTTTTGATTATAGTTGCACATCTTGGTTGTTCCCCCAGTCATGGGTTTGAATTCAGGTCCTTGAGATTTATGTGCACTGCGCTGATCCAGAGCTAGTGGATCTAACCTCTGGTCCTACATAATATGTTACTACTGTATTTTAAAATAGTGAAAATCTGGAAGCTACCTAATTTCTGTTAACAGGGAAATAAATAATTTTTGTCGTATCTAATCAAGTCCTCATTACTCAATCTATATGATTGAACATATATGTTCATCCGTATGCTTTATTTAAAAATATGTTATATGTTATTTATGTGACTCTTTTCACATAAACATATTTCCCTTTATTGTGGTTCTGGTAATTAAAGTACAGGATATATTAAAATATTTTACTGTAACTATATACATGTATGTTTATAAGAAAAATTATGTATGCTGTAAAAATCCATAAGTAGTGGTTATTTCCTAGTGAATAATATGTAGGGTAATTATACTATTCACCATTTATATCACCTCATCCACTTTGTATATTTCTTTAGATATTCCTATATCATTTGCTTTATATGATTAGCATTTGACAACTTTCATACATTAGAAAAACTGAAATAAAGACAAAGAATATGAAGTATTGTTAGTGTTAAACATATATAGTCAAATCTATGAGAAATATGGCACCACCCACAATGTATATAAAACACCCTATGAGGTGTTCCCTGGTGCAGCAGTGGTTGGGTCCAACCCCTCTGAGGGACACAGGCCACATAACCCTGTGTTTGAGTCCTGGGCCTGGGGCAGGGCAAACAGGGTGAACAACTAAAATTGAAATGAAGCAGAGTTCTTCCTCCTCTCTCTTCCTGCCTGTCTGCCTACTTATCTTCAT
This sequence comes from Solenodon paradoxus, assembly GCA_004363575.1. NCBI lineage: Eukaryota > Metazoa > Chordata > Mammalia > Eulipotyphla > Solenodontidae > Solenodon > Solenodon paradoxus. The sequence continues at coordinate 349,801 of RJWH01000638.1, read as the reverse complement.
TCCTGCCTGCACCTTTCCTTTAGAGAGAAACAATAAAAACAAACAAAAACACCCTGTTGAGTTGACATATAGTCACAAAAATATGTCATCTGCATTCCAAATGAGCATGTGTTATTTAATTTAAAGTATATGTCCATTACACTGTGGTATAGAATAGATGATGCATCACATATATGCAGGTTGCTGCAAAGACTGACAGAGTTTGGTATAACCAAGTTACATTACTTCAGTCAAACTATATGCTTACACATGTAATTGTTCACATGTAAATATTGTTTCTGACAGTATATCTGCAAGAATAAATACAGTGTTATTTACTGAAAGATTTTCACATCATATGCAGCTTTCATTAGAGTATAAAACTCAGGCATGCAGAAATTGTATATGCAAGTGGTATATGTGGATAAACAAAATGTTATGGAAAGAAAACATTCAATGCATTGGGTACATGGATTGCATGCTTTAATGTGACATGCTTAATAACTGTTTCTCAGAGGGACAGAATTTGCTTGTATCTAGGTAGTTCTATTTCAGTAAAAAAATGTGTTAAATACATATACATGTACATATCTATGCACATGAATAGATGCATATATAAAACGTCAATGAATAATACTATGTATTCATGAGATTAAAGACAATATTATTTGATGGCTAGAATGCAATCTCTGCATTGACATGTATTTGAAGATTTTATAAAGTCACATGTGTAAAATGGATCTAAAATGTTTTTGTCTATATTAATTAGTAATGAATATTTGATCAATATCAAACTTTATTTTAGAAAATTTCAATTTAAATCCACATTATTCAAGCTGTGAAACTCACCCACTGTGTAAGAAGCTGAACATTATGTGTATCAATGTGAATAGCATACTAACACCTCTTTCTCTTTTGTGTTATGCATCACTTGAGGAACCTTGAAAAATGGGGATTTTAAGATCCATTTTCCAGGTGCACACTGTCCTCTGCTAGTTCCTCTGCAGACTGGCCAATGCTTGTCACAGGGTTTAGACCAAGAAGACGGGTGTTTCCTGTCATAGCTGCTTCTGCCATCACACCTCAGCTCCCTTCAGACACACAGTACTAGAGTTAAAAGATGACTGCTGATTTAAAGCAGATCTTTTATAGAATACTTATAAGCAAATGCATGAAGATTTATTTTGATCAGCACAAACACTTTCCTTCTAAAACCTTGTTCATTGGACAGTGGTGAGGAACACGTGGGTAATTTGGAAGAGGGCTGTGTGAGTTGACATATATCAGAGGAATGGGGAAACAGCACATATGGGGGACCTACTCATATGCATTTATATTAGTTTGTAAAACAATGTTATTTAAATAAAATAATAAAATGTTAAAAATAAAACCAAATCTGCTCAAATATTTTCTCTCAGAGAGAAAGACTAAAACCTCAGTGTCTCACAGCAGTGCTGGCCTGCTTGCATTCTAGACACATCTCTCCAGTTAAGAGGAACCAGGAGATGGAAATTTGGGGAGTGGAGGACATTGTCAGTGGAGGAACATGAGGCCTGTAGACTCATGAGTCAGGCCCAAAGAGACCTTCTGTCTTCAGCACTGAATAAAGCAGCCTCGTCTCACAAATGTGAGAAAAAAAACTCATTTCTCTAGAATCTGCACAGATTGTTTACAGGAAATTTATGAATTACCACTGAAATGCGAATTGTCTGGGTTTTGCAGAATATTTGAGCTGCTGATGTACCATATGCTCCCTACAACTCACTATAGGATTCTCCCAGACTGTATCCCCCACCCTCTGGGTCACACTCCTGTGTCCGACAGGGTCTGTTGTTGGATCACTGCCATCCTTGAAGACAGAAGACATGGGTGTCCACAACAGCTACAACACCAATTCCTCTACTAGGCTAGACACCAAACTTTGAAAACCAGCATCTCCAAACATTCCTAAAATGTCTAGGAGATGTGGTACCTGTATTTCAAGTAGACAGCTTCCCTTCTCTGCTGCGCAATCTCCTCTATCTCTGAAGCCTTGATCTGTAGGAGAATCTCACATCCTTATTTGGTCCTGGAGACCATTACATTCACATGTGCATGTGGAAGAAATCACTGACCCTGATGCCCTCAGCCTTCTAATTAAGAAGAACCTCTGAAAAAGCCAAAATATCACGTTCCCATATTATGTTTCCCAGGGCCACCATCACCATTGTGACCAGGAGCCTAAGGATTCATTGTGTCAGGCTGGGCAGGCTCCTTGGTGAAGATGATCTCTGGTTAATCCCTTTTACCATGCAATTATCATATATATATATATATATATATATATATATATATATTGCACTAGACCAAGTGAAATCCTGTCTTTATCCAAATTTTCTCTCATGGGATGATGATCATGCACCAGTAGTGATATCAGAAAACAGATGAGAGGGCGGGAATTTGGATAAGCTTACCATACAACTGCAAGACTTGTTTTATCCTTAATAATTACTATAACTCCAATACTGTTCCTTTTCTTCTTATTTTCTTTTAGATATTGTGTCAGACAGTTATGTTTGTCTCAGCATAATGACATGTCAGAGTATAGATATAGCAAATGTCAGTGAACATATACTCAATCAACACTGATGTACTGTCTATAGTTGTATATAATAGGTCAAATGAGAGAGATGAAGTGAAACCTGTGTCTTTACCCTTGAAAAATATGTAATTGAATTAAGGAAACAGATATTTGAAAATTTAAATAAGATGTGAAGGAAGATTTAATATAGGTGTTTATATGTGAAAATATGCTTTATTATCAACTTTCATACTTCCACCTTTCAGGACTGGATGGCAATAACAGCCTTGGTAAAACAGCAAAAAAATAACTGATGGGATAAATAAGCCCTATCTATGGGTAGCAAAAAAGAAAGAAAATCAACTATGCAGACTCAATGCTGCTCAAAATTGTTCACATTAGATCCTGTGATAACTGCTAAATTAAGTGGATTCAAGGGTCTTACAATTTCCACTTACAGTAGGGAGAACGAAAAGTTAGTACTGGATGGTAAGGTGGGGCAGATGTCTAGAGGGAAGGTTATGTCATATGAGTTCACCCACATATCAGGATTCTAGAGGCTCTTTTCATCATTACTATGGAAACAGTGTAAGGGCACCTCTTATTGATATGATATATATGTATATACACACATATATATATAAAGCAGGAATAGTGATTTAATGATTCTAAATATGTGCTCAAAGGTCAGAGGTCAGGAGAGGTAAAGGCCTCTTGACAGTTTCTTGAACTAACCAGGGGACAGCACTTTCCCTGAGAAATGAGCGGAGGGAGCGGGCCTGAGGGCACATGGAGCAGGAACAGGGTGGGAAACATGCACTCACTGCAGAGGAGATACAGCAGGTAAGACATGAGAAGGCAGCTTCTAATCCTGATGACCCGGGGTTTCTAACCAAGTATCCGGCAAACCTGTGGGTGGCATTTCATGAGTGAGGGAATGTTTCCCTCATTGTTATCTGTGGGTGTAGCACCACCAGCCATGGATGGCCAATGGGAATGATATAAAACATTAAGGCTGAGGTCACAGAGAAGCCCCACAAACTGCATCATGTCTGAACGAAGCAAGCAGGGAGATGACTTGCATCTTAGTTTCTCTGACCGCTTTCTTGGATTTCTGGTCCACTTACCTGTTCTCTGACGTTCTACACAAATGCTTCTAACTGGTGAAACAGAAAAGCAGTAGATCTACTCCAACCTGACTCTTCCAAATGAAATCAATGTAAGTTTACAGAAAATGCACTTTAAACATTTGTACTTTTTCTATTCTGCATATTTTCTCACATCGCATGTTAGGCAAATTCAATCTCTGCCTCTGTGACAAAATACCACCTTGTGACTCTCTTCCCCAGAATCTCTACAAGTTCTGATAATGCAAAAACAACTGAGTAAAGCAACCGAGTGACTGTCATGAGGACACACAGCCTTCCTGCACATCCTCATGGAGTGGGACTGACCCAGGCGAGGGCTATTCCACTCTGAACAACATTGCCTGTATAGCCACTCACTGCTCCTGTCACACTCTGGAGAGTTCACCACTTCCTGCCCCAACTTTGGCTCTGTGTTAAACGTGGGTACATATTTGAAAACTGAATATTATACCGAGCATACACATATGTTGCATTTTTAATAGCATGTACAAAGCTGGGGAACAGCTGGTGTTTTGCAAATTTGGACAAATTCAGATGCACTTTCTTTTCCAAATGACATGTACAGGTGGTATTAAATTTAGAATTTATCTTCTTTCTCTCTAGGATGGCATTGTGTATTTTCAAACATGAATTTTATCTAAATTTTATTCTTTTCTCCTCCATGAAAAATTAATACCTTATTAATTCGTAAAACTAGGAAAGTTTTAAAATTAGACTAAAGATGTAAAATTAATTTGAAAAGTATCTGTTTCACTTTTCTATAACTTAAATGACTCAAAGAAAACCACCTCTTAGAGAAAACTTGCTAATTCATTTCATGATATTGACATCATTCTGATTGACAAACCAGACAAGAACAGTAACAAAAAACCCGAACAGAACAAACACAAATTATAGATGAACTCTGATAAACAGTGAGGCAAAAATCCTGAGCAAACTCTTAGTGACCAGAACTCAACAATGCTTCAGGAGAAATCATGATTGAGCAGGATTTATTTCAGGCATGCCAAGATGCTTTGACACAGACAAGCTGATCAGCGTGATACACCATGTCAACAAACTGAAGAGAGGCCATAATACCATCTCAACAGATACAGAGAAAGCACATGATAATCTTCAACACTGCTGACAATAATTTTTCCATAAAATGGGTATTGAATCCCATACTCTGCCAGTTCCAGCCTAGTCTCCCCTGTTAGACCAGCCCTGCTCTGGACATGTCCAAGAGCTCTGCTGGGACTGAAAATGCTAGGGATACCCAGCCCATGGTCCTTCAGTTCCAGAGAGCTCCCCATCCTCCAACTCATACTGTCTTGTCTCTGACTTACTGGTAGTATACTTCAGTGGAATAAGTCTCTTTGGGTTCAAATTGCGGCCATTCTCTTACAAATTAATTTTGTTGAGCCTCAGTGCCCTCACCTATTAAAATCAGAGTAATATATTTTCACTTTATTCATTATACTTTGCTCCTGGAGGAAGAGATTCCCAAGGCCAACCCACAAGGGCTTGCCTCTGAGTTCTATAGGACCCCAAGCTTGTGCTCTTTTCAAATAGATCATGAAACTTCCTTTTAAAATCCTCCTTATTTTCTTCCTTAAAGACAACAAAAATGACTTCTTTTTGTAGCAATGGTTGCAAGATTTAAAATGAAATTATTAACTAACTGATATGAGTGAAATAAAAAGGGGAATTCCTCAGTTACTCTCAACCATAATCCAGCAATACACTATGCTGGCCTCCACAGGCATCTGATATCCCTGTCCAGGCCAGCCTCCAAATGAATGACCTGAAATTCCACACCTTTAAATTCTCTGTAATAAAAATCCTTGACATGGGGGACTGGGCAGGCAGGCGAACATGGGGGAAAGAGAAAGCAGCAGCAAAGTTGGGAAAGTGAAGATCAAAAGGAATTTCCATAAGCAAGAGTGCTCAGCAGCTGAGCTCAGAAGCTGGCAGATTGTCCAGGAGAGAAAAAGCCCTGGTTCCGTGCAGTGAGGAAAATACACTGATTTTACAGTAGTGTCTGAGTGAGGGACTGAAAGACGAGAAGGACTGATACTTTCTGTTCTGAGTGAAACTCTCCACCTGTGAAGAATGGAGAGCAGGAATTAGAATCCAATGAAATGGTGCAGCCCTGCATGGGGAGCAGACACTGGAAACAAGCACGGAATCCTGGGGACCATTTAACCACCTGGTATGTGCTATGTGGCACTCAGGTGGGATTTGTAGGAGCCCAATTTAACCAGAGCTAAGCTTGCCTGCTGACCCCTGGCTCTGAATGCTGGCTGTGTGGGCTGGGCACAGCTGGTTCCTTCTCTGCCAGCTGGAAAGCACAGGATGGAGGACTCATTAATGACAGTGTGAAACTTATGCAAAATAAGCATAAGAACAGTCAAGTCTGATTTAGACTGTGTGCACATCTGTGATAGAAGAAAATGACTTCTCAATTAAAACACCTCTGCTTAGCAAAAAAAGTAAAATATCAAACACGTAATTATTCCCCATTTCAAGAATGGAAATAAAACCCAACTCTACAGGCTGTGTGAGCACTCTTCATGTCCTCTGAAAGGTTTGATATACTTGAAACTATCTCTTTTCTTACCTTGGTCACAGCTTCTGGAGAAAAGGCCATGGCATCCACCAATGTCATGAGGTCACAAGTGTAGAGACAATCGATGTACTTGGAACAGACTTTGTAGGCATGAAGCTGCTTGGGGGAGGACACTGGGGTCTGCTTGATGTGGTGAGGGTCTCCAGTCCAGAACAACCTGTGCAAGCAGATGGTATAGAGTGAACTCAGGGAAAGATCCGTCCATCCTTTGTAGGGATTTTGGGGATGGATTTGGAAATAGATAAGATATTTTAACTTGAAAGAACTGCTCCAGAGCTTTGAGTGGACTCATGCTTTCATCTGTCAGCTTTTTGTAATTAAGACCTATTGGAAAGAAAAGGCAAAGGGAGTAGTTATTCAATGTGAATGCACAGGAGCTTCCACACACAGCCCACTAGAAGACTGGATGGAAAGTTTCAGCCACCTAGTTAGTTTCATTGGTCAAATAGACAGCAGATCTGAAATCTAGTCCCAGCCTGTAACTTAATCAACTGCACACTCTAGGGGATCACTCAAATTCTGTGTGCCTCAGTTTCCTCATCTAAACCCTGGAGTTGGCACTATCTCCTCACTCATCAAATCCTCGTGGCATCTGTGTTTTCCTGTCAGCGAACTCAGCGAATGCATTGTATCTCTTCAGTATTCACCTGGCATCTCATCAACCATCTAAAGGCAGAGACTGCATCTTCAATCTCTTTCCTCTTTGTCTAGTCCAGTGGCTAATTTACACAATAAACAATAGATTTGTGAGAATTGTCACAACTATTATGAATATCAAATGAATATAATTTTTTTAAAGGAAAGGTGCAGGCAGGAATAAAGGTGAATTGGCAGGCATACAGAGAGGGAGAAGAAGCACTTCATTTTATTTTTTATTTGGTTGTCCACAGTGGCTGTTCCCCAGACCTGGGGCACAAACCCGGGTTGTTGGGATGTGTGTGGACTGTGGTCCAGAGATGGCTGAACCAACTGTTACTCAACCAGGTTGAACTTAACAAATAGATTTGAATGTGCCATGTAAATGAGAAAGTGTTATACAGATTTATGAGGGAATACTATTCTGAAGAGTTTCACAGTTTATCAGAATCAAATTCTCTTATTTTAAGTTTCATTAAGACTTTAAACCATATAGGCTGCACTAAAATGAAAGTCTGCCAACTTGTCCATTGTAAAATGTCTCACAGTCTTGTCATTTATTTAGATAAAACATAATCAATGAGAGTAGGGAAAGATACTCAAGCATTAGCCAAAACCTTTGGATTTTAGACCAGGTCTACCAGAAGTCACTATGTGACTGTCACTAGGTTTCTTAGATTTGTCATTTAATTTCCTCAACTGTAGTGAAGGAGTTGGAACAAATCATAACTAAAGTCAATTAGCATCGAAATCCCGTTTTCAGATCTATAACAGTCATGATGCACAAATGTGATGTGTACAGAAATTAATCCCTATATTTAATTAAAGAATTGGTTTGAACATAGAAATAATCAACTTACCTGATATAACTACCTTAAGTTCCTTCAGCAACTGAATGTGGGTTTCTGATTTAATGGTATGTTTGGCCTCCACTGTACAGTCACAGCTTTCCAGAAGAGTGAAATAATTCAGCAGCTTTTCATGATCAAAGTCACCGATAGTAGGGTAAATGTACTTGACCATGTACTTGTGGAAGGCTTCAGGGTCAGTCTTCAAAGTCTCAAAGAGATGAAAGTCTTGGGCACGACTTTCAAGTTCTACTGCGGACAAACTGGAATTAAGAAAGACAGAATCTGTGTTAAGATTCAGTCCTTGGTCAAGCAGCATGCATTGTTTTTTTACTCAGGAAGAAAGTCTACTTCATACAAGTCCCATCTTCCTACCTAACCAAAGACAGAAAATCAGCGGAACGTAGGACTTAATAAAAAAGGGAGACAAATTCCTACTATGACCCTATACAAGTTTCATGTTCTCCTGTACTGTCTACAGCAAGCCCAGAAAGGAGGCACAGCTCACAGCATACAGCTAGGGAGAGTTGTACAGTGCTCACTGCTAAGATATGAACCCAGGCCTCTCAGCATCCACTAAGCAGTATTTACTTATGTCACAAGAAAAAAACCTGGGCTTCATTACAGAAATAGAAGCATTTGTTCAGGAATTTAGGAAAAGGTAAGGAGGAATAAATACCCCAAATATTAGGCATAGATTTTATATCCAAGACTTTCAAATTTTCTTTGAAGAGACCCAAATTGTATATTGTATTCAAATAAAATTAAAATAGAATATTTTCACTTTCCCACGAATTACCAGCAGTAATGAATGTCACTTGAATAAAACACATATCTGAATATTTTCCTCGACTTAGAAATGTGTATAATGTAACATTTTAAGTTAAATTTAAGAGTCAACTGTTGAGAAATAGTAAACAAGTTTTCTTTGTTCTGTCAGTACTCTGGGAGTGTGGGGGCTTCATTTTGGTCCTGTGCTTCTTTCTGGATGTAAAAAATGTAACCCAGTGACCCACGTATCTGAGTTTCATACTCTATAATTTTCAAAGACTTTCAGGAAGCCCTCAGGACTCAAAGAAATGCCCAGCTTCCAGAGGTCTTAGCAGGGGCAGTGACAGTATCTGGGAACAGTGAGATCCTGGCAATATTAAAGTTAGATTTCTTATAGTCTAAAAGCAACGCCTCTAACATATACTTCCCTGGTTTATTGGAATTACCACATTTAAGTAAGTGCCAAGATGTGACTTGGATCTATATTGGTAACTTTAAGATAAACTGTTTTGAAATTTTTATGAGTGTGATAATACTTGAGATAACAGCAGCAATCTACAAAGTCAAAATATCAAGTAATTTAAAATATTCTTTTATCATTGACTTCTGTTAAGGCACAATTCAAACACTGATCAAAATGTCGCTATTTATAATCATGTCCCTGGCCTCTGAAAGTGTCCCTGCGTGCGTCTTCCACATACTCTTCTATTCTGGTATCCAAAGCATGCTTCACCCATGAATGACCTTGTCTGTCCGCCTCACTAGACTATGGGCCACTTGATGGCATGGGTGATATCACATCTTTGAACTTTTAATTTCTCAAGTCAAAGCATTATTGTGGCATAAAGGAAACGTCTAGAGCATGCCTCATGAATGTCACATGAATACATTTAGTATTCTCTCAGAATGTGCCGCTGCATTCAGCATTAGGCAGATAGAAAGAATTGCATTACAGAGCTCTCCTGTGATTTGAAAATCTAGTTGCTTGGAAATACTGAGAGTTAAAGATCAAGGAAAATTAATGATACGGGCTGACAAAGGGGATAAAATTATATTCCAAGTATAGGGTCATGAAAGCTCTGACTTCAGAAGACATAAATGTCAACAATAACAAAAGTGCACAAGAGCACTTGAGTTTGGCAGCACAGAAGCAAAGCCAAGGTGCATAAAAGTATTAAGGCAAGAGAGCACATGGCGTGTATAAGAAACAGTTGAAAGGCCATTGGTTGGAAAATATCTTGATAATCACTATTCAAAGTATGCAATGTCATCTCTGAAAAGTACTGTATGCCTAATGATAAAATGACTCATAGAATTTCTGATGTCCCTTCATAATGTGCAAAATGAAGTCTGAAAATAAGGTAGTGAAGAAGTAAATCAGAAACTGCAGAACCCTCTCAGGCGATCGAGCTGACAAAGATTGCAGGCAGAATAACATGCCCAGTGGAGGAGGGGAAGCAAACTTGACTTACTGCCCTGATTACTATGCGAGGCAAATTTTTAAGCTGATGCAATTGTCAACTTACAGATGAGAAACTGTTACAAAGAGGTTAGTGACTTGGCTGAACCAGGATTCAAAAGCTCTCTGGACTCACTGCCTGTTGTGTTCACATGATCATAAAGCAATTACTGATTCACGAAGGTGAGGAGCTACACCAACCACCACTGAAAACCAGGATTCCAGAACAAATCTCAGCTCTCTCTCCCATGGGCAATAATCTATATACTGAATCCTAACACTGAAAAACAGGGTATTCATGGCAGACTCACCTAGAAAATGGAAAATGACTAAATCATAACAGTTTTCGTTCATCTGTTTGACTTCATTCTGAGCAGAGTCTCTCTCAATCATTATGCCCCCTCCTCACCCACTCACTTGTTCTTCTGCACCTGTAATTCCATTTTCCCAACGTGAAATTTTACCTAATTATCTTGTCAAAAAAGATACTGGAACACCTTTACTGACACATGGAAATACCAAAACTTCTCTCTTCAGTAAATTACCATGCGCTCAGATCTTTCATAGACACTACTAATCAATAAGTCATTTTAATATATTCCAGTGAAGGAAGCTGTTATCTTCCCTTTGGAATAAGAAATGAAATCTCTGCTTAGAAAATATTTCTGAAGTACACACATACAAAAGAAGAGGCAGAAAACACACCCATGAAGCTAGTGTGGACTTTTCACTAACCAAAAACTGTCTAAGTGCTTTTTTTCTTGAACCAATTTTTGCCTATAAGGCAGCGTACATTGGGTGAAAATTGAACTTGCAGAGATTAACTACAGGCAGAAATTCATGTTATTTGTACTCAATGCACAAGGAATAAATTAGTACTAATTCCATGCTTAAGGTGTTCTGTCACGGCTTCAAACTGCCAATCAGCCAAAATGTGACTCAAGAACAGCAAGAGCTTCCATATAGGAACAGAAATTCATTTAAACACATTCTTCTTTACCTAATCTGAGGCGGGGTGATAATGCACTTCCATTCGCTGGCAGAAAGGAGAGATGTGGGAGAGGGAGACTGAGGTGAGAAGAGGGGTACAGGTGGACAGGACACCACCACTAATGCCTGTGAAAGGAGACTCTACCCTGAGTGAGTTACCACCACTCAGCTGGAGGGAAACCACCTTGAAAACCCCTTACAATGAACTCCACATGGCCAACTGCACCTGCACTCTTCCTGACAGCGGGAGGTGCAATTATGCAGGAGATATGTAATCAAAATAATCATGGAATTTTTCAGTTTTGCTAACATTCTGACCAACTGTCCTTCCTTGCAAACGGAAATGGAATTTGAGCTATTCAAGGTCACCTGGACCATCGATGAGAAGATAATGATAAGTGTCTCTGCATCTTTCTGTCACATGTATACTTAATGTGCTACATGAACAGACATGTGAGTGAACAGTCTTCATGACCAGAAGGCCAATCCTGACCCCTGGAGTCTTTTCATTTCTCATGAATTAATGATGTATCTCATCTAATTCTCACAAAGCAGATTATCTTGTCCTTGATGCCCTCACTGACTTGAAAGACATTGTTCAAAACACAGAAGTACCATGGCTGACAGTGGTCAGAGGATGGCTGAAGGGCATCTTTTACTTACGTCATGTGCACTGTCAGGAGCTTTAGACTATTTGGGAGAGGGGCCATAAAAATCATGATATGGAAATGGAGGCTCTAGAAAGATGGAAGGAATTATTTCGTTTTGGTGACAGCAGTCATCAGTTCCTCCATTTTTAAGACTGGTAGGTTTCTTTCTTATGCAAAGCATCATCTTTAGTCCTTCTCCCTTTACCCTTAAACCAAAGGAGAGATCAAAACCCAATTTATGGCTCATCTTCAACATGGCATAAAGACCTGCAACCTGATTTCCTATATCCAATCTGCCTACTCTAGTCTTTAATTTCCAGTAGCACGGTGTATTTTTCAATAAGCTAAGCCACCGTGAGGCTGCTCTCCACACATTAACCAGTCTCGTATTAGCTCAACTTAAGCCAGGACTTCATAAGGGAGGCAGAGCTGGGAGACAGGCCAGGATTTACAACCCTTTCCATGTGGCAGCGGTACAGCACTGACAACCATCAGTAACCCTCCAGCAGACATGCTATTAGATCTCCGTATTCACAAAAGGAAAATGTAGGTGGTCTATTTGTCTCCTCACAGCACATCTTGTACCTGGGACCAAAGTATCCTCCCGGAGAATTGGAAACTGATTGTGACAGACAGTACAGCAGCTCAGAGCTTCTGTGACCAGGGAGCCTCCCACAGGCCTGAAGGAGACAGCACAGGACAGTCAACAGAGAAGAGAGCACCCAACCTCTGCTGCCCCACTCAGGGCACCTGGGTGACAAGGCAGTTGCCTGCAGAGTGATCTGAGGCTGCAGGATGTTGGTCTTGAGATATGCTCCTTCAATAAGAAGGGAAGAGAGGAAGAATGCTACCAAGGCTGACTGTCAAAGATCGTCTGGCCCCAGTGAGCTCAGACTCTGCGACAGACACATGGTCTTCCTTCTGCAACTCAAACACTAGGACCTTGTACTGGCTGCCCTGTCTGGAATGCACGCTCTTCCTTCTCCAGGAGGGGGCGCTGCTCCTGTCCAAAGAGGGGTCTAGTTTGCTCATGGGCACTCAGCTTATGCAACCTAAAGCAACCAGGAATTTATTTTTTTTGTTTTAAGTATGTGTGTGCTGGGAAAGGGTGGTTTCCCCAAAGCATAAGCATTCCCTAGTATAAGTGGGTAAGGATGTGTTTGTCTTGCTCGCATTTATAATTATGCTGGGGAAACAAAGATACAAAAAAATTAATGAATGAACAAATGTAGTATAAGATACAATAAAATAATGAATGAATGAACAAGTGTGGTACAAAAATCATAAAAATAATACTGAATGAACAAATGTGGTACTATCCTAATAGCTAAAAGCATAATCTGGCATTCCAGGGTCCTGTGTCCAGAACTTTTAAGTGCTCATGGACTCAGCAGAACAAAGACTCCTGAAAGGAGTCCTCTCAGCAGTTCTAGAGCCACCAGCCTCCTCTGCCACAGAATTACTCCACGGACCCTGCTCTAACCCTCACAACTCTCCCAGCTAAGGAAAATTGTCGCCCTGAGAAACAGTGACTCCAGCTGCTCAGGAAACATGCTTGGCTACACAGGTCATGGTTCCAGGCAGATTTGGATATTAAATGTGGTCTGAGTGCAGAGCCTCGTCCTGGCCTCCAGGTCATGTGAGCACAGGTAGTTGGTGCCTTCTGGGGGCTCTACCAAAGGAGTCAGTTTACTCCTTTTGCAATAAGTGAAAAGCCATCTCTGGGTGTGGGGAATGAATGTGCCCATCAGAACTGAGAGGCTATGGGGCCTGGAGTCTGTACCAGATGGAGCTCATTCAGACACCTCGGCCTTGCAGAGCCCTCACTGCTGTTAAAACCAAGAAAGGAAAAAAAAATAAAAGTGCAGAAAAGGAGAAGCAGGGAAGTGAATAAAGGAGTCCACGGACTGCAGCATAAATGTACAGGAGACTTGCTTTCTTATAAGAGTGAAATTCAGGAAAAACTGTCACCAAGGCCTCATGCCTCTGGTGCTAAGGTTTGATATGCTGCCATTCAGTCATTTAACTTGTATTACACCCTCCTTCGACCTAAGAAGATGAGTCTGGAGAACTGGATTGTCTTGTTCAAGGTACCTGGGAGCTGGGGTTTAGTCCACTGGTTTGATTTGAAGGCTCTTAAAGCCTCACCAAAGCTGTGTGCACTTAACTCTCCATGTGCTGAGGCGGGAGACAAATTCAACCAAGAGGAAGGAGACATTAAGTGACAGAAAGATCAACCCAGTGTGGGATGTGGAGGAGGTTTTGTACAGGGCAGGACAAAGAGCTTTATTCAATTAAGAGCTTAATCGGCATTGACTCAGCAAGGAAGTGTTTACAATTTCTGTTGAATGGACGAGGAGGGTTTCAAACACCTGTGTGACCCAGGCTGATGAGCAGTAAGGCAAACTACTGCACTGTAAGTGAAGAGCAGAGAGCCCCCAACACACCTGCTACATCAGTGTAGGTGTTCTGTCACTCACCAGTAATGATGTCACATGGTGATGATTTCCTGCTTTTGTAATTTCTGTGTGTCTGCATAATCACATATAATGCCATGTACCACGCAGCCTTGCATATTATTAAGATTGCCTGATATTTATCATCTATTCAGAGATCAATGAAGCATCCTGTTGGTATAGATATGACACCCTTCTATGTAACATTCAAGGCAAAGAAAAAGATATTTAACAAAATGTCAAGATTTTTTAAATGCCAGTTTATGAATACTATAAGAAACATTTATTTGAGCATATTCGTGTGCCTCAAAAATAGTGAAGTAAGGCAGTATATACCACAGAGCACACTACCAGCTGTGCAATGATTTCATTAATGCTTAAAAGTAGATGTGACAATTTCAAAGTCATTAATAAAAATGAAAGATGCTGAAGTATAAACATTCTTGATCGGTCAGCAGATTTGGCCCATTCAGCAGCCCCTCTTCTCTAGACTCTTCCCACAGCTTCCTCGCATTCCCATGTCTCCCCTCATGGTCCCTTTTGCTGGTCACTCCTCTTTTACTATTAAATGTGGAAGGGCCTCAGGCTCTGTCTTAGTCTTCTTTCTCCTTCTACAATCTTTCCCAAAGCATAACCACAGACAACCTGCTGACCATCTCTGTATGAAGGACTTCCAAATCTCTAGCTCCAGTGCCACCATCTCTTTTGAATTCCAGCCCTGCAAGAGTCAAGACCTACTAGACCTTTCTTCATGGGGACTCCATGTGTAAGTGTAACTTCTCCATTCCCTGCCTTGTCCTCACTCTTACCTCACGATGCCCATAACCAGTGTTACCTGTCCCACTGAATGTGGTCACATCCGACAGACAGGCCCAGAACACATTTGGAGGAGATTCCTGACTTTCCACTGGCACTCACCTGATATTAACTACTATCTACCTCACCTTCTAGATAGTTGTGAAACTTACTATCATCACTAACTGCTGTCTACTCTGGCCTTCCTAACTCCTCTCTCGGTGTGGTTGCCAGAGTTACCATATTAAATGTATAGCTGATCGTATTATCTCTCTCCTTAACTAAGATCCTTAAAGAGCTTCCTACTAGTCTTAGGAAAAAGGCCAGAGTCCTGGGTAGGGATTTGTCCAGTCTTGCTACATATTCTACTACTTGGCTTTTCTGCTGGCCCAGCAACATCACACAGTGCTCCTTTGACCCTAGTCCTCACCCACATGTCCATTTGTTACACCCTCAGAGTCATCATGTTCCTTGTTATTAAAGGCATTTGCACTTAACTGTCAGTTTTTGTTAAGAGGAAGGAAGCAGGCAGGAATGAAGACAAGTAGGCAGGCAAGCAGGAAGAAAGAGGAGAGGAAGAAGTATTTATCCATCCATCCATCCATTGATCATCATTTCTGGCTGGTCCCCTGGCCCTGGGTCGTGAAGTCAGGTTACTGGTCTTTCCATGGACTACATCAGAGCGGCAGAGCTAATGCATGAGCCACCAACACTTAAGATACACCAACACTTAAGCCTTTTGTCACCCCAGAAAATGGCTTCTGTCTCCTTTTAGTGTAGCTAATTTTTCCACACAATTTAAGTCTCAGTTCAAGTCTTTCCTCAGGATCTTAAATCCCCTAATTGAGTGGGCTCTCTTACACATTTCCTGAGACAGTTTTAATATCATATTTGCTCATATCATTATTCGATAATGAATGTCTCTCACACAAGACTGTATATTCTAAGACACCAGGATGCCGGTTTTCTCACTACTATCCTCCTACTAACAGTGTACCCAGTCGATAGTAGATTGTCAAAAAATACCTTTGAATAAATAATTTAAATACATGAATATTGAAGTATCTACTTCAGAACTATTATTACTAAAAAAAGCTAATAAGTAATTGTTAAAATATTGATAAATAAATGGATATATACACACAAACACACATACAAACACACATATGTGTTAGAGAATGTGCAAAGATACTTGTAACTTCAAAAGGAAATGAGAAATTGTACAACTCCAAGATTCTCCTAAAGTAAGACTCAGAAAAACAGACATGGAAATAAACATATGAAGCACTGTGTGCTTACCCATTGTCGGTGAACAGAAACTCCACATGGGATATGAGGACTTCCCAGAGGGAGACACTGTACTGCTGAGCCAGAGAGAGGGCAATGCCATAGACGTTCTCCTCGAATGTTCTTCAGGACACCTGTTGGCCCAGGAAAGGAGAGAAGAGAAACACATTACCTTAATCAGAAAAGGAAATGTTCATTAGCTCCTCTCCAGCTGAGAGGGAGGCAGTCAACACAGACCATCAGACATTTCACAGCAATATAGGGAAATTGCTTCAAGGAATGCCAATGTCCTCCTCACTGTGGGGCATGCAATGGACCAAGGACCTGTCTAGGATGCTGGTTCTCACTGAGGGTGATTTTGGCCCCACTGGACATCTGACCATGTCTGGAGAAATGTTAGACTATTGTAGGAGGAGGGGGAGGCCGCTTCTGCACCCGGTGGGCAGAGATCAGGATGCTGATGAATAGCCCAGATGCAGAGAGCAGCCTTCACACAAGGGTCAGCCAGTCCAACAGGGGCTGAGCAGGAAAACTTTGGGGTCTTCCCTGGACCATGGAAGTATACGTGAAGGAAACGCTCTATCCTCAGGGCAGCATTGGAGAAAGCCCGCATCTCACTCCACACAGGTGTCTCTACACTGGGCAGAACAGCATGAATTTCCTGGAGACTCACTCTCAATCATGAACCCATCTCCAGTGCAGGGTGAGAGAGACAGCACACACTGCAGGAGCAGAGAGTACAGCAGAGAGGGGAAGGGCATGAGCTGGGCCCATCAGGACCAGCAGGAACAGAGGGGCTTCCATCTAGGAGAAAGAACACCACACAACCTGGAGGGACAGGGCCAGGGGCTGTGGAGGGGCTGAGCCTCCCCCCTGGGGAAGGTTCGGGGAGAAGACTCCTGGGCATCAGTCAGAGCACCGCAGTGAGGTCCTCAGGAATATGGCTGTGGGACCTGTTTCCCAGGAGAGAAATCAAGAGCAGATTCTTAGATAGAAGAACAGTGGGCAAAACCCCAGAGGCAGGAATGAAAGAGCCACTGCTGTCATTAAGTGAAACTGTGGAGCGTCATCTGAGCTCAGGATGCAGGGTGTTTCTGTTTGCCGAGCTGGGCTGGACATTTTCTGTAAAGGCCAGGGGAACATCTTTCAGGCTTTTCTGCTGAACAGTCTCTGAGCACATTCCTCTTTTTATTGTTTTTATTATTGTTTCTCCACAAATCTTAAACAATGTAAAAACCCTTCTTTGTGCACACTATGTAAAAGAGTCCAAAGGCTGTCTGTCTATAGATTCTGGTTGACTATAGGTTAAAATTCTTCTGTGCACCTAATGTTAACTCTATGAGAAAGAACGGAGGTCCTTGAGAACAGAGGGCATCTGTCCTCTGCTGTGGGAGCCTGGCCCAGGCTTGGAGGGACTGGGTGTTCACCACCCATGGTACCTTGATCACTTGATAAGGCTGGAAGGAGCCACACTCCCCAAGCCCTCTTTAAAGTCACCCTGACTGACTGCTGGGGCATCTTATGTAAGGCCTACAGACAAGAAAGGACAGATATGACACAGCTAGAGGGAAGGACTGCCACCAGAGAGCCAGTAAGAATGGCTTGCCTGGTGCAACCACAGGGAGATGGCAGAGTGGGAGGAAGCAGATTTTGTCCCTAAGACAGTGACATTCCAGCTCCAAATCACAGCTGCCGAGTCAGAAAGCCCAGGGAATCCTGAGACACTGCGAAAGATCCATCTCAAGACTGCTGAGTATTCTCCAAGCAACAGACTTAGAGGAGATTCTATTATATATTTATCAAAAGCATCTGTTCTCTAGGACATAATTCAAATAGCATATCCTAGCTGGATAGTGAAAAAAGAAAATGAGGGACAAACCCAAGCAGAATGTGATGGCTGAGGTTGGCCTTGTTTTATCTTGGGCACAAACTTTAATTCTGCATAATGACATAACCCCAAGGATTACAGAAGCCCGAAGGAAAAGCCCCCAGGACTTGGAAACCGAAGCCCAGGCTGACCTCCGCCACCACAATCTTGTGCAAATAGCTCTCTAAAGTGCTCTGGTTCTGAGAGTCCTCTTCCCAAATGAAGAGCTTGGACTAAATGGTATCTATCACTCACTTTCAAACTGGATATCAAATCCTCCTCAGAAATTATGAGTCTCTAGGAGGGCAGAGGGGAAGAGAGAAATCATTCCCTATTTCTTTTTTGTACTGAATCTCAGGCTGCTCCTTTTAACTCACCATGACCTCGCTCTTCCCTACATTACTCATAGGAGAACTTGGGGTTCTCCTGGTAGGAAAGACTCCCATATCAGACCATGGCCCTGTAACGTGGTTGTAGTCTGGACATCAAACTATCAAAACCCTGGAAACATTTTTTCAAAATATTCCCATGCTTATTATTTAAACCTTCAGGCTCAAAATACCGTCTGCATCTAGTTACCTATTTGGGAAGACTCATGATCCCTCGGATAACAGGGAGATGCAGGAGATCCTTGCTTGGAGCAAGCATGAGTGTAAATCTTCACCACAAGTGTGATGAACAGTCCTGATAATTCCACTGAAGCCTCCACCCATTAGCTCCATACCTGGAGGAGACAGAGCGCCCCCTACTCTGCCAGCCTGAGGATCATCTCCCGTTTGTACTGAGCATCTGCAGTGAAGCACTGCACATCCACGTACTTCCCCAGGCACTGCAGGGCCTGCGCCTGCGTGAAGTCTAGAAGCCACTCCTTGTAGAAGTGCAGCTGTGAGGTCAGGGAAGCTGGGTCCTCGGGCCAGGCTTCGTGTCTGCATCAAGTCACATACCTAGTGACCATCCCGAGGAGCTCTTTAGGATCGGCCTGTGGGCAACAAAACAAGAGAATGAGCATGTCTAGGAGTACCTGTTTGGTCACTGGCACTGCTCCCAGTTAACCACAGCTCAAGGCCACCCCAGACGTGAAGTTGGAGAGGCTGCACAAAGACAACAGACAAGATGCGGAACTGAGTCTAGAAGCAGGTTTCTGGAATCTTGCTGTTCTTCCACCTTAAAGTTTTCCAACCAGTTAAAATTACACAGGCTTGCTTTTCCAACTATCCTCAGCCTCCCTAGATGTGTTCCCCAATTACCTGGTCATTTATAATAATGCTCCTTGGAAGTAATTTTCATTATCACTGCCCCTGTTCTCTTTGGACCATCTAAGTATTCTCAATAACAGAGCTACAATTCAATAACCCCACTATAAATGTCTAGACAGTAGAGAAGAAGGGTATTTTCTCCAGAAATAAGTTAGGGGTAAAAAACATCTCTGGACCTCACATCATAAATATTCTAGTTGCAAAAGAATGCACATGACCAACATTTATTCTGGTCAATTTGGGGCTCAATCAGATACTGCTCTATAATTCTATAATTCTCAGGAGCTTCTAACAATAAAATTATTCACATCAGACAAAAGCCAGTATCCAACAACTGACAGGAGACAAAAATAAGTGATTCACTAGCCACATTTATTTATACTAAAGCCTGTTTTTGGTGTCAATGAAGTGATAGCTTGGCCATGACTCTGGATTTACTGAACAGGGAACATGGTGCTTAAACAGCATTGATTCAGTCATTCCCAATTTCTGGGAAGACATGGTACATATTTTTAATATAAGCAAATTAAGAAAATCTCCAGATTTACCTCTGGTTCTTAGAAACATACCTAATTATAGTAAGCTGTCAGCATTTCTAATGTAGGAGTTATTATTCTGAGCCACACAGGAGGTTTGTCTATGTCGAGTCTGTATTACCAAACCTAGCCCGACATTCTCTCTCTTGATTCTATTAAGGAATAATCTGGAAGTACCACTAAAAACCAATTAAATAAATCTTAGATTTCAGCAGGTAGATTTGAGAAGAAATCAACTTTACTGTACATGTTTTTAAGTTTTTTCTAATGGAAAGGTGCAGGCAAGAGTGAAGACAAGAGCAGAGACAGGGAGGAAGAGAGAGGCAAAGAAGCATCATATTTACACCATTTAGTTGTTCAATGTGGTTGTTCCCACCAGTCATGCGACTCGATTCCAGGACTTCAGGATGCATGTGGACTGTACCCAACTGTCACTCCACCAGGGTGCTTTTGCCCCTGTATTAATTTTCCCCTTGCCTGTATACAGAAGTCTTATCTTCAAAACCAGATACATGTGTCTCATGTCAAAAGACCTGAGTTTGAAAACCAATGTGCTAAGCTAAGCTACAAGACCATCTTTCATTCATTCCACAAGCATCTACTGGGAGAGACTACCAAATGCACAACTGCAAAATAGCAGGTATGATAAAGAGAGCACACAGGGCTATGGGTACAGAGGAGTGGGATGAGGTAGGGTGTGGAGTACTGCAGAAGCCTGGGAAGAGTTAACCCCTATGCCAGCTATTCAAGTATAATCGTCAAAAAGACCAACGAAAAATAGGAAGGCAAACTCCAGTTGAGGTTAGAGAATGTGCTAAGTCCTAGGGGACTGATATGATGGAAAATGGAGTGAATAAAATAAATCTAACTGCAATGAGAGAGCTGTTTGGAATGAGCTGCGTAAGGGTGGCATTTATGGAAATGGACTTAGGTTAGGAAAATCCCATGCTTCAGCTCTTCATGCCTCAACCACAGGAATTTAGCGTACCCACGCCATCCAGTTGTTGACTGAAATTGGGATACTACACTGAATTGCCACATGGGTGCAGCCACCTCTAGATCATCTGGCATTGGGGTGCCACTCTTGGCCGGCCAGCCACCCACATCTGTGCTGCTGTCCTCATGCCTCGTGAGGCAGCACTTTTCTGCCTACAGTAGAGGTAACAGAGAATGGCCGTGTCAGGCTTTAGGGAGGCAGGAGGGTCCCTCTGCAGCTGTCTTGTCAGACATGCTGCATCCCATGCACTCACCCCACAATGTAAAGTGCTCATGCTCACGTGCTCCAGTTCCTCACTGAATGGAGTTGTCACCTGGGCAAGTGACTTTCTGTCTCTCTTTCCTCACTTCGAAAGGAGTGTCAGTAAGCACACTGCCATCATGCTTTGCTGTGAGGCACAAATAAGGCATTTCAATGTACTCTCTTCTCTATTAACAGATGAAAGCAAAATAGGCCTGCATTTTTCTCTCCAGGAATTGCAAACCTATGATGGACAAAGATGTCCGCCTGAACAGCTCACAGAAGGATCTGGATGCAAGTGCCGCAGCACTGCCACACACCCAGACTGCTGGGCACTCCAGAGAGGGGCATTAACCTGACTCTCCTCAGATGTAAAACAATGTGCCATCACCAAATGACCCCACCTTTTAGAACAAAAATGCTGTGGAAGTGTAAATTCAGTCATGAAAATTAAATAAATCCTGTAAATATCTCTGTGGTGGAATTAGGGAACTACATCATGTGTCACCACTAAATATTCAGAACAGACTTTTTTGTTAAAAACACAATGTCTGATGAACTAATTATAGTCAATAGACTCCTACACATTTTAAAATAGTTTACTATAATCCACCTTATTAAGTAGAAATCATGTAGACCCTATGAATATTTTTATTTCATACTTGCTGTACATAAAATTTGCTTACTTTACTGAGAAATATTTAAAAACAGATACCTAATATTTTACTCTTCTGTACGGAATAGATATAGTGCTAAAATGCAGGAACTGAAATCTCATTTTATACTCACAATCTGTGGGACAGTATCATCTGATTTGCAGATGTGTAAGGTCAGTGACTTCACTAAGGCCATTCAGAGTAAGTGACAGAGGGGGCTTTGTCTTCCAAGAATAATGCCTCCCAAGAACCATACTTTAATACTTGGCATGCAGGAAAGGTGTGTCTAGAAATATAAGGATCTTGATGAGACCAGTATATATACAGCTCCCACAAAATGTCAGTAAGACTGGGTATTAGATCCCTCTGACAAGTGACTTTCAGTGATGGATTTAATGTCCTATGTTATATCCAGATTGACCATCTTTTTTACACATACAACCTTCCTCTCATCCCTTCTCTACGCAGACACACAAGTGTGTAATTACAAATAACGGAGAAGACACAAGAAAAGTGCCCAACTGACTGATATTAACTATGTTTCTATGACTTTTGTTTTTATTCTCTAATGACAAAGATAGAACCAGTTTGGAATGCCATTTTCTGCTTAATTTCTTGGTATAAATATGCCTACTTTTAAAATTCTGCCCTAATAAGGCTGTGAAGAGGGATATTCTATTATTTGAATGATGACAGACTATGGGTCTTCCAGTTTATGGATTATCAAAATTTGTTAAGTATATAGGAAGATTTTCAATACTTCAATTTATTGTACAAAACAATACTTATGAGACAAATCACAAGGGATTCCAAGAACAAAACGATGAACAAAAACCAGAAGTTGACTTTAGAGAACCTGTTCTTCCCTCCCAAGTTTCAGGCTCTCCATTATTAAAATGAGGCAGTTCCTTTTTACAGCATCTTCATAAGGACTCCATGAGACTAGATGAATGAGGATGCTTTAAGTTCCGGCTCTCTATGAAAACTATCTTCTTATAGTTAGTACTACTGCTTTCAATTTCTTACTCAAAGAACATTAGAGGTCATGATTACTTCTACTGTTTGATTCAAATTTTAGTAATGTTCTTCCCTTGAGCTTATCATAATTCATCTCAAAATATTCCAAAGCACTCCCTCCTTACCTCAAGCTTCATGTCACACAGTTGTTCAATCAACTTTGTGAATGTCCAAAACTTGAGTTTCTAAAGCACCTCCAACTGAATTCCATCTGACCCTCACACTGATCCTGGAAAGTGCACAGGAGTCCCACGTCACCACTGGGTAGGTGCCAATCTGCATTTCAGGTACCCTTAGAGGCAGTCCCCGGTGAAGGAAAAGGCAAGGCCCCTGGCTTCCTGTTCAGTGGGCTATCCACCCATCAGGCCTTTCTCCTCGGCTGCTAAACAGGTGTCCAGGAATGTCCCACATCCAGCCTCACTCCTACAATCATGTGTGTGTGCATGTGTAGAGTGCAAAGCTCTCTCTCTTTTTCCACCTAAGTTCCATGGATATGGAACTTTAGTCTCTAAGTATTTTAGACTAGGAAGGATTTTCTAGGGAACCTCAAAAGCTCCCATATTCAGGTTTCACAGTGATATTGCAAAACAGCCTGAGCTAAAAAAACTAACAAGATTTAAAAGGCATCAAATTTTTAAAAAGAATGTGGAGTTAAATCATTCTATTTATTCCCCAAAATTTAATAATACAACTGATTGGGATGGGTGGCATGGATATAAAACATGATTTCTTTAAAGAATATGGAAAAGTCCCTGTGAAAAGAAGAAATGTATAAATATTCATGCAAAGCAATGCTCGACAACTCTACCTACTGCTTGCTAGTGGAGGCAATAAATCCATTCTGGTTTAATAGTCTACATTTTTGATGGTTTTGTTTGGAATGCTTTAAACAGGTGGGGTGTTTGCCCTCTAGGGCTGTTATTTGCTTGAGATAACTTTCTACTTAGTATTTTCAATTAGTAGCTCAAAATAACACATTTTAGAAATAGTCTACCATAAAGTTTTAAATTTCATTCCCTGATGGGTTTACTTCCTTAGCATAAAAAAACTAAAGGACAGGTTTCAATTTTTAACTAACTTTATCTTTCTGAAACTATTTTAAAAGGACATTAGAGAGAGCTCACACTTCTGGATGCAGTTATAAGAATTGTAAGCTGTAAGTGGAAAAATCAAGGTATGAGAAAATGTGCAGAGCTTGCTGACATGGGTATAAAATTATTAAATATGTATGTTGCCCCATTAACTTTGCTGGAAGGATACAAAAGAGAAACATGGATTTTTTATTATATATTATCATTTTGACCATTTGACTTTTGGGGCCATACATGTTTTCTTTTTTAAACCTAAAGACTAGTTAATCAGAAGAAACACTAGAGGAGAATATTCTCTCCATGGTCACTTGCCAATCATCATACATATCACTGAAGAGAAAAATCAAGGGCAGGGCAGAGCCCTAAAGACAGATCACCTAGAAAGTGACCTAGTCCCAGAAGTCTGCACTGGCTGGCTCAGACACTGCTTCCCATTATGATGCACAGATCTTTTGTCAGTAAGAACCCTACAAATTATATAAGTACTGTTAGTTAAACCTAGAAATCGATCTAAATTATCACTCCCCAGCACAGAGCTCCAAGGGGGAGAATGAGAAAATGTTAAGACAGTGGAAAAGAAGCAAGCTGAACAGATAATGAGTGAAAGCTAAGCTTCACTGAGTGTTACTGTGTCAACAACAAATTGGAACCACTTTGATTTGAATTTTCATGGTGATTCATCAGGAGCTTGAAATATTTAATTCCAAACTCAGCAGTGTTGTTTTAAGCATATCAAGAGCCATTAGGTAGTCAGTGGAAAACTTGTTATTCGGAACAGCTGAGGAATTATGGCTACCATGGAGTCCTTCAGATCTCAGAGTCAGCACTCAAACCTGCAGAAGGGAAGCTCACAGGCTGTGGAAAGACCCATGAACCTACCTGAACACTAAGGAAGTCTCAGAGTAACTTCCTGGTGAGGACCTAGGGGTGCAGACCTATCTGTGATCCCTGCCTCAGCTAAGCCCACTACGTGGAGAGGAGAGAGATGACTGGCCATTTCAATGCTTAAGAGAATGGCTCCAAAGGGTGTCTCTGCAGGCCCGCAGAGAGAAGATGAGGGTGACGGCTGATGAGGAGGCAGAGAAGGCATCCTAGGAGCCTCTTATCAGAACCTCAGCCTTATCTACTAATGATGGGAAGGTCTTTCAGTCAGGGGACCCACACCTGCACAGACATGCAGATGTGAAAAACAATGCTAAATATAGAGAAAGAGAAGTGCTCAGCAGTGAGAACATAAACTTCAAAGATGTAGTGTCAGGACTGTGACTGGTGGGGTAAGTGTTCCTGCCAGGTCACTGAGGGTCTTCCTTCTAGTTACAGTCACTGCCAGTGGCTTTCAAAATAAAGTAGTAACTTACATCAGGTGGCCCAAAGAAAACAGTCCTGTTTCTTGGACAAGTGTCATCATAATAAAAGTAAGAAAGTGCACATCCAATAATGATGGTACTTTGGGGAGATTAACATAGGCTTTGGATGGGTTCCCACTTCCCCTCCTCATTCTATACAAATGTATAAAGGAAAGCCAGAGACTTTGCCAGGAGGAAGGTTTGCACACACTCACAAGGCCCTAGACATGTTCTGGATGATTGAGGCAGATAGCACTTTGATAACACATGTGAAATTATTTCTTTACAGTCTGCTTTGCATCAGGAGATGAAGAATCTGACTTAATCACATTTCAACCTTGAATTTGTACACACTGGAGGACAGTCTGACCAATGTGCTTGTCCATCCTGAAAGTGGAAGTTCTCTTTTAAAAGGGAAAGGAGGCCAATTCACTTCAGAGGATTATTTTTAAGATCCTTTATGAAAGTCTCAGCACCACCTAAATACAGATCACATGGAGCTCAGTTAAAGGTAACCTTGTCCTAACTCAAATTATATAGTTTGTTACTTAAATATGAGGAAATAACTATTAGCACATCTGCAAAGTCTAAGTGCAAATAGATCAGTTTCTTAGGGCTAATCTTTGGTTTTAAAGATCTAAGCCATACTCTAAATTTATGCCAATAAATGACAGCTAATGTGGAAAGATAACCATGTAAATACTAAAGATCAGAGCAGTAAAACTGGTTGTGAGTAAAAAAATTAGAATATTTTGATTACTATAATGATGGCATTAGTTTTGCTTCTCCTGAGAACACACCCCTTCATCACATTCTACAAAAAAAATCAGGCCTGCTTGGTTGGTTAGCAGTTGGGTGCAGTTCACATACATCCCAAGTCCTGGGTTCAAGACCTGAGACTAGTGGGAATAATCAAGATGTACAACTAAATAAAATATATTAAAATGCTCCTCTCTCTTCCTGCCTGCCTGCCTCTCCTCACCTTCATTCCTGCCTGCACCTTTCCTTTAATAAAAAGAAAGGAAATAAAATCAGTCTCTTGCTTTGATCATATAATATCTTAAAATATCACAACCATTAACAAATTTTCCAAAAAAATACTTATTAAGCAACAACTTATCAGCCTCATATCTTTAAGAAAGTATATTTATATACAGCCTAGTAACAAGAAGGTATGCTATACACAAGATCACAGTGACAAATAGATTTAGGCAGTCATATGTAATCACAATGTAAATCCTTGATTTAAAAAACAGACATTCATGAGCTGCACTAATAAAGGAAAACAAAATATGAACAATCCAAAGTAAATTGTATCTGAGTTTGGTGACACACTACATGATTTTGTTTCCAGAAGATTTACCATCCTGTCTCTTACTCAAATGAAAATTCAAGTCATTTGTACAAAGTGAATTGTGCTGACAGCAGGGGCAGCAAGGTGGGGTAAGGAACAAGCTGTCAGGATGCAGTGCCAGAGGCTTAGGTAGAACTCAAACTCTCCTGTGGATGATCCACAAAATGGAGCTCCTTCAGTTAGGCCCCTATCAGAGAACACTGGATCTCTAAATGTGCATTTTTTGTGTTCTCCAAACCCTACAAACCAGAATGAACCAGCAGCCTGTTTCAGGCATCCAAGAGATCATACTGTTTTAGATGTTTTCTAATCAAAAGCTACTCATTTCAAGGCCCATTTCTAAATTCACTCCTTCATTCAATGTCAATTCTAACCTTCTCTGATAAAAACATTGCCTTAAACTAAGAATCACAGTCTCTGCCTCTTGGGAATAAATGCAATGCAAAAGGTTCAAACTGAATTTCATGTAAAGAGTAATGAGAACAAAGAGGTATAAGATAAGTAAATATGCTAGAAGAAAATTAAAATCTGAAGGATGATACCAAAAGATAAAGCAAAAGAAGGCAGGTAAAATTAATCTGAAAAATTTGAACTGTTTGAGAAAGATTCACCTAGAGTCTAAAAATTATATCAAACACACAGAAACACACGGCTGCTGTCTTAACTTATGTCTGTTGAATATTCGCAGTTAATTGTGGAGGAAAAATATCCAATGGTTCACATACTAACAGTTCTCTATTAATTTTCTTGCTTATATATTTATACATATATATATCTTTATAATGTCATCTAAAATTGCAATTATCTCCTAGCTATTTTCTGTCCCCATGCTAATTTTCGTCTGATAGTTCTCTTCTTTATGCAAAGAGGTCAGTTTTCAAAAAGAGCTCCATCTCCTCAGGACCCCTTATTTCAGGATCATGGCTATGGCCAAAGCTGCTGGAGAACCTTCCCTCTTAGAGACATGCTAGGGCCTGGGTGAGCAAGGCCTCCCAGTGAAAATTAGGCCCATTACTCTCCTGCAATCAAACCCATTTTTTAATCATAACATTAAATCAATCTTTCACTTCAGTTACTATGCATATGGCTGTTTCCAAGAGCCAAAGCACCCTCAAGGGAGGAAAATATGCCACCACTGAAGCTATTTTGAAGAACATGCTACAGAACATGAATGAAATTCCAAAACAGAAACAAGCAATGATGCCATAGTTGGAATAAATGCACAGTCTGCAGGAGCTATCGTCGAAGGGCAGAATTCTCATCTGAAAACATCAGCTCAAGTAGGCTTATTCCAAAAATAGTTACACTATTTCATACGTACAATTCATAGGATGATCAGTAGCATGTCTGGGACATATATAATTAAGCATTAAGCATATAGGAGGCAAAAGAGAAAACAAAGGCAATTAAGGTGCTCACACGATAAAAATCACTATCGGAAAAGAAGCTAGTGGTGCATCACGTATTTTTGCCAAACAGTGAAAATAATCACTCTAAAAACAAATGTTGGCTCTAAGTGGCTGTCTACATAGATCTTATTTCACATCTACAAATGCATTAATCTCTATTAATTTTCTGTATTTCACGGTGCTCTCACATCTTGGGGGTCTTGCTAATCCTTGAAATACCACCCCTCGCAGGGCTCATGATTCCTAAAGACAACAAGCAACTTGGCTACCAACGGGCCTGATAAGCCAACCCACCAACATGAAGCCAAACTCTGAAAGCCTCTGGCTGCCACGCTGTAGAGCGGTACTCCCCTTCCCTGATCTTCCTGGGGGCAGGGGCTGGAAAGCAAGTGACCATCTCTATTGCCCAGGTCCACCAAACTCATTCAGTCTATCATGTTGGTCTTGCTGGAGCTCACAACCAGCCCTCACCTGTTCATTCCTGACGCCCACAATGCAGGGTTTTACTCACACTTGTTCATCGTGTTTCCTGCCTCCAGGCTGACTCAGTGCTTCCCTGTGGCCCTGTGTGACCTCAGGAAGAAACTTCTTCACAGGAACCACTCCCATGTCCTGGTGGCTCACCATAACCCTGATAAAATCCAATCCAGAAACACCTATTAATCCACATTGACTGTTCAGCCTGCAAAACCTGGCAGAATGAGACAGAGGGAAGGAAACCATCTTCAGAGCCAGCAAGTTCTTGGATCAAGGCTAAATGCCAGCACACTGGATTCGTGCTCCTGTTCCAGGTCAGAATATTTCAGATTTTGAGCTGCACTGCGCGCGCACCAGAGACTTCAGGGCCTTGCAGCAGCTCCAGGAGCAAAGACATTGATATGTCTGCTTGCAAAACATTTGACTACTCACCCTAAGTGGACTAAGCCAAGGCAGTAAACAATCGCATGTCAGATTAGATGTCAAACAAGATAGAAAACTTCCTTTTGGTTTTCAAAAAATTTTGGACTTTGGATCTGAGCCTTAATTTTCCTCCCATGAAAGCTGGCATTCAGCGAAGGCAAGTGCAGAAAGTGGACAGCCTCTCTAGCATGTAAAAAGAACCTCTGAGGTTCCTTTTCCTCTCTCTCTAAACTAGACTTGAAGGAATGAGTGGTTTTCTTCTGTTAGGACCTTGTTTTGAATTCTTCCTAAAAATGATGGAGAATACGTTCTTCCACTAAAGCAGCCACTATGGTAACAGCAGCAATTACTTCCACACTGTAGATATAATTACGAATGAGCAAATGAATGCATTTACAGGTGACTAAATTCAGTAAGCAGAAAGCATAGGGCTTCGGCAGTCGTACCTATCTGACATGCTTCTACTTCTGTCCTATTGTCGCCTCAATTCTCCCACTGAGCACCTGACAGGTACTTGAATCAATTCTTCCTCACAATCTTTCCATGGAAGAAGTTAGCTTTTCTTGTTAGTAACAAAGAGAATCACAAAAAGTTCATCTCATTGTCCTTTATTAACACAGCAAATCACCCGTCTTGAGGAAAATGTTCTTTCTCTGAGATCGCTCCAATCTAGCAAACTCAACAACTTTGAACTGCTGAACTTAGAGTGGCCATTCACCACTCTGTCCAGACACTGACATGCATTCTGTCCCAAGTCCATCCAAACAGGTTTCCACTCCTGTGTCCAATGATCCCCAAACCCAGGGGTCTTTCGTCTCAAATGGCACTGCAGAACCACGTACTGCAGGATCATCCTTACTTTGGTTCCAGGTCACTGGGTTCCAGCAACTTCTTCTCACATGTCTCTCCTCTGATGTGTCACCAGCTCTGCCTTTCCCCTGAGACTTCTCAGTGTGGATGTTAGCTGTTTCACCACGATCTGCTCATTCCATTCACATTTGCACCTCAACTATGAACATTCTTAGTGTATTTTTCCCAGGCTTTCTCACAAGGCTAGACCTATTTCACAAGATTTGCATTAACAGTGCCACTCATATACACTTTCAAATTAATTCCTCTCTACCCAATATCTTTCTTGTTTCTAGAAAGAATAAACTAGACCCTCAATGAAACAAACAATCCCAGAATCAGGTTGGATTTCATCTCAACTCTGTTCCCAGTATTATATCTCATTACCTAAGAACTCTTTCATGCATGTGTTCTTTTTCCACTTCCACAAACTCCATCTTTCACTGTTATAATCTGGAGTCTGTCAACAACCTTGTCACGCTACTGGATTTCCATCTCCTTTCAGGTCATGCTGAAAACAGTAGCTCAGTTTTATAATCACATACTGTGTAGCCATGTCTCTGAGCGGAAATACATGCACACACACGCACCCCTTTAGTGGTTTCCCATTTCTTAAAGAATTAAAGTGACATTTTCTTATTGGCATTCAAGGTCTCCTAAAATGGGCCAACCTTAATTTGCAGTTTTAATTGCTATTATTCCTGCCCTACCCACCAGCCAAATTAGTGTAACATTCAAGTGACATATATCACAAACTCTATTACTGTGCTTATGCCATATTATTATACAAAATCTAAAATTATCTAGTATCTGTTCTGATGATCAAACACAAGAAAGATACTTTCCATGAATTAGTTATGTCACAAATATCTGACAAAGAACATAGAATTATGTTATTTTCACAGACTCCGAAAACTAATGAAAATCACCTGAAGTCTGAATGTAACTGATCTGTAAAGACTGTGTGTGCACTGCCTGTGTGGTGAAACCTAACCACCAAGTGATGGTATTGGGAGGCAGGACCTTTGGGACATGATTAGGGGTGGATGCTGCATGAGGAAAGGGGCCGCATGCTGGGGTGAGCGCCCCTATGAGAAGAGACACTAGAGTGCCCTCCCCTGTCCCATGTCTGCAGAAGGACACAGGGAGATGTCAACAGCCAGCCCAGAAAGGGGCTTCCTCACCATCACCCGATCCTGCTGGCGCCCTCAGCCCCAACTCCAGTATCCAGAATCACAAAATGGAAGTGTCTGTGGTTCAAGCCTTCCCATCTATGGCTCTTAGGGTTCTTACTAAGCTGACTAATACAGACAGTAACCAGGAGACACAAAAGGAGACCGATCGCTATCAGTCTATATCTGGCTACTGGCAGTCTGACGCTGTTACAATGACCAGGCACCAGATTCAACATGGTGAGAAGACACTCACTGGATCAGCCCCAAGAAGCAGAGTCAGTAGGTCAAGCAACAGCCACAAGCAAATCCTCGATCTCAGCCAAGTCCTCTGAGAAGCACATCCTCTGGGCCTGCTACTGGGGTGCACCCCCACTTACACTCCACTTGGCCCATTCCTCTAGAGGCCTTGGACATCTATTCAAACCACCAAGATGTAGATCCCCTGAGGCTGGGGTGCAACTGAAAGCCTTTCTGCAGGACCAGCTGTCTTCAGTCATGGGAGCTGACTTAGAGTTAGTCTAGGAAAGGGCACCTGGCTCTCTTTTCATTCTCTGGATTTCAGTCCCACTGTCATCTGATGAATCCCATTGAAATAATTCTCTCTCATTCTAAATAAGCCTATTTATATTCTTGCAATCTTGGGTTCACTTACTGGTGGGGTCCTCGCACAGATGAAAACTATATACTGCTTGGAGCATCAAGACAAGTGTCTGAGGCACTGGCGAGGCAGCAGAAGCTGACAGAACTGGAGGGGGGTGCCAGCTGCAGGAACCACTAGTACTCTGGGTCCCCTGTCTCTGCACACTTGTCCTTTGGGTGGACTTTTATCTGCTCTCTGCTAAGCAAGAGAAGTTCAGGAGAAAACCTGCCTTGAAGAACCAGAGCCCAGAAAAGACACAATACCTACAAGGTCTGGCAGGTTCTTATAAAATGAAGCAAATGCATAATCTTGGACCCAGCAATTCCACCCTCATATATTTACCCAAGAGAAAAAGTGTATGTCCGCAGAAATACATATACCAGAGAGTGCACCGCAGCCTTTTATGACATCTAAAAGCTGAGCCAAGTCTCAGTGTCCCTAAAACGAGAACAGGTAAAGAATGGGTCAGTCAAATAATGGAATATCACTCTAATTCAAATAAAATCTGTGATAGATACAAAATAGACACATATGCAAAATTTCCTCTTGGAGTTTTAGACAAAATACGTACTACAATTCCACGGAGTGACTTCTAGAACAGTCCGAATGATCTAGTCTAATGGGCAGGGAGGACACTGACCAGGCTGTCTGCTCACGAGTGTGGGCAGGTGCTTGCTGGGAAGAAGGATTAACCTTGTTATTGACATTCTCCTTCCAGATCCTGATGGGCATGGAGATACCTGTGTGTGTACTTTTCACACTCGTGCTACATGTAAGGACTTTGTACTTTGGAAATTTTGTCTCATCAAAAGTAGTAACAGTTTCTGTAAAACTCAGGTTCAAGGCAGCACAGGGCATTGTCAGGAGGAAAGGTAGTCTCATCTGCCAGGCACCAAAATTATGAAATGGGTTGAAAAATAAGTTGGATCTGGTGAACGGACTAAGTGGGGGAGAGAGATGTTCACTGACTGCAGAAGGTGATCTTAGGTTACAGTGAGTGAGTGTATGCTTGTGTGTGAGACTCTCCTACATTTAGCACTGTGTATGAATTTAATTTGCAATGATGGTTTTCAAACCTTGAATACAATGCTTTTTCTAAACTAGTTATACAGCCAGAATCAAATGAAATCTATGCCTAAGCCTCTCAGTACTAATTCAGTGCAAAATAAGTGCCCCTAAAGCAATCAGATAAATTTAATTCCAGATCTAAATTCACAGAGGACAACAACCCATATTACTGATTTGGAAATCATTAGCCATTAAATCATTTATTTAGCTAAATAAATAATGATCATTTTTCTTCAGTAACATCCATAAAAAGTTTTTCATCAACTTTATTAAAAATTATGAGAAGTCAGATCCTGTTGTGAAGTTTCATTTGTATCATGACCCATCTCTGTACCAAGGCAGCAGTACCATTTCACCATGATTCTTAATCTAGGTCATTTAACCTGTATCCCTCTTCAATTCTCATTTCTGACAAGTGTTTGATGTTATAAAATAGCCATGTATATGAGGTACCAAATGTGATAGCATTTATGAAAAAAATTTCATAAATTACAAACATCAATGCAAATTAAAGGGATGATTATTATTAAAGCCACCTCTACATTTTAAACAAAATTCCATTAATATGAACAGTAGGTGCTCTCCATGCTTTTCTCAACTCAACAATATTTGAAAAAGATTGTTTTTAATTCTTTAAAGGACTTGAATTCTTGCCATTGATGAAATATTAAAAGCTGAATCTCCAGAAAGACAATTTGAAGAAACGCCAGGGTAGAAAATATTAAGGAAATCCCTCCCATTGTGCTAAACTCTCCCAGAGATGAAGAACATCAAGAAACTTAGATTCTGTTTGACAAAGTCTATCCTCAAGTCCTGTCCCCAAGGCAGTTAGGTACACATTGTCCTTCAGTTCGTGAAGAGACACTGATTTTATACCGATCTCACAGAAAACTTGCACAGCCCTTAATGGTGTCAAATTATGTTATTCAAAATTATTGGAAACCGCATTTTTCTTAACACCCATTCATACTTTCTCTTGTCTTTTAAAAAGGAAAGGTGCAGTCAGAAAACAAGGTGAGTGATCAGTCAGGCAGGAAGAGAGAAGGAAACAGCATTTTATTTTTATTTAGTTGATTGTATTTATTATTTACCCCCTGACCCAGGACTTGAACCCAGGATTATGTGGCCTGTGTCCTTTGGAGCAACTGACCTAACTGCTGCTCCACCAGGGCATTTTCATACAGTTTTACATGTTGTTCTCCTAACAGGAGTTACATCACCTTGTCAAGGAGTTAGAACCTTCCTTCACACCTTCTGTGTTTGGAACTAATTATTTGCTTCAGTTTTTGTCTCTGCCAATTTTCTAGTCCTCAGTAGCAGTACTTCTGTGAAACTCTCCACTGAGACATGCTGATAGGTGTCATAGGTGACTTCAGACTAGACAAAAGCAGCAGGGATACAATTTATCAGGGTGTCTGTTTTTTCTATAAACATTTTTAGGAAGCACAATCATATGATTTAAAATCTGGTGAGTTGAATTATAACTTCTCACTGATTAAAGTATATTGTTTTATGTAACATTTTAAATAGATTTTAATGTCATAATAGGTTACAATGTATATAAAAAATAAAGAACACGTAAAACCAAGGAATAACATGACTAAGAACAAAGCCAAAGAAATACATTTTCAGGAAAATAAATTTTCATGGCTGGTTACACAGCATGATGGCAAGAGGATGAGAGCTCAGGCCCACTTCCTTACCTCTGCGATAAAGGGATAGGAGAGGACAGTTTCATAAAATGGATGACAGACTTTTTTCTCCAGACCTTTGTTGTCTATGGTTCCAATTCTGTATGAACCACCAAATTCTTGTCCCTGCATGAGACAAAGTGAAGACAGTGGATGAAAAGAAAGAGCTGCAGTGGAGGGAAGGGTCCTGGAGGAGGAGATTGGGGGCTGGGGGAGGGGAGGGAAAGGGAGAGGAGAGAGCAGAGGTGTACACTGATTTCTGGAGAAACTCAATGTCCCCCATGTCATCTACGGAGTGTGCCAGGGTGACACAGACTCCCAGCAGATAATTCGAGAACAATAACTGCACTCTAGAAGCAGCATGTCACCACTCCAGCCCTGCCTTCTGATTTCCCAGGTACATGGCCATCAAGGAATCAGAAGCATTGAAGTGATGAGAGTTAACAGTCAGAATAAACTCCCTCAAACAGCATTTCACATGTGTATCCCCGCTCAACAGACTTGTAGTAGCCAGACAATGTCAACAGCTACCAGTGCAAAACTAAACTCCACAGGATGCGTTTGAAGCTACATTAACATCACTGACGGCTGCCACTCCACTGTGAAGAAAGCGGTCTAGCTCATGAACCTGAGCAGCCTCCCTGTCTGCCTTCCACAGGGCCCTCTCCATGCTGGGGCTGGGTGACGACAGCCCTCTGCCCTCACAAGGTGAAACCCACCAGATGGAGGCACCTCTTCTGTGCCTTCAGTGGCCCCTGCAACCACCCACACGGATGCCTACAGACCTGGCTGAGCCGAGCACAGCAGTCACATTGAAGTACTCCTAGAGGTGTCAGCCAACCCCACACTGTGCCACCCTCAGAAAGGATCAAATGGAAGACACTTGATCATTCCTCCAAAGTGGACTGATCACTGACTTCATACCGTGTCTAGGCTGCAGAAATGAAACTGCCTCTGCAAGTGATGGCAAAGTTACAACGAATGAGCATCACCATCGTCATCATCAACTCCATTGTCACCATCATCTACATATCAGCCACAGAGTTAAACTCTTCATCTAGGACACAAGCCTTCGGAAAGTCCAGCAGGTAAGATGGAAGTGTAACCATGCTCATAATGCGGTGTGGTGTGGGCAGTAACATGACAGACCTGTCCGACATGACGGACGCAGTGGCCAGTCAGTGGT
Source organism: Solenodon paradoxus (assembly GCA_004363575.1). Lineage (NCBI taxonomy): Eukaryota > Metazoa > Chordata > Mammalia > Eulipotyphla > Solenodontidae > Solenodon > Solenodon paradoxus. The sequence continues at coordinate 314,333 of RJWH01000638.1, read as the reverse complement.
CTCTTCAGGTACCCCATGGTCCTGGCCAGCACCCCACATTCTCCTCCTTCCTGCAGCCCCACATCTAGAGCATCACAGGGTCCACAAAATATAAGCCAGACCGACCACTTCCCATGCCCCACAGGCTACGCTAGTGCAAGACAGGGCCGCCGCCTCCTACCTGGAGCTCTGGAAAAGGGGTCTGCCATTTTGCTTCTACTCCTGAACTACTAATGACAGTCCTCTACACAGCCAATAAATTACATCTTCAAAGTGAAGTTGGGCACACAAGTGCAGGCCTTAAAAATGACACCAGCTTTCCATCATTCTCAGTCAAATCTACTGTCTGTATCACACTCCAGAGACCTTCCAGGGATTGGCCACCCTGCCTCCTCTCTGGCCTCTCCTCCCCTCCTCCCTTCATGCTGCTCACATCACACTAATCTCCTGGGTGACCTACCAAGGGGCTGACCACGAGCTCCACACTTGTTCCTCTTGGCTGACTCAGGCTTTCACTCAGAGAGTCTTCTTCTGAGAATCCTAAATTTGTTATCAAAATAAGAACTATGCTGCCCCAATATCACTCACTATTCCTTTCACCAGCTAAGTGATCTTCCCAAGACTCATGACCACCTGCCATTACATTATTATACCAAAATTACATTCGTCGGTGTTTTTGCCACTGCAACAGAGGCTCCACGGTGTGAACGGAATTAGACGAAGTGTTTTTCCACTTTATGTAATGCATATAAAATGCCTGGCAAGGTATTTGCAGAATGAGCGAATGGATGGATGAAGGAATGAAGGAATGAATGAATGAATGATAAAATTTAAACAGGTGCATGCTTCGTTTTTCTCTCTGGGGTTAAGCATGAGACTGGAGGCCTGCAGAATGGAATATGGTGAAAACAGCAGGAGCACATGGGCCCAGATGTGACAGAAAGCAAGCTCAACTGCTCAGCTGCCTAACCTGTCCTGACCTCTTCAAGCAGAATGGAAGAGAAAACCTGCCCAACTGCCCTCTTTACCCAGAATCCTCAACGGACTTACTGTGTCCTTCCAAAAGCCATATGCAGAAATTCTAAGCCACATGTGATAGTATTGAGAGTTGGGCCTTTGCTAGACAACTGGGCCACAAAGGCAGGTCCCTCAAGCTTGGACTCTGCTCTCTTACAAGAGAGACTCTGATACCTGAGGACATGCTTGTCTGGTATCTTGGAGGCAGGTCCCCTACAGACACTGGACCTGCCAACACCTAGTCCAGGGGCTTTGCAGCTCCCAGAAGTTACAAAGTCACCCTGTCTATGATATTTTTCTAATAGCAGCCAAAAAACACCAAGACAGCCCCAAGCTAAAATCTAGCAATTTTCCTCCATGATGGGTCAGCATAAGTAAATCCAAAATGAAGAAGTCTTTTTTCTTTTCATCCAAGCTTTAATTCTGGCAAATTAAACAAACCTTCCCAAATCTTTATCAGTGCCTTGACAGCCTGCAGCACCGGCCAGGTGGTGCTTTTGGTGTTGGAGAGAACTTCCATGGCGGTAGCCATGGTCCAGTGGAACATATCTGCTAAGCGGCTGCCTGCAATTCCCACTTCATCCTAGATTTGAAAAGAAAATTGCGAGAATAAAGAAATATATTGTCATAAGAACACAGCAGTGAGTGATAAGGGGCTAATGATCAGAAATGATGCCCTGGTAGCTCAGGTGCTAAGCCGGCAGCTGGGATGTAGGACAGGTAAAGCCCAAGGACCCAGGTTCAAGCTAGGACCTGGGAAACAATCAAAAACAAAATAAATAAAAGTGCTTTCTCCCCTTTCTTCCTCCCTCCTTCCCTCCCTTCCTTAACAAAACTCTTCTTCCTCCTGTTCCATTCTTAAAAATAAAATTCAGACATGGAGATAAATTTAAAATTCACCTCTGCTAGTAACAAAATTGATGTAAAACAAAGCACCTCTATCATACTGCAGATCCTCAAAGCATTTTTTAAAAATCTGGTAGAGGATACTCAACCAGAGGACATTAGTAAAATCCTTGTCAGAAATACATATAAAGTAATGGTTGTTTATTTTTTCACCAGTCTAATATTCTACCAATGTGATACTATCATTTGACAAGACATTTAATTTACTATTTAGACTAATTGAGAAGTAAATTATTCAACAATGCTATTGTGACTCAGACAAAAGTGAAGAATTCAGAAGATACACCTTTATTGATTGAAAGGCATTTTGCATTTCATCTAAGTGCATGCTGGATATTAGTTTTAAAAGTTTTTAAGAATTAGGGCATAAGTATCTTTGATTGGTCACCATTCAATTCTACCTACTGTCAAGTTGGTATAAACATATAACAGTGCATTTGTCCAAAGTGTTTGCTCTGTGATGACGTCCTGGTAGTTAATTGAGCGACCACATGATTTGTCACTAAAGCGTTATTGCCTGGAAATGCTGCCAATCTTTAAGCAATTGGCTACAATTGTAGCTCCATTTACTAGCGTGAGAATTTCCAGGTGGAGAAAATGCTAGCACATTAACATTTTTTAAACAGAAATGACAATGACCACATTTACTCTTCATCAGATAAAGCCATTTGTTTTACAATATCCAGTTCTGGGTTTGATGTCTATTTCTACAGGGTGGTGGGGTTGACCTTGGTAACTGGGAAGTTGGTTGATCATGTCCAACTTAACAGAAGGAAAACAAGCTGACTCCAGGCCCTGCACTCCAGAGGCTCCACCACAGCAAAGGGGGTTCAGATGTAACAAGGTGGCACAGTCACCTACAACTCCTGTCCTGTACTACAGGGTGGCTTCTCCTCAGGGAAGGTTCCACTGTGCACAGAACCCAGCATGTTCAGACCAGACACACCTCTCTGTGGCCTACTGAAAGCAGGGCGATCAGCTGTTCCTTCTGCTGTTTGCTGTCACCTCCAAGGAGCCCTGCACCCAGGGTAACTAGTTTAAAATGAGCAAAGATGGATTTGGTCAGTGATGCTGGGAATGTATGAGGAAATGACATCAGGCATTTCTCACCTGAATACATATATTAAGTTTCAGTGTTCTTGCTTCTAATTCATCTGCAGAGAAAAAGGGTCTGAGGCAAGTCAGATAAGCAGAGCAATTCAAAGCTCTGAATCCAGTCATGTGAGAAAGTACATGACCACCAAGCTTGGTCTTAGTGGTAATCAGGGAGAGAAACAAACAAACAAAAACCCCCACAGAGCCACATGTAAAGGAGGTCGGAAGCAGGGCCGGGAACAGAGAGCAGTATGGCAGTTATGGAAGAGCAAACAGACACCAGACTCATGGAGAGGAAGAAGGCTTATCCACATGACTTATCAAGTAAGGGGTCTTGTTTTTAATACACAAGATTCATAATAGTGACCACTTAACAATGTGCTCAGTGACCAGTACTGAGCTAGACACCTATTGTAGTTGATCATTCCTATTGGTTGCAGTAACACTGAACAGCAGTCATTAGGTTGGCATTGGACACAAAAGCAAGCTGTCATCCAAGTAATTTAAATCTGTTGCCCATGGGCAACAAGCCGGGTCACCTCTCCTCAACCAGGTCTAGAGAACAAAACATGCCAATCATTGTCCCTGATGGGACTTTGACACATCAGAAACATTCGCACACACACTCAGACACACTCACACTCATATTTGAATAGATTTAAGTTCATTTGTCCTTCATTATAAAAGTAATAGTCTCACTAAAATCAGTATGAAAAATTCACAAAAGCATATGGGAAAGGACAAATGGGTTCCCGGTCCCATGAAGCAAAGACAAGACATGCTTCTCTCTTCCTGTCTCTGACACAAATATAAGGATCTTTCCTTCAACTATTTTTATTAATGTCTAAGATTTATCCGAAGGTGGGTTCAGTTAGACAAATTCTAGGAACCAGCACTGAGACTAAGAACCCTAACACTAGTGCCATCCCAGCCATGTCTGTGCGCAGTGCATATAAACTGCCCAAATAAACACTATCCTGACATCAACAACATACTCATTTTATACTTTAGATGAGTGAAAGTGGTATTCTTTTGTGTCTGATTTCGTACTTTCAAAATAAATTTATTCATAGTCTTGAAATCGACAGTTATTTAAAATTGTCCAACTCATTGTTAATGTAATGCTACTAAATTGCTAATTTAATACTACGGTGTTGAATGAATATACCAGAATTTATTTACCCTTTCTTCTACTGATGAGAATTGGGGCACTACTCTTCATTTTGGGGGTAATACCAGCAGTACTGCCTTTAACACACTAATTTAGTAAGCATACATATTTCTGAGTATTTACCTAGTAGTGGAATTACAAAAAGTATGCATATGTCCAGATTTAATAAATAGTGCAAAGCTATTTCTGAAGTGCTTGATTGCAAAACAGTTTGTTCTAAGCCAATTTACATGCTAAACAACTGTTACAAGAGTTTAGTGTCCTCCATATCCATGCTGACACACAGCGTTCCATGTCCTTATCATTTTAGCAAATCGCAAATAACCTAATCTGCTATTTAAAATAACTAGTAAAGAACAATTAAAGTAAAAAATGAGTAGAGAAAAGAAATAATCAAAATTTGAGCAGAAATACATGAAATAGAAAACAAAAAGACAATCCGGAAGATCAATGAAACCAACAGTTGGTTCTTTGAAAAAATAACCAAACTGATAAATAATTGACTAGACTCGCAAAGAAAAAAAGAGAGGAAACTCTCATAATTAGAATCATAAATGAAAGGGGAGAAGTTAAAACAGACACCACAGAAATATAAAACATCCTGAGACTGCTATGAATAGCCCTATGCCAACAAAGCACAGACAACCTTGAGAACATGGACAGATTTCTAGAAAAATATAGTCTACCAAGAATGAACTGGGAAGAACTGGAAAACCTGAATAAAACAATCACAAGCAGAGAGACTGAAGAGGTCATCGACTGGCGTGCACAGATTGGTGTCTGAACTGGAGTGGCTCAGTGTGTTCCTCTAATCACTAATGTAATGATCAGGCTATGCACAGTCTCCTGTAGAGAACTACTGTGTTCACGGTGATCTGCTTACAGTTCAACAGTAGACAAGGCAAAGTCAGCACTCACACCAAGTAATAGTGGAAAAATCACAAGGAAACAGGAAGTTATCTATCTGGAAATCCATTTCAATCATTTTACTCCAGGGTAATACTATCATGAATAGGCAAAGAAGTATACATAGACTGCTCAGAGTAGTTCAGTCTAACATGGGGGGAACGGGACATAATCTACATCCAATGACAAAGGAAAGCAAAATAAACGATGGTACATACACCCAATGACCACTACTCTGTCATTAATAAACAGTCTAGATGCAATGACAGAGTATAAAGTCTGGGACACATAACATTACATAAAAAGCAAGCTTCAAAATAACATGAGCAGTGTGAATTTATTTGCCTAAAATGCAAAGTAAGAATCCTCCAGGAGACAGAAAACTATACAGAAGTCTATCCTTGCTCATTAAAATTTGGAAGGATATATATAAATTTTAAAATGTTTACTTCTGAACAATGTGAGATTCATAGAATACATGGAGAGGAAGAACAGGGAAAGAAATGTAACTTAAATATTCATGTATTATTAATTTAAATAATGTTTATATTTTAAAAGTAAAACACAATGAAATTACCACAAAAAATCCAAGTACTCATATCAAAAATTAACAAATAAGAAGTGTTTTATTAAAGATGCTGGTCATCTCTTTTTTAGAAATAAAGTATGGCAGACAATGCTGATTATCTGATTATCCCCTTTAAATGGTCTGTTAGAATAAAAACCTGCTTATATTTTGTAATTAACAAAGGCATGAATCCCAACAAAGATGGAACAGTGAGTTCATGTTCCAATATGCTACCTGCTCTAAAATACTGTAAACGAGAGAACAAGAGGGTCAAAAGATGCTCAAGTTCAAGTGAGTTCAACATCTTGGGTCTCAGGTTGATGCGCCTCTACACAGAACTGTGAAGGAGAACTTCTGGAAGACTCAGGACCCCAGGCTGTGTTTGTAGAGAAAACTGCTGTCTGAGGAGCGAGAGTAAAGACAGCCCAAACCACGGGGCAGTCCATCTGTGGCTCCATGCCTACACTTTTCCATCTCCTCAATATGGCAAGAGGGAAGGAGACCAATGTGAAAAGCTAACACATGGCATGGGTCTGGACTGAGGCATCAGAAATTTAGTGGGAAATTTCAAAACACCAGAACCCATAGGGAGGGTCTGGGAAGTTTTCAAGAATTTGAAAATTAAATGTAATGGGATTGCACAAAATAAATTTGCAAATCAAGATTCCAAAACTCTAGGGAAAAAAGGCTATGGAAGTAATAATTCTAATAAAAGCTCACTCAGATAAAGTTATTTCACTCAAATGTCTAAATACCAATTTCTGATTTTGAGAAAAGTATGAAATTTAGAATTCTTTACAAAGGAATGTTATCATGAATGCAAAAAGCCCTCCACAAATATTCAGTTACTTCTTATGTATTATAAAGGGCAAAGTTTAAATTCATATTTTATGTAGATATTTCCTAAGCCTATGCTTATTTCATTTAAAATTAGCATATTATTTATTCATCAGCAAGTAAGAGTTGAAACTACAAAACTCTAAGAAAAAGAACATAGAATTCAATATTTACAAACTTCGTCTAGGCACAAATTTCTAGACACACCTCAATAAGGCTAAATAACAAAAGAAAATAATAGACTAAGCTTCAGCAACATTTAAAACTTCTGATCTTCAAAATCCACCATTATGAAAAAGTCTGTCACACATTGAAGATGAGAATAATTTCCAATCACACATTTGATAAAGGCTTATATATACAATTTAAGAAACTGAGAGTTCAATAAGACAGATAACCCAGTTTAAAAATGGGAAAAATATTTATAACCCTTTCACCAAAGCAATTATGAGACTGGTCAATAAGCATATGAAAAGATGTTCACTATAATCAGTTATTTGGAAAATTCATCAGAAAAATAAAAATGAGAATACACACACAAGAATAGCTTTAATCAAAACTGTCAATAACATGCATTAGAAATGATGTGGGGACACTGGTACCTTAAGTCTTTCCTGGGGGAAAAAGAAGATAAGATAGTCACTTTGGAAAACAAATGGGCAGTTTCTTCAACTTTTAAACACATTTACATGAGACAATGCAGCATTACCACCCTTAGGTACCTCTACAGGAAAGCAAAACATATTTCCAGGTGTAACAATGTTCACAGCAACACTATTACTTAGAGCTAAAAATATGGCAACAACTCATTCAACAGGTGAATGAAGACAGACGGGGTTTTCAGTGGTACTGAAGCGAAGCTGCCCTTGTGCTCACTTTTATTTCAATAGTTTTGAACAAACCTTCTATGAATTCAGAATAGCTTTATGCCCCAGTTCTAAACATTAATTAGCCCAGTTGTATAAATATGTAGTCACTTAAATGTTCATAACATGTTTTCCCATAGTGGAGTGATTTTTAATGGGAATTTTGTATGTAATCCATTTTCCAATGTTTATTAGATTTATCTAGGGAAAACACTCTTGGCTAAGTGATATAATGCTAGCAAAACAAAATGTTAATATACTCTAAAGAGTGGAACAATGTCACATCTAAAAATCCCCATAGCCAACATTCATAAGCAACTAGAAATCTGTAATTTTGGTAGTTATTCACAAGTTACGCATTTTATTCTATTTATAAACAAGTATCTTGATCATAGAAACAACAGCCAATATCTTCAAACTTGCAGGCTCCAATTGCACTAATTCAAATGTTACTGCATAGCAATTATATCTTTACTTTGTACAGATACAGATATAAAAACATAATTTTCACAATTGAGTAATGGAAACCTTGTACATTAAGCAGATTGCACACAGCCAGATCTCATTTCCAGGTTATAATTTAATGTGGTTAGTATATCTACTGCTGAAGTATAACACACGGCATCAAATAGCTAAGCACTGCATTTCAATCTAATAATAGTAGCTATGATGTTCTGAAAAGTGCTTCCTAAATCAAAGCCATCATGTGTTTGTTGAGTGACCGCATTTCATTAGCTCTAGGTCTATTGCAACCTGTTGAAAGAGGGCAAAGAGAAACAGGACAGCTTTTAAGAAGCTTTGAAAGGGAAGGGGGGAGTAATGGCTATTCAGTTTGAAACAATGTTTTTTTCTTGCTAAGTGAAACAGCGAAAAATGCTGTGGTCTCCTTCACTTACAAAAGATTCTTAAGGCACCTGTATGCCTGTTTGTGGAGATCCAGCATGATCTACTCCAAAGATGCCACCAAGTGGCTAGGGTAGCACTTTGCAATTCATTGTAGAAGCAGAAAATAGGAAACCTGGAAGTCACAAAAGGCTTTTTCATGGATATAAAAATAGAGATTCAAAATAAATGCACAGGGCTATATTCAATAGTAACACTGCCAATTCCATAATTTACAGAGAAATGATAGACCCCTTATATGGGTCAACACATACAGGACCTCAATAGCATCATAACATTTGGATAGGAGTCAAGGGGAAAATTCCTTAAATTTTTTGGCTGTAATCTACTTCTATTTCATTTTTACCACAGGCTATACTTGCGCAGTTCACTTTGTCCAACTGAGATTTATCAAACATTTCCTAGGCAGTCACTATGTGACAATCACTTTGTGGCGAGAGTACAAAGAAAAGGGACCAAACCATACCATACAAGGTCTGATGTACTGAAATGAGAATGCAGGGGAGTTAGAAAGAGAGAGCAATTAGAGAACTCAAGGAAAGTTATCCTAAGAGAATGACACCTTCAATGTGCCCAAGGGGCAAGAAGGATGATAAGAATACAAGTCAAGGAGGGAAGTGCAGGCAGAAAGAACCCTGATACTGTCCAGGCTGTGACAGATTTCACTCAGAGAAAGGGAGTAAGTTCAGCATGACTGAGAAAAAGCACATTTTTGGAAGGCATGAAAAGAGATGCGGTGGACAAGTGGGAAAGATCACAGGTTCAAATGACACAAAACTTGGTATAAAGGAGATCTCATGAAAATGAAATCTGTGGAACCCTGAAAGAGGGTAGTAAAATTTGCCGCCTCCTCCTAATGCAAAGAATGCTCAGTAACCACTGGCCAATATAAGAAGTGCTATGAATCCAATGGATGAAACATCATGGAATTGAATGTGCCTTAACAGTCAATGAGGGAAAATCCAAAGAGTAACGAACAAGTACACCTTCAAGCTACAAGGATAGGTGTGCACAACTCTCCAGGCCCCAGAGAAACACAATGGTGCCACCAACAGGGGATGCAAAAAGACAGACTGTGAGGATGACAGAACATAATCCTCCCTGAATGTTTGGTCTGTCATGCTCAGTTTAGGGACCAGTAGCCTAGGTGATAGTTAACTTAATTAAAACCAAATTAAAATTAAAATGTATTGCCTTAGTAGCAGTAGTTAGACTCACAGAAACATGCAGCAGTGGTTAGCACAGTGAAGCAGAGATACAGAGTGCTTACCTCACTAGAGGGAATGCTATTGGACACTGTTGTCCTGCAATCACTGCTGAAGGAGAAATAGGAGAAAACTTATCACAAGCGAAAAAGTCAGGTGAAAAAAAGTGAGATCTTCAGATCATTTCTGGCTAGGGGTCCATACATATATTCAATGGAATATTGAATATCAAATTGAACTTTAGTAGAAAAGAAAGACTTACGAAAACAAGGCGGCTGTAAATATTCCACTATGAGCAAAAGCTGCCTTATCTTTGTTCCAACACCAGCAACAGAGTCCACAAGTGAAGCCATCTCACAGTACTGGAAATGAATCTTTAGCACACAACTATTGAGATCCACAGGGTAGAGCCGGCCAGTTTAGAAATAATGAGGTTCAGCTCACTTATCACAACTGGTGTCTTCCAAAATAGCGGCAGAAAAATGAGTGACATCTGACACTGAAAGTGAAGCTTACCATGTAAAGGAACGTTGTGGAAAATCAATCCAGAAAGAGGATTACCATCTTGCTCATCTAGCTAGAGTAGAGAAAGTAACTTGAGTACTTTCCCCAAGTGAAAATATGTCAATTCTGTTTCTAAAAACAGGCATGAATGTTCAATTCTATGGAGCAATTTTTAAAGGAAAGGTGCAGGAATGAAGGTGAATAGGCAGGCAACAGGCAGGGGAGAGACGAGGAAGAAATATTTCACTTATATTTTATTCAGTTGTTCATCTTGGGTTGTTACATACACGCACGCATGCCCTGCTCCTAACCCAGGTCCTAGAGATATATGTGGACTGTGCCGAGTGCATTCAACCACTAAGAACCAGGGTGCACCATGGAGCAGATACTGACCAACATAAGGGAGGAGTCAGTGAGCATGTGCTTACTTAGTCGTTCATAAGATGACTTTCCCAAGACACATACATTACAGTTAGTTAAGACAAATTTCATTCATAAGAATCTCAGTAAGGAAAGGGTAAAGAATAACAACCCAATAGAGAATGAGCGAGAGAACCGAATAGGTAGCTCACAAAAGGAGATCTCTCCTTTGTAATAAGTAATCACAAACTGGAATCACTAATCACCTAAAGAAGGTGCTGGAATGGAGTAAATAACAATCTCAAGCACTGCTGATGAGTGGCAGTTAGTAAGCCACTTTGGAAACCCATTTGCAAGTGTCAATTGAGGATGAGCATATACATAGCGGATAACACAGTTTCAAGGCTGGACAGGGAGATATCCAGAGAAAGGTATGCATGTACACACTAGATATGTGTACAAAAATGGCACAGCATAATTTCAAGTTGCCAAAATTGGAAAAAAATGTAATTCACGTTAGAAATATTCATTTGGGGATAAACAGTAATAATATATGCAGAGAGCAATTACTGTTTATGTAGCAGTAACACTCAACAAACTGCAATGAATAGAGATGAATCTCATGAGCATAATATTGAAACATAACTATTTCTATAATGTCCAAAGGCAGATAAAGTTAAATTGTCAGATTAATAGTCACGTGACAGATATCAGAATTATTTAAAACAAGAACAAAAACACAAGGATTTGTCATCATGATTAGTTAGGACAGTGGCAATCTCTGGAAGGAGAGAGAAGGGTAAAAATTTAAATAGGGAGAGGGAGTGGGGAGACCCATGGAAAGCTGAAAATGCATGACTGCTTTATCTATACATTGATTTCGTAGGTGGCTTCTTTGTGATAATTTACTGAGTGGAACCGTTTCACTTCATGAATGCCATGTTTTACTCACACAAATAAACTAAAAGAAAAAGTACACACACACACCCTTCAAGGACAGGTGAACCACTCTTCAACTTTTCCCTGCCTCTTGTACTAACTTGCTTCTAGTGGAACTCTACTAGGCAAAGGGGAAACACTGATACTCTCCTACTCTCTGCTCTTTCTGGATGAATCTGGAAATTGACTCTTTGATAAAGAATCAAAAAAAAAATAAAACAATATGTTAAAAAATGAATTGTGTGTTTAAATCTGTCTCTTTGCAATGCAGGTTTAAATTTTACAAGTACTCTTCTGAGGAAAAATGCAATTACATAATGAACAGTATTTGCTCACAGGCATACTTCAGGATTTCATGAAAAGCTTTGTAAAGATGCAACAGTTTCAGAAGTGGGTATCAACTGTGAAAAATCTGATACACAACCTCATGTATGGCTAGGAGAAAAAAATGCAAATTCCAGACTCTCTTCACCCATTTAACAGTGTTTTGCAACAAACAAAAGACATCTTCTTTCTGCATGGATATCCTGTGAATGTTAGGAAATTTAGCCTCTACCCACCCAAAACCCCTACATGCCATTTCCAAAGGACCTCTGGAAGTGGTGCCATCACTAGGTCTAACTATCTGGGTTCAAATATAGTTTACATAACCATTTCTTATGTTTTATACTCTACAAGATTAACTTTCCCCATTATATTCAGTCATTTCTTAATAGTAATTTCTATTTTTCTCATATCTGCCCTCTACCTTTTCTTTGAACAACACTATTTATACCCCAATATTTCAAATACCTTTTTACATAAGCAACAAACAATTTCTCTTCAAATAATTAAAATTTTCATGTTATTTTTAAAGGCCACAGTCTTAGAGCCACACATTTGATGAAACAAGCTTCCAACAGCAGAGGACGTACTGAACCGGACCTACTTCCATCTGCGGGGACATGCTGGCTTCCAGAAGAAGTTCAATGCTGCTCCCAGGGCAGTGGGTCAGAGCAAAAGCCATGAGCTACTGATGAGCAGCTAAGTCCTAGTACCCCTCTGCTTGTCTTAACTGGCTATATATATCCCAACTCTGAGAATAACCTGCAGAAGTGGCAAGGAAAAAAACACACCCTGATTTGCATGAAAGGTAGTCACCACTCTAATGTGAAATGCATGGGCTCTCTGCTCATATCTTGTCTGACTAAAGCCAAACTAGTCATTAGCAAAGAGTATTTTTACATAAGCAGAAACACAGATCTAAGAGGTAGGAAAGAAAGATTAGACTGAAAGTTTCATACTGCAAGATGTTCTGATAAAATCTATTAAATTTTAGGTTCCCTGACAAAATCAATAAATGATCTAATGAGGATCGATGTTGAATAAAAAGGTAGCTCTCTTAATTCAGAAGATGCGAGGGCATACCCAGCCTTGCTATTTAGAACTTCTGTGAGCTAGAGAAGGTTCCAAACATCACACTTCCTGTGCTACTATAAAGAGACAAGAATTATAATTAGGATGATGTCTTTACTGGGCATTTTTGAGGATTAAATATCATCTGAATTAAGAGTATTTTGTCTACTTCAAAGCACTGGCAAAAGAGAAATTATAAACAGCTAGAGAGAATCTTACTTCACGGAAGAAGCTGGAGGACCAAGGAGAGTGAGTGCCGAGAAAAGTGAGCCCTTGACTCTCAGCAGGGATCTTTCCCTACTCAGTTTTATACCCTGAATTCTTAAAACATACTTTTATTCTTATTTGAATGTGTTACAGTTTAAAAGATCTTTTTTCCCTAAGTACGAAGACTTTAGTCCACAATAATTTCTCTGAATATATAAAAAAATTCCACATACACCCTTACAGGATCAATTGCAAAGCTCTCTGAAAACTTTATTTTAATGAACACAATGGTATTTCCAGAAAACCACAATTATTCTGCAGGCAACGGAGCAGTGAATTGTTAATATTACAGAACACCTCTCTTCATGAAAGCAGTTCGAAGGCAGAGGTATAAAGCACTGGATTTCCCGGTTCTAAACATCTCCGTAGATGAACAGATAGACTCTATTGACCAAACTTCCATCAGGACCTCCAAGCCCTGTTCTCCATACGGCCTCACCTGGGCACCGCTGCTCTGAGCCTGCAGAGCCAGTTGTAGCAGGAGTCCCGCCAAGGCAGTGGCAAGAGTCTCCATTGAAGATTGATGACCTCTGACTGATGATAAGTCTCCTCATTCCTCACTGGGCTTCTGATCCCACTCTGATCGCATGGTCTGCCCTCAGCAAGCATCCCATGGAGTCCATTTGCAGGATCCCACTAACCCTGATGTCTTCTCATGTCACTGTCCATCCACTGACCCTCATGCTGCCCTATCAGCCCCCAGCTGTCTTTTCTGTGTCTGGGTTGGACTCCTCACTCTTTTCCCTGTCACAGTAGTCCTAACAGCCTTGTAACATCCTAGAGCAGTCTCTCTACCATTTCTAATAATTGTCAGAACAGTACATCCTTTGAAAGTACACACAGGAGAAGGGCAGGGAAGAAGAGCAGCATGAGCAGCCGCTGCATTGTAACTGTCCACCACGTGCACAGACAGCGGGCGCGAGAGGCTATCGCCATCACATGTCAGGCACGGTGACAAAAAGTCGATCACTTAATACAGAGTCCCTGATAATGGGGCATTACTTCCAAACCCCACAGGGAAATGTTGAATAGGAAAATGATTCTACAATAAAGTCTGCCTATCCTCCTGAGACCTGAAGACTTTCTGATATAGAAAATTTGAGGGCTTGAAACTATTTCCCAACTTCCCAACATTAACTGCAAAAGCACTATGTCATCTTCAGAAAGTAATGAATAGAAACATTAACTAATAATCATAAACTGTAGATACCTCTGAAAAAATTGCATTATCTTTCAAATAACAAATATATAAAACAACAGTAAGGCACGCCTGGATGGCTTAAAGATTATGCCCCTGGAGTCATCCACAGACATCCCAGTTCCCAGATTAACCTCCCAGGGCAGAAGGGACAATGAAGATGAACAACTAAAAAAAATCTTCTCTCCTCCTGCCTTTTCTGTCTACTCACCTTCATTACCACCTATTTCCTTTCTTTAAGAAATCAATTTAAACACAGACTATCAAAAATTTTACTTAAAATCCTATGCATGTTTTAATAGGGAATGACAGCAACCAAAACTCAGACGACATAAGCACTCTAAGTCCACTGAAGTATTTAGCTAATGTCTAAGATCATGGCACACCTAACACTGGTTCTCACAAGATGCTTATCAAGCCCTTTGGGGACATCTGGTTGATGTCAGAACAGACCCTCCTGTGATGCAGCATGTGAGGCCATGGAGCACAGTGCCTGTCCATGCACCTGTGGCCATCAGCTCCTGACAATGCATGGAGGAGGCTTTGCAGTCACTGAAACACAGGGCTTGCTCCCCCAGTAGGGTTACGACCTGTCCATGACTTTCTTTCCTGTCTTTACCTGCAAACACATTCAAATGACTTAATCATTACGAAGGCATAACAGTTCCTGAAAACAATTATCAAATTAATTCAAAAGTGAAAATTAGAAATCTGACTGATACCAAAATATATACGACAAAAGGCCAAAGCAACTTTTACCTTCTCATTTATTTACTAATGAGTCTCTTCAGGAATCAGTGATGAATCTCAGTCTGAGACCAGTCACTCCAAACTAAGTGAGTGGAGAGAAAGGTTTCCTCCCGACAGGGAATTTCAAACTATTTTGCACTTTGTTCTATTCCAATTATAGTTAAGAAAGAACAAATACAAGTAAAACAGATATACATTCATAGCCCGACAGCACTAATCTTTGACCCATCACAGTGGCACCTCAGTACTAACCAAAGCTCAGCACGTCAGTCACAGAGATCTCAACTTATTTGCTGAGACTGGCCTCAGAGGTCAGCTCAGTGGCTCCATCCCTCTTTGACATCCCCACACTTCCTTCACATGAAATATTTGGTTTAGATTTGCCTGCTACACACTCCTAGTCACTTTCATTCTCTGAACAATAATTTAGTGCTATTTTATTTTTAATGATCAACAACCTATATTAGAATTTAAGGTATCTGAGAACAGTGGCTGCTTCCTTGTTGAATTCTCAGTACCAAGTACAAAGTCATTTACATAATAGGAAACCAAAACAGACTTGATTCATAACTAATTGTAAGACAAATAATTCAAAATTACAATATAAATGCAATTTGTACATTTAGGCTAAAAAGAAAGTTGTGATAATTTCATCTTTTAATGATGCTATAGAATCTTTAAATTATTTTTAATATTTCTAGGTGAGTAAAAAAGAAAATATTACATATTGCAATAGCATTTTAAGCAAAAATATAATTTGAAGGAAAAAGTAAAATATCACAGAAGAGACCAAATGAAACTTTTAAAGTATATTTCCATCAATCTTCTATCTGTGCCTCATAAGTTTATATAAATTCCAAGAAAAAACCAACAATGGATGAGTCATGCTCCCTGACTTCAAGCTCTACTATAAAACAATAATAATAAATATAGCATGGTACTGGTATAAAAACAGAGAGATCAATGGAACAGAATTGAAAGTCCAGCAATAAATCCACATGTGATATAGCTGTCATAAGAGAAGTCTCAGTACTGTGAGGCCACCACAAAGAAGGACCTCAAGAAGAAACTGCACAGAGAGAGATAGATTCTTCCATCCCTCAGCTGTTTA
The DNA here is from genome assembly GCA_004363575.1 of Solenodon paradoxus. Taxonomy (NCBI): domain Eukaryota; kingdom Metazoa; phylum Chordata; class Mammalia; order Eulipotyphla; family Solenodontidae; genus Solenodon; species Solenodon paradoxus. Next base: position 298,356 of record RJWH01000638.1, on the reverse strand, counting down.
AGTCTTCCCAGCACATGGACAGACATGAAAGGCGTTGAGTTTAGCCCAGCTCAGTCACTATCTCATGCAATTTCATAAAAGACACTAACTGGTTAGGTGACTGGTGAAATAGAATGTTTACCTCTTTCAAAAAATTTATGGTTTGTCAGGATCACTGATATTCCTGCTTCTATGTCATGAAGGACAAAAGCAGACATTAATCCTAGTAAATAAATGAAAAATATGGACACCATTTCTGACTACTTCATTAATTTCTATGGACTGGATATTTATGAAATTCTTCCCTGATGATGAGAGTATTTCAAAGTTTACAAAGTGTTTTTACATGTATTCACTTATTTAGGGCTTAAAAACGTGGTGAGTGAATCAAGGGGTTATCATTTCTATTTTCCAGATAAGAAATGGGAGCTCAAGTAATTGTCATTTAGCAAATGAATGAGACAGGATGAACCAGCATGCTGATGCCTCTCCCAGTCATCCACAATGCCTCATGTATAACTGTCCCCAATTAGTGTCAGCTCCTTCCCAAGACTGTTCTCAGTGCAAATGAAAAGATAGGAATGCTATGCATGCAAAGAGGAGTTAAGATGTCGACCTGGTAGGACTGTGTTGCTTCTCCCCTCAGAGCAACTAGGAAGCAAAAATTTGCAGACATACATGCTATGGAAGAACAGCATGAAAAACAGGGTGGAGAATCCTCAAAAAGTTAAGATGGAAATCACATATAATCCCACCATTCCATTTTCTGGGTATTTACCAAAAAATACAAAATACTCTTTTCCAGAGATTTATACAAGTCCATGTATACTTCAGCCCTAATAATAGCTAAGAACTGGAAATTACCTAAGTTGCCAGCATCAGATGAATGGATAAAGAAAGAATGTATATATACACAACACAATACCGCACTGCCCTTAGAAGAGACAAAATCTTGCCATTTAAATCAACATGGATGGACACAGAGGGAATGATGCTAAGTGAAATGAGTCAAAAGAAGAAAGATATCAGAAGACCTCACTCACAGGTGGAATGTGAATAGACAAAACAAAGCAACAGAGGAAGTAAAACCAACCCTTGGAAACTTGCACTAGAACTGAGCCTACTGATAGGGAATGGGACAGGAGAATGGGTGGTGCAAGTAGTGGCGGGGCGAAAGGGACAATGGTGAAGAACACTTGGTGATGTGGTGGAGGGCATGGTGTGTTCAAACATATCTGAGGAATGGGGAAACTAAACATATGGGTATATTTTAACGTGTAAAAAAGTTATTAAACAAAATACTAAAACAGTTTTTTTTAAGTAATAGAAAAAAATAATGCTACGCTTTCAAATGAATTAGGAAAAGACAATGGATACCTTACATTTACTAAAATTGTACAACTTAATAAGAATATCATATATTAAAATTTGTAAATAAAAACTAATCTGTATTCACTAAAAATACTAAATACATAAAATTCTAAGAGCTCAAAATATAATCTTAAATCCCCTTGATTTCTAAGCCTTGACTATGTGGCTTAGACAATTACAACTTCAAAACACTGCTTACGAAATAAAATGGTCACAACAGTTCTTGCTAGAGATCAGTAAAAATTGAAAATATGAAAAAACAATTAAAAGAGTCAGGTAAGCAGGACAGGGAGGTAAAAGACACACAAAGTGCGGTCAGAAAGCATCTGTAGAAAGTCTTAATCTGAGCAAGACCTTTAACTTCTGATTCTCAGTTTCCCTTGTAACACGGAAAATCATCATCACCGTTTAACAGAAGAGGAAATGACATAACATAACATGTGAAAATCCAGTAATAAGTGCACACATTTTTCTAAGAAATTGCTCCGGTTCAAAATATTACATCAAATTTGGACACTAAAGGCAAACTGGCAGGGCTGGCTTGTTCCACACAAGTGTTCTGGTTGCAGACAGTAAAAATAACTTCTAGTCCTGCTCTGACAACCATGTCAAGGCGCCGTGAAAAGCCTGTTCTCATTGAAGGAACTGGAAGATGACCCCAGTAATCCAATACTGAATCAATTATGTATAACATGCTAATCTTTCTAGGAAAGACATCTATTCTAAAGATCAGATCTTCAGATGTTTGCTTAGGAACCAAATCTTACCTGCCACCCTGAGCAAATCAGCAAGGACCAGAAACTTGACTGATTGCTTATAACACGTGGGAGACTGGCAAACACACTCCTTGATGAGGCTGATCTGATCAGAGCACAATCGCACTGCAAAGGAAAGACAATTTGAGAGCCCAGAATTAAGTCCAAGCATATACAGTCAACTAATATCTAAAAAAGAAACCAAGAATACTCAATGGAGAAAAGATAGTCTCAGCTATTCAGATGTAAAAACATAAAACTGGACTCCTAGCTTATACCACTCATAAAAATGACCTCAAAATGGATTAAAGACTAACATAAGACATGAAACTTCTAGAAAAAAAACATAGGGGAAATTCTCCTTCTGATAGGTTCGACAATGACAAAGCACAAGTAATAAAACCAAATAGAAACAAGTGGCATTACATAAAACTAAAAAGCTAGTGCATAGCCAAAGAAAACATCAACAAAGTGAAAAGACATCTACAGAATGGAGAAAAATATGTATAAATCTGAAAAGAGACTAATATGAAAACACACAATTGAAGAGCAAAGATAACAACCAAATAATCCAATTTCAAAATGGACATGTAGTAAAGAAGAGAGAAGAATGACCAATCAGTACATGAAAAAGACTCTTAACATCACTAGTCATTAGGAAGTGAGATATCACCTTCTGCCTGTCAGAGTGTCCACCATGAAACAAACAAACAAAAATAAGAGCTAACAAATGCTCATGAGAGGCAGGGAACAAGGACCCTGTGCATTGTTGGAGGGAGAATAAACTGATAGCTGCCAAACAGTGTGGAGGTGCCTCAAAAACTGAAAAAGAGAATAGAAGCCCCACTACTGGAGAGACACCCAAAGGAAAGGAAGAACCTCCAAAAACTATCTGCCTCCCCACACTCATGGCAGAGTTATTTCTAATAGAAAAGATCTGAAGCAAACTTTCTGCTACCCCAGCCCTTTCCTTCACCTCATTCTAACCCCGCTTCCAAATTCACTCAACATTTCAAATATCCATTTTTTATGTTCACCACATTAATCCAGTGTGGAAGGTGGAAGTCCTTAAACAGTACACTGTTTCAATATATTAACATTTCTTCAAAACCCCATCTGATCTTCTCATTTGAATTATATGTTAGGGAAATAAAATATGTCTGATTACACCAATATTCAATATGAGGTGTTAAGAACCCTTACAGAAGAAGCGTTTCAAGAGTACTACGTGTGCTAGGAAGAAATGGTACCATCTCAGGACAAAGGTGTCTGTCTTTAAGTGCTACCTGGATGTTGGGCCTCAATAAATATGACACTAACAACTACAATGATGGCAGGAGACACTAAATGAATATGACCTATGTCCCAGACACTGCTCTAGATTATTTATGTATATGAACTCCACAAGGCAGACTCCTACAAGGCAGGTACCATTATTTCTATCAGAGGAAGAACCTGAGTCACAGGAAGGTTAAGTACTCCAGTCAGGATTACTGAAAAAGTGAGGGACCAGAATTCAACCCGGCTCCTAAAATGTTTTCCACACCTTCATTCCTTTATCCTAAAGCCATGCTATATGTCATACATCATGTGTTCTCTCAAAACTTCTGACAGGTGTGAGAGGCCAAGGGCTTGGGGAGATGATAGAGCAATGTGATAGTTCTTCTTTGGAATGAACTTTCTTACAAGTTTCTTACTGTGATTTAAAGTAAAAATTACAGAAAGGTTACAATAATTTTTAAATTCCTTATTTTTACCAAGATTAGCTAATTATTAATAACTGCTCCATGAACACATGCACATGTGAAATCAGGCAATCAGGCATGACACCCTTCCTCCCCACACATACAAATATACACAAATATATGTAAGAATGCACAACTAATTATGGGGAACCGTTGCAGAATAAGGTGTAGATATCATGTTCTTTTATTCCTAAACAGTTTAATGTGTATTAGGCTATTTTAAGATGGTTATTTATAGACTGCTGGTGCAGAAATCCTGCAGTGACCTTTCCAATAGAAGATGGCTGCAGACATCAGTCTACACAATCTCAACTGTTAGTACGTATACGGAGCGACTGTTCGCAGGGTGCACTATAGCTATTCAAATACCCAACATCACCTCATTGGCTTTAATCAAGTATTTCTATGGGCAGTAGAAGGTGAATGGAAGTGACGTGCGCCACTTCTGAGCAAATGCTTGAGAATTGTCCTGGACTTCCATCACTGATCCTGCACATGTTCCAGAGTGTGTGGAAAACATGACTGTTGGCACTTGTTATCATACATCACAAAGATGTTTTACTTGAACTACAGCTCACTCTAGTAAACACTCACTGATACAGTATATTTCAAACTTTTCCAGAACTATTATCAATTAAAATATCAGTTTTTTTGACATCTCCTACTGCTTAACAGGTTATTGTTCTAGTGTGTATTTTTTAAAGTGTATTGCCACTTCAATATTTCAGATTTAGTAACTGTGATAAAGCTCCTTTCTATGTTTCTAATTTACCTTTTAAAGCAACACAAGCAGACATTACCATCATCTTACACATGTAAAACATGGGGTTTTCATAGATGCTTCATTGTGATGATGTATTCTTCTTAGAGAAGCTCTAGTTCTAGCAGCCCTGGAAAGCTGATTTCCTCACTGCTGCCATGCTGTTCCAAGCTTAATAAAATAGCGGTGGAAACTGAAACCATGCACAGTGTGAGATCACCACCACTTCTAAACTTCCACAGAGAAGAACAGGAGTGCTGGTTCTTTTTCTGCTTGTGGTCCAAGGAAGGCGCACACCAATATTTCAAGTACATGAGGTATGTTGAAAAATTAGAATTCTAAGAGTATAGCTCTCATATTTAAATAGCTTTCTATTTCAATGTTGGTCCCTTTTTTAAGATCCATCTGGACAATCACAAGACCAGTTATTTCACTGCTCACTGTAGGATATGCTAAATTACCAGAATGATATCTTATTTAATTAAATTCTATTCTCAGATGATATTATCATCACATGATAAGAAAGGAGGTCTCTGACTACAAAAATTCTTTTACAAAATAATATCAATGAACATGAAAAGATATGCATCTTTTAACAGTTGAATACCTACAAAGAGAGGAAAAACATCCCCTGTTCATGGATTAGAAGAATCAGCAGAGGAAAAATGACAATTCTACCTATGGAAATATAAAGGTTCAATACAATTCTGAACAAAATCCCAAGGACATTTTTCAGGGAAATGAAACAAAAAATACTAGTTTGTCCAGAACCACAAAAAAAACTCAAATAGCCAAAACTATTCTAAGAGAAAGAGGGAATAGTAGAGGCATGACATCTCTGAACTCCACAAACTATACTATAGCTCAATCCTCATCAAAACTGTGTGAAATTGGAACAAAAACAGACATCATGATCAGTGGAATCAAATAGAGAGCCCAGAAATAAAACCATGTCTAGATGCACAATTAGAATATGATAAAGGTGCCAAGAACATACAATGGAAGAAGGAAAGTCTACCCATGATACAGTGCTGGGAAAACTGGAAAGAGATCTGCAAAATAAAAGCCAAAAACGAGGCTACTCATCGCCAAATATAAAAATCAATTCAAAATGCATCAAAAACCTCGATAAGACCCAGAACTATAAAATACCTAGATCAAAATGTAGGGAAGGTACCATATGCTCTTAACCTCAAAAACATCTTTGGGGGAGAAACAGTGACAGCAAAAGAAGACAAAACAAAACTAAATAATTGGGACTAGATTAAACTGAAAAGCTTCTGCACAGAAAAAGAAACCAACACTAAAGCAAAAACACAACCTACAGAACTGGAAAAGATAGTCACACAACTACATCAGATAAAAGTTTAATTTCTAAAATATACAAAGAACTCATATATCTCAAAAATAAAAAGCAAATGGCCCACTCAAAAAATGGGCTAAAGAGCTGAATAGAGACCTTCCTAAAGAAGACATATCAGATGGCTTACAGAATGAAAAATGCTCTACCTTACTCATCAGAGAAATTCTGATAAAAACTACAATGAAATACCATCTCATACCAATGAGCATGGCCTATATCAAAAAGATTGTCAACAGCAGGTGTTGGATGGGGTGTGGAGAAAAAGGAACCCATCTACATGGTTGGTGCGAGTGTAAAGTAATGCAACCTCTTTGGAAAGCAGTATGGAGAGTACTGAAATAACTTAAGATGGATTTACCATTTGATTCAGTAATCCTACTCCTGGGCTTATATTCAGAGTTACAAAATACATAATCAGGAAAATTATCTACACTCCTATGTTCACAGTAGCACAATTCACCATAGCTAAGACATGGAAACTAAGTGCCCATCAACAGATGACTGGTTAAAGAAGAGCTGTAGTATGTATACACAATGGAATACTATATCAATATTTTTTTAAATGAAATTGTTCCCTTTGCTACAATCTGGATGGAACTGGAGGGAATCATGCTGAGTAAAACAAGTCATTAAGAAAAAGATACAGGATGGTTTCACTCATACATAGTGTATAATGAAATGCAAAAAATGAACATACAAATCCCAACAAAAGAACATGGTGGGGGTTAAATGAAATATACTAACTGCTCATTTGAATGTTAAAAATTTACATAAAACACATAAGACAGGGAAAAGCACACATGTGAACATACACAAACACTTGTAGGTGATTAATACATAAGAAATTGATTTTACATATTTCTGTCCCTGTTTTTCATGAACTCATTAATTATAATTTATTTAGTCACTTTCATCTGATGAGAAATGGGACTCCCAGAGTGTAGGTGAAGAGGATTCCAATCAAAGCAAGTGACACAATGAACTATGTACACTGACTATCATCAAATTACCTGGACCATAAATCTTTCAATATCATTATTTTTGTTTATTCAGTATTAACGATGACTATAAAAAGCAACTTAAGCTAAATGGTATCTGTGCCACAAGCACAACAAAGAGTATACAAAGGTAATATTCTGTCTTCACATCCAGAAATTTCTGATAGTCATTAATAGGAAACTCCAAATCAACCCATCAAGCTGAGAAGCTGTCAGGATGTGAAAGCAAATATCTTTTTAAAAGACTCATTCAAGAGATTTCACAGGATCTACAGCCAGATAGGAGATTTGGCAGCAGATACTTAAACCCATAAACTGCTGTGCAGATACTGCCAGTAAAAATGCTGCTAATTGAGCAACACAGAAAATAAGGACTAATTCAATAGCTGAGGTACAGCAAGGAAATTTTTTGGTATTCTATCATCTGCTTGAATTTATAAACTAACTAAAATACACACAATCAAAGCTATAATAACTTGGTCAAACAACATATAAAAAAGATGTAAGTTGCATAGTGTTCTGACTATTCAATGACTGAAAACCTGAATTAAAAATATTTTCAGGATAAGTATTATAGATTTAAGACATTTGAGAATACATTGTAAATGCTTTTTAGTAATTGATTAATCATCAACATTTTAAGAAGGTTTAAGCTCAAAAACTACACAAATGGTACAATTGAAAAGAATTTTCAAATGATTTAACAATCATCTCTGCATGTTTAAGATGTTATAGGATATTCATAATCACATATGAATCATTTCCAAACAATGGTCCTTCAAAGCAATAGTGATACTACCTCTGTAAAGACTAATGAGCATGTCTGTCAATCAGAACTTTGGTTGTGAGTCAAACGACCATGGAAACCTAAGGCCGTCTCTACCAGTCCATGGATGGTCTCACCATGTCCATTCGACTCCCAAACAACACTGGACAAAACACCAAGAAGGCTGTCATTCTGTAAAGAGCATTATTGTGTAAAGAAGAAGAGAGACAATTTTGGTGAAAATTTACAAAAAAAAATCAAAGATTGAAGGCACTCAGCTATACTTTGCTAATTCTAACATTCTCATAAGAAAGATGAAAGATAAGAGATTATGTGGAAGTCAGACACACACTGCTTTTTTAAAAAAAACGAGTGTATTGAAGGAGCCTTGCATGTAGCATCACATAGGTCTGAGGTGTTCGTCACTGAAAATCAACATCTGTGTATAATGCATTAAATTCACCAGTACAGCCCAGATATTCCTTCACCACACAATCGATCTCTCCACCCAATTTGCCTGCTTCCCATGCCCCTTCCCTTCTTGTAACATCGGATTTCATTTTATTGATTGAAAGTCTATTCTTTGTTTTAGTTCTTTGTTTAGTTCAGTTTGTTGTGTTTCATATAGATGAAATAATATGATTGTCTTTCTCCTGCCTTAACTAAGCACAATTCCCTCTAGGTTCACACATGTTACTGCAGATGGCAGAATGCCATCTTTCTTGATAGCTGAGTAATATTCCATTGTGTATATAAAATCTTCTTTACCCACTCATGACTAAGCTAAATATACATTTAAGGCACAGAAATTGGGGTTTGAAGTGAACAAAACTCTTTTGTCCACTTCTAAGCTCAGGTTCACTACATTGAGAGATATGTATAATAAATCCTCAGAGCACAAGGTAGAAGACAAATGACTGAAACAACTGAATGTTTGGGTTGATACTTAACCTGACTTACATCTAGGTAAAAGAAAGTTGAGTTAACCCTAGTAATTAAACCATAAACAAAAACTTCCTGTATTTTTTTCTTTAAAAAGGTTTTTAAAAATAGTATTCACTTGAAGAATATTCTATAATAGACATTAAAAAACAATTATTATTTGTAGCATGTAACAAAATACAGAAATAAATTGTCTGCAAATCTGAAACTGTCATTCATAATCTCAAATTTCTATTTTCATTTTGATGCAATAGCCTCACTGTTATGTTACTACTGCAGTTTCTTTTAATGTCTTAAATGTAAACACGAAAAATAAACAAATGAGTAAGTGTTGACTTTATTCCTCTTTTGGGTTCTCACTTAAGATTTCAGTTGAAAAATGGAGTAATGAATTAATGCAAAGTTAAAGTTAGTAATGGCGCAACTCTAAGGAGAAAACTCACCTTGCAAAGGTAGGATCTTTACTCCAAATTTCTCAAGGCATCAAAGCACCTGGATCAGATCTAGCTCTACCTGAATGGTAGCAGGTCTGTCTATCACCAACTGCAAGCAGCACCTAGGGAAAATAAGGTACATTGTTATAAAGCAGCAGCAACATGTTCAGCTAAGTTGCCTTTCAACAGCGTGAGAGCCTGCACATAATTACCAAGAACCACCACAGTCCAGATATTCTGCTAGATGCTTTCTGTAATCTTATGTAATCCTCATAGCAAGTCTGAGAGTCAGGCAAATAACCACATATGCGTGTACAGAAGCAAAAACTGAAGTTAGAAAGATGAGTAGTCCCCAGGGTCACACTGCAGCGTATAACAGCATCACAGTAAGAAGCAAGACACAACAGCTCTGTGTTTGGGTTCTTTTATTGGTGAATTCCAAGGAAGCAACCACACTAAAAGTATTACAAATAAAAGACAGAAATCTGATCATTTTCCATTATTTTTCAGGAATATCTGAATGCAGTCACCATTTTGTCTCTACAAAGAAAAAGAATCACTTAAGAAAGTGTACCAGTGACATGTGTCTGGAGTCAGTAAGGAAGAGTCAATTGGGAGTGAACACATATAACAAAAGGAAAGAGAATTTGCTTATCTAAGAATCTGTGATACCTAGAAGTATTTTAAGCATATTTTAAAAATCCAGAGAAAATGAACAGTAAATATTGCAATAAATTTACTTTCTGAATGGTCAATGTAGAGGTCATTGTGACAGGAAACTACATAGGTAGATAGAGACTGGACCATGCAGGGCAACCGAATGGATGATAAGATGAAGATATCTGGGCCCCGGCATCCCCCGATACCCTACATGACTGCGTGAAATATAGTCTTAAGTTTGGTCTTGAAAAATTACAGGGTTTACATTGGATGAACACTAACAATCTACTAATTCAAGTGCAAGAGGTATACAGCCTCTTTGTGATATCTACCAAAATTATAATTGCACTTGCCTTTGAACCCAAGAATTCCAGTCCTCAGATGATACTAGACAGACTCACACAGTTGTTCAATGTGGGTATTCACTAGCACCATGTACTTAGAGTAAAAGGAAATTCACCAAGCCAGAAACTCATTAAATTATACAAAATCAACCAATGGAATATTCCACAGTCATCAAAAAATAATGAAACAAACCTATGTGTATTCATATGGAAAAAACATCCATATGGATTGAAAGTGAGAAAAAAAAAACGAGATACAAAAAAGTATGTACAAAGAGTGAATACCTATTGGTGATTTAAGAAAGAATATAACACAAGATAATTTGTAAAGATATATTATCAATATATATTCTTTTTGTATTGTTTGATTATTTTTATCTTGTGGACATATTACTCCCTCAGTAAAAAAGCAAAAGCAAAAACTAGCTAATAAGGAATAATTCAATCCATTAGAGTGCACGGGCTATTTTTCTATGTTCAGTATAATTGAAAACATTTAACCACATCCAAGCTCACAGGACACAATCAGTATGGTGCCACATAATACATGTAGGATGTCATTTTTAAATGAGATGATTTCTTATGGGAGAAAGGGTGATGGAAGAAGAAATATTAAGTCTAATTTTAAAGAATTTCTGAGAAGCCCTGTCAAAAAGATTTAGATCAAACACAACTCCCAGTTTCAAAGGCTATTCTATCTGATATTTTCATCATCAGAAATAGAAATACAATCCTGTTTGGGAGAAAAGAAGAAAATTACTATTTTAAACAACTTTGTCAAGTTCAATAACATGGATTCAGAAAACATGATTCTCACTGAGGGAATAGACCTGTATTTAAGTTGTGTCAAGTTTCAAACAACTACTGGTCATTTAAGGAGAAAAAAATTCTAAATAGCTACCACTATCATTACATCCAATGAACTTCCAAATGAGCCTAAAATCTCAATGTAAAAACAAAATGATCAAAATTGTAAATACATATATTTACATATATGTATTAACCACGTATATATACACACATATTGTATATATGTGTGTATATATAAATATATTTCTCATACATGTATAAACTATTTTAATGGTCTTGGGAATTAAAGGTCTTTTAAAATATAACACAAAGACAAACTGAGAGAAACAAATAACCAGTTTTTTAAAAATTCTAAACAGCAACTGGAAAATAAATCACATATAATAAAAAATTGGCAACACACAGTTAAAACGCTTAAGACATGCAAAGAGCAAACACCCCTTTGCAAAAACTAAAGCTAAAAATTGATAGTTAAAAAAGATGAATGCTCCAGAAGAAATAAGTAAAGGCTAGAAATGGGTTAATAGAAAAAGTGCAAACACAGAAAAACTGACAATTGATTTGGAGAGGGTACCATGGCTCCTTATTACTAGGAAAGCAGGGGCACCATGTGGCTACACGTTTTCTCTGCACCCATCCTGACTCGTCAACTCCACTCTGCACTATCTGAACCACAACATGGCTGAAAACAGTGCTCACACTCACTACTACTGGAACAGCTGAGGAAGCAGCTCTGTCAGCACCCTGATTTCACAGATGAGGACAATGAGACCTGACAAGTAGCCAAGGGGCACGTGGCAGTGGCGGTTGCAACTGGACGTGCACTCAGGCACCTAATTCAAACAGCTGTGCATTTCTACTGCTTCTCGGTTGAGAAAAGGGGTAACTTGAACAATCCAGTGCGAAATCTAAAACAGTCTCCATACAAGTTCTACTTTCAACGGTAAAACCAAATAGAGACAAAACAAACTGAAATTAAAATGCTTTCTAAAAATAAAACTTCAGTCTGTAAGATGAAATTAGTGGTGGCCAGAAGGAAAGGCAGAAGGGAGCTGGGCAAACAGTGTAAAAGGGGTGGACTGGCTCAGGAGCTGCGGTGCAGCGTAGACCACGTACAGCCTAAGCACCTGGGTTAGTGAACCCAAGACAACTGAATGCATAAATGAAAAAGGACTTCCTCATCCTCTTGGTTCCATCCTTCCTTCATTGAAACAAAAGGTGGGGAGGGCAATTACCTGCTGAGGGGTAACACTGGACTTTCAGTGCTGAACTTAATGCAGTGTACACAGGGCTGATTGATGAAGACGCACACCTGAAGCCTACGTAATGGTGTAATGCAATGATACTCCAATAAAAATTATTTCAATAAATTAACTGTTCTCATGCTTTTAAATTGACCATTATCTTTTCAACCCCTTATTTATTCATTCATTCAAAAACACTGAGTGCCTATAGATTATTGTACACTTTTAACAAAACGGAATAAAATATAAGTAAGGCATTCATACACCAAACGCATTTAGCAGCACAACAAATATTTTCTGAGTATCACCTACATGCCAGTCATAATGATCTATGGACAAGGATTCTGTATTTGGCAGTTATCAATTTAAAAATATATCTACAGATATGTACATATGTGTACACACAGAAGTGTGTGCAACAAGGATGTGAACACTGACATTTTTATTGGAAATGAAGGAAAAAATAGGTCACAGAGAAACTGACATATTTAGATATATGAATTTTCTAAGCCATATACATGATAAATTCCTCCATTTCTTTAGCTCTTTAGTTGATCTCAATTGTACCTATCTCATATTTCATTTACTCCTAGCTGTTTGATGCTATGATTCTCAATTTCATTACTCACCAGGAAAATGCATATTGAGGCCAAAGTGAAATACTATCTACCCATATGAATGGTTAAAATAGGAGAAAGAGGTGCGACCTGCTGGAGTAGGGGTTGGGCTCAGAACATATGTATCCCAGGGTTTCTAGCTCATATCCCAGGACTAACAGGAAAAACCAAGATTAACAACTAAATAAAATGCAATTCTACTCTCTGCTCTCCCTTCCTGCCTGCCTACCCCTCCTTACCTTCATTCCTGCCTATACTTCTCCTTAAAAAAGGGGAGGGAGAGAGGATAAAGAAAAAATCAGTCTCAAGTATTTGTGAGTCAGTGATGTAATAATTCTTACACAAATGCTAAACGCTGACAGGGATACTTGCTAGCAGATTGATTTGAAATATTTGACAGAATTCCCTAAGGCTATTCTCAGGTACATCCTGTGATACAGCATTCCAGTTCCTAGAGAAAATCAGAAATGTGTCTACAAAAGACAGGCATGCCAAAGCTCTCCATAGCAACAGCATTGATAAATGAAAAAATGGAAAGCAGTCCAAACGTCTATCAATACAGACTGCAGAAATAATGTGGCAATCACTAATGGAAAAAGAGCAGACTCAACTTCTTCCAGCAACAGGGATAAAGCTCCCCAAAATAATGCTGATGAAGAGAAGTGACATAAGAATATATATCAGTTAGAAACCAATTCGAGTTTGAAGAGAAACTGGTAATAAGCTGTGGAATTCAAATCAGAATCTAGTAAATCCTATCTGAGTTCCAATTTCCTAATGTGGCTTCCTTCAAGAGATCTAGAGGCCCTGAAAGAAACAACAAAATGTGACTTCCACATCCAGAGAAGATGAAACAAGGAAGATTAAAGTTCCAGGTGAAACAGGTAAAAACAAATAACCAGAGCAGAGTGAACCGCAGGCACTGGAGATAGTGACCCCAAGACTCACCAACAGAGGAGTCTGCACACGGTTCCGGCTCAGTGTCTGCAGAAATCTCCAGCACAGCAGAGGATGCAGAGATCTAAGCAGAGACCTGTGAGCTCTTTCAGGGGAGGAGGTAGAACTGATACTAGAGACCCAGAGCAGACAACCCACAGGACACAGAGCCAGAGAGGGCAAGCTGGACAGAGAGCCTGAGGCCTGTGGGTGCTGACCTCTCCATGGCATCCTGCTCAGGACTGTCAGTGCGGACATGTGGTGCACTCCCCAAGGCTGGGCAAAAAGAGGGGTTCACGGTCACATATATGGGAACCCCAAGGTACACAGGGTCTAGGGAGTGTGTATGAAGGAGCCTAAGCTCAGGAGTGGGGAAGGAACACACAGAAGGTGCACCCTAGTCTCTGCTGCAGGAAGCAAAGCACTAGCTCTTTACCAGTAAGTTAACTGTGCTTCAGAAAACAGTATGAGAACAGAAGAACATAAACATATTGATATGCCCTGGTGGACTAGTGACTTGGTCATTAGCCTTTGGTCAGTGCAGTCCACATACATTCCGAGGATCCGGGTTAGTGTCCTGGGGCCAGGACACCAAGATGTACAACTAAAATAAATAAAATGTTTCTTCCTCTTCTCCCTTCCTGACTACCTTTGCTCACTTCATTCCTGCCTGTACCTTTCCCTGGTGGAATAGGGATTAAGCACCGACCACATACATCCCAAGGTCCTGGGTTTGTGCACAAGCACCAGCAGGAACAATCAAGATGAACAACTAAATACAATAAAGCGCTTCCTCCTGTCACTTCTTGTCTGCTTACCTACTCATCTTCACTCCTGTCTGTACCTTTCCTTTAAAAATGCACCATACAAAATAAAGTATTATTATAATGTATCCTCCTCAATAAAAAAGCTTTAGGCATGAAAAGAAAAAAGAAAATAGGATAGATGAAGAGAAAGATGATTCAAAACTCACCCAGATGTTAGATGTAGAACAAGGAGATAAATCAGAAAAAGCCAACGAGAATGTCAAAAATGTATTATAACTATAACATAGATAAAAAATTAGACATGGAAGATATAAAAAAGTCCAAAACTAAACTTTATTTTTCCTAAGAAGGAAGCAGGCAGTAAAAAAGGCAAATTGGCAAGCAGGCAGGTAAGCAGAGGGGAGGAGGAAGCATATTCACTCATTTAGTTGTTCATTTTGGTTTCTACCCCACCTCAGCCCCTAATCCCACCTCAGGTTGTGACTCAAGTCCTCAGTTTTAGATGGTCTATTTCCACAGCTGCAGACTTAGCACCTGAGGCACCAAGGAACATCTGAATTGAACTTAGAAGTGAAAAAAAATTCTTGAGTGAAAAACAGACATTAGATGCACAAACAGAGAAAGGGGATTAAGTGAAATTTTAAGAAGCTAAAATAGAAACTACCCAAAATGAAACAGAGAGTAAGAAAATGAACCAACAAAGCATTGGTGGCACAATTTTAAAGGTATAATTTATAAACATGTAATTGGAATCCTCATAGAGGTAGAAAATAATAACTGAAATGTTTCTGCATTTGAGGGAAACAAACCAAAGATCCAAGATGCTTTATTCCTCACAAGATGCTCCATAAAGCATCATGAAGAGAAAATTATAAAAACATTTTTAAAAATCAGATAAATGCATCTGAAATAAAACAAAGATGACAAATTTCTCACTGGGAAAAAAGGAAGGCATTGTCTATATCGCAGTGGACTGAAAGAAAACTGTCAAGTTCAAATTCCATACTAAGTGAATCTACCCTTCAAAGACAACTGTGAAATGAGGCCTTTTTCATAGTGGAATGAACTTATCACCAGCATACCCAGACGATAAGAACTAGTAAAGGAAACATTTCTGACAAAAATAAAATGGAAGCTGGAGGAAATATAATTCTATAAAGTAGTGAGTTACACCAGAAATGAGTAAGTACAATGAGAAAATGTGCAAAAGAAAAAAAATGTTGCCTTTCAGTTCCCACATAGGTGACAGAGGTTTTCATCCACCATCTGGGCACAAGGGAAGATGGCTTTCTCCACTTGTCTTTACAGAAAGGCCCAGTTTATATGCTGTCTCCGAGAACCGACTTTAAATAGAAAAGCATCGCTCAAAAATAAACTGTATTTCATGCTACATACTAAAAGATACATCATGCTAACAAGAGTAAAAGGAAAGAAAGAAAAATAAAAGGCATACAGATTTTTAAAAAGTCGATCATCTGTTCAAAGGTGACATAAGAGTGTATAAAGTACTATAGAATCTTCGAAAAACAAAACAAAAAATACAACAAAAAGCAAAGTTAATAAATGGGCGCAGCAAGATTGAAAGACACAAGATCAATGTATCTAATTCCACTGCATTTCTACATATAAAGAATGAACAATCAAAACATGAAATTAAGAAAATGATCCTATTTACAGTAACAAAAAGAAAATATTAAGTAGATGTGTGCACTGAAAACTACAAAGCTCACTAAAATAAATAAAAGACCCAAATGAATGAAAAATGTGTGCACTGAGTTAACAGAAGATGGAACATTAATTTAAAATAATCATACTCCTCAAATTGAACTAGATATTCGACCCAATCAAAATCAAAATCCCAACAGATGTGTTAGCAGAAAATAAGAAGTGGATTCTAAAATTCACAGGGCAATGAAATACTGAAAAAGAAAACCAAAATCAAGAAACACATTTTACATAACTTCAAGGCTTACTATACATCTATAATAATCAACACATCATGGTATCAGAGGAAAGACAAATAGATCAATGGAATGGAAGAGACCATATACAGGCACCTGTGTGTAGGAATGTCTACTCTAGAATGTACACAATCAACAAACAGAGAAAATGAGAATAGAGAAAATGCTATACAAAAGACACATAAAAATTAAACCACACAAGTGCTAGAAGAAATCATGAGTGATCCTGGACAGGGCAAGGCTTTCTCACCATGACTCAGAGGCAATAAAAACAAGACTGACTAATTTATACAAACCAAAACAATAAAAATTTTGCACGACACATAAAATATATCATAAGCAGTCAAGAGATGATTGGGAGAAACGGTCACAGTAGAATGGGTAAATTTAAAACACTAAAATACACTAGAGAAATAGTCCTGATTCTGCCCAAATGTATGAATTCCTAAAAAACCCACAAAACTGAGACAAGAAGAAACAAAAGTCAAAGTAGAAATGGGAAAGAGGAAGGCATGGACAGTTTAGTTTTCTAACATATAAGATAATGTTCAAGTCCACTCATGGTTCAGAAAAGCAAGAATCAAACACTGAAAAATGCCATCGATCCACTGGAAAAATTTGTTTCATATGACAAATCTGCTAGCAAAGTCCTGAGAAACAAGCACTGTATTACACTGCTGGTGGGAATGCCAACTAGAAAGCCCCTCAGAGAGAAATCTGGGAGAACACACTGTCCCTGCCTGTGGGGCCAGCATGTCCTTCTAAAACACACCCGGAAGAAGCAGTGACAACACTAAACGCATGTGGACAAGACTGCTCATTGGAGCACTGCCTGAAACTTCTAGACACTGGAGATTACATGTATATTCATATGTGAAAAAAATCTGTGTGCTTGAGCAACCAAACTTTTTTATAACTTAATTTACAGTAACCAGGGTCAGTGGCAACTGAAAGGGAAGCACAGCTCCAAGGGACTCAGGTCCCTAAGGATTGTGGACAGGACCGCCAAGCATCTAATGTCCTAACCAGACTTTGTCATGATGTGACTGCTGGGACAGGATTTGGGGATCTAGCAGGAGAAGGGCCAAGTAAGAAACCAAGGTGGCAATTAAACCCCTGAGGCACCAATCCTAAAAATATGGGAAGACAGGAAATAGTCATCTTTTTACAAATGGAAACAGCTTCACCCTCGATCACAATCAAGTGACCTTCATCACTACGAGGATGGTGAGAACAGCAGAATTAAAGTGGGAATTCTTTGATATACATATAACTGACAAAAAGCTAATTTCCACATAAGAGATCACATATTAAAACCACTAGATACCACTATGCTCACAGCACAATGGGTACATTTAGTGAGTAAGTACTGGTGATGATGTAGACTAACATAAACTCATATTCATCACTGATGGAAACAACTTTGGGAAAATTTAAGCATTATCTGCCAATATTAAGCATAACTATATTTCTGGACACAAAATTTCCATTGCTATATGGACACCCAAGGGGAATTTATGTACATATAGACCAAGAGATACATAAAGAAGTGTTCCCTGAAGTAGTATTGAAATAGTTCAATGCTGGGCACAATCTAAATGAGCATCAACAGTAGAATGGATGAGGAGACTGAAGCGATGGAATACAATTCGGCAATGAAAATGAAGGAACTATGGCTAAACATAACTACCTAAAGAAACCTCACAAAAATGAAGAACAAAACAATGTAAATACCAAGAAATCATATATTATTTAAATGAAGTTCAAAAGGGTTGCTACCATCCTGTGTTAGAAATCAAGTTAATGATGACTTAGGAACAAGGGATACATCAGTGAGTGACAGGGGCTGGGGGAGTGAGGAGGGAAAGAAACCTGTAGGATGCTGCCAATTTCTAGAACTTTAGAAGCAATTTACATAAGTGAACTCTTCAAGAAAATTTCTAAAACTACATTACTTGCAATAACTGTTCAGCTTCTGTTGCTGCTGTAACAAACAATCATGAACTTGGTAGCTTAAATAACAGAAAATATACTAAATTATTTTGCTATAGGTCAGAAGTGCAAAACAGTTCTCCCCAGGCTAAAATCAGGGTGCTGGCAATGCTCCTTCTGGGTATTATGGGGAAGAATTCCCTTCCTAGCCTTGTCAGATTCCAGAGGCCAACTGCACCATTTGTCCCCTGGTCCCACCCTCTTGTCTTCAAAGCCCTGTCTCTGACCATTTTCAGTAGTCGTGTCTCCTTTAGACAGCAGCGGGGAACATTTTAAAGCTGCTATTAAGGACTCCTGTGATTGGGTCAGATTAAATAATCCAAGATCAACTCAAAGTCCTTAATTTAATCAAAACTGCAAAGTCCCTTTTGCAAGTAAAGGAATATCTACACATGTTCAGGAATTAGGATGGTGACATCTTCAGGTAGGGTCACCATTCTAACACATGTGCTATGTGCCAGAATAAAAACAAAAAACAAAGTAGAATGCATACATGACTTCTAGACATCTGAAGTGAATACAGTCACCTAACATCTGCACAATGTGGCATCACACTGACTCTCATCATTGGACACTCACTTTAAGACTGCCTGGCAGAGTGCTGCCTATTTCCCCTATTTTCTCACTACTGACTCACACATTTTTTTCTCCAGGCTTACTAAATCTCCTAGTACAATCCTCCTCCCCCTCACTTCATCATTCCCTCCTTCCTGATGTCCTCCTTCCTGAAGGATGTCCTTGAATAATTATTTCAAGGTACATCTGTACATGATAAACTCTGCTCTTATGTATCTGAAAAGGCTTTTTCACATTCATGTTTGAATGACAGTGTAACTAGGCAAAATGTCCTGGGTCAAAGACGCAGTCTTTATGGTTTTGAAGTCAGATGGCCTAGGTTTAAATTGCTGATCCATACAAGAGAGGGTCACTCTGTCTTAATCTACACAGAAGTCATAATGACAGCTACAACTCTAATGATAATAATTAAATAAGTGAATACACATAAAACTTTTTGTATAGTACCTAGCAAATAAAAAGCATTTGTGACATACCCTGGTGGACTAGCCTAGAGAAGGCCACCAGATGTAGACCACATAGTAGTCCAAGGACCTGGATTCACAGCCCGGGGCTGGGAGGAACCACCAAAATGAATAGAATAAATAAAATGCCTTTTCCTCTTCTCTCTTCCTGTCTCCCTACTTATCATTACTACCTGCACTTCTAGAGTTAAAATTGCCATGAATAAAAACATAACATTTAAATGGATGGATATTAAAAATATTAACATTAATATTAGGACACAATTCCAGAAAATTGAAACCTGGGTGACAATTTGAAATGATCTGGAATGTAGCACATCAAGATGAAGAAGTGGAAACTATACAGGGTTAGGAGACATTGAGGAGAGACAGGGATAATGGGGCTAATTAAGTGTAGGAATTAATTAATTACAGGAATAGACACAGTAAGAGGCAGGCAATATTCAGTCTGATGGTGACTGTGTTTTCTAAAATTGAAGACACTAATTCATTTAGATATTGAATAACTTTCCTGTGGGGAAAAAACAGCATTAAGTAAAAAGAACCCATTGTATGAAGGATGGAAGCCACCATTTTGATGGCTAACATAATATAGCATATATAGCTGACGATTATAATGCTGTGCACCTGAATGTTATAGACAACGCTGCTTCAATAAAAAAAATGTTGTCTTAAAAATAAGTAAATATTGACTATTCATTAGCTATTAGATTGACAGGCAATTTTTTGTGATATTAAAAAAAATGTTGGACTGCCTTCTGGCATCTATTATTGTGACTGAGAAGCCTGCATTCAGATTAATGCTTTTACCTCTGAATTTGATTTCTGTTTACTCTCTGCTTTAAGATTTCTCTTGTCTTTAGTATTTTTGAGTTGTATTAAAATATGTCAAAATATGGGATTTTATTTATACACCTCAGTATCTAAATGAATCAGTGTCATCAATTTTAGAAAATACAGTCACCATTGGATTTAATATTGTCTTATCGCCCTCTCCGCATGAGTTGACAGACGTGAACCACACTCTCCTTCTAGAAACATGTTTGTTGTTCATTCCAGTATGGCGAGTTGTTGTGATTTCTCTCATAATTCCAGCCATTTTTGCTAGAAATCCTCCTGCTGACCATCACTATCCTTAGTCTCCTCTGCCGTCATCTCCCTCCGTGATTCCCCTTCCACTCATAGTACAAATCACCAGAGACACTGTAGCAAGACCATGTTTTCACCCAACCCAGACTTCACTGTGAGGCTCCCAAACCTTCCTGTTTGCTTTTAGATGTCTCACAAGCACCTCATATGCAGCAAGATCAAAACTGAATCCATGTGTCTTCAGGTAAGAGTCACCTTTTTATAACAGAGACCTGATTCATCTCCAGGTTGACTTTTGTAGCCTGAAATATGCCTTTAAATATTCCAGCCTCATCTGGTAACAATGTCAGTCTGGTTATTTCCAGTTTAATCAACAGTTGTCAATCCTGGGGGTGGCAAGGGCCTTGAATGGAGCCTTCCACCTGCCTTTCCTCCAGCTCAGAGCGCTTCCCCGTCTCTGCTGCCAAACTCACCCTGGGTCGAGCAAAATCCTACTCATACTTCAAATCCCTGGTTTCACTTCACTTCCAGGGAAACCTCCGGACCTCCTCAAGTCTAGTGTCCCTGCCATCCACTCGAAATATGCCGGCACTGCCCCGTGTTGCGGTCACACTGAGATGTGACACAGAGAATCTTCAGCTGCATGTGTGCTCCCGACGTCTTCAGCATTCTGAATCTAACAGATGGTCGTTCAATGAAGGAACAATGAGATACATACTGTGCTGTTGAGATTTATATCCTCTTCAAAAGAATCTTTTCCTCTGTCAAGTTTTACGTTGCTGTAGCTTCAGGAGTTCCACAATACAAGTTTTGTTACATTTCAGCTTGTTGAGAAAAGTGTCCCCATTGATTTACCTGGCTGTGATGTGCAGGCCCCGGGGAAGGCGGGGCAGAAGCAGGACAGGTGCTACAGCAGAGCAGCCTGTGGAAGCCTCACTGAGACTGAGTGTGTGGTCAAAGAAGGAGTGCAGCCCTTCCTACCTCAGAGCTGCTGGCAGCTGCTTAAGCAGGTCTCTCTTCACTCTCACGGCAACTGGTAAATGAAGACTGGCTTGACTGTGCCTGGTAAATACCAAGCATTATGCTCTTCTTGCTCCTGAAACTTCAGCAAAATGACAGTGAAACATGTTTGAAGAGGAAGGTGGGGGAGGGCATAAACTAAAGGAGACTAAGGGTCTGGGGAAACCTGGAGTAAAAAGGAACTAAATCAGTGTCTTTCCCTAAAACGTCAACAGGTAATGACCAGTACTAAAGAATGTAACTATTTTTAGAGATATGAGTATCAGCTAAAAGAATTTAAAGTAGCTGATTCTGGAAGCAATATATGGAAAAAGGGGAACAAAGAATTGTGGATTTTAGCTTTGCTCCAGTTTTAACAACTTTTAGAGAAAATGTGAACTCTTTAATCTTTTTGCAAATATATAGAACTGATAAAGATGACAACTAAATTAAAAATAAGTAATTTTAAAAGGAAAAAATAGAAAAATATTTCACTGTTATAGTAAAACTCACTGGTAACTAAGTTATCTAAATCCATTAACTCATATCTAAAATGTAAGTTCTGAATGAAAGAGACACTGTCAGCATTACCGTTGACAGGAAGAAAACTTCAAATTTCGCTTTCAGCGATCACAAAAGTGGTGAAAGCTTTTATTTATCATTTATCAGAAGAGTACACACATCATTAAAAATGAAAAAACATGAAAAGATTCACATAATGCAAGGTAGCAAACTTATCCACAATCCCCACTGCGACTGCCCTTCCACCCTTTGTACCACATCCAGTCTTCTAGCCTCTTCCTGCTTCATAGCATGTGCTTCTGACTGTTTCCTGAGCTTCCCCATTTGGATGTTATTTAATTGTCTGCAATCACAACCTCCAGTCCTGCCATTCTCTTCCCCGCATTATGAATATGCCACAATTTGAACTGAATTATTGACATACTATGATTTGTGAATATTCTCTACTCTAGTCAAGGATATTATTATGATAACTATTCCTCTCCTTGAACAACGCTTCTGGAGTTACCAGACTGCATGCTGTCCTTCCAGCCTCCTGTTACTTATATGCATCCATTGACCTTTTTCCCTAATTCTCTAAATATCTACTTCTTAAATATGAAATATTTTTCCAATTGATCAAACATACCAGTTCCATTTTTGTTTAATTCTCCCAGTTGACCTGGTTCTAGCAGCCGCCCTGCCACCACATCTATGCTGGCTCCACTCCCCTGGCCACAGGACAGCTGTCCTCTGGCTTTCACTTGACTATCAACTGTGTCAGAGTCCACTTCTGAATGCAGTAGCGTTCTTTTTTCTCCACTGACTTCAATGAACTTCAGTGAAGCACATCTTTAATGGCTTCCAGAAGTGAGTTGTGTGTAGATGGTAAATTTGGAGCTCTTACCTGCCTAAACTCACACTCAACTGACAACTTCAGTTAAGATATGAAAACCAACATCAAAAAACATTTCCCCTGAAAAGTCTGAAAGGATTACTCCACTGTCTTCCAGTTTCTAGAGCTGTTCTGGTGATGTCTGAGTCATTCTGATTCCAAATTGTTTATGCAACATGATTTTCTCCTTGGATGGCTGCATCCTTGGCATTCTGACAAACAGTAGTATGCTTCCGCCTAGAGGATGTTTCAATGGGAAAACTCATGACCTTCAATTCTAGTAACAAGCTTCATTAATTCCTCATGACTTTCTCCCCTCTATTAATTATCCATGTTTTCTCTTTCAGGAATTCCTGCTATTTGAATATTAGATTTTTTTTAATTTTGCTATCTTATTGTCTAGCACTATAATATTTTTCTAATTTCTAGGAAAGGCCTTTGTTTATCTCTCCCCAACTCATATCTAAACTTTACATACACGTTATCTTACTTTTTCAAATTTTTCTTAGTTTTCTGTTACTAGTTTCTAAAATCTTGTTATTTCACAAATGAAATATCTCCTGACCAATAGTAATTACAATTTTTAAAGTTTTCCCATTTTTGCATGGTTTCTGCCTCTCACTTCTCATATTCTCTGTTGCCTTCCTGCTCATGTGCTTGCCGGAGTCAACCCCCAGATTTCCAGAATGCAGAAGCTGAGGGGTCTGTTTGCTTGACGGCCCTGTGACCTGGTAGTGCACTAATCTATGGGGTCATAGTTCTCGTAACTAGAAGTCTCTTCTGAGGCAACTCGATTTCTCCTGAAAATAATTCTCTGGACTTCTACTTAAGGGAATATACCTGCATTCTGGAACTGAGAAAAGGGAATGGAAGCAGAGCTTCAACACACCAGATAAAAACTTCCACTAAATGTCCAAATTTTCAAGTCCAGCATTCCACCTATGTCTAATGTTCAGGAATCTTGGGAGTATCTCTAGCTCAATTCACGCATCTGAAAAATAAATCTGTGACCTCACTTAATGTAAAACAGAGGAAGAGAGATAATGAAGGAGTATTTACCTGACTTTGAGTTGCAGGGGGCTCATATGTTCTTCACAGATTTTCACCTTTCACCTCATCCCCACCCATCTCTGCAGCATCTGATTCCTCCACATTCTGAGGCTCTTCAAGGTTTATACTTACTAAAATGAAATTAAAATGACATCAAGAGCCAAATGTATGTTTACCATAATAACACTTATGAAAAAATCTGTATATGTCTTAAACTAAAAAGGAATCATTTTTAGAATAATTCCTTCATGGTACTTACTATTTTTCCATTAAAAAGTTTACCATAACAAAGTCAAGCTTATAAAAGAACCAACACTTGACTCACACTCTCCAGGAAGCACCGAGTAAGAGGCCATGCCTCAAACTCTGACTTCAGGGCTTCTCGTCATCTGTGCCTAGAGAGATGAAGACCCTTCCACATCCCATTTTTACCTGCACTCCAACTCCTCACACCAATTTTTATCTCGGTGTTTACTTTCATGCCAAGGGAGGATCACCAATGAGTCGCCATTACCACTTAAATAAAAAAGAATAAAATTTAAAAATACACTTTACCTCACAAGGCTATACAAGGCACATGATGCAGTAAGTAGCTCTAGAATCTAAAAGCTCAAAGATTTCTATCTATGGGATGTCCTTGTGTGTGTACGGTATGCACTATAAAATGGAAAAATAACATTTCTGATTCTCCTTGATTACAAAATAGTTAAAAAATAATTCAAAGAAAAAATGGCAAGGAACTGTAAGATAATGTTATGTGTTCACTTATGCATGCTAAGACATTTATCAGGAGCCGGCATTTTATATTTTTAATACCAACCTAAATGGTGTCCACCCTCAGAAAGCTTACAGTCCAACTTAGTGTAATTATGGAAATGTTCTATAACTGTGCGATCCGATACAGCAACCACTTGAGCCACAAGTACTTGTACTGACCACTTGAAATGTGGAACCTAATACTGAGAAAGAAAATATTAATGTTATTTAATTTTAATTAAAATTCAAACAGCTACCCAGAGCTAGTGTCTAGCATGTCAGACAGCACAGACCTAAGGATAGGTAATATCACAAGACTGAAGAAATTATTTTGCAGGTTAATAAATCACTAAAGGAAGACAGAAGGAGAATCTGAAGGAGGCTAAGATTGAGTGGAATTAAGTGGAATTAAGAATAAATTCAAAAGGAAAAGTGAGGTAAAGACAGTCTGATCACAGCAGAGCAATCTTAAAGCAGGGAATCCAGAGGGAAGGGAAACACAGACACAAACAGAGATTTAAACTAGCCATGCAGTCGCTGGCTTTTGAGTTTCTAAAGTGAAGCCTTCAAAAGTCCTCACTAAGGTCCCTTTTAACTCTAATGTTCCATGAAGCCATGAAAACAACTGGAACATTCTGAATTCACAGTAAAAGATATGTCAAACATGGATTTCAATGGTCCTTTCTAAAGATCAACAAAACATTTTCTCTCTTACTTCTGAGTATCAATAGTAGCATTTCCCAACATCTAGCAAAGTCCCAAAGAAAAGACAGTGCTTTCTTTTGATTAGGATATGCTTTGCATTTTCTTATTTTATGAGGTTGTAAAACATGCCTTGCACAGAAATACTTCATAAACATTCGTCAAGTATGTTGTAAAGAGACCAGACTTTATGTAAAAGTAATAAGAGACTGCTGGGAACCAGAAGAGGAAGCCAAGGAGGCAAAGAATAGGCCTGGCTGGTTCAACAAACTGCCCCTCCATTGTAGTTATTATTGTTAGTGTGAATTACTCAAAGTTCCATGTTAGATAAACACAAATAGTATTACACAACATTTTAAAAACACAGTATTATGCCCACTTTCTAGCTAACAGGTGTTGTCCTAGACAAGATGCGCTGGAAACACGCTTGGGAGGCACATGAGTTCACACTGTGAATCACACAGCCGTTCATTTAGAGCAGGTGCCACAAGTGTGCCATTTCATTTTTCACCAAGTTAAAAATGACTTCATTTTCTTCCCTGCCAATAATATTTGATTACAGACCACTGAGATTAAAAGGAAAACAGATAGCATGTTAATACAGTGAGGACGGTAATGCTCATTTCCTCAACATAATAAATGAAAGAAAAATAGAAACTTATAAAACTATTACTGCCTCTTCTAATTAAATTAGACATAATTCTTATACAAGCTATACAAAATGTTTTATAAAAGTTTGAGAAAAATGTATCAAAGTTGAGATAGGCATTTTCTACACCTGGGAATACAGAAGAAACAAGAATTACTATTAAAATGGTTAGCAAAGGTGTGGGACCCTCAGCAAAATACTGGAAATTTGTAAAACTTTAAGATTCACTTAACAGAAATCAGTTAAGAAAATGTAACTACTTTTATCCAAACTCATATTGAGGACATATTAAGGGAGGCTGGAAGAGTCTTGGAATGATATTTTTTTCTATACAAGTAAGTGTATTGTAAATGTTTCAATGTGCTGATCACCACTGACTTAATAATAATAGAACTAACAGTCTTAATCAGTAACAATAATTTTTAAAATGGATTGATTTCTTATCATGGACCAGACAGCATGAAATGCTTCCAGTGTAAAATAACTCATTTATTCCCACCAGTCATAGTGGTAGGGGCTATTATCTCCCTTGTATCATAGTAAGGAATCTGAGGTCTAAAAGCTAACCTGTACATCCCTAGAAAATTAATAAGCGGCAGAGGCAGGATTCATTCATGACCATACAGCTAGAATTCAGATGTCAAGCCAGTAGGTTAGCACACAATTCTGCCTCTAGGAAGGACCAGGGGCTGCGCTCTATCTTCAGCCACAAATCCGTCCTCCTGTCCACCATCCACAGTTCAGGCTGGAGTTGCCAGGATCCATTTGCGAATGGCAGGTAGAAGCAATATAAGCCTCCCCAAATTTGATTCAGAATATTAAGTAATGAACTGCTTACTGTGAGTATTTCAGGAGCCACTTCAACCACGATATAAAAACAATCTCACACCAGCATTTCCTAGTCCCACAAAGCTCACTGCCTGATCTTAGTTCTCGCCACCGATGCTGACACAAAAACAAGCTCTGTTCTTTAATTTTCTTACACGTTTCTACAAATAAAGACTAAAAACAAATCTCATGAGTATAAATGGCTTACTGTTAGATGCAGTCACTATGGAAAGCAATATGAAGAGTTCTCAAAATTTAAAAACAGAAACTCCACCTGATTTTTCTGGTTATCCCACTTTCTGGATATGCACGAGAAAAAGAAATGTGCAAAAACACTAATTCAAAGAGATATATGCACCATCATGTTCACTGTAATCCAGAAGCTGAAAACATCAAGAATTTAGTGGATAAAAAAAATGTGGTACAGGTACCCTTTGTGGAGCAGCAGTGAAGTCAGCCACCTTCCGTGGGGCATTGTCCACACACATCCCAAGGACCAGGGCTTGTGTCCTGGGGCCAGGGGAGTAACCGAGATGAACTAAATATAAATAAATAAACTTCTTCCTCTTCTGTCTCCCTGTCTGCCTGTCTCTGCTCACCTTCATTCCTGCCTGCAACTTTCCTTTAAAAGAAAAGAATATATGGCATATATACACAATGGAGTATATTATTCAGCTATTTGAAAACAAAAATCCTGTCATTTGCAATCACATGGATGGAACAAGAGAGTATTATATTTAATGAAATAGCTCAGATACATACAAATATCCTATGATCTCACTCATGTGATCTATAAACAAAAGAAAAAAAGAATAAACCATATAAAACAAGAAATAGACTTCCAGTCTCCAAGACCATATCAGACAGGGGAAGGAAGGTGGACAAATGGAACTGAAGGGTCCACCACACTGTAAAAGGTAGAACTGGATTGCTAGTGGTGAACAGAATGTATTATGTACAGATGTTGATTTATGACGATGCCCTTTAAATCTCTTATGATGTAATGTTTAATAAATCTTTCGTTAAGCATTTAATCCTCAAAAAGATAGCACCATAAATTTTTTTTCATGCTTCAAATTATAGCATTAAAAACACACAGGTCCTCTTCCACAGCCAGAATATAAATTTGTTGAGCGCAAATTTTTTTTACTGCTGTACCCTCAGCACCTAAAATAGTGCCATGCATGCAGCAGACTCTAAAATAGCAGATGTCGACTGAATGACCTGACAACAAAACACAACAAGGACAAAATGAAAGTGATTCATTATCGTCACAGAAAATTCAACATTGGTTAAAGCAATGAAAGGGAGTATGTTGTTAATAGAACAATGGAAATGGCACCGAAGTACATTTTTATAGAATCTGTCCATCTGAGAATGAAGACAAGACTGCTTTCCTAATACAGATTACTAAAGAGATGGAAGGGTGTGAAACTCTCAAGATGGTATAAACTGAGAGACCTGGTCACGTTAATATATTTCAAGGTGGAAAGTTGACTGAAGAATATATATTTCCCCAAATCTCACCATTCCTTAGAGTTTAAAACAATTGTCATAACTTTAAAAATGCTTAAACTTAAGTTACTTATTTGCTCATAAGGTAAATTAAATGATAGAATGCTTAATTAAATTCAAATGAATACCTTTAAATTCATTTATATCAAAAATATTAATCATGAGAATTAATCTCTAAGGAAGTTGAATGAAATGGTGCTCAAATAAACCAAGACAAAAATAACACCTTCTAAAAAACTTTGGAAGTTTAGGCTACAAAACCTCGTCTTTGTATCTAAAGTTCCGTAGACACGAAACAATATTTTCATGAGCTTGTAGTACATCTTTTTCATCTATTATTTCTATTTGGCATGTCTTGAAGTGTAAACACATCATTCCCATGAAATAAAGGAACTAAAGCAAAACTTAAATGACCTCTTTTCAAAATAGTGGCTGATTTTGCTTTTAATTTTGGATTCTCCATATTAAAACCTGCTCATTGTTTTATTCTAACAATAGATTTTGCTGTTTCTTTTGAAGATAATATTTATCTGTGAGCAGGAAAAGAATTAGTGTAACGAGTTCCATTATGTTCAACTATTTTCTCACCAATCATTTCTCATGCTATTTATAAACAAATGTTTTATTTCAAAGATTTTTTTATCAAGAATAAACTTACAGAAAGTTCTTTCATTTGTTCCTTGGAAACAAAAGACTAAATAGACAGTTTATTGTACTAATTGCCTCCTTTTATGCACTAGTTTTAAGGTGAGGAGTTCTATTTATGTCTATTATTTAGGAAAGAATAAAGTATACTGGTAAATAAAGAAAAATGAATAATAATTGGGGCCTACATGTATGACACTCAACAAGCCGAACTCAATGAGAAACTCCCTGGGAAATAGGTCAAAGGCCATTCAGCTGCTGAGAGATGGGGATCTCTAGAGACCTCAGAATTCTCTAGACCAGTTGGACTCCAGTTCTTGAATGAGTGTCTTTGCTTAAAAAAGAGCAGAGGTAAGTAAGATACTTGAACTTAGCAGTATTCTCAGATGTCAGCAATGTGTGAGTTGAAGAGGACTGAAAGCTTCACCCCTTTGGGGCTCTTTCTACACCTGTTCAGTCTCTGGGACCCAGGTGCTGGTCTATTTATTATGTAGCCTGTCCAAAATGAAGACAGGACTAGAGCAAATATGATAATTACTTCTAATCCAAGTCAACTAAGATTATGGTCTTTAGAGGCTAAGCTCAGTGTGAGACCTGTAACATCACCTTCCATGTCTGTGTAACATTGAATAGCATACTGATACATACATACACATATACATACATCATACACACATATATACTCATACATCTGCCTATTTCCTCATTAGTGAAACAGGAAAAATAATAATATTAACCTCATTTGTTTTGGGGAAGAACCAAATTAATGCTCTTTGAATAAAACCTGATTTAGAAATCAGTGTTCAAACATCATTAAAAAGCACCATTGTTATTAACACCAGCAAGAAGGTTTTTCATGAGTAGTGAAATACAGGATGTGGCAACTTGATGTCTCATGATCTACTTTGTGATAAATAGCACCATATTAATAATTGTAGCAATGATTACATTTTCATATATCTAGCAACTGCAATAAACTGAGCTGAAAGAATCCTGAGCACATGGGACCTGGTCAATGCTATAAACAATAGTAAGAAATATATATGATAAACTGATATATGAGGTATAAATAAACAAGTTTCCACAAAGCATCATCTCTTTTCCAGTGCTTAAAACCAGATTTCAAAACAAAAGTTTAACCACGAGAAAATGATAATTTGATTATTTCAGAGGTGACCTAGTTTGTAAAACCATTAACCGCTTAAGGGGAAAGTCACAAATCCAAGATAGAATCCTTGATAAATTTCCCAGAAATGTTAAATAACTGAGAAAGACTGTTCTTCACAAAGATGTTTAATGGCAACAGAAAATGGGGCAGTAGATAACTAGAGACGTCAATGAAAGAAAATTATCTCCTACTCACCATCACCAAAAGGTGACCTTGACTTTGATGGAAAGACACAGAAGGTTTTCAGAACAATGAAAAATATCTAAGCTTGTCAGAAAGAAAGTTACTAAGGGAAAAAGATGAGGTTCTCAAGCCCAATTTCAATGGCCTCAACTTTAGCAAAGCAAAACTTTGAAGGATATTGTCAAATCCCCCAGACAAGATATTCAGCTTTTGGTGTTACACACATAACAACTATTACTAAGCATTTGCTTCATTTTCATTATTTTTGTGATGATTTTCATATTCACAACATTGCATCTATGGAACATTGCATCAACATTGGCAAATAACAACTTTCAGAAATAGTAATCAACTAAGCTGTAGAATCTGGGCTGCCAGTATTTCATCCTGTGAAGGAGAATACATATTAAAGGTGATGAACTGAAAATCTGAGATCTAAAAATTAACTGATGATTGTTGAAGGCTATCCTCAAACTAGAGATGCCCAAAACTCGTAGTCCACAACCTGAAATGGAGGTAATGATGGAAATCCAATCAATTGCACTCTGATTCTCAGACTGACAGAATCATGAGAGAAGTACTACTGTGGAACTTCTTCCAAATTAAAGACATCAAGATCCTGATAAACACCTATCACTTAATTCTAAAAAAACATTTCCAAGACATAGATAAAAGTATATGACATCTAAATTTATCAACTACAAAATGAATGAAATATACCAAAATGTTCCTGAAT
Source organism: Solenodon paradoxus (assembly GCA_004363575.1). Lineage (NCBI taxonomy): Eukaryota > Metazoa > Chordata > Mammalia > Eulipotyphla > Solenodontidae > Solenodon > Solenodon paradoxus. The sequence goes on along the minus strand of RJWH01000638.1, from coordinate 267,156 downwards.
TGTATCAATGTACATGATAAACCCTTACTTTATATAAGGCTGTAATGTAAATAGACTTTGAACTAAAGGATTAGAGAAGAAATGAAAAATATTATTGCAACTATTTTATTCATAGCACCAAGACCCAACAAAGATAATGTCTAAGATGCCTCAAGACACAGGAAGATTGATTCCTCATTGTCACCCTTCAAAATCTGCAAAGATCCCTGCCTCTAGACTGAGTGAGCTGGGCATGTCACACACTAAAGGTGACCCACTTATCCCAGCCTGTGCCTGACACTTAGGTAGTCCTTAATATATGTGAGCAAAAATAGAAAGTTCTAAGCAACTGAAAACAAAGGGACACATAGGTAAATTCAGCAGCCCTAAGAGACAGGCAACATTATCTTTCCCACTTTACAGTAGGAGAGACAAAAGAGAGAGAGAGAGAGACAATAAATAAATTTTCCAAAGTCACACAGCTAAGCTGCAGCTGAGATTTTAACCAAGCTCTAGCATCTGTGATCTCAGACACTATGATATTTGAATCACACCTTTTCCAGCTCAGATTCCCACATATCATAGATGTTCTACGATCATTCAAGGTCAGATTGCTTTCTTCCTGTTCAAAACCCTCACTGCTTATAACTGGATAATTGATCTGGCATTTACTCCCACTTAACCTTATGATAATATGCAGGTGGTAAATTCTTCTCACACTTTCCTGGAGTTCTTATCTACAACTTTCTTTAAGTCCTAATATATATATATATATATATATATATATATATACATACATATATATATTCACACACTGAAGTATACTCCTACTAAAGGTATTCATTATAAATTACTCACATGCATTGATGAGAACTCCTAAATTGTGTTATATGCATAGCAATAATACAGGAATAACAACTTCAATTATATTTATATAAATAAATATTTAATTAATCCTCAAAACACCCTATAAGTTATATATTACAAATATAAATTTTCAGATAAGAAAACTACGTGAGCTCAAAAATCATTACTGTCTTAATTTAAAGAATGATCATCAGAGCAGATCCAATAATAGTCTCTAAAATTAGAGCTCTCCGAAACAAACTAAAAAATTCTTAAAAATTGAAAATATTTAAACAAAATGTAAAACATTTCTAAACATTAAGTGAAAAACATAAAAGTTAATTTAAGAAGAAGACTACAAGCTAAGTTTGTGTAGACATACTCATATTTATCCCAGTGACATTATAATTATTAATATACCTGTCTTTCAGAGTAGGGGTGCTGTGTACCCCTCATAGGTATTGATATCAAAATCTCAACAAAATGATTCAATTAATTAGCAAAATTCTTTAAGAAAGGAATATTGTGGTCACTGAACTTTCTAAAAACTCTTCAAACAGAAAAAAAATTAAGCTTAAGAAACCAAGAAAGGCAGTAGGAAGAAAAATGGCAGTGATATGATATTTAAAAATAAAAAATTATAAACATATCATCTAAGTGAACAGAAAAGTTCTGACTTAGGGCATGTATATTTACAACACTGTTTTTATAACTATGTGGACAATGAAGTGCTCATTAGAGGGAAAACATGAGATCTTCTGTGATGGTCCCAGTCAAGTTCACCAGCCTTTCTTCCATATTACTAAATCTTGTTGTATTTGTTACTGCTGCTGTTGCACTAAATTACAATTGCTTATTTGTGTCTCGCTCCTTTCAAAATTTAAGTCCCCGCAAAGCTTTATTCATTTTTATATCCTTAGTGAAATAACTCAGTAAACATCTGACTGGTGGGTGGGTGAATGGAAAAAAACAAATAAATGAAAAAAAACTACTTCAAACACACAGGGCTATTTTAATCTCAAGATCAATATGTTTTCCCTAAAGCTTAAGATTTAAACAAGTACCCGGAGTCCGATTTGATGTTGTCTGATTTAAAACTGCTCAGATGCACTGCACAACAAGCTATCTTACACTCATGCCCTTGGCGACACTGACATGCTGGATGCAGCAGGGGACTCCTGGCCTGTGTGTTGAGCATGAGCAAGCACAAAGAGATGAAAGCATGAAAGGTTATATGCTCTGATATAGGGCTGTCCAGGTCTATTCAGTCTTTGCCACGGAGTGACAACAGTCACGATGGAAGGAAGTGCAGAGGGAGAGGCACTGATGTCAATTCCACAAGCTGTGGCTAGGAAGACAGTGGATTAGGTGTCTACAGTGCCAGTCAACTGAGTAACCTCTATCACTGAGTAGTTTCAAAGTTAAATTAGAGGTTGGGGGAAAGAAAGAAAAATTAAAGCAAAATATTGGTGAGTTTGAAGAAAATGGGTCTCACTCTGTGACATAGATTCTTAACTGCATTAAATACTCATCCCAAGTCAGAGACACTAAGAATAGGAAGCGGTGAGGAAACTGACCTTGAAATAAAAATGGTCATCCAAAAAAAGACTAATGTCATATAAATACGCTTATACCTATTCCGCTAAGCCAGGATCTGTAATTTTCAGATGATGGAAACCCACAGAGAATACTTAACCCCTTACAAGTATCAACATCCACTCAAACAACCTCACCGAGATGCTAATGTGGCACACACAGGGTTCTGGGGGAAACTCATATGTGGGATGAAATAAACTATTACAAAAGGGGAAAGGGCATAGGAGTTTTGCAACAGTGGTAGAACACTCAACTCGTGAGATGAACAAACCTAAGTTTCTGGCATCCAATAAAAAAAAATGCCAGGGATGCAAAAACGCAGTCCACAATGGTTTATACAGAGGAGAAAAATCACCTTCTTAACAAAGTAGGAAACAACAATCATATAATAGGAGACACATAGAAAATAACAATGACCTAAATGTAAATCCTAAAAGTGAAACTTCAGAGAAAAACACACACTGAAGGTGTTAACAGCAGACACTGAAGGAGAAACGATCCATACTTACAGAAACTATTCAAAATGGAACACAGGAGCAAGATGTAAAGAAATGAGCATTGAGGCGCGAGCATGGGGCTCATGTAGATAAAAACAGCCAGACTCAAATCTATTCTGTCTATAAGACACACAGACAAGCTTCAGTGTCAAAGCACATCCAGACTTAGATAAATAAGAGAGACATTCAACTGAAGGACCTGCAAAATCTGACATCTGCTGAGAGGTAAGAAAAGTTCATTATGGTGGAAGTGCCGTCAGCAGCCACAGCACCTGTTCGCAGACAGCACTCGGCACCTTGTGAGAAGTGCAGCACTCTCTGGCCGGAGGAGGCCGTGGAGGCTAAAAGGAGAGGTCCAGAGAGGCTGGGATCTGTGGTTCTTCAGTTTTGTGCACCTTCTGAAACTGCATCCAATTGACACTCTTTCCTACTATTACAATTAACTCTAAAGAACTAAATCTCAACTAAAACATCCTCACTAACCAACTTTTTGATTAACAACCTGGAATCTCAGGTACCTGATACCAGGAAAGGGGTGCTTTTCCATATGAAAAATCAAAAGGCACTGGTGGCATCAGGGAGAAACATACTATTCTAATTCCACATTTATTCATTTGTCTGCCTTTTAAAAGCCAACTTAATGTGCTTGAGGCTGAAATTTAATGTGACATTCCTATCAACATGCACCAGAAAACAGAAGTACAGTTACTTTGGCCTCAGTCATTCTCTTACCGGCACCACTACTGCACCCTGATATCATTTCTATGCCAAGAACAGCGTTAGATGACATAGCTCATGGGTTACTTCATCATCACCATACCTCTATAATTTCATTATTTCATATATGAAGAAACAGAAATTCAGAGAACCTAGGTGACTTCTCAAAAGTAACACAAGTGTCAGGGTCGAAACATAAGCCCATTTTTAATAGTTTTTATTGTTGTTGCTTTGATTTTGCTCTTCCAGGGTCTATACATCAAACATGTTTCAATACATATGATCCAACATTTATGTAGGTCATGAATTGTCTTTTTTCACAATTTTTACATATAGTATCTAAACTTTAAGGATTAAATGAAATTGATACACAAAGAAGTCAAAACATTTCTTAACACATCTGCTTTATTTACAAAATATGAATTTGATTCTTAATAGAATTTTATTTATTACAAATGCAACATTAACAGTCTTGACTGTATCAGAAATTGTGAAAAGTGTCTCAGAGGGTTATTTATATGTTAATTAAATATACTGTGATAAAGAGATCCACTGCTGCTACAGACAAGTATTTACATATTAATGAAATCCTGACTGGAAAAGATATTGTATTATCAAAAAAATTTCTAAGAACTATTTCCCTGAGAGAATTTAACCATTCAGAAGATGATATAATCTACTTAAGAATCACATGTTCTGAAATTATTGGTTAAGGTAATTAAAGTTTAGAGAATAGGAACAATTAAAGAAAATCTCATTTCCATGAAAACAGCAACATTTTGTTTCATTAAGTAATTCTTAATCTAATAACAGTTTTAGGTGAGTGCATCCATTTTAAAAAAGTACTCTCAAAGGTTTCTTAATTTCAACTAAAATCAGAAATTTTAAACTTCAGTAAGTCACAATGAAAACATTTAACAATAGTTACTTATCCACTAAAATGAAGATCAATTTAAATTATTTTAAGAAATAATTCCCTATTTCAGGACAACTTTCACTAATGCCTCTCAATTGTTTTTACTTTGGGAGGGTAATCACTTCTGGCTCATCTCATACATAAACATGCTGTGAGAGTATATGTAAAACATAAAATAGCAAATCCAACAAAAGGTCTAATCAATCATGCCATATCTGTTGAATAAAGAAGAAAAGGAAGTAATAAACCTGTATGCCTTCAAATCTTCAGTATTTCTTAGAGTGCCAAATACATAACAAATATCAGGCTTCAACTACTTTCCAAGGTCCATAAAAATTCTGAGATATGAACTTGCTTCTAACATTGGAAAGAAAAATCTACCCTGTTGCTTTAAATAAATAGAAAGACAGGAACTAATTGAGTCAAGGTGCACCCTAATGCAGCAGCAGTTATGTTAATTGCTTCCAAAGGAATGCCACCTCTGGCTTCGAGTCCAGGTTATGAGTGGGAGAAAAAAACAGTGTGAATAACTAAAATAAAAATAACAAATGTTGCCTCCTCCTCTCTATTTCTTCCTGCCTGCCCACTCACTTTCATTCCACCTGTACCTTGTCTTTAAAAACAGAACTAATTGAGTCAAGATGTAAATAAATATCCATAGTGGCAGGAGACATGTGAATCTACCCACTACCAGCCCCAGACCCTGCTCTTAGACAAGGGGGCATCAAGTTCTTCTTTTGTTTACCCTCACTGTTTTCCCTCAGACATTGCCAACACACTCTGTTCTGTAAAGCTCTCTGCACCCTCTTTACAGATGGCTGTGGGAAGTGGAGACATCAGTCTGCTTCATTTCAAGTCTAAAATGCAAGGCAATTCATTGTTCTCTGCTCACAGCAGTTCACAAATAAACTGAACATAAGGGAATTGAAAGTTGATTGGGTCAATAATCAACTTTTCCATTTTAAAAGGAAAAGAAATGCTTTTATATGAATCAGAAGAGGTAAATGCAGTATCTTCATGTCTCTGTAATTATGTCATCATCCAGGCTACCAGAGAGGTAATATTATTTAATTACAGCAACAGAATTATGATAGGAATAGAATGTCCAACAAACTGTTGTTTTTCAAATTTCAGGGAAGAGAAAGAAATAGCTATGACAATACAAAACTACATAAAAGTCATAACTAAAAGGAGATTCATAATTCTGTATTAGAAATCCTCTGTCCTGATTGAGTTTCAAGTAACAAATGAAATGGGAATACTGGGAACATTTGGAATCTGTGATTAAACAAAATGGCATTGTTGAAGGCTGAGGCTTAGAAGAGATTCAGCTTACATATTTATTCAAACTGTTCTTTCCTATTCAAACTTCCCAATGACAAAGATCTAAATCAAACCTTACTGCTTCAAAGACAGATTACCTCCTTTGTAAACAGAAGGAAAGTCTCAATCTCTAAACCTAGTTATACTCCTTCTATGACAAATACTTTAGTTTTATGATTGCTTCATCTGTACATAACCTGCCTGATCTTCTGGTCTAGATTCCAATTAATCTGTTAACAGGGCCCACATCTGACTCATTTTCCAGCCATTTATTTCATCTAACATAAAACCTGTATGTGGAACATAATTTTTCCTAGATTTATTAAAATAACACAAAAACTGTGGCCCATCCACCTTCTTAACTATGCTTTCAAAAAATGCAATAATATTGGTGTGTTCTAGTGACCTACCGGGTTAAACCAGGCACAGCTCACACACATCTCAAGGTCCCCAGTTCAAGACCCTGGGCCAGGGAAAAAAAACAAGATGAATAACTGAATAAAAAACTAAAGTTCTTCTTCCTCCTCTCTCTTCCCACCTGTCTACTCATCTTCATTTCTGCCTGCAACTTTCCTTAAAAAAATAAAATAATATAATATTAAAGAACTTTGAAATGCTTCCTTTTTAAAAGGAAAGGTACAGGCAAGAATAAGGAAGAGAGAGGAGAAAGTGCTTATTTAATTCTATTTAGTTGTTCACATTGGTGTTCTCCCAGCTCTGGGTCTTGAACCTGGGACCTAGATCACCAGGGCATGCCCGAAATGCTTCCATTTTTTAAATCAGTTCACATAAACTCATTATCAGAAATGCCAGTTAAAGCCGAAACTCAAAAGTCAACAGCTGCTTTGTAAGAAACATTACAATGTTTTATAGGTGAGAAAACCTTCCAGAATATCTTTAATATTATATAGGATAATGGTAACTGATCCCGGGACTTCTTCCATTGTTTTTCAAGAGAAAAAAACAATAGTTAAGAAAGAAAAAGAAAAAAGATAAAAATCATCCACCAAACAAGTTTACCTTCTGAATTGTTAGCTATCTAAAGTCAACTTTAATTTCATTAGAAAGTTCAAATTATTTCAACTCTGAAAAGTAACAGAGGAAAGACTAGATGCTGATTTCAGTTCCGATGCCCCACTACCACCCAACGATGATGAGGTTCTGCACAAAGAGTCAGACAGGAAAGGTTATGTCACCTCCAATCTCCAGCTAGAATTCACCTGTAGCCCTTACTTGAAAGACTTCTACAACTTATGCAAACACAAACAGAAATGACCCTCGGAGACAAACCACTTTAAACCTCACTTCATTGGAATATTGACTTCACTAACTGTGTGCCATGCCTTGAGGACATTATGCCAAGTGAAAAAGAGTCAGTCACAAAAACAAACACTGCAAAGTCAAATTCTAGGAATAAACAGAGCAGTGGTTGTCAGGGGCAGGGTGAGAAGAAATGGGAACTGTTGATTTAATGGGTGCAGGGTTTGCTTTGCAATAGAGAGAGCTCTGGACACTACCTGGAAAGCGATGAGAAAGTACATAACACTACTGAACTGGATGATGAAAAGTGGTTAAAATGGTAAAGGTTATGTGTATTTTATAATTCAGTTTTTTAATAAAATTAAAAATGGATCCTGGTCAAATAGTCTCAAAGTCCCTTATACTTAACAGAGACAAAATTATAAAAACACGAAAATAGGAAAAAACAATTATATTAAGGATAGGTATACTCGCTCCGAATAGAGCTGTAGGAAACAACTAGTGTGTCAGCTTGCTTGTGATGTGAAAAATTCAGGTCTGGCTCTTTTCTACACTGTTTCATAGAGGAATGCTTTGACCACATCATATTTACCAGGTCAGTCTGTGTGTCAGATCTCTGAACTCAACAACCACACGTGCTCATGGCACCAGCCAGTTCCTTGCATGCCTCATGGTATTTATTCATAGCACTTCACTCACAGCACTAAGATTCATGTCAGGTCAGTCATCAAAAATAAAGAAGAAAGAATAACTAGCCACAGGACACTGGCCATCTCTAAAAATAGAAAAATATTCTCCAAACTGGTCACCCAAATGCTTCTAGTTTGGAATCAGTGATAAAGATTTATCAGTGAGAAAAGAGGATGGAAAACTTATATCCAATGACACTTCCCAAGGAAAGATGGGAATGAGGACATTCCTGGGATTGTGGATTTTATGTCGCATTATCAAATGGAGCAGAAAGTACAAATAAAAGACAAAGGTCTTAAAACAAAAGGGAGGAATAAATTATTTAGAATCAGCAAAGGAATAAAATGTCCAGGGCATTTTGAGTTATATGAGCTCAAGCATGCTCAGGACAGAGCGCCCAAACTGGAAGGTTCAGGGGAAAGCATCTGTCTGCTTGCAAGGAAGTTCTACCTGAAGGCAGGAGAAAACTCTTTAAAGATCTAGGACAACAATCGTTTCTGAATAAGGGACAAATTGGATACTGATATGAGACTGGGTTGACATCGTATGTGATCAAATGACTGATGATAAAAGTTTTCACTCTATCACCCTTTGTTTTTAGCCTTAATGATATGTCAAATCATCACGGAATTGAAAATGGAAGATGATTAAATGCCAACAAAGAATTCTTCTGATTAACAATTCAGAAAAAGAGAGTGGAAATACCTAAAACCCATTTTTGTGGTTCACACAAGACCAGTTTGTCTGCAGGGCGCCCTTGTCATAGACAAACTTTCAATCAACACTGAATCTAAATGTAAATACTCAGAAGTGAGCAGGTTACCCAATACTACAGGAACAGCTGTTTAGAATGATTTAAAGAATGAAGTGCTCTCGATATTCTATTTGCATCAACATGTTTTGCAATTAATGCTATCCAATATTTTAAATATTGCAATATACCCAAGTATGTTAAGTTTAATTTAGTCTTTCCTGGTTGGTTTCAGAAATAATCCAAGAATATAAAGATGAGCATCAATTTTCATCCTCTTGTAAATATATGAGTCAAAGAATTTCCTGACTGACAGATATTGAACAACAGAGTTCTTTTCCATATATTAAAAGTAAATGAAGTGTAAATGTAAAGTGTTCTCCTGGATAAAACACTGAAATGGAAAAACGTATATTAGGATATTAGGAGAAAAATATAGTTCAATCCAAATAAATCTGTGGTTCAATTTAAAGCATTGTACAGTCGGTTCTTCTATAATGTTTTGAAAATGAAAATTTGTTCACATGAATTGATTTATTAGTGAACAGGGCGAACCTAATACAAACTCTGCATTCATTAATGCACAATTTTATCTGCAGAAAACAGGAGGCGAATTATGAAAACGGTCCTCATGTGAGCTTAGCATGGTGGACATGCACCCCCAGACATGACCAGGAACCTCACTTCCCGGAGCTCACCAGAAAGCACTCCTGGCCACCACTGCTACTGAGACATCCCAGAGGACTGCTGGTCACCCTCTCATTCCCCTTCCCACTATCACAAGCTGCAACTCTTTCTACACCCACTTTGAAAGCAAAGTATTTTTCATTTCTTTTCAAGGTAAAAGTGCCATGTGTTAATAGTGAGGTGGTTTGTTTTTTCCTTTAAGTGCAGGCAGGAATGCAGGCAAGTAGACAGACAGGCGGGAAGAGACAGGAAGAAGCGTTTTATTTTATTTAGTTGTTCATCTTGGTTGTTCACCCCCGTTCTTGAATTAGACCTCGGGATATCTGTGGACTATGCCCAGTGAACTAAACTTTTAAGCCACCAGGGCAAGCATATTTTGTGTTTCTCAACCTTTCAACGTGTGTAAAAGCATGGTGAAATTATTTAAGTTTTCTAATTTGGTTCCATTGAACAGAGTTTTGGAATGCTGCCCACTAGCCCCACTTTCCCCATAAATCTTGTGGTTTTCATTGTATGACTTTGCACAGTGCAGTGATTTTTAGGAATGTGGATGGCATGTTCTATACAGAAATGGCTATTCCACTGGTAATTTCTGAGTTTTGACAAATAGGCTAGATTATGCAAGAAGGAGGAGGAAACCAGTTGACTGGGATACAAGAACTCTGTATTATATTTGCAACTTTTCTGTATCTACAAAACCAGTTCAGCAAGAAATGTAATACAGTCAGCATATAGCCTACATGAATATATAAGACATTGCCTTGGCACAGGACTCTACAGGAATAATTGCACTTACTGGTGCCAAGCATTGCTCCCTCAGTGCCTTATATACCTTAATTCACTTACCATTCTCACAACACTACGAAGTAAATGCTATAATCACTGTCATTTACTGGTGAGGAGATGGAAGTGCAATTTAAAAGTTTACTTGAGATAAAAAATCTAGGCAACTTGGTTGTAGGAACAATGTTTTACCCTATTCTCTTCTATTTCAAAACAAAATTTTTTAAAGGAATCTTTTAAACTAGATGCTTTCATCATTCTGGAAGATTCTACAACAGGAAAAGAGGCATAAGTGATTAAATAGTCTTTCTAAAAATGTGCTATAAACATAAAAATTACTATCAGAGAAGCATATCTTTTTTAACAAAAAGTCTCTATTACCACAAATTTTAAAAACTAATACAGTAAGAAATGTCACCTTTGTACTTTAAAATTCATAGAACATGCAATGAAACATTTTCTACAATGACATTAATTAAGTATAGGTAGTTATGGAAAGCCACCTATGACAATGTAATTTTAAAGTTCTACAAAACTTAGTCACACCTCATTGATGTCAAATACACATGATGACTCAAGAGTGATGACACAAAATGGAAAAAGAACACATACCAGAGACATTTCCCAACAACAGTAATCATAAAATTTGGTTTAATCAAAATTGGTTCATCAAATTTTGATTAAATGCCAAGGCAAAAGTTCTACAAATGGGACCTTAGAACAGAGTAACTGTATTTACTATATAGCTTGAACTCTAAAGTGGAAACCCTACTCCCCCCTCCCCTGTCCATTCATGCAACCAGAGTAACTGCTGCTTTGTAATAAGCAGTGTCTCTTGCAGACACTCAGGCAACATTAGAGAACAGACACAGGCCTTCCCTTCGAGACAATTCACTCATTCCATAAATACAGACTAAGCACCCACAGTGTGCCAGGCACCATTCTATAGCAGTGAGAAGGGTAGAAAATGCACAAAACCTGCCCTACTGGAGCTAACATTTTAGATGAGAAACAGACAAGCAGGATACAACAGCAGACCACAAAAGAGGGTAGATTGTGATAAGTGTGAAAAAAATAAAGGTGGGAAGTAGATTTAAAGTGAGAGTAAAATTGCAAATAGATGGCCAAGGAAGATCAGATAAAGTTGGGAAGACACATAAGCACCTATATTAGGTGTGATTGCTGTGAAAGTCAGGACAGGCAGTAGCCAGCAGGGAGGAAGGCTCCAGGAAAGGAGTGTTGGGAAGGGGCAGCCTCAGGGCAGAGTGTGAGGGCAGAGTTCAGTCAGGGCAAGGCTGGGAGAAGCACAGGAAGGGGGCTTCCTAAACTCAGCACCCTACTGCAAGGCTGGCTGGCAGGTCAAGGGTCACAAGAGGCCTGTGTGGCAGGAGTGGAGAGAGCAGGGACAGTGTCACTATTCTCAACGCAAGCTCAAGACTTCAGTTACTCAAACATTTTGCATGTGTGTGAGAGCTACACATGCAAATGCAGTCACAAATTACTAAACAGTCACTATTATTTGCTACATATGAGCTGAGGAGATGAGGGAAGATGCATTGGCTGATGCACAGGCTCTACCAGGGGCGTTGTGGCTCAAAGAATATGAGCACACACACGACAAGAGCTCAGAGTCCCGGGGAGCAAGTGACCATCTTTCCTGATAAGTTTTCAAACTTGCAATGGAAGAGAACACTGATTAGACAGCAGATTTACTGAGTCCTTTCAGAACTTCCTTCTGCCTCAGTCTGAAAGCATAATACTATAAGCAGGGATTTCTTCAGTTTGTAGAGCAAACCTGCCAACTCCTGCTGAAGAGGGCCATGTAGCACCCACTTCAATATCTCTGCCAGGCACTGGGAAGGGGCTCAGTACATATGGAGATCAGCAGAGAACAGCTTTCGTGGTCCTAAGAATCACACACTTTATGTCCTTCTGTCTTAAGAGTTCCAAGTGACTTGGAAAGGAAAAGCATATCCAAAGAATGCATTCCCCTCCAAAGAAAATAACCTCTATAAACATACTACATGTCCTCACAAGTTCCACTGTGATGAGAGTAAGAGTCAAGTTTAACTCTGGGCCACATTGGCCAGAACCCTGTGCCTGGGGCCTGGTGAGACATGAACAGGGCCCCTCCTGTGTGAAGGTGAAGGCAGAGTCTGCTGCATTGCCTGCAGGAAAATCTTCATCTCCATTTAAAACAAGTACTAGATGGACCTAAGGGATCCAGGCAGCCACATCTTCAGACAACACATCGCAAAAGTGCAGCCCAAGACCCAGGGACCCAAAAATAAGGAAGATACTGTCTCTGTCTCTCAGGGTTAATTTTGGGTGCAAGTCTGAGAGTCTGTTAAAGAAAGGAACAAGAGGGGGAAAGGTCGAAATAAAAGTGACTGACTGCCACAATGTGGAGAGTGTTTTGCCACAAGAATGAACAGCAAACTGTGAGAACAGAGTGGGAAGGATTGAGGAGAGGACTCACAGACAAGGAAAAGCCTGAAAGAAACTGTGGCTTGACTTTGCAGTCACATCAAATTACAGAGAGATGGAAGCATTACTGCTAAAGCATCTTCTTCCTTCTCTCCCTAAATAAAGTTTACTCAGTGTGACTTTCTTGAAAAGAAAAGATGAAAGAAAAAACTGAATTTTTTCAATGTGTTTAGGATCAAAATAACTCAAGGACTCATAAGAAATCAATCTTTTCAAAGGTTTTATAAGCAATATACTCCAAAAAATTCAAAATATTTTATCTTGCCTTCTACTGCAACATGGTAGATATAAAGTATCACAATTTAAAATCAGTTATGCAGGCTCCAGAAAGGAACCAAAGGCCAGACAAAAATAATACAATATATATAATATTGGACATTGTGAAAGTACTTTGCAAACCAACTAAGAAATTTCAGGTTACAATCAAATGTTTATCTGAACAATCATCAGAAGACAATAACAACAAATGCATACAAATGTAAGGAAAAATGGCTTAAAAAATCTTTGAGACTGTAGCCCTTTTCTCTATACTAAAATTTTACTGTAGAAAAAAAATATTTTTACTCAGATGAGCTCTACTTTGTCAAGGGGCAAAAACCAAACTATGAATTCCTTTCTGAAATGTTTATAGATACATAATTTTATAAAACATCTAGTTATCACTCTTCAAATACAATAAATTCTTTAAAAATGAAAAGGGCATTCCAAGATTTTTTTTGTTCCCTTGTATCATAAAAAAGACTAACATTTTTAGTACAGAAAATAGTACACAGTAAGGACTTTATAACTTGTATTTTTAGAGCTAATTGACCTTCATCTCTAAGTAAATATAGGCTCAAATCCTCACTGCACTTACATAAAGCTTAACCTACTATTAAACCTCTGCCAATCTCAGCTTCCTATAATAACAGGAATAATACCTCAGGTGCCTGAAGACCAGATATAAGCATGGTCCAAATACACAGTAATTGCTCTCAAAGAGTTGATCAAAATTCTAGAGGGAATTATGCTCAGTGAGAACAATCATAAGAAAGACAAATATCAAATGATTTCACTCACATATGGTATGCAGAGAAAGCAAACAAATGAACCAAATAAAAAAATAGACAGTCTGTAAAATCAAATGAGTAGCTACCAGAAGGGAGAGAGGGGAACAAATTGGGTAAAAGCAGTCAATTACACAGTAATGGTAGAAATGGACTCTGAGCAGTTTCCTTAATATATTATAAATGGATGTTCATTTATAATGATGCACACCTTAAACCTACATAATGTCATGATACAATGTTTCTGCACTAAATTTGTTTATTTTCATCTTCAACACTGAAGCTACAAGTAGGATATTAGGTAGAGGCAGTACAGGAAGAATGAGGAAGTCGAATAATCCCATGTTCCAATAATGATCCTTAAGAAAGTGCCAGCAGCTGAAGTCTGTAACAGTAACTTCAATCAGAGCTATCATAATTCCTACAGTGTTTTACAGCTTACAAGAAGATTTCATATACAGCAATTCACCTCTTACTAGGAATACACATAAGCAAAACAGGGCTATCATCTCATTTCGAAGAGGAGTAAACTCAAAATCAGAAAGGATAACCAATACAAGGGATAACTGAGCCACATTTCCTAGCGGGATAGTCCATTGAATGGAAAGGGTCTACTTTCTGTCTGCTTCTATGGGGTCCATGTGAGGTCTGCATGCCTCCCTTCTCCCAGGTGCCCTTCAGGGACTGGGGCCCACCCATCGATTCACTGAGCAAAGATGCTCTTTTCTTCATTCTCAAGAATTGATTATCTGGTCTCTGGAACCCCACAGAGTGGTACCATTGGGTCTGAGTGGTTCTATCATGTTACAATCCAATTACCAATCAGAATAGAGAGACACACAGTAAAGTCACTCTGATTCCTCACGTGTCTTTGTTTCTCTGGATCTCCCAGGGAGAAAGGTTGTTGGCAGAAGTAGGAGTCAGACATTCCTGGAACCCTAGACTCATGTACTACCTAGTATTGTTAACTACACTTCAACTTCTAAACAATGCAATTAATTCAAATAAATACTATCTTAAAAACTGTTCCTGGCACACCCTTGTGGCGCAGGTGGCTAAGATGGCTCAAGTCCAGGCCTTGTAAAGACCAACACCCAGGTTCAAGACCCAAGTCCAGAAAACACACACAGACACACAAAGCTGTTCTTAAGCATGAAACAGTATATAGGAAGTATTTAGCAAAAAAATCTAGAGGTTTAAAACAAAACAAAGCTCATGTTATGTGAAGGTAACCTTGTTAGTTTAAGATAACCTTGGTATTATTATAACAAGCACATTTTGGTTTCAGGATAATTTTAGTTAGAAATAATTTTATAAGGAAATATTAACTAGATAGCATCATTTTTTATTTAAGGTGTTCAGCATGAAATAAAAATTTATTCAGAAAAATGAAAATTCAGTGAATAGAAGTCACATATCAAGCTTTGGGAAGCAGAACAGAGTACTCATGTGGAGATGTGGTCTCTGGAAATTGGAGAGAACTGCAAGGTGATAAGGAAGCAGGTCCGAGCTGTGAATAAGTGAACAGAATTTATAGGGTTGTACATTTACTTTCCTGCAAAAAGAGGCAAGGTTATGTTTCTAATGTGAACATTAGAAATAAAGAAGCAATTTTGTTAAGTAACACTTAGAAATTTAAAATCAACTTTTTTGTGTAGTTTTGAGATGAAATATTTTGAAATATTTCTAATTTTTTCTAGACTCTGTCAGTTTTCTATATGGCTTAAAATGCTAAAAAATTATTGTTTTTAAGACTCAGAATGATGAATACAAATAGTTGAAGTATTTTATTCTTTCTCTACACTTATTAATATTACAAAAAAATGAACACGATTATCTATACATGCAATAACATTCACTGCATGGTTCAAAGTCTTAGAGAGTATTAATAACCATAATAATTTTATTTACAAAAAAGGAATTACCCAAGCATAAATTGTTGCTGTGAGAATATTCTGATTTGTGAACTTCTTAAAGAATTCAGCATCGTTTCTCTGTTCCATCGAATTCGGCACACCTAGGATCTCATGAGGGGAAGCAATGATTTAATGAAAAGCTTTTCAATATGGGAGACAAGAAAATATTGAAAACCTTTACAATGCTACCTATCTAAATAAATACAGCCTGAATTCATTAAATGATCAACTGTTAACTACAGCACTACATCTGTGTCCTACTGTTGGTGTTAGAAAAGGCTATGTTCATAAATGCTGTTATTTTTTTAAAGAAACTCACAAGCAAATGAAGTAGACAATAAAAATCAATTAGAGGGATAACCAAAATCCAGCACCTGCGAAAGCAAAGGAGCAGCGGTGTTACATGTCTGTGCATGATGTCTGCGCATGACGAGGGTTTGCCACCCGGGTGTGACCTGTGTGTCAGTTGATCTTCAGGGGGGATCTGTAGGAAATGACAGTCATGGAGGAGGAGACAAGAACAGAGAAAACTGCTGAAATGAGTATAGAAAGTTCTCTTCCCTCTTTCTTCTCTGGCTGCTCCTCCATTTACTTTTCAGAAAGTATCTTTTCTTTGCTAACCCTTGTAACATTGGACTCTTTTAAGTGCAAACTAAGTTCTTCATTCACTGAAATCTGTACTGAGTGTCCACTACTGCTGAGGGCACTGTGATAGGCAGGGGCGATCTAATGAACAGTACCCTCGTCCTGCTCCCCGAGTAGCTGAGACTCTAGTGGGGAAGACAGATGAACAAATGGGAATAGGAAACACACAGGAGGTTGTTAAAACTAGTTCTGGGAGGACAGGGAAGGCTTTCCAGAAGGGGCACTGAAGCTGAAAACTGAAAGACAAATAGGATAGACATGGCAGTGGTGACTGCAGTTCCCACTAACTATGAAATGTCACTTACTGCTCACATCTATTGTGATTAATGCTGAAGGACAACATTTAACACAGCTTTTGCATACTCACCAATAAACATTTGTTTCCTATATTCAGTTACTGAGATGGGAAAGAAGAAGGGGGATGTTTAGAGGAGAGGAGAAGAGAGGTGGAGAGCTGGGAGGTTTATTTTCAATCCCCCTGAGTGTGGAAATGCAGCACAGCTAAAAGAGCTTCCCAGCAGACAGGTGAGCAGACGGGTCTGGAGTGCGATCTGAGTTAGACAGACAAAGCAGAGTGACTGTCCAGAGTGAATGAGTGTGATTCCAAACGAGATAAAGCAGAATGAAAGGAGATTTGAGGAACAACAGTAAAAGGATGAGCAAAGGAAAGGTATATGATACCTGATATGAAAAAGGTATATGATATCTGAAAAGTAGATGGAGGAAGAGCCAGAGAAGAGAGTTTTCCATACTCGTGGGAACTAAAGGAAGAAAGCAGTTCAGCAGCATTCTCTATTCCTTGTCTCCTCCTGCATGGCTATCATTTCTTACAGCTCCCCTCAGTTATGCAACCCAGGATTCATCTCTCTGGGACATCGCAATGGCAAGCACTGGACGTGTCACCCACTGCTCCCATTCCTGCTCGCCCAGCAGGTAGGACTTCAACAAGTCCCCAACCACTCTGAAGCATCTGAAGCACTGAGCCTACTTCCTATTTCCCCTCTGTCTCCCCCTCAAAGACACTCATCTCTCCCCATCAGCTTCCAGTTACTGGTCATCTGTAAAGAGAGCTTTAATGTTTGCTTCTTTCCCTTTATTATATTCACCTGGCAAAACATCATCATCTGTCAAACCCAAGTATGACTTCTGACTACAACTTACCAGGAGCCACTGGAGAAACATTACAAAGCCTCACTGATAGTTTCCATTGTCTTTTAAAGATCTCAGCCTTGTTTAGATCCAGATTTGAATGATCCAACTATTAAAAACCACTTGTGAGGCAGCTGGGGACCTGTGAACAGGTATCAGAGGATATGAATACATAACTACCGATCTTGTTAGAAATAAGAGTTCTTCTGTGGACACAGCTTTTAAGTCTTCATCAAGAGACACAAATGTATGTTTAAGTATAATAAGATGTCTGTGATTTACTTGAAAACACTTATGTGAAGAAAATGGCAGGAAGTGAAGGTAAAGATGAAAACAGAGACAGGAAATGGGCTGGAATGGCTGAAGCAATGAGAGCAGCAGGGCTCACCATACTATTGCCTGTATTTCTATGAAACTCAGAATTTTTATAATAAAAAGTTAAAACGGATTAATTTAAGACAACCAAATTCAAACAGATACTCAATGCCATTCCTCAACGTTTCCTGAAGAAGCTTCCTTTGCTGTCGGGAGCTGTTCCACAGCTCTCATTCCCTCCAGATCTCTCATTGATTCCCGCCCCCATTCTCAGCTGAAAGCCACACCGTGTTTTCTGTTTCATTTAACTTCATGCTTTAATTACGCTATTATTTCTTCTCCTTGCATTCTTATATGATCATCAGGATACTGAGTTACACCCCAGTGTGTGCATTTCACACCACACCTGCACACAGATTCTTCTTTTAATGACACTGCTAGATGGGAAAATTTTCTTCCACCTACCAAAACTGCCTATCTTCCTGTATCTGTACCTGAATAATTTTCCCTCCTTCAGTTAAAAAGGAAAGACAGCATTTATCTGTTCCTCAAAGAGCTCCAAAACTCCACCTGTGCTCTAGGTCCATTTCTTGTTTCTACACCCATGCAGTTATCTCCTCACTCTGTTCAAAACTGCCTCCCCACCCTCTCCTGGCACATCCATTAGCACACAAACACTTCTTCTCTCTCTTTAAAAAACCCTAATCTCATATACACCTAAACTATCACCACCTTCTCAGCCCTGTTATCATAAAACTTCTTGAGTCATTTTCTCCAAGTCTCTAGTTCTTCTTTCCTAAACTCACTTAACTTTGGACAAAAACTCAATCCAGCACTTTAGAGAGCATGAAAGATCTTTCAGACTGTGACCACTGACTCGCCTGTCAGTTCCGCCCTCTTCCGCCAGGCAGTGACCCTGGAGCCTGTCATCTTCTCTGTCACCACTCAGTCTGTCTTGAAACAGCATGTTGCTGGCACAGGATAATGAATCAGAGTCCTAGTTATGCATTCCTGCTTTCTAACTTTTTAAGATAAATAACTTACCTTCTCTAAGCCTCATTTTTATATCCATAAAATTAAGAAGATAATAGGACCTGTCTAACAGGGTTATTGGGAAGGAACGTGGATTGAATTTAAAAGACACTGGTTGACAAATATCAAGTCTTCAACAAAAGTCCTGGTATTATGATATTCTCTTACCTATCTGCTCATTCAACAAATCTATACCAGACTCCTGAAGGAGTCAGGAGGTCTGCAGATACAGCATGAAATAGGACAAAACCCTATCTTTATTAGCTTCTGTTCTTGTAATCTCCTCATAAAACTCCCTAGTCCATTACCTCTGCCTTTCTCTTTCTAAGGATTCATTGAAATATCACTACTTATGTAGTGCTCTCATGCACATCCCTAGGAAAAAGTTAATGTTTTTCTCCATCATACCCCTTCATCAATTATTCATGTCTTCATCAGGATCACTAATTGCCTATGTAATGAGGACTCTGTGAGGACTGTTCCTGTCCATCTCTCCTTGTCTAGCACTGACATGATATCTGGAATGTAGTAGGCACTCATACAAAATTTAAAGGAAACTTTTTATCTCATTTATCACAGAATTAATAAAATGAATAATGCCCCATGATTAAAATCCAATGTCAATCTCTACCACTATATAGCTGACTAGCCACTCTCTCTGAATGTCTTGATTTCTAAGCTTTCACAATCAAATTTATCATCTTCATCTACTTTTCAAAAGTTTAAATGGATTCCCTAAAAGGTGGGCTAAACAAATTTAATGTTACTATTACTATGGAATGCTAAAGGTATTTACTACTGTCAAATAGAAGTAGCAACCCAATAACTAAAGAGCAATGAAATAAAATTAATTAGATAATCAAATTCTGACTACTCTATGGAACTTTTTCTTTTTACAATCTCCTTAGTGCAACTAAAGCTAAACACACAAAAAATAATAAATTACGCCTAGACCAACTTCTGCAGTTTATCTCAAAATAATCATAGAACTGAGACATAAAAGCTTTTAAATAAAATGACCACTCAACAGCTGAATTAGTTATACCTACAATTGAAACTACCAGGAAGTTGTTGTGACTTGTTTATGTAATGATATACTCACTACCAAGTTTTGTGATAACCACAGAAGTAGCCCTCTTTTGTCACTGGTATTTTGTTTGAAACATGTCTATTGCATTAGCAGGTGGTACGCCAAATGGTTTTGGGCTTGCCAGCAGACCATCAGAAGCACCACATACCCCACAGTGGTAAGGATGGCATTACTAAGAACAACACAAACTGAGTGTCTGCCACATGCCAGTGCCAAGAGCCACAAAAGGAGGCGAGAACACTGATGGAGGAGGAAAACTGCCTGAGAAGTCAAACTTCAAGGAGTGAGAATCTGATATTAACTCCTGGGAACCTCAGTCACAGGGCTCACATGAAGAATCATTCTACACTGTGTACGGCTATTGAAATGCTTATCATATCTTCTATAGCATCTAAAGCAATTGCATAGTACAGAGTGCTAAAGTGTCCAATATGGGGACATCTGTATCTGTGTCCCTGAAGAAACCAGTATCAAGTTACATCAAGTTCAAGTGTCCATAATACTTATCAAAGTTCAATCAACTAAATTCAATGAGCGAATAATTTAAATGAGTCAGAAATTTTCACATTATAAGCAATAAAACCCAGTGTGATTGTAGCTTGGCACTGTAGACAAACACATGCCATGATCTTAAAATAAAAATGCAATATTAAAAGAAAGGCAAATCATAAATTTAGGTAACAGACACATTGAAATGGCTAATGTATTTCTAGTCTCTAAATTTAAAACCTTTTTGTCTTTCATGACCTCTAAATTTTTACCAAAACTGATATACAAGAGAATCTGTATCTGTATGGAACAGATTTTTTTGCCCATGTAAATAGCTCTAAAGACTAAGAAGATCAGATACTAAGGTAGCCATACAGCATTATAATGACAGAACAAAAAATTTTCATTGGTTTGATTATACACGCCTTACCTCATAAGTTGCAAGCCGATCTAGGAGGTGAATAATATCAGTGTACAGCAGCAAAGCTCCTTTTGTTCCAGATTAACCTGTTTTGAAAAACAATATTAGACCTCTTATATTTACATAAAAGCATGTTTTCCTAAGAGTCAAAATAGAATAAAAATGACCATGATCCTCAAACTCATAGAACAGTACTACTCAAAGTACAAGCATAAAATAACATGAAACATATTTGATTTAAACTGCTGAGATAATTCAGAGCAATGATCACTAGTCAAGAACACACTGAAGTTGAAGTAATGAGTTACTTTAGTCAAATTACCAAGTGAACAATACAAAATCATTTACTTTGAGTTCACTAATTTAAGAATCTCCCTTCTCTTCCTGAGCATCTTCTCCTTTCTGTTCATGGCATGTCCTTCGTTGGTGGGTTAAAGTTCCTCACAGGGCACACCGTCGACGTCTATTTCACCAGGCAATGAAAAACCTGCAAGAAAACAAGAAAACCCAAATCCATCGGGGTTAGTCACTTCTAATTTTGTGAAGAAGCTGCTTTCCTTTTTGATTTTATTAAGTTGATTTCCACTGAAATGATCAACTATTTGAAAGATTTTGCTATTGCAAGAAAAGTGGTTCACCTATCATCCATGGGATGAGCTAGACATCATCAGTAATCATCATATATAAAAATGTATAAAACAAGAACTCCTTAGGAAAACATGTGAAGTCATATATACACACCAATGTGAAACAGTCTGAAAGGAAAATGTCCACAATTTACAATTTGTATTGGTTCTATTTAAGGCCTTAAAATGAGGCCTAATAAATGACAGTCTCATTTACCTTTTGCTCATTTATCATATATATGTGCACACATATTTATCATATTGACATCTCAAAAAAAGTTTGAAATAACTAATGAGCAATGGTTTTGTCAAGAGTCAAGAACTATTGTTAACCAACATTTGTATGTTGCTTAAAGTTTTGTGAGCTACTTTCACAAGATATATGACTACATCAGAGTTATTCTGTGAAGAAGATATGGTGCTACAGATAAAGAAGTAAATAAAGCCCATATTTACTCCATCCGGCTACTGACTACTCAGTGAGCGCACCCAGGTACGTGCCTTAAGCTCACAGCTTAGAAATGATTAGCATTCAATAAACGTTTTTAGAATTCCCTCATTCCCCAGCATCAAGATATCATATGTAAATATATTTAACTTAAAGGGAAGAAAGCTGTGGCCTCAGAAAAATATAGATTGGTAGATATCAAAGGCAAACTGCTTCATTATAGAATAACTTAGTGAAAATAGTTTATCCTTTCCAAATATTAGCTTAAAATTTTTCACTAAATATTAGCTTAAAATTTTTCACTAAATCATCTTTTCATTTTAATCAAATCTTTCTGTAACCAAGCTGCCATCAGATGCTCCTTTCACTATTGCCAAAAGAGCCACCAGGTCTGTGCCTTTCAGCCCACACTGAAGTGGTTCTTTCGCAGCATCCACATTTTCAGGAACTCTTTCGAAACATTAATGAAGAACCCAGGACTTTATTTTTACTCTGGGTGTAAAAAAAATAAAAATTGAGGTATGAAAGAACCTAAGACATTTGATAGAGCCTGAGAATATAAAATGACTCCCATCAAGTATAAAATTATACTTCCATATTCCCTCCAGAAGCATCACTACCAAAGAACTTGGTCACAGGGAAGTGGCAGAGAAGTTCAGCACACACAAGCTAATTCCCTAGTGGTAATGAAATTGGATGGAAGGAAAAGATGAAATGATTTCTAATTAAATATACTGAAACACAAAGCTTAGTATTATTTTTCTTGAAACATAAAAATATCTTCCCAAACTTCTGTAGCTACTCTTTAGCTGGCATTTGGCTGTAAAAAGAGTAGACAAGAAAGCAGAAAAGCAACATAAGATATATCCTATTTAACAAGGATGTCTATTTTGAAAGAAAACTGATGAGGCATCTGTATTTACCTGACCATGAGAAACCTCACGAAGTGCAGATGATGATTTAATCATCAAGCCATAGTATCTGTTCTCTGCAAAGACTAAGGATCACTCTCTCTTCCCACATCCAACTGCTTCCTCCAACTCTTTTCAAAATCTGACTGGACTTCTTCCTGGAAAGATCCATTTTGGTTACAATTCTGAAATGATATTTGACTCAGACCCTATATTCCTCCACATATTCCATCATATCACATCTTTCCTCACATGTCTCTAACTCATTTCCCCTTTTCTATATCTGTTCTCTCCATACCAGCTTATGTCACTGACACATAGCAGTTGGGACACTGCAGACTCCCTTTCCCATAGAAGAGTTTCTCACCCCCATGCTCTTTCCATGCCAGTCATGCTCTACCCACATTCCTCTTCACCTCCACAATCAAATTCCACATCAGTCTTCTGTAAGTTTAAAGTTATAAATGCTAAGTCATTACAAGATGTCAACCCTCCCTCATCCAAATCAATACACAGCTAATCTTAATTCCCCATATTCCCTAAAAGACTGATTAGTTTATAAAGATCATTTATTCATCTAAGAAAGATCTCCTGGGCTCCTACTGTGTGCCAGGCACTGACCTAGACATGAAGACACAGCAATGAACAAGAAAGATCTAGTCACTGGTCTCATAAGTCACGTTCATTTTCATTTGTTCTTACCAGCTGTCCTTTTAAGACTGTCTTGAGCTCTTCTAACTCCTGAAGGTCTCTTTTGAATCTTTTCAAATCCTGCTTAAAACATCTTCATCCCATGAAGCCTTTCATAACCAGAATCTATAATGAATGATACTTTCACTGGGTTCCAACATCACCTATCTGAAATCTTCTAAGGCCATTTACATCTCAAGCATGGCGTATGTCTTCTTAGTAAGATAAGTTCCAAAAGCAAAGGCCACGTTCATGCTTTCACCCTACCCTCCTCACCATCCCTATCACAGTGCTTTCACTCTCACCACCCCACATATTTCACTGAACCTAGTGTTTCCCACTCTTTTAAAAGCATGTCCGAAGTTCAAGTACTTCCTCAATAGAGTATCTGGCAAACTTGACATGTCAGTTTTCTAGTTATTGTTTATTGTCTCTGGGTCTTAAAAGGCTTTTCACAGTCAGCTCTGGGAGAAAGAGCATTTCCCTTTTGAGCTGACATAGTATTAAGTTTTCACTGAAGGGCCACGGCAGAGGAAGAAGATCTGGTCTGGACTTCAACTGTGGTCACATTCTTTCCTTTGGCTCAGGGGGCTTGGGTGTCATCCCTGGTATTTACATTCCATTTTCCCCCACTAAGGATGTTTCTTGTGGGTTCTGATGGCCTATGCATGGGCAGAGGCCCTCCCAGGAACTCCCAGCACTACACAGAAGCATCCCAGAGGAGGTCTGCCTGCACTCCAGGGGGAGCTTTTTCTTTTCAGTCCTGGACACAGTTCTGGACCTTCAGCCTCCAGCTGCACACCTGCTGGCAGGAGTCTCCTGCCTACCAGTTCCCCACCCCAGTCCACAGCACCCTCATTATAGGCATCCAGCTTGCCCTCCACCCACCTTTCCCTGCCTGATTGCCACCCTGGCAACTATGGGCCAGCCATGGTCCAAGGTGTCCCAGAAAGCATCTCCAGCTGCTAAGCAAGTCATCCAAGGATGTCTGTGAGTCAGCAGGGTCTATTCCCAGCCTGTGGGGTGGAGGTCAGTGCCCTTGTTTGGGGGCAGGGGAGGTTTGTACTTAGCCTCAGGAAGAAGACACCACTTTCCAGTTTGTCCCTTACAAGGGATGCTCATCAATCCTCCAGTGTCCTCAGTGTTCCCTTTATAGCATTATGGTCACTCTTTCCTGAGAAGAAAATAATTCTCCATATTAAAACTCCTGTTCAAATTACTGTGCAGATTCTGATTGCTTCAGGAATCTCACTGGTATCAGAGAAGAGAGGTCACTGAGACAAAGTAAAGGAAAAGCTTAGGCCAAGACCAGGCAGCAGTTGGTTATAGTGACTAATTCCTCAAACACCTGCAACACAAAGTCCAGCTGCGGGTCCAAGAGGTGCAGATAAGATCAGTTTTCCAGGTGGAGTGAAAAACTTTCTACTAACCCCCGAAAAGTCAGCAACGGAAAGTACTTTGGAAACACTCTAGAACCAAAGCAGCCAACTAATGTTGATTATGCCACATGTTATCAAAATGTGGAAACATACCAAATAATTCTGAAATGAAGCAATGTTGACAGCTGATGTCCTCCACTGTATCTGACAGACCAGGTCGGTGTCCAGGCTGTAGGTCCGAGACAGAGACAAGGCTTCCTTGTACTCCTTGCTTTCAATCTTTGGGCAGAGAAAAAAAGGTCCTGTCACTAAGCTGCCGATGGTGTCATTCCATGACAGGATGAAAGATGATCACCCCGAGCCTCTTCAATCACACCGCAAGCTCACACATGTCTGGAGGGGCAGACAGAGCAGGTGTTTACTGTAGTATTTCAACAGAAGACAGAGACAGAATGCCTGCACTTAAAGAGTAAAAAGTTGGCCAAAGCAGGACAAGCAGGGCCACAGCCTGAGTCCTGGCCCAGGGAACCCCTGGGGGACAACAAAGATAACCAGAATGCACAGTGCTGAGAAAACCTGCTTCCCTAGCTAACCCATCAGAGAGGCCTGCTGTCTCCCTCCCTGGCAGGGATCTGAGAAGACAGCTGCTGCCACACCACAAGGGGAGGCTGAAGCCCTCCTGGAGGGAAGGGGGCAGAGTGAAGCCCTGGCATGGACAGAGGCTCCATGACCTCGTCTTTAGTCTACTACATTCATCTCAGTGTCCCCACATGCCCACGATCCCTCAATACCTCTTCCACTTTTGTCCTGTTATTAAAACCTTAGGGTCGATTTTTCTCACTCAAGTGGAAACCAATGACACGCTCACTTTGTGCTAGTAGAGCTCACCAGAGGTGGAAGACCACAAGCTCACCAGGTGGTAGTTCTTGCTGAGCATGAGGGGCTGCCTCTGCAGGGGTGTGAAGTGGTCCAGCTCCATTGCCACGTATAGACCCCACCTGAGAAGGCCGAAGTAGAGCACCTTGGCAGATGCATCCCTGTCTGAATGGAGTCCTTGCTGTACTCATTCTTCTCCCCTCCACGGGGTTCCAAAGGAGAGCATCTGGGGATGAGTTTAATCTCATTCACACTTTGCCTAGAAAGGAGAGAGCAAGTCAAAGGTGAGGCCTGAAGGCAAGGTGTTAAGTGTTCAGGGTTAAAGACAAAAGGGCTGTTCATGGCCCTCTGGTCTGACTCATTACCTGGGAGGAAGACCAAAGTCAAAGGGATCCAAAGAAACGTGACATACAGCAACAGTTCTAGAACTAAAAATCTCCCAAATTAAAGGCTGTTTTGATAATAGGTCAGGATATGGCCTCATAAACACATGCCTGGTAAGGATTTCAAGGAAGGAGAGAACTTGACAACATTCCTTTCATTGATTTTGATCCTTTCTATGCCTGCTGTAGAAACACACCTTTTAAAAATCTACTTCAAAATGCACATAAAGATGTTTGGTTGCTTTCCTAGAAATAGCTCTTGTCCTCTTCACAAAGTGAATCCAAAAGTCTGACTGGTAAAGATAACTGTCATTCCAGACTTAACACAGTTGGCCTAGATTTCAAGCCCTGGTTTTTGTTTAAGAACATCTTTAGACTAGGTAACAAACTTTAAGGTGAGAAATAACTGTAAATCTGCATTGAAGTGGAAGCTGTTGAAAGCTGTTACCCTTGAAAGACTTAAAATAAGAATTTTAAATGACCAAAAGTGACTACAAATGACCTGCCTTTATTTTCAAGTCTTCTGTCATTATAAACAAGTTTTAAGATGCCACACTTCATGGAAATAGGTTAAATGTCTTAGGTAGCAATACATTTTACATTTTAAGAAATCTAACCTGGAAAAAGAAAAATATCTATCATGTCAGTGAAAAAGCTATGTTTTATAGACATTGACACAACAAAATAATTTTTCACTCTTTTACAGTGCAAATATTTTTTCTGAACAACAGAGCTGTTTTATATTGCACTCAATTTCTGATTCCAATCATAGATTTCTGTTTTTTAGATAGTGGGATAAAAACATTTTAAAACCAGATATTTAACCTTTTGGCGAAATACATGGTCACTTTCACACACACACACAGGTTGCTTTCTTACCTCCAGATTTAAAAATCCCCCATCATGGGCATCAGTGATTTGAGGTGATAGCTCAAACCATTCACAGGATTTTCCCAGGAAGTTCTTCAAAATTGTCACTGATGAGACAGTCAAAGCACCGGAGATGTGAGGCAGAATCTTTGCACTATCTGCCCACCAATTCACATCTAGCAGAGGGTACCAGGACTCTTTATCTAATGGGGGGAAGGAAATAAAAACAAATGCATCAATCAACACATTTAAAGACAACACATTTAGTTCAGTCATCAATTTATAAACCATACTCAGGCACAAAATGTATGTTAATAACAAAAAATAAAAATGGAAGTCATCACTCAAAATTTTATAAAATGATAAATTTAATAAATATTGAGTGTCAGCAAATGCCAAAATCCAAAATTCTAGGGATGCACAGGTAAATATATTGATCTAGTCAAATAATATACAGCTGTAAGTCCTCACTTTCAACTTGAAAGGTAGGTGTACAAAAAGTATACATATTATGAAGGTAATCAAGGTTTAGGAAAAAATATTTTATCACTTTTCAGACACATGTGAGAATTATTCCCTTTTTCAAAATGTAAGACAGACATCTAATATTTTTCAATACTGATTTCCTTTTAAACCGGTCAAGGGTATCAGTATACGGCCCCCCAAATAGGCCACTTTGACATACATACTATTTTCAGATGAAGGAACTTGAGAAACGGCAGGTTCTAGAAGGACTCTCCCTGCTACCCTGAAGCAGGTGGGGCACCCCGCAGGTGAAATGTTCCTGCTCTAACCCTGGAGGAAAGGAACATCTTCACCTGAGGAGAAGGGGAAAAACTGAGAGGATGGGCAGGAACAGGCCTTGTCCAGGCCCTTATCGCCTCATTCACCCCTTTGCTCGTGTCCTCGCCTAACTACATTCTCCATGACCTTCCACTCCTCACCAAACTCACTGGCAAATACTCAGGCTTAACATAGTCACTTTCCTATGAAAGCCAGGACCCCATGTCCCATAAAACTTACACATTTAGTAAGCATGTACACTTCTCTGGTGACCGTGCCTTCTATCAGTCTAACTTACTGGATCCCGGATGGAGAAGCTAGGAAAATGGCTAGAAAAGTAATTGTTTCTTCCCCTCTCCTTGCAACTAATTAGGAAAGGGAGTGAAAAACACACTCATGAGCAGGAAAGATTTTTAGGGATAAAATGATGACTCCCCCAAAAAAGGCACTCAGAAGAAAGCAGCATAATATTCCTTATAATTGCACAGCGTGTTCTGTGCTTCCCTTGTTCCACAAAGGGTCTGATCTGGTTTAAAGATAATGTACACAAAAGGGAACTATAAATTTTTTTAAATATGTAAACATTTGAATACGAAGAGATTTTAAAATGGTTCAATTTGTGAGAATAACTCACTATTTTCAAAAAGTCACAGACCATAAGAATTCAATATTCTCTTCTGATTTAAGCCTAAGTAATCTATATAATGAATTTTTTTAAAAAGTGAAAAGCAGAGTTCCTGAGTATAGCCAAGTATAAAAGGGGAATGAAAGGAGTAAATGATTTAAATGAATTCTACCTTTTGCCTTGACAAATTCTCAAAAATGTTTTTTTTACTGAATGAATGTTTTAGATCATTATTTAACACAGTAAATAACTTATGAATGTTTCTCCTTTCAGGAATCCTTTTCTGCTGTCTCCCCCATATCTCTAGAAGGACTGCACTCACAAGCTTTTAAATCAGCGTCCATGTCAGCATAGCCTTTTGAGACAGCCCAGCTGTATGGCTCGTCTCCTTCGCCAGGGGACACACAGTGCCATCACCTGACCCTCAGAACAAAGCCTCTGCTACCTTTCTCCAGTTCCATGAGTTCCTGGTGCTTCTTGCAAAGAGAAGCAGAAGTATGGAGAGACTTTTTATAAGGGTAGTAAAATATGCCCCAAACATCGACGTGGCATAAGGCTATGTTGAGCTGAAGACAGTCAGGAAGGAGCAGACACAAGAAAAGCTCTTAGCCCAACCCCTGCTTTTCCAAAAGTACAACCACCCCTCTCCTCTTCTCTCTTTAGAAGAAAGGACAAAACTTAATCGCCAGTGGCAACTCTAGACTTTAACAGCCCAGCGGTTGTTCCCGCAGAATCAACCTAACACATTTTACCAATCACTACAACCTTCCTTGGGTTTTCCCACATTTGCCTGCTGACGATTTCCACCCCAAGAAACTCAAAGTTCTTTTTATTTGTCCAGTCACTTCTCTAAAAGTATTTTTCCTTTTCTTGGATGCTGCAGAAGCCCAATTTCCAGCTAGTCTTTGCAAACAGCTGCTCACCTCTGGGTACCCCCAAGCTTGAAAGCTGGCTGTGCAGTCTGATGCACTTCTATCTGTGTTTCTCTTTTAATCTGTCTCTTGTCGATCTAATTTCACAGAACCCCAGCCAGAGAACCTGAGAGGGTGAAAAGGAATTTTTCTGCCCTGCATACAACAACCAGACAACAGAGTCACCTGTGGTTTGCATTCTCATATTTCATAAAACTCACCTTATTTTTTTTCTCTTCTCAATAGAGTCTCCAACCAGGATGAAGGTCATCATAGCCTAGCTGAATATGAAAAACATGCACATGACTTCTGAGTCAACAATGTACAGAAATTGTGAGAACATCCTCCAAACTAGATTTTTAAAAAATAACAAAATGTAGAGGTGATGCTTTCCTCAATCGCCTGCTGATCAGTAGTTACACCTATAAAAATCTAGCCCTCTCCATCATCTTGAAAAGCAGTTGTTCTTCTACTTAACATATGCCTCTGCAAGCATTATGATTCAATTTAATAAAGAAAACAGTGTGCACAAAAACCATAAGATAGTGAGTATACAATTCACACTGATGACAACAGCACTAGTCACTAATCCTACACATACTGGCACACTCGCACACTTACATAGGAAAAGAGCAGCTCTGCTGTTGTGCATAAACACTGGCCTGGACACCTGTCAGCTAAGCAACCCCTCTGGGCCATTGCTGCCAGAGCTCTGAGACAAGCTTCTGCCAGCCCCACATCTGCTCCAGTTCTAACTTTCTGTGGCTGAAAGTTTACTAAGTGAAAAAACACAAAAACACAATCCACAAATGGAATCCATTCGTATTCTAATCTCATTGCAACACAATTTTATGTCTAACTCTGAGAACATAAAGACACACCAATGATTCGCAAATATACAGCAGTAGCACTTATGTCAATGTCAGATATTCTCTTGACTCATGCTTTATTACTTAAACTTAGAATTACAATAGAATAGGGAGAAAATGACACCAAAAATATTGTGTCTTTATATTTTAAATCTCAAGCCAAAAAACAAGAATATTACCTTTAAATCAAAATGTGCTTTTTCATCTGAGATGAAAAAATTAGCATATTTGTTATGTGTTATTACAAGTTTACCAATGGCTAACAACTTACATGACTAAAATTGACATTTCTTTCCACAGACTGAAAGAATCTACTTTCCATTACTATGATAAGCCACTTAGAATAGTTTGTTCCTGAGAATACAAGACAGAATTTTTAAAATTTACCCCCAAAATATCACCATTAAAAAGCTATATACAGACAAAATAGAGGAATGGGTTGTCCTGGTTCATTTAACATTTAAAACAATTAAATTTTAATTAAATGCAATACAATAAGGTACATATCAACTAAATCAACTAAACTAACATCTTCTTTGATGATCTACCAGGAGCTTTAGAAGGTTTTGATGCTTCCATGTCAACAGCCATATTCTCTGACAGCACTCTATGCACACAACCACATACTGCATGAGGAGGCGGTTTCTTCTTCCTCATATTCAGGAGGACACAGGGCATAGGGAATAGTAACACTTTCAAACTTTAGGCTCAGCAAACAACAACCGTAATTATAATTCAGTCTTGAGTAAATGCATGATGTATAGATCACAATGCAATAAAACAAAAAGCCTTGAGATAAAATTTTGAAAGAGATCATCTCATTGGCATAAGTACTTTGAGAATCCAAGGTAATCTGCCTTCATCAGAGTTAATGATGAGAAAGCACCAGAAACAAGCAACAACAGTCTATAGGTGGCAGTCTCAGATACTTTGGAACCAGAATGTTCCATGCCTAAATGAGGGTTATGTATAGCAAATTCAATTTCAAATACAAGGTAAAAAATTGTTCTACCGCATCCAGAACTCTGTCATAGCCAGCCCTGCCTTGTCAGATACATCAGTGTCCATCATAGTAGCTAAATGCTAACTCCGTAAATGAATAACTCAATCCTTTAAATCACAGAGCTCTAAAAATTAACTGACATCATTCTACTCTTCCTACAGACTCACAAGTGTGATTTCTTCTGCTGCAGAGTCAATGCAATTGTGAACTTAGACTCTGAATGTAGAAAAGCAGATATTACAGGCCCACACACAGGAAAGCAGAGAGCTAAGAAGTTGATTACAGATGACAAGATCCCAGGCCAAACTTGAATCTTCCCCAGAGAGGTAGAGATAAAAGTACTACATCCTCAAAAGATGAAGAGATCACTTTGGATACAAGTTTGAGAAAGACGAAGGGAACTGAGGAGGTAAAAAGAAATCCTTGGTGCTGGACTTTTAATTCTGGGTAAGATATGGATATAAAATCTGGGCGAAGGAAGACATTTCAATCAGAGAACAAATGTACACAGGTGGGAAAACACTGTTTATTGAAGCAAAACGTAGGTTGGCTTAATGAAAGTACAAGACATCAAATTCTAACCTGAATTTTGCTTGGGCTTTTGGTGTGGTCGGGGGAGTGACGATTAATGTCATATTTTTTTATTGAGGCAAACCTCACATTACATAAAATTAACCATTTGTAAACAAATAATATAGTAGTATTTAGTACACTTGCAATTTTGTGTCATCTCTAGTTACAAAGCATTTCTTTCTAAAGTAAAACTGCTCACCCATGAAGCAGTGATTTCCTATTCCCCCAGAACTTTATCTTTCCTCTGCTATTCTGAAAAAGAAAAGAAAAGAAAAAAGCTGCTTGATGATTACCAATTCTTTCAATTCGCATTTAACTTCTGAAATGAAATTTAAAAGAATTCTGTTAAGAAGACATTGATCCATTGAGACCATCCAATTTGAAAATTACGAAAGCATCCAGCAATGCTGAAGACAAAACATCCCTATGAGGAAAAGGAGGATGGGGAAGAGAGCAAAGAATTAACCCTTTGAGTTCTCAAATGCAAAATAATCACCAGAAGAGTAAAAGATGTGTAACATAAGCTGTCTTTAGTGGGGAAGGTGTTTTTTTAAATCTTCACTCTACCACAATGCATGACATTATATGAGCTGACTTGACTTTGATTATAACAGACATTGATTATGTTCCTAAACAACTAAATAATTTGGTTCTAAAGACTCGTTATTTCAAGACATTAAACAGTGAAAAATTCTATCTTGCACTTTAGATTCACTACCTTTTGAGTGAAGAGAAGATCATTCCCCTCAACAACCCAATATCACTAGCACTGCAAGATATGAGAAAAGCTGTAACCCTTTTGGGGTTCTGTGCAAATCTTCAATAATACAGTTGAATTCTGCAGAAAAATCAACATCTGCATTCTGTATTTTTAAAAGGAGACAATGGAGGATTCAATGACCCAGTTACAGTCAATATACAGAGTGCACTGCATTACAAATGAAAGTCAGTGTACAAGCCACTGTGTTCTTAATCTGTTCTACGTGTTACAAGTTAACTGAAGTCTGGGAATGAAGAGAAAAAAATCACAATGTGAGCTACAGTAAAATACCAACAAAATGAAATGAGTAATGTCAGTATTCACCCTTACTCAGACTGCTCTGGGAAGTAATAACAAGAGACACACCTGCTCATGTTGGCTTCTCTCCCTTTGCAGCTTGAGAGATGGAAGGGCCCAGATGCTGAATTTCCCTGAGAAGTGAATGGCTGCGAGTAGGGTCCCATCTACTGAAAGTCTCATCTTAAAGATCCCATCTGATGCAATAATGATGTGACATGAATGCCAGAGCATGAATGTGCAGTCAAACAGAAATTACTTCCAGAATTCATTGACAATTTTTAGAGGTGCCATGTCCAAAAATATATCTCATAATTAAGGATTCCAACGACTTTATAACACTGTATGTGCTCCACCATATCGATCAGTACTGATGCCCTGATGGAGTTTTCCATTCTATTTTATAATGTTATAATATACATATAGCCCCAAGTCCAAATATGCAAACAATAAAAATAGTCCTTCATATCATGTATCAATTACCATCAATTCACAATACATTTAATAGTTTAATGTCTACTGAATTTGGAATTTTGGGTCCCAGTCTTTACAAGATTCTATATGAACACAATATCTGAAATATTCTTGTCATAAAAAGGTCACAGTTTCAAGCTGTGGGAGAGAAGAGGGAAGAAGAGATAAATGGAGAAAAAGAAGGTCTAAGAGTGATGAGAATAGAAAAAGGCAAGAGGAACAGTGCATCCTTAATTTAAGAAGCACTATGGATGGTTAAGATTTTCATAATTTGCTGACAACTGGTCCAGTTTAAGCACTCTAACTACTATCATGGAACTGACAAACATGGTACTATACTGATTTTGCATGGCCAATCTAAGGAGACAGAGAGAGAGTCCAGTCTCTCTGATCCAACTCATTCAAATAATCCATCTCTTCCCGACGAGAAGCCCAGGTTGCTCAGCAGCCACAAGAACAGCTGAGTCAGCAGAGAAGTCCCTTGTCAGCACCTACAACAGAGTCAGAAGAATCGAACAATTTTCTATACAAGGAGAGGGTCAAGATAGTTTATCTACAAACAAGAAAGCAGAGACCAGAAAATGACAGACCACAATCAGAAAATTTAGACAATCTAGAAACCCACTGTCTCCCAAGCCCAAATGGCAATAGTCAGATGGGGTCAGGTAGCCAATGAACCTTGAGAGAGGGCATAGGCTTTCCAGTTAGCCAAAGTCCCACAACCCTCTATTAGGAGAAAGTCAAATATCAGCTTCAGACATGAAAGGTAAATGAGACTACACTGAAAAATGAATACTCCACCTGCCTCAACTCACCATATTATCTACTTGGCCTCTGGAGACATTAGAGGTTAAGTACTCAGGTCTAAAATGACTAATACACACCAAACAGCATGAAAAAAGAGGACTATTTCAGGAAGTGAGGAACACTATCGGGATGAGGAGAGAGATGCACACTTTAACATCCTCACTGAGGATGAGTATGACTGTAATCAAATAGAACCAGTCTACTCCAGAATGCCAGAATCAAATGTAAGAAAGATTACAATACACATGACTAGGAAAGAGAAGCAATAAAAGCAAAAGGCACTTCAAGCACAAGCTTAAATATATCGCATCCCTTATTTTGTGGTGGAGAGAGAGGATGGAGTAGAAGATGAAGAATCTAGAATCTTCCTTTCACAACTTTAAAATCAATAAACACAGAAGCACAGCTTTCTATGTTTACTAGCTAAAAGAACTCCAGACTCATCCTTTAGAATTTAGAGGAAGAAACTGAAGACCAGAGAGTTAAGACACTTGCCCATGTCACTGAAGTGTGGAGAGCAGAACCTAAAAGAAAAGGAGTCCTCAACTCTAGTCCACAGCACTCCACTCTACCACGATGACTGCCCTCACCTATCCCCAGCCTTTCTGGTCACAGTCATGTCCTCAGAGAAATTATGGTCAGATATATTTGATTGCTCCCATTACCTAAATTGTTATGTATGGATTGAGTGGTAATCCCAGATATTACAAAGATGGCTTTGAAAACTCCACAAGGTGTTCTGAAAGCAAGTAGGAAGCTTGTACATTTCTTTAATGAGATCAAAAAGTACTCTGAGTAGTGTAAATAATTTAACAACAGCACTGTCACCAGAAAAATAATGAACAAATATGGTGTTTTCCTTTAATACCTTCCTTTATCTTCCTTTCTTTCCAACGCCCTAGATATGTTTTCTAGATACATAAGTGATGAATATAGTAACTAAAATTGTACCACTTGCTTTTACTGTGGTGGGATCTTGATGTCCCATTGCTCTTATTATTTTTGATAGTATGATAGCCCCACTGAAAAATTAACTACTCCTTTCTTCAAGCACTCTGTTGTAGAAATCTGCATCTTCCCACATGGAGTAACAGGGTAATAAATATCCATGGACCCAACAATGAGCTGGTACTTAAATATCCACATGCCAAGCTTGTTGCAGGTATCCTTCCCTAGTGACCCCGAAGTCCTAAGGGACCACTCCCGACACAACCCCATAGTATTTTAACACAAATTACAACCATTCCATGTACATACACTAAGCAGACATTTCTTTAAAGTCCCACTCTCAGTTTCAGTTTCAGATACATGTGTAGTGAGAAAATACGATTATTAGCAGGTCAATTTAAAAACACAGGGTATTCTTTCTGAGGTAAAAATAAACTTCGTTTTTATTTGTAGAAATATTTCTGAGTGTTTACTGTACACAGGGTATTTCTGACCTGGATAATAAGTTATTATGCCCACAGTACCTATGACACAAGATCTAAAGCCATGGTTAGCAAATCCATGCTAAAATCAATGAATAGTCTGGAGTATTGGAAGTATGAATGCTTATTGAATGGCAGGAGGGAGAATTCTAGAGTGTGAGCTTCAAAATAGGTAGAAATAGGTTTTTAATCAAATGTACATCATAATAAAAGTAAACCTCAATAATCAAACCGTAATTCCTCATATTGTATTAATATTTCTCTGCACAAGTGTCTAAGGATATTGTTCTCCTCACCCACTTCTGAATAGAGCAGTTCTGAAGGCCCTAAAATTCAAGCATAGCTGTACCATTTTTATTTTGGTTAAAAAGTATCTGTGACATTCTTTCACATTTCTCATGAATGTAATGTCTTCATCATCATTTCAATACCTGGAATGTAGAGTATAAAGAGTACATAACTTAACTGTGGAAAGTGGAGTTTTCCTCTAATACCAGGAACAAGTTAAGGATGCCTGTTCCTGCCACTTAGTTCAGCATAATTCTGGAATTTGCAGCCAGAGCAATTAGACAAGAAAAGGAAAATACAAGAGGGAAAGATGAAAGTAAAATTGTCTCAATTTGCAAATTATACAATGCATAGAAAAACTGAAGATTCCACCAAATACTTGTTAAAATTAATAAACAAATTTAGTAAAATGGCAAGACACCAAATCAGCACACAAAGACAGCTGCATTTCTATATGCAGACAGAAAACTCAGAATTTCTAAGCCCATTTACACTAGCACTAAAAAGAATAAAATACTTTGAAATAAATGTAACCAGGAAACTGATAATTTTTTAAGTCAAGCTATCAAACACTGATGAAAAACTGGAGAAGACATAAATAAATGAAAAGGTATTTCATATCATGTATTAGAAGAATATGTTAAAGTACTCATAATAGCCAGAGAAATCCACAGACGCAATGTAATCCCTATCAAAATTCCAGACATTTTTCACAGAAATAGAAAAACAACACCCTAAAGTTTGTATGGCACCACCACAGTTCCCCAAGTAGCCGAAGCAGCCTGGACAAAGAGCAGAGCTGGCAGCATCACTCCTCCTGTTATCAAACTGCTTTATAAGCTACTGTAATAGACACAGAATGATACTGGCACAAAAACAGATACATAGGTCACTGGAAGAGAACAGAAATTCAGAAATACATTCATGCAGGCATGGTCAATTAATTTATGACAAATGAGCCAATAATACACAACACGGGAAGGTCAGCTTTTTCAATAAATGGTAATGGGAAAACTGTAGAGCCACATAATATGGAATGAAACTGGACCTACTTAACACCACATACAAAAATCTATTCTAAATGGATGAAAAGATGCATCTATGACCTGAAACCATCAAACACCTAGAAGAAAACATACAGAGTAATTTCCTTGACACAGGTCTTGGCAATAATTTTTTGGATTTTCATCAAAAGCAAGGGAAACAAGAGCAAAAACTAAACATGCGAGACTACATCAAACTGAAAACCTGCACAGCAAAGCAAACTACAGAGAAAGTAAAAAAAGCAACCTATGGAATAGGATAAAATAATAGCAAACTACATATATGATAAGGTGTTAATATCTAAAATATACAAGAAACTCATGCAACTCAATAGCAAAACAACAAACAACCCAATTTAAAAAAAACAGGCAAAGGAACTGAGTAGATATTTTCCAAAGAAGACACACAAATGGCCAACACAGACAAGAAAAGATGCTCAACATAACTCATCAAGGAAGCATAAATCAAAAGCACAAAGAGGTTTCCCCGCATACCAATAGAATGACTATTTTAGTTTTTTAAAAAACAGGTGTGAGAGAGGGCGTGCGGAAATGGGAACCCTCTTATACTACTGGTGAGAATGTAAACCAGTGCGGTCGCCCCAGAAAACAATAAGGAGATGTCTCAAGAAATAAAAATGTAACTAGCACATGTGATCCAGATAACTTTTTGGATATTTAGCTAAAGGAAGTGAAAACATTATCTCAGTGACCTATCTGTATTCCCTTGTTTGCTGAAGCATTACTGACAATAGTCAAGATATGGAAGCAACCTAAGTATTTATTGACAGATGAATGAAGAAAAGTCACACGCATGCATGTGTGTACACACACAGAGGAATAGTACTTAGCCCCCAAAAAACGAAAAGGATATCCTTCCATTTGCAGCAACATGCATAAAGCACAAGGGTCTTGAGCACAGAAAGACAATACTGGATAGCAGCACTTACATGTAGAGTCTTTACAGTTGAACTCACACAAATGGGGTATAGAAGCAATTGTCTACCAAGGACTGGGGTCCAGGGAAAAAACAGGAAGACTGGTAAGTGTACAGATGTTCAGTTATTCAACATACAAGGGCTAAGCCACAAATGTGACTATGGCTGATAGCACTGTCTTATAGAACTGGAAGATGCTAAGAGAGCAGAACTTAAATGTTCTCAAACACAAAGATCAAATATGTGAGAAGTGTTAACTATCATTCTGGAGGAAAAAATCTTCACAAAGTATGCATAATTCAAATCATCACACTGCACATTTTAAATAGCTCACAGTTTTATTTGTAAGTTATGCCAACAAAAGTAAAGAAAAGAAAAAGTAAAAGTAACTATCATTTGCTAGGTGCTCATTCTACCTGTTCCATGAGGGGTCCCTACATGGAAAGCAACTGGACTCTTGCTTAGGTGGCAGCAAGGGGCACAGGAGGATGGGACCCTTCTTACACCAGTGACTCATGGCCAGTTTAATTGACCACATTAATATCTTCCCAAAACTTTACAAAAGGTATTTTCCTCTTATTTTGTTGAATCTTCTGTCTGGTAATGTGATACTAATAAAACACTCCAGAAATTAATAATGTGAACACGATTCTCACTTCCAACTCTATTTGTCATTTATATTAAACCTCGAGCTGAAATGTCCATTTGGTCTTCTGTTTATTAACAGGACTAATAAAAGATTTTTACTACTGGCAGCAAAATATTAAGTGAAAGTTGTGCCTTCTCTCAAACACCACAAAAAGTTTGACTATCCTTTCTCAGTGAGAGCTTTTCATATTAAATAGCTGATCTTCATACTGACATTAAACTGCTTCACTTCTTCAGCTGTCCATCATTCATACAGAATGAAGTCCAAGCCAGAGTAACATGAAAATACTAATCTCTAGTGCATCCACTCAAAATATTCCAAAGCACTTAACGCTCTTTAATAAACCAGAAATCAGGCCAATGAAAGGTGAACTGGTACACACTGCACTTTCAAAATTCAATAATTATTTTTGAACATTGCACACTCAATACCACACACGGCACAGGCACTGGTTTACATTCTGAAGGGGCAGGAGTGCACAGAACTAACATAAATATTCCCTCGAAACATTCAGCAGTGTTCTACCACTGTGGTTTAAGTCTCACTCCCCAAAGTAAATAAATCAGAGTCTGATTAAAGTTTCCAAACAGCAGGTCACTATACTTATATCAAGAAAAAATAGACTTAAATCTCAAAAAGGTAACGAGGGACAAAGGCAAACATGATATAACAACAAATAAATCAATAAAGAATGAAGATACAATGCTTATTAATATGCACACACACACCCCACAGGACAGACCTAAAGGGAGATGACAGCAGTGCAATAATATAAAACTTTATACCCCATTTACAGTGAAAGATAATGGAGACAGAAAATCAACAAGGAAACAATGTTTTTAAAGGAAATATGAGAAGAAATGGACTTAATATGTATTTACAGAGCACTGAAAAAAATAAACACTCATTCTTTTCAAATACACATGGAATGATCTCAAATATAAACCATATGTTGGGACACAAAGAAAGTCTGGCCCCGGGAAGGAATCAGGACCAAATAGGAAGCAT
The DNA here is from genome assembly GCA_004363575.1 of Solenodon paradoxus. Taxonomy (NCBI): domain Eukaryota; kingdom Metazoa; phylum Chordata; class Mammalia; order Eulipotyphla; family Solenodontidae; genus Solenodon; species Solenodon paradoxus. The sequence continues at coordinate 227,880 of RJWH01000638.1, read as the reverse complement.
GCTGTGGACAGGAACAGGTTTGGTGGAGAGATGAGTATGTGGCAAAGGTAAGATTAGGATGTGTTGGCTCAGAATCTGACAGGTCATGGCTGAATGAAATGGGAGAAGATAGAGAAGCACTTAGGATAAAAAAGAGAAACACTAATGAGAAACAGAACAAGTAAAGAATTAATATTAAAGTTGAGGACTTAAGCTTTCACATACCAATACTTACTTTAAATGTACATAATCTAAAGATATAAATTAATAGCAGAGCTTGAGAAGGTAGATAAATGTTCAGGATCTAAAAAAACCTAAGCAAAAGGAGTTCAATTCAACTATATCAATATAGGAGTGTTGAAAGTAGGACAGAATAATGTACTGGGTCTACATTAATAAAAGAATCAAGTGTATCTACTAACAAATAAAGTGGATTCATATCAAAAAATTACTATCAACAGAAGCAATACTGCAGGGTGATAAACCCAACAAAAGACAATGCTTATATCAGTCTCTCAATAGAAAGATTTAAAACTGAATATGTCAAAGGGGAGAGACACAAATCCAAAATTGTACTTGGGGAATTCAATACCCCATCAATAGTTCCCTCAATATTTGATAGCACTTTAAGACAGCCATAAGAAGGGAGAGTAATAGATATGTTATCAATAACCTGATTTAACTGATGTTTTAGACCACACTGACATTGCTAGGACAATCAACCCAATTTTAACAGAGTACACATTCTAGGCAATAATCATGAAACTGTCACCATTTTCTATAATTTCCATATAACAAAAAGCTTACATGCTTTTAAAAGAACTGAATTCTTAATGTATGTTACATCACAAAATATTTCGCTTGGAAAACTTCAAAACAACTAGAACTTTAACATCTCTATAAATAATCCGTTCTTCACATACAAATTCTCAATATAAAGTGAACTGTAACTAAATAAAAATATAACACTGAAACTTGTTGCATGCAGCAAAAGTACTGAAAAGAAGACAACTATTACCATTAAATGTTTACAGAGGAAAATGGATGGTCCCAAATCATTAAAGCTTCAACCTCTGGAAATTAGAAAAAGAAGAGCAATATAAAACTACAGCAAACAGAATGTAAGACAAATAAAAAAACAAAACAATAAATTTGAAAACAAATACCAGAGAGAAAATAAAACAAACATAAAATTTAGGAAGGAAATAAAATCCAGATGACATCCATAAATAGTAGACACAATAAACTATTGTCTTGAGTTCATTTTACACCTACAGTGTTTGATTCAATGTAGTAAAGTTACAACCACTATATCATTTTTAAAAAGTGGAAATATTGGTTCTTAAACTTACATACAGAATTTTTCCAGGAGAAATAATCAATTTTTAGACAAAGAACTGAGGAATAGGATAAAAAACACTATACAGAGATCTTCTCTAATGTTCGTTTAGCAAAAAATCCAACAAAAACAAATACGAAAAGGAATTTTGGACCCAGAAACAATTCTGTGGGGAGGGGGGCTGACAAGTAAATAAAGTCAATGTTCCATGCAAGCTTTAAAATTATATTGTAAATATTGTACACATTTAAATAAACAGGCTACATTTTCCAAAGTAAATGCATAGCACCTAAGGAGATGTGAGGTGCAAGAGGTCTGCTCACTCCCAGGTCTGTGCCATAACCTCTGTACACAAGGAAGTCCACCTTCAGGAACTGGACAACAGCTTCGACTCCAAGTACAGCCCAGAGCACAGAGAGAAAGCTGCAAAACTACAGGCTCAGAAGCTGCTGGGCCCCAAAAGGAAAGGGAAGCACAGAAGAAACACCCTAAGCTACAGAAGGCTGTAAGGTTCCAGAAGCTTCCTGGCCAGGAAGCCACTGCAGCCAGGGAATAGGAGGTGACAGCCATCACAGGACCCTACAGACAGTGAGGCCATGGAGCCCCACTCTGTGCCTGGGACATTTTGAGGAAGCTGCTACACCATAAGGCACATGAAGCCAGGACAAGGCCAGGACCAAGGAGCTGTCCTACCACTGTGGAGAATAGATGGCATGAAGCAAGAGCAGGAGAAGGGGAAGCAGGAGCAGAGAGCAGAGGAGCAGATATTCCAGGTGCCCAACAACAAGTGCTATCAGGCCCCAAATCACTGTGTCCTCTCAGTGAGGGCCCAGGCCAGGAACAAGGAGAGAGGGCACCTTCTTGGTGGTCAGAGAACTTGTAAGGGGGTGCTGAACCTCTCCCACCTCTGAAGACACAGGATCTTCCCCTAGACCAGTGGAACCACAGGTGTCCTGGAACCTCCCACAGGCCCCAGGTATGGAGCACCCTTTTGACCTGGCCCGCAGGACTCTGGCGGCTTACCGGTGGTGGGTTCGATCCTGGATCTCTCATTCAGTTGTGGTCACAGTAGAAAACGGCCCATCTTAGCCTTGGGCCTGCTCCCAGTCTAGGCAGCAGCAGATCCGCACTTTCTGTTCCTGAAGGCAACAGAGTTGGGGGCTCCAGGACACTGTGGGGGCAGACAGAGGCAGGGGCTTGGATCCAGGAGAAGCCTGGGAGAGTGTCCCAGAGCCACTGACAAGGCCTCTCAGTCAGCCCAGGAGACAGGGCCCCTGATCACAGGCTGGTGACCAGGAGAGGACCCGCAGTGAAGTCCTGTCTGCAGAGGTGTCTATGCAGGAGCCGTGCAGAGCCATGAGTGTCTGCCACCCCCAGTAAACTGCTTTCATGGCCCTTAGCACAGTGTGTGCTTACTCCATGGCATGAGGTGCTGCGGGGGCAGGCCATAATGTGTGTGCGGGGGTGGGGTGTGACATTTGTGCAGGGGAGCTTGATGTGATTGCATGCCCCTCTCCATGATGTGATTGCAGGTCATGGCGTGACGATATTGAGAAGGCCTCTGCATTAAATGCAGCGGGGTGCCACATCATATGAATTTGGCTGCTCTGCATTAAAAGCTTCAGGAGGCTCCTTGGCGGGCAGTGTGAATTGAGATTTCCCACAGCGTGACGTGCAAAGCCACTAAAGCAAGATGGAGTGCCCGAGAGGCTACATAAAGTGATTTAATCCAAAAGCCTCAAGTCAGTCTGTACTTGCCTCCTGAAGATGTGAGTCAGATCACCTCAAGTTGTATGATGCTTTGTGTGCACAAAGATGGCGTGTTTCTGTCCCAGCATCTAATGTGTGTTTGTGGGACACAATGCTCAGTTTTTGAGGTGCCAGCCTCCTGCATCAGAACTGGGCAGGCTGGAGCCTCTGCTGACTGGCTAGGAGACACAGGACTAAGATGAACTGGTGTTCTACTGGGACCAGAGCCTGTGCCAGAAGTCTGGAATCAACCCCTGCCACAGGTGAGCCACCAGTGAGACTAGAGGGCTAGACCAGACTAAGTGATCCATCCCTTGGTCCTCAGGAAATATTCTGGGACACCAGGAGTTTCAGGGATCTAGTTGAAGTCCCTGAGTCTTCAGTGCCATGCAAGGTTCCAGTGCCTCAATACTAGTTTCTGACCCAGCATCCAGATATCACCTCCTATGCTCTCCAGGCCTGAGTTTGGAGCTTTGGCCTCCACTTCAGTCCGTTCAGTGGGGTGGACATACTGATGTGGGTACCTCCTTGTGCTGTGGGTACCAGGAATTTTCCTGCTGCCTCCTCTTTACTCTCTGCTCTTCCACTTCTTCCTCTGCCCTTGCTTCTGATACCCTGTCATCTCTTCTCCATAGTGTGAGAGGGAAATCTCTGCCCCCAGTACCTACAGTTATTAATAAGGGCTCTGATGGAATTTACCAGAGCTGCAGTCCATGGGTCAGAGACAGTGTGCCCTGAGGTTGCAATTGGAGGCTGGGATCCCATTGGAGGAGGCTGTTGTTAACCTAAAACCCACCAATTACAAAGGCAAAGCTCATTTATTTGGCATCAAAGAGATAGAATTTGGCATACATAGATTCTGGTAGATAACCCAATATGTTGGCCCATCAGGGCCAAAGTAAGGCTTTTTATGGAAAGAAAAGAGGAAGATAAGTGGTTAAAGAAGAGGTGAGTCTGCCTGTCCTGGTAGCTCAGCCCCTCCAGACCCTGTGCACAATAATGGCTGTGTAGCACACCTGGCCACTCCCAGTCAAATCTTGGGATCACCCTAGAGTGACCACCACATACGTTTCCTGAAACCACTAGAATCCTCAGGAAGCGGGCCACCCTAGCATGATGCCCTGGTGAGCCTGGTTCCTAGATGGACTCCGTGTCCCCTGGATGCTGCCATGTGAGCTACAGGGACAGTGGCCACCCCTACTGCCAGTGATAAATTGAGGTCATTTCAGAAAAATCAGGAGTCTGCAAGGACAGGCACAGATGAGAGTTGTATTGAGATGGGGGCCATTGTCACCATCCTTTCCAGACAGGCAGTGGGTCCCCTGAGTATGGGTGTGAAGTACAGGTTCTTTGGGCCAAAGGCATATGTGGACCCCACAGAAACATCTCTCTATTGCCAAGGTCAGTTCAGAGGAGGAGGATGGGAAATCTGGAAAGGGCTGGAGTGTCCAGTCACTGTGATGGCATTGAAGAGTGATTTTCTTCCAGAATCATTGTTTTTAAAGACTATGGACTAGCAGCAGGTACAGGATAATAAAATGACAATGAAATGAAAAGGAGTATATAGCTTACATCCCTGGAAGTGATCAGTGATACTATCCATAACCAAAGTATTTATAGTGATCATTTTATTATATGCAGGGTTTTCAAATGTGTAGGTGATTAGCCCCTGTATCTTGCTCCACCCGGCTCAGTCAGTTGATGAAATAATATGCAGCCAATGGCCCCTTCAATTTTCATATAAAACACTCCTCAAAACATGTCCCTGGAAAAGGCCAGACATAAACAGAGACCCCAGGATGTCCTTTATCTAAAAATACAGTGAAAGTTGTATAGTGTTATGGCCACATGTGGAATCAGTGTTTTTGCCAAATCTTTTCTGTGCCTTCAGAGGCCTGTGCCCAGTGAGGGTGACTGTCCCCAGAGTCTTTTGTGAGCACCATGTCTGGGTTCTGCCAGAAGAGGGGGCCCACATTCTCACTGGATTGGAGTATCCACTAAACTCTCTAGAGATCCAAGTCCCTTAGATCTCAGGCATGGGGAGCACTCAAATCACAGGCAGGATTTGTTGAGCTCTGGGGAAGATGTTTGCACATTTGTTTGGTTGAGCCCTCCTCCCAGAGCTTGAGATGCCTTCATAGACCCTGGAAGCAGTTTAAAAAAGACTTGTCTGAGGTCCAGCTAAATAGGGTCCTGGACCCAACTCCACCCTGAGTGAGTGGGTCTCTGCTCACCATGAAGCCATTTTCAGACACCAGCAAGAGACTGAGACCTCAGCTCAGTTCCATCTCTCAGATCCAGCGGGATAAGGGCTCCATACCCCATGATCACCCTTATCTCAAAGATCAGCCAGGAGTACAGGCCCTCACTGTGCTCTGATTGACAGTCACAGGTCAGAAGTTCCAGATCCTCCTTGGCATCCTTCATTTGCTGGAACATGTCACAGAGCCTGGGAAATCCCTTCAGTCATTAGATCACAGTTTCTTTGATAAGGACACCACTCAGTCAGTGGAGGAGATACAGAGTGAGGTGACAGGAAGGGAATGGCTCCCATTCCTTCTGATTCCTATGAATCCTGGTGCCCAGGTTACTAGCTGCTGTCCCTGTGTGTGTGATGTTTTGAAACCCTTGAAACTAGGGACATAGTCTGCCCAATGTCAGATGGCATTATGAGACCTGAGACTTTACCAACTGGTCACCAAGCTAGTCTTCCTTGAGGGTAAGATGATACCGCACCCCACCTGAGCTTCACGGACCACGACAATTGCCAGGGATTTGGTCACTGTAAACTGCACATAGTTGATCTCAGGACTGGCCCTGAGAAACCTCATTCGGCTCTCATGGGCTGAGATTGTGAACTCTGGCTTAATCTGGAGGCTCTGGATTCCTGACTCCAGCCTGTTTTTGAGAGGTCTGTGCCCTCTGTCCTCAGAGCCCCTGGTCACACCTCCCTCTGAGCACAGCTGAAGCCTTTCTGTTTTAAGGGTTTGAGATTGATTTGTGTCCACTGGGATCCTCTCTCATCACAATATCCTCATCTTCATCCCCTGAATGATGTTTTTTGCTGCTTTGTAAGGGGCCCTGCCCACAGGTCTGCACACTTGGGGACCTAGCTCTCAGCCTCAAGTAGTGATGTCTTTGAGTCCCCACCACCTTCCTTGATTGCATTTGATGCCTGCCCCCACCCTGGCCCCCAAGTTAAAATGTCAACCACCCATCACCCCTTAGTGCTCTTCCCATCAGGAAATCCTCCTGCTCTGACCCCAGTTCGTACAGGGGTGCCTGACCCTCCAGACCATTTCATAGTTCTGGTTCCTTCAAGTGATCCGTTGTGGTTTGTTTTTGGAAGTTTTACTTTTTAAAAACTAAAAAAGTACTACTAGTCACTTAAGCATAGAAACATACCTCATATACCTGCAAAGAAAACAAATCTGGCCTCTGTCCCCAGCTCTATGGAAGGATGTGGTAGGACCCCTCACAGGAGACTGTGACCAGTGTCTCAGCAGCTTCTGATATCCTTCCTCCAGGGCCTAGGTGCTCAGGTCTCAGGTGAGACTGTCCCTTGGAGGGGTGACAGCAGAGATTTGGACTAGTCCAGCTCCTGTGTTCTCTGCGGGAAGAATTCTCTGTGCCAAAGGGGACCGGGGTCTCCTCTCTGAAGCTGAATCAACTCTCCCATAGAGGACAGGAGGGACAAGATGCTGTGACCAAAGTCAAAATTATTTGGAGCAAGAGCTTGAGCCCCCGCACCACCCACTCCTTCCTGCCCAACCTGCCACCAACCCTACCCTGCATTTACCCCAGGAAAGAGACCGCACTGTCCCTGCCATAGGTTCTCGGATCAACCTCTCAGCTTTGGAAGAGTCCCCTCCAGCACCAGTCAGCTCTGTGCCCACTGAAGCCCCTTGGGAGGAGCAGGGTGTGCAGAGACTTCCCATCTTTCCCGTGTTGTACGTGGTACCATGGACCAGTGTGTCCATGTGTGATAAGGGTCATGGTTGCGATGTAGTGTTGGGTCCCTTAGTCCTGAGGACCCCTGGAGCAGCCTGAAGCCCCCACAGAGATGATGGGCACTGGGGAACAGGAAGGTGGGTGCCAGTGGAAGGGCTAGAGCTGGCTCTGCCCGATGCTTCCCCCCTAGGCTCCCATCACAGAGGATCCTGTCCCGGGGTCAGAAACAGAGTTGTCAGACTTGCCTCTTCATAGATCTGTACCGAGCCCACCACAGTCCATCTGCTTCTGTGTTTTAGGCCCTATCGAGGTTCCACATTGAAGATGTCGATCAAGAAGAGCCAGTGCCACCCTCTGGGCCAGCCAACCACCAGGCCCCCTCGGTTGCTGGTAAAGCAGGAAGCCCCAAGTCAGCAGGGTGAGCACAGAGTATCACTATGTCCTGCTCAGGAATTTTACCATCTCCACCAGTGCCCAGAGGGCATCTTGCCCTTGTCCTTCTTTCCCCAGGTCTACCATGGCAGAATCAGACAAGGTCATCATCCCTATAGCAGGTCTCCAGTACAGGTCCCTGGATGTGCTGAGTTCCTGTACTTCCTGTCATGTTACCCTAGGGCTCCATGGCTCTGCTTTCTTCTCTGTCCCTGACTCACATTGCACTTAGCTCCTTGGACCCAAGACCCAATGTGGCTGGAGCTCCAGTTACTCGGATTCAAACCTGTCACCACCAGTGTCTAAGACATGGATGCTAGTGGTCACTATGTGACTTACACTGTGGAGATTCCTTCTCAGGGTTCCTGCTTTGATGTCTCTTGGGCTGAGGCAGATGCCAGGGTGCTGAGGCTGGGTTCCCACTGTCAGTTGTGGTCTTTGACACTGGGAACCTGGCTGCCACCTCTGTACTTCATCTCCTGATATTTATCTCTAGGAGTTTCCTTTCCGCAGCACTGTCATCCACACTGGGAGGGGTTACCTACTTCATCATTTTGTGACCTTGGGATCCTTAAATAGCCTGGAGCCAAACAGGGCTTCCAAAAATTATCCTAGTGCAGCCAAACAGGTGAGTGAGAGGGAGGCGGTGCCCTGGTATGCTGTGCTGGGGCCCTCAAGGCCAGTGTGAGTTGCACAGCTGCAGGAAGCAGCATGGGGCCTGGGAAATGGACTCAGGGTGAGGCTCACAATGCAGTGCTCACATCTCCAGGTTTCATCAGCCGAGAAGACTGGCTCTGCACCCAGCATGCAGGAGAGCAGCCTGTATCCCCAGCTCCTGGGATGGGCCCTGACCAGTGGCCAGGCTGCCAGTCCAATGGGAAAGACTTTCTGCCATGGGGCCCTGGAGGGTGGGGACAGAGGTTCCAGGGGCTGCACCGTGGGAGTGACAGTGGGGCTGCTCTTTAATCCTCAGGAGGCCTGTCTCAGGGGCACAGAGGCCCATATGCCGGAATGGCAGGTATCTCTGGGAGATGGGACACTGCTGGGTGTCTCTACGGTTCCAGGCCTTGAACTTAATTCCACAAAGCTGTTGTACCAGGTCATTTCTGAAAGTGACCCCAGCACTCCCCAGTCCCATGGGGTGTAGGCTCTGGGACCCAGCACCAGATTCTCCCTTACCCAGGCCAGAGGCTGAGCTTCTGCCCTTGGACCTTGGCTATGCTCAACACAGCTCCTGACCCCAGAGGAACCACATGTCTATCTCAGGCATGTGTGTGTGGTGTCACCCCATGGTGATATGGGGGTGACACAGTCCATCCTGGCTGCCTTCCTGAATAGAAGCCACATTTTTCTTGTCTCAGCAGAATATGAAGACTCAGCCTTCAGCCCACAAAGTTCCCCCCACATGTCTACTGACCTCAGCCAGCCCTAGGGCAACAGTAAAGGGGTTTGTGGTGTCTGTCCTCCTGGGGTGTGTGTTCTCAGAGCTGAGGGTCCTCTTCCCTGCTCCTGCACCCCCTTGTTGCTCTAGAATGCTCCCCCATCTCTAGGGAGGAGGGTGTGAGTGACCCTGAGGCCTTGAGGTCCCTACTTCCCCACCAGGGGAAGAACAGGGGCACTGACTTCCAGGCCGAGAGGAAGTTCAACAGATATGCTGCCCTAATATCCTTCTGCACCAACTGACTCTCTTCTGCCTTGACAAGGTAAGATGCCTAGCCACTGACCATGATGCCACACTGCATCAGATGCAACAGGTCATATGGAACAATGGGGGACAAGAGCGAGTGACCATTAGTTATCATTTTAGGTTTGCAGAACTGAATGCAGCCATTAGTGGGGAAGGATCGTGTTTTTTTTATTTTATCAAAAATGACTTAGTTTGCATCCAGGAGGTAGTTGTTGGAAAGTCTGCAACAGGAAGAAGGTATGGTGGGGGGTTGTACTTGTGGGCTTCATGGGCAGTATGGACAGGACTGGAAGCTCAACCAGTGTGGGGAGTGTGGTGCAGCTCATGTTCTGGAGCAGCTTAAACAATTTCTCCTGGAAGACAAAGAGTTATTGGTTGTTTTACATCACCTTGCTTTTGTTTTGTTTTCCTTCTGTGTTGTCTTAATGTATCTGATGTCTCAAGTGGACGTTTTGGAATGTGGCTGATCTTGAGTCTATGTGAAAAAGATTGTCTGCAGATCACAGAAAATATCACTAAATTTGTACATTACCAAAACCATCCTTTGTTGCTTAACAGTACAGCCTGACTTCAATCGAGGCTTTTGGAGTATATTTTAAGAGGATATTGTAAATATTTAGACCTACCCATTAATATATTTTAATTTAATGTACTCAAGTGAATATCTGTTGATGATCTGTGGGATGATTGTAAATGTTTAGAATGGTGAACACTGAACATGACACAGACACTCTGCAAGATTGTTTTTCATGTACACGATCTCATATTTATAACTTCTCACACCACTAACCAATTTCACAGACAACAAAGCTGAGCACACACAGGGAATAATGGGTTGAGACAACAGAAACAAAGCAGAGAATCAGGCTAGTGTGAGCTATGTTGGGGAGATGCATGCCCACAGGCAGTGATTGTGACTAGAGCCTACAGGGGTGTGGTGAGAGGGTCCAGCTGGAGCTGCTTATCAACCTGGAATTCTCCTTGGAGTCCTACTCATGCTGAAGGTTGAAACGCTGCTCCCCTGATGAAGTGCCTGTCTTCACTGTGCGACTCAGGACACAGAAAATCCAGTCAAACCAAGTTTCCCAAACACTGTTAGGTTTCCCCACCCTCCACCCAAACCTTACACAGATGCAGCACCTTCAGAAATCCAAGAAATAATGCTTATTTCAGACTATGATCTATGGGCTTTATGGCAACAAGGACATTGGTGGAGATAATAGCATGGCCCAGTGTCACTTGATCACACAGCCTCTGCGTGAACATTCCCTGACGTAACATGCCTGCTGCCTCCCTGTAGGGAAAGGCCTTCCAGGTTCACCTAAGGTACCCAGTAAATGCCACTGAATACCTCCTCAATTCTTCCCTGTCTTCCTCAACCTCAATGCTTTCCCACTGAGGTTCGTATCCCTTGTGTTGTCTGAAGCCCGTTTCTAGCAGTTTCCTCATAGAGAGCATAACTCATTGTCTTTAATGGGGAGCATAAGACCCTGAATTAAGGCAGGTGGCCTCTTTCCTCAGAGAACACAGTGCAAGGTATGTGAACAATACACATCCACATAGATATAACTCTGACACTCTAGAAATGCCTCATTCCTCTCCAGGAGAGTCTTCTGCTCCCGGCTCACTGTGGGGTAATAATACCTTCCTGGCATTTTGGACCTGAGATTTGAGGAATGTGACGGTGCCTGAGCAGGGCAGACCGTGCACTGCCAATCACTTCCCACAGTTTCTCTACATACTCATCATGAAGAGAGGAATATGCTACACAACTCAGCTTATTCTCTTCTGATGCTTACCAAGATCCAGGAAGGAGTCACTGGAGGCTGAGCTCAAGAAGGAACCACTTGAAGTGGATGTTGATGGTAGGAAGTATCCATATGGCATTTATCCAGAGGCCTGGTGGATGGAAGAGGTGGAGCTCGACCCAGAGGAGGTGGATGAGGACCCAGAGAACTCCAGCACAGTATCAGAGGCAGTTGTTGCAATGCTCATTGCAGGCTCAAAATCTTCAGGATTGGAGGTAGAGGAACATGGAGGTGGTAGGGATGGTTCTAAAGGGCAACAGGTGGGAGGAGTAGAGGTACATGGGGTAGGTGGGGAGGTTTCCAGGGACCTGAAGCTTGGGGTTAGAGTTAGACAGGGTTCCAGTGACTGAGATTTTAGAGGTGGAGGTGTGCACTGTGGTGTTGGGTAGGGTTCAAGTGGCCTTAGGTTTTGAGGTGCAGGTTTTGAGGTGCAGGTGGATATTGATGGGTATTGCAAGGACCGAGAGGCAGGGAGGATGCAGGTGGAAGTGCATTTGGAGAAGGTGGTTTGACTCCCAGAGCCATAGATAATAAATGTGGGGGTGGATGTGGCAGCAGGATGTGGGGTTCCAGAGACTTGGAAAGTGAAGGTGGAGATGTCCAGAAGACCTGAAGAATGGTGGTGTTGGGCATGGGGGTGGTGGTAGGCTCTGAGAGGCTTGGAGGATAGAGAGTGAGGTGGACTTGGAGGTGCTGGTTAAGTTTCAGGAGGCCTGAGATATGGAGGGGGAGGTGCATGTGGAGGTGGTGGGTAGCATTTGGGAGACCTGAAGGAAGCAGGGAGAGGTGGATGTGGGGGTGATGGGTAGCATTCAGGAGGCCTGAAGGATGGAGAGGGAGGTGTACGTGGAGGTGTTGGGAAGGTTCAGGGAGGCCTGAAGGATGGAGGTCGAGATTGATGTGGAACTGGTGGGTAACAATTGGGACGCTTGAAGGATGGAGCAGGAGGTGGATGTGAAGGTGGTGGGTAGTTTCTGGGAGGCCTGAAGGATGGAGGGGGAGGTGGACATGGGGGTGATGGGTAGGGTATAGGAGGGCTGAATGATGGAGGTGGAGGTTGACATGGAGATGGTGGGTTCTTTTGGGGATGCCTGAAGAATGGAGGGGGAGGTGGGCATGGAGCTGGTGGGTGTTCTTGATGAGGCCTCCAGGATATAGTCATTACTGGTGGCCTGTACATTGTGGTGGTCAAGGGTGACCCATAAATGGTGGTCCAGTATGAGAAGGGGGAGCCCTGGCATCCACCTTGATCTACAGGATAGAAGAGATGTGTGAGAACATGATAGGCAACAAGATCATTAAGAACTGATACCCAGTCAAACCAGTGTCAGCACATGGCCCCATGGCCTCACATGTTCAGAGAGCACAGAATCATTGCCAGAATGTTTTGCCCTCCCACTTGTCCTCCTACATCTCAGAGTCTAACAAATGCCATGGAGATAAACCAATGTCACCACATATCTGCCTGTGTGTCTGCATTCAGAAGGTCCTATACATAAGGATTATTAGATGTGATGCCAATCAAAGAAAACAGCATTTCCAGACAGTCTCTATGTCCTGGAACTCCCCCCCAGCCACTTCCACCATGAAGCTTGGTATTTGTATACTGTGAAGACTGAGGGAGAATGAAATCCCACATTCACACTTGGAAACGGAACATTTCCCAGAGTACAGGATATGCCCACTGACCTCACTGCCTCACACCCTAACTATGGGGTTTTCTCCTCTCTGGAGTTGTGCCTATAGGCACAAATATCTCTGCAGAGTTTGGAAATCTTGAAGCCCTGAGGGGAAATGGGAAAATACTTCCTCAGGAATAGTGCTGTTCATAAAGATTTTAGACTCAGCCGTATTCATTTCCTCAATCAGGTAATTCTGGACTTTCTGTATATCATCAGATGACAAATTTGTCCTTTGTAAAGATGAAGTGAGAATTCTAAACAAAAGTGACACAAATGTGTCTTGACTTCAGATGGACAATTTCTGTGATGTGTGGTGGGAATATACCAGCTCTGAACAGTGACAGGACTCATTTCAAAGACATCGTTGACAACTGTCCCTGCAGGTATTGATGGATAATCACACCTCACTAATACATGACCAGCATCCATTTTCTGCTAAAATGTCACCTATCACTTGGAATATTTTTATTAGGCTATGATGTGGAAAAATTTTACAGCACATTCATGAACTAAGATGGCACAATGATGAATTATAAAATTTACTTTAAAATATTCAAGGTTGGTAAATACTTGCAATATAGAATTTGGAAGAATGGTTTTCAAACTTCCAAGTAATGGGTATTATTATAACTTGATAATCACATTTGTAGTTATTAATTCTGTTGACAAGTTATACTCATTGTAAAATATTGAATTCACTCCTCATTCTACGTGTATTTACAAATGTACCACTGAAGTTCTAGTGTCCTTTGATACCACCGTGTTCCTGCTGTCCGTACTGACCACTCACTTCTGTGGCAACCTTCACTTCTTACCTGTGGTTTTTTGCTGGAATTTAACTGTTTCATTGATCTCTGGTGCACAAATGACTGAAATAAAAATGTATTTCTAACTGTCTGACTTATTTTGCTTCATTAGTTCCTCTCTGGTTCCATACAGATTTTTGCAAAGGGTGCTTTCATTTTAAGTGACAGTATAGAATTCCATTGAGTAAATATACCATATATTTATCCAGTCATATGTTAATGGGCTTATTTAGGTTGATTCCATGTGCTGGCTATTGTGATCTGTGCTGCTATGAAAATACAGGTGCAGAAAATATTCCTGATTACAAGTTTGTGCTATGTGGGTATATGCCTAGGAGTGGGATTACTGAGTAAAATAGTAATTCCAGCTTTATTACTTTGAGAAAACTCCATACTGTGTAACAGAGGTTGTACTAATTTATATTTCAGCAACAGAACAGGGTAGTTCCTTTATGCACACATCCACTCCAATACCTGTTATTTCTAGATATTTGGGTTTATACCATTCTCCGTGGTGTGAGGTGGTACCTCATTGTGGGTTTTATTTTTATTTCTATGATGATGAGTAATGCAGGTTATTAATTATCACGTGTCTTATCAGCCATCTGTGTCTTCTTTGGGTAGGTGTCTTTTCAGCTCTTCTGCCCTTTTGCATGAGCTGTTTCCTTTATTTGTTGTCAAATATGAGTTATTTGTATATATTGGAGGCTAAACTTATGTAAGATGTGTTAATATTTCAGTGAATTCAGTGGTTTGTCTTTGTTGTTTCTTAGGGATGTTTCTTGGGGTGTTTCTTTTTGAAAAGGAGATGTCATATAATACACAAACAAGAGTCAATGAGGTGTTGAATACTTGCATATGATTTTCCAGAAGTAGGTATAATTGAGCATGTGCACATTTACCTTGCCCTTCTCTGAATCCTTATTCAGACATGGGCTGCCAATCATCGTGGAAGCTGAACCAGGTCCTGACTAGTAACAGCAAGAGAAAGGAGATTAATTCTGACAAGATGAACTGTAGGAAAGAGAAAGAAACCCTCCCAACTGTCCTCAGCGTCTTAAACTCAGTCTTTACTCAGACACATCACAGAGGTGGAAGTTTCCACAGTCAATGCTGACCCACAAGGAAGAGGGGGAGATTGTCCCTCATCCTTGAGGAAGATAGGCCCTGCTCATATATTTTCAGAACAAATCATCCAACTGTGTTCAGGACAAGACTCCACTAGTTATACATCATCAGTTAAGTATGTTTCCCAATAGAACTCATGACAATCACATTTTCATTGTACATTAAAAATTAAAATAAGAATAGTCTTGGACAGAGGAATTTTAATTAAACCTTCCAATGAATAGCACCTTTCTACTCCAGATACTCGAGTATTTGAAAAAAACCTTTTATTTTACAAAGTATCTGTATTTCGTATGTGAGCAAATATGTGTTAATGAACTAAAGTGATTTTAAATAGAGAAGTGTCATTTATTAAAAAAATTATTCTATGGGATAAATCAAAAAGTTTTTCAATTACACTCATAAAATTAGAGGACTGAAACAAATATTCTAAGTTTTGGGGGATTTATAATTCAAATGAAAAGTAAATAATGAAGGGATCTTCCAAGAGATCTAAGTCCTACATTTTTAAATGTTTATCTTGTTTAGAATACATATTCACTGACAATAAGAATATTTACTTCAATCAGGATATAACAAGTCCCTTCTAAAAGCTTGTTCTTTGGACAATGGTGCAGAACAATTGTTGACTGGGTATAGGGAGGGCTGTACTGAAATTTAGGAATGGGGAAAGGGGACCGGGTGCTGGGAGCATGGGAAAACTGCACGCATGGGGACATATGCATGAGCTTATTTTAATTTGTCAAATAGAGTAACTGTAATAAAATACTAAAATATTTAGAAAATTAGAAAAATAAAATCTTATGCATGTATTTTCTCAAGTAAATGAAAAAAGTCTCACAATGTCTCAACCAGCTTCTAGACACATCTGGCAAGTTAAGAGAAACCAGGAGATGGGACCTCAGGGAAGGGAATTTACAGCAAGGTGAGGAGATTGAGGATCATGCACCAGAAACATATCCAAAGAGCCCTTCTGGTTGGACACTGAAAATGAAGGCCAGCCTAGTGTCTCACTGTTAGACAAACTCTTTTCTCTATGAAGTTCACAGATTGTTTCCAGGGAAACAGATGAATTACCACTGAAACAAGAATTGTCTGGGTTTTGCAGAATATTTGCCCTGCTTCACTTGCTCCCTACCTCTCCGTGAAGGGCTCTGAGTGTTCGGATGTCTTGGCCTCTGGGTCACACTCCTGTGTTCCTCCGACAGGGACTGTTGTATCATTGCCAGCCTTGAAGATTGAGAGTGCATGGTTGTGCATTAGAACTACACCAGCAAGTTCTCTACTAGCACAGACACCAAACACCCTGAAAAAATCTACAGCTATGGTACCTGTGCTTCAAGTAGGCAACTTATCTCCTTTGCTATAACAATGCCCTCTGAATCTCCCCAGCCATGATCTTTGGGAGGAAATCACATCCTCATTTGGTCCTGGCAGACGGTTCCATTCCCAGCATGCATGTGGAAGAAGTCACTTACCCAGCTGTCCTCAGTCTTCGTTTTAAGAAGAAAAATCTGAAAAAGCCAACACATCACAGTCCCCTATGAGGATCCCAGAACCATCCTCACCCAGGGGTACAGGTGATGAAAGAAAGAGTGTGTTGGGTAGGGCAGTGTACCCTGGTGTCAGAAGCTGAGCTCAGTTTGCTCCATTTTCTCATTCAGTTGTTGCATTTCTGCCCTGTAAGTTATAATCTTTCATCAGGTAAAACACAATAGAGAGCATGACTTTTTATTTGATTGAACAAACATTGCATCATAACATATAGATTTAAGGTGCTATTCAGTATAAATCTTCCTCTGTATATGGTATATTGACTTCACAACCATCTTCCCCACTCTGTCCTTCCTTACCAAGTTATGATTTAAAACTCAGCTCAAGTTCCCACTGTCTGAACAGCTTCTATGTATGACCCCTGAATGTGAGTCACTTTTTACATGATTATAAATGTAGAGTTGGGTCACATCTATTGCTATATCATGTTTCTTATTTGAACAGCTGCTACATTATGAGTTCATATAATTATGAAATAAAATATCACTATATTTTCTCCTACAATGAGGAAATTTCATCATAAATTTTGATTATTCCTTTGCTCATATCCCTGTCATATTTTTAGACTCGCAACAGGGTTACTTGAACGGAATATTCATGTTTAGTAATGCAATTCACTCCACACAACATAGATTTCATCAGGATTATAATATCTTATACAACCACCATAAACATTTATGTATATCACATTTCACAGTGTGAATAACATAGGTCATCAGGAAATTTAATAATTGTTAAGTTAACTTTTATAAACATATTTTTCCTCAGGGTAAATGTCTTTGAAATATTTGCTAAGGTTTGTGAATTTGGATACTATAAAAATTTTTTTGAATTTAGGTGTTTCCTGAGTGACTGGAGATAAACTCATTTGTAATTCTCTATTTTATCCTCAGCCCTTTTTATTTCCACCTTCATGTCTGATGACTGCTTCTCCCTTTCCAGCAATTCTTCATCTATCTTTAATAACTCCCTAAATGGAGAAAAAATACAAAGAGACATACATATGTACACTTGCCTGAATTCCACTAACCCAAGTGAAATTCTACTTTTCTTCCAGACAAGAAATCTGAAGATAGGATTCAAATGATCCCTCCCACCCTGCCTGTAAATGAAGAGAAAGACACCTACAGATTTGAAGTAGTAAAATTGGAGCAATGAAATGCCAAACTCTTGACTAGCTTGCAAGTCTTTGGCAACTCTGAGTTTCCATAGCACTCTATTCCTAATCATTTGTAAATAAATATAACACAAATATAAAATTAGAGATCAGGTAAAGTATATGACCTCCTAGGCACTGGTGATTGGGACCATGTAGGCTCAGCTATTTCAATGTGAAAAACCAGGCCTGGTCAAGTCATCATAACACACTGAATGAGGCAAGTCAAATGAGTTCTTGCCATGTTGAACTTGTCCCATGAAGCGGTCTATTTCTCATTCTAAGTCCTGAGCCCTGACACGTTGTGGGGAGAATATTCCTGGACAACAGACAATTAAGAGTGTATAATTATCTACTGGATGTTCCCACAGTTCAGGAGAGGAACCCCTGTCATTTACTTCAAATCTAGCTATTGAGAATGGAAAATAAATGACAATGAAAAATAATGGTCTGAATTGTCACATAGTCATGGTGTTAAATCCAGGCAAGGATTTCAACAGGAAAATCTTAACTTGAGGATCGTCAGCTGCTTTAACAGTATTGACTTCATGACAGTCACAGCAGCAAAAGAGCAAGTGCTCACGCTATTTCAAATTTAGACTATTTTGTTTCAGGTTCTGATTCAGAGATTAACATGTTGACATTAGATTTTCTATGAATCACACAGAAATTAAGTTTTTAAGAAATAGGGAGAAAAACACTAAAGTGGGAAAATTCATGCATTTGTTTCTGGTCACCCAAGCTATCACTCTCCAGGAGCTTTCTGGACCAGCCTTAATGGGGTGGGTGAAATGTATGGAGTGGATGATACAGAGAGGAGGAGCACACTGTTTCCAACCTAAAATACCCCATCCTTAAATGCAAACAAGATGCCATTAAAAGAACAAATAATACCCCAGTCTAGGGAATCAGATAGAGAGGATTCTCATATGGGGATGAATTCATATGACATAACCTACCTATGCCTTAACATGTTTCTCTAAAGAAGAAAAATGGTATTTCTAGAGACAGTTCTGTATGTAAATATTTATGCAGGTCTCAATTACATTTAGTGCCCATAGCGAGGTGA
Organism: Solenodon paradoxus; assembly: GCA_004363575.1. Classification (NCBI taxonomy): domain Eukaryota; kingdom Metazoa; phylum Chordata; class Mammalia; order Eulipotyphla; family Solenodontidae; genus Solenodon; species Solenodon paradoxus. The sequence goes on along the minus strand of RJWH01000638.1, from coordinate 209,540 downwards.
TGTGTGTTGGAAGATGCCAGCTCTCCACATACTGGAAAAGGCCTATCAAACATTTTGGGGAAATGATCTCACAATCAGAAGTTGAAAATTATTGAAATCAAGGATGAAGAGAGAAGCACAGTGTTACATCTGATGAATATGGAAGAGTGTGGTAGTAAATATAAAATGAGATATGCCTATCTCTTCTTCCACACAGTCACACATATTAAAATATTTCTGACATTTAATACAAGAACATCTTACTCCTCTGTATTCCTCCTGCTGATTATATGGAGGTCTTTGCTGCTGTCCAGATCTTTTTTTACAATTTCGATTTTACTGATTTTTGCAGTGTTTGAGTACCTTGGGACCTCATAGTTTTTACCCAGTTTTTCAGTTTCTGTAAAGCATAAAACAATTTCCCATTGTAAACAAAAGAAATGATAATAAAATATATGAAAATTATCTTGTATGTGGACATGTACCCAAGAATGTGCCTGGGGTGGGGAAAAGGGAGAGACTTGTGACTACAGAAACTGCCTTTGTATCTTCTCAGTGCAATCACATTGCTACTATCTGGGGTTTTCTTCCCAGAAGAAACGTACTTTCTAGGCCATGAAATTTGGTCCCAAAATATGTCTTCTATAAATCTTGAACTGCTCTACTCACATCTCTATGAAAGATTAACACCCATCCTATAGGGAATCATCTACCTTACAGTTATGTAACACATGAAAAGCTCCCCAACAGGGAAAAGTGTTCTAGAAAGTGTCTAATGATGTTTAAAGTGATACCTGGTTCTTTCCTTAAGGTAGATAAGAAGTGCAATTACACTGAATAAAAGTATATGCACATTTTCAGGTTACAGGGAATGAAAGGATATGAATAATGAGAAGTTCACATGTATGAAATATTAACCTGTATCTAAGAAGATTTATGAAAATGGATACCTCCATATTGTATATACATGTATAAAAATGTATACCAAACAGCTAATCCTTATCATTTCTTTTTAATTGAAAGGATTCAAAGCTTGAAGCTGTCATGAAATTATTGTTATTTCACTGAGTTCTTTACTAGAGAAAGATTAAAATATTTTTACAGGTTTTCTTTCATTTCAAAAATTACTTTTTGTTCATGCTAATAATGTGGAAAGAGATAAAAGAAAGAGCCAATGTGTAGAAAACACCTGTTTGTATTTCACACGTAAGTATAATGTATTATAACAGACCCAAAGCAAGGATGCTGCTTCAGATGCATATGGACATCAGAGCAATCCCAGATCACAAGCCACAAGGAGAGCCTTCAAAGGAAACCATAAATGTCAGGTGCCAGGACAAAATTTGGTAGGCAGACAAATAAGAATGAGAAATACAGATAAAATATAATTAAAATGACATATTAAAAGATAAAATAAATAGGTGTTCATTCAAGAAATCTAGTTCAACAATGGGAATGAATTACTGATTCATGCAACACCATGAAGGAATATCAGAATCACTGTGTTATACAGAAGAGGTACAGACACAACAAGCACATATGGCATGTGTTTATTGATGAGATATCATAGCCGAAGCAATACTCAGTGGTGAGCACTGGGGTTGACTGTAAATGGGGTGAGAGCACATTCTGGTATGACAGTAATCTATCTGATGAAATTTCCATTATGCCATGTATTTGTCAAAACTCAGAGAGCATACACTTTATATTTCTATTTTCAAATACAGTGTTTAAAAAGTAAAAATATGTACTGAAATCTAGATAGTGACAAGTACATTGAGCAATTAAGATAATGTATGCTCATGGTTCCAGTGTGAGCTGAAATACATCAAATAGGATGAAACGTTTGATAGATGGATGAGTAGGTGATAAATATAGTTTAGTAACATATTAGTCAAGTAATATTGCTATGTGTTTAAGAATTCCCATAATATGTATCTAGTAACTTGAGTTAAGTAATCTGTTTGGTTTTTAGTGTCACTGTATTTATCCCTAACTTAGATAAGCCCACATCTCTAGTACTGAGAGACTCTCATAAAAATAAAAATTGAGCAACTTACCTTGATATTTTCAAGGTTTAATCTAGGGCATGAAAAGCACAAAATAATAATGTATTTCAGAACAGGTTATTCAAGAAGATAGGTGCCAAAACAGTCTTATTGATGTTATTAACATTGCTTTCTATCTAGGGTAGCAATAAAAAATGACACAAGTAAAATAACTATACTCCTGTTGCTTTAGATTCAACTTTTAATTTCTATACAAATTGTGAGTCCTGACCACATAATACTTTTTAACTAGAAAACAGTAACAAAAATGTAGCTGGAAAACTACTAAAATTGAGATTAAATAATGTATTCTAAGTAATATACAGGTCAAAGACATCTCAATAAAAATTCATCTAAATGAAAATGAAATTAAAACATTGATTTCTTAAATGGTGGTCCTGGAAACCACTGCATTCACATGTGCATGTGGAAGAAATCACTGACCCTGTTGTCCTCAGCCTTCTAATTAAGAGAAGCCATCTGAAAAAGCCAAAACATCACAGCTCCATATTAAGTTTCCCAAGACCACTATCATCATTAGTTCCAGGAGCCTAAGGATTCAGTGTGTTGGGAAGGGCAGACTACTTTGTGTTTGAAACTGATCTCTGGTTAATCCCTTTGACCATGCAATGTGTTGCCTATAATTTATATTCATAATATAAAACACAAGAGAGTATGAATTCTATTTGATTAAACATCGTATCATAACTTTTAGATGTTTAAAGTGTTCTTAATTATAAATCTACTTCTGTATATGTTGAGTTCACCACTAGCATTCCCATTCTATCATTTCCTAAAGAGTATGATTTAAAACCTCACACAAATTCCCATTATATGAACAACTTATACATGTTATCCATGTATGTGAGACACCTTTTCCATAATTATTAATGCAAGGTAGGGTCAGTGCTATTGTCATATGCATATTTATTCTGACCAACCGCTACACTGTGAATTGATATACTTTTTTTATGCAGCTCAATATCACTACATTCTCTTGCAATGTGGAATCTTTATCATGAACTTGGATTCTTTTCCTTGTATCCCTGCCATATATTTAAGGTTACAAGTCTCTAAGATGGAATAATCATATTGAGTGATGAAATTATTTCCACAAAAGACTGATTCACACAGAATTTTAACTTACACAACTGCCACAAACATTTATATAAATCATATTTCCACACTGTGTAGCCTGCAATGGGCATCAGGATTTTTTTATAACTTAACTATTGTTTAATATTATTAAGTTAACTTTTATATTCATACATTTACCTAGTTGGAAGGACTTACCTGAATGTCTTCTGAACATTTGTTTATGCTTGTGTGTAAAATGGAACTAAAATATGCATAAAAATTATAAAAACCAAAGGGGTTTAGTGAGTGTCTGGATTTATATGAATTCACCTCTAGTTCTATATTTCTTCAGACAATTTTATGTCCTCTTTTATCTCTGATAACTGCCTCAACCATAAATCAACAGTTGCCTTTTCAACAATTACTGTGTTTCTTTAATATCACTCATAATGGGGGTGGGAGATACACACACATACACACATATGTATGTATATATATATTCCACTAGCCCTGCCTTTATTCCAAATTTTCTCTCATGGGATGATGATATTGCACCAGTAGTGATAACAGAAAAAAATGAGAGGGCGGGGTTTTGGATAAACTTACCAAACAACTGCAGGTCTTGCTTTATCCATAAGTATAAAAACTGAAACTCCAGTACTGTTCCTTTCTTCCTATTTTCTTTTAGATATTATGTCACAGACAGTTACGTTTGTCTCAGCATAACGACATGTCACAGTATAGAACAGCAAATGACAGTGAGTGCATACTCAATCAACACTAATGTACTATTTATGGTAATATAGAGATAGGTCAAATGAAAGAGATAAAGAAGTAGAAACCCGTGTCTCTGCCCTTGAGATATATATAATCGAGTTAAAGAAACAAATAGATATTTGAAAATTTAAATGAGCAGATGTTAATGAAGATTCTTTAATATAGGTGTTTATTTAATATGTGAAAATATGCTTGCATTATCAACTTTTGTACTTCCACCTTGCATGACTGAATGGCAATGATAGACTTGGCAAAATAGCAAAAACTAACTGATGGGATAGCCACATTCTATTTATGGGCAGCTGAAAGGAAAGAAAATCAACTATGCAGATTCCACAAATGCTGCTCAAAAGCGTTTATGTTATATGCTGGGGTAACTGATAAATTATGTGGATGCAAGGGTTTTACAATTTCCATTTACAGTAGGGAGAAAGAAAAAGTATCACTGGATGGTAAAGTGAGGCAGATGTCTAGAGGGAAGGTTATGTCATATTAGTTCACCCACGTGTCAGGATCCCCATTTTGATTCTGGAGGCTCTTTTCATCATTACTAAAAATAGGTAAGTCTTTGATCTATAAAATGTGCCTCCAAATTTACACCTTTTGTTCCCATTTAATCTGCATTTTGTGCACATGACAATAAGCTATATTTGACATGAACTTCATCCCCTACATGACTAATGGAGATTGTCACATCTTTCACATTTATTTACTGACAATAAATCAGGCTTCCATTACTGCATTTCCTATGGGAAGTGATGTATGTGGGAATGGGAAAAAGAAGAACGGAGGGAAGGATGTAAGGAGGAGTAGGATGGAATCTTGGGAAATGGCAGTTGGTGTAAATTAAATAGTGGGGCTTGAGTTGGGTCAGAGGATTCTGAGAAAGGAGACCAAGGGTGACAGATCAAAGGAAGAAGTAAAAAATACAAGCAGCTTGTCTTAAAATGGACACAAGAGAAATTCCACTGAATGTGTCTGTGAGTATTGATTCATAAATAAGTCAGATTGGTTTTAAATTACTATTATCCACTTATAAGATTGGGCAGTAAGATGTCAGAGTGCCTTGTTAGGGATACCAAGAGAATTTAGGATGTGGATCTAGTGTCCCAGAGGTGTCTCCCTCTGCTTTTTGATATGGGTGAGGGGTAAGCAAGCTGGGACACCACAATGACTACGATGGCATACAGGATTCATCCAGAAAGAATTCCTGGAAAGAGCCCTTTGGTCAAATCATCTGGTGAGTTTATTGAAAACACCTCAGCAACACTAAGATTTGTGTTTCTCAAAGGTTGCAGGAGAAAGAGAGCTCACCGTTAAAATGGTGGGCATACACATGTGATGCCATTCTCAGAGTTGAGAGAGCTGGTAAGCTTGCCTGAACTTCTCCAGAGGATTGGAGTTATTGGGCATTTGTAACTGGGGATGTGGGTGTCTCTAGACAGAGGTTGCTATGGTGGAATCATTATTTTAGTAGCCATAGGTTTTGTCAGTTTTGTTTTCAATAGTGACTTCTCTCCTTTCCCTCATCACATTTGACACCAAATCGTTAAGAAGTATCAAATGTCGTGGATTTAATTCTAAGGACCTAAGAATAAACCATTTCAGCAACAGATCATCTTTGTCAAATGGTAAAAAGATATATTTTAGTTTTTCTCGTGCCCATTGTATTATGCAATGAATATATTTATTGTTTCAAACTTTTTTTGAATCTGTGAAACAACATTTAACTGAACTAGGTGTAGAATCAGCCCACTGATCAAATAATTGCCTACTTACATCACCAAACATAATTAGTTTCCAAACTATGAAAGACCATGTGGATTTTTCATCTTATTCAGTAGAAACAATATGCAGAAAACACATTTCTAATTCATAGGTTTCTTGACCTCTTCTAAAATGATTGTTCAAGTCATAAAACATATGAGATATTTTTGTGTGATACCTCCTATGATACTCATTATGTACTTGCAGAAACAATGTCTACATATGAGCACAAAATGTGGAGAGTTGGGATGCAGTTTATGCTTGAGCAATAACAGGAAAATGGAGAGTGTGTGCCTTGCCCTGGAGTCTCCATCATCTCTGACTCTTCTTTCCAGTCTGTGGTGTTCCTAGAGTCAGAAGTAGTATCTTTATCCACATGTCCCCCTTTTCTTTCTTGGAATGTGGATATTCATCCTTTTCAAAAAGAGTACTAAGAAGGTACAATTTCATCAGGAATGAGCATAGTTTACTAATTTTTAATATACAAGTGAACGTACTGAGGGTGTTGAGACATTTTCAAGAAGGGAATTTGGAATATAAACCAGAAATATAACTGTGTAACAATGTTTTATGAAATTTCTTGTAAATGTGTGCTTTCATTACTTTTTCAGTTTTCTGATTGTGCATGTAGATATTTAGCACAAAAAGTCAAGGTTGTTTATTTAGATATTACAGATAAGGCTGTGGAGATGTTTATCTTCTAGGAGTAAAGATCCAGGTGAGAGAGTAGATAGAAGTAAATACAAGATGAACTAGCATACCTTATTGGTAACAGGGAAAAGTCAACATTGGAAATGAATTGGATGCCTAGGCCTGGGAACAGGTCCTGCTTCTAATGAGCTGAAATTGCTTATTCCATGCATTTTCTTTTTTGTCTCCATCTTCCTTTTTCCCCTAGAATTCTCTTTTCTTTTATCACCTCTCCATTTATTGAGGTTGTGAGCCAACAATGGATTTCATAATAAAGGACAGTTGTGTTAAATTACAAGTCCAGTGAGAGAAAAGTAATTGACTATCAGGTAGTATATCCAGACTATCTTTTGTCACTGTGTAGTAAATGCTAGATACTGTTGGCAACTGGGGAGTTCTTCAGTCTTTTTTAGTAGACTTAACAAATTTTTACATTGCAGATTTGTTAAATCAGCTACCATATGATTGTTAGACCACATTTAATAAAAAGTTGAAATGTTCTGTCACTAATATTTTCAAAGAAAAACTACGTAATAGAAAAAAGTAAAAGAATATATAATGAAAAAATTAAAGCTCTACAGCTATTCTATATTTTATTAATTTTTCTTATTTCCTACACACATGCACGGACATAGGGATTTTTAATCAGAATTGACTTTTGATGTAGTTCCAATATGCTACAACTTAATAGCAGCGATCTGTAAAGATGCTTTATTTTCTTTTGAATAAATTTGCTTGAGTATTATTTTTCATCCTTGCTTTTTTTTGAGTTTCACAAATGATTCTTTAACTACATAGTTTAAGGGATATATCAGTTTGAGATACAGTCTAATGTTTTAAACTTGAAGGGAAATTTAGTCTTCAAGATAGTGTGATAATTTTCAAAAATTTTAAATCTGGATCTTTTTGCTAAAAAGAATTGTGACTTTGGTGGTAAAATATATTAAACATGCAAAATGGTGTTTTATAACAATATGGATTTTCTAATTATTGGCTACTTGTAATTTTTAGATGCTCTTTTTTAAAGGCATCAAGTATATTATCTTCCTGTCTCATCTTTTGTGTGTATGTGGAGGCCACAGTGTGGGTTACCGATGGAAGACTGTAGCATTGCGAAAATAATGGGAAGAAGGAAGGGTTTTCTGAATTAATTTTAAAAACCTAAGAAAATTTTAGAAAACCCAAATCAAGCATTACAACTGTTGGTATCTCTTGTGTTAAGGAATATCAATGTTACTTTAAACTAGTTATAATCAATTGGATTTGTTTATTCACCTTGTTTATTACAAATTAATTGCAGTAAAATAGTTTAAGCAACTTCAGTATTTGACTGTTGCTGTTCTTGAACCCTTCACAAATAAGTGGATACTTTTAAAGTTTATTCTCTAAGGAGATTACAGAAAATTCACTATCACTGCACTAATTCCACTGCTGATATATCACTCTAAGATATATCTGTAGCAATATTTACTTTTCTACTGAATTTATTTTAAGTAAATTGTCAAACACTTGTTGAACTTCTGATGTGCCGCATATTGTTTGGTCATCAGATAGGGGTAGTGGGACATGGTGCCTACCTTATCAGGAGAAGCTTTCATTCTTATGAAGGGGCATGTCATGTAACAAATGGTGTATTAGACACAAACACATAAAAATGGGAATAGATTTGTGGTGTGACTGCTGGTCATAGATGGGGTCAAGCTTAGTGGGACAAGGAAGAAGAGAAAGGCATTGTAGACTTATAATAATGAATCATAATGAGGAAGGAAAGTGTCCTGATATGTGTCAAATAACTTAGGGAGTTAAATGAGTGTATTCTCTGAGGTTCTCACTTAGGTATAATAATTGCAGTTTTAGTTAAATATGAAGTGAAATTAAATACTCATAGTTGTTTTATACATTTTTTCAAGTTAGAGCATCTTAAGGTAATATTTTGTTATCTTCCAGATAACGTAACTGAGGTTTTGGGAGATGTGTGGATCACTAGTTTGTTATAGAGCAGTCCTGACACACAGTCACTGTTGAACGCATTTGTTTTATGTGTCTCCTGTACTAATACATTTATCATTGGCTTTCATTAAATGCAATTAATGCCCTTTCATCATTGTTATATAGAGCATTACATTTTATTGTGATAATTGAAAAGGAATAATCTCAGTGTCTTTTCATTGCTTAAGGACTAAAATTCCACTGAAACCTTAAAATTGTAAAATATGTTTTTAACAGGCTTGTAGATTGATTTTAGTTATATCAGAAAAGTTTCTCAAATTTCATCATTAGAAATTAGTTTCCAAGGTTTCTTAATAGTTACCCATAATATATAAATAAATCCCCCACATACCATATAGATTTATGTATAGAAAATTAAAGAAGAGACCAATGCAGAAACATGATTTGAAACATAACTATTATCTATAGATGGTCTAAACATAGGTGTATACTGAAGCAGATATGAATAGCACCATGTTAGTGAAAGTAGTCCCTTAGTTACTTGTGAGTACTTCAGAACAACAAATGGGAGATATATTTACAAAACACCCTAAGATCATAGTTTTTTACATGCTGAAATTTGTAAGGATGAGAAGCATAACTATATGGGTAAAAATATCCTGGGATATTCTGATCCTAAGCCTCTTATTTGTCCAAACTTTGCTACACATTGCAGTACCTTGGGAGCTTCGTTAACAAGCTATACTAGTACTTTATCCACTCATCTGTTGGTGGATATTTGAGTTGTTTCCAGTGAAATATAGACTTAGATGCAGTTTCAATGTCCTAATGTGAATATAGCACTGTGAGGAAAATAAGAAATGAATATTACTATTTAAAAAATCTGTTATCTTCTACCCAATGCCAGTTAAATCAGAATGTCTTGTGATGGAATTCAGGAAGTTCTATAAGCTCCTTCACATGATCCCAGTGTTCAGAAGGTTAGAATGTAGCAGAAATAACACTCTGACTTAGCGGGACAGAGTTAGTATGAAGTCTTAATACCCTTAGCTATAAAATGGGTTTTTGAATTAAATGTCATGAAAAGTTCAGTTTTCTTTCCATTAAATAACATCAAATTCTGTGATTTTAAAGATCAATTTGAGGATGACTCTATTTGAAGCAGTAAAGAAGTGATCATCATTGATATAATTCTACAGTCTTAATCTAAGTGCTTATATCAATAGATCTATTTACACAATTCTGGTTTGCATTTTCTCAATTATTTTTAGCTTCATTTTAGGTAATCAGGATAAATGAAAACATGTGATTTTAGCCAGGACAACCCCTTTGTTACTAGTTAATAACATCTCTAACTTAGTAATATAGTAATTTAAAGGTACTTATTTTTACTTAAATATATATATATATAAATAACTTCGAGTATCTGTGAACATATCTGTTTTTGATATTTCATTTAATAGAATTCAGTTAACCGACAATAATATGCTGTGTAATATTAATGTGATGCATTGTTGTTATTGCTTATTACAAGATATCTAGACATATCAGTTTGTTGGGAATTTATATTAGCTGTTACATTTTCTAATTATGAAAGAGATTGAATTTTGTAAAGTGTGGATTCACTAATTTTAGGAAAACAATGAGAAATGGGTGGGTAGGATGGATTGTAAACTAGATGAATTTTAATACTGCACCTATTTTTTAAATAAGAACTTTACCTTATGGCATAAATTTAAAAATGAGTTCAAAAACATGACATACAATATGAAAGGTTCTATAGGCAGAAGGACAAAGAGTGGAGAAACTAAGTAATTATATAAGTAAACCTAAACATGACTCTTAATAGTATATTACATAGCTTTTTGTTTCTCTTTTTTGGCAAATTAATCTAAAAAAAATTAAGTGTCCATATGGACTTCTCCGAGTTAAAGAATCTCAATTTCAGGAGGAAACTGGAAGTGTTTTCATCCTCTCACCTGAATACCTTTTGAAAAATCTACAGACCTTATAAAATCAATATTTATAATCTACTTTTTCCCTAGACAGTGTCACCTTAGCAATTTATTACCACATAAATAGCAGGTGAGCTCTTTTAATACCTACTTGTCTTTTTAGCTAATTAATTTTCAGGATGTCACGTTTAGTTTTTGGTCATAACTACAGACATTATAGGAGTAAGCTGTATCTTTCTTATAGAATTTTTGCATTTTGCTAAGGATTTTACTGATCAATACTCCAAAGAGTACTTCTCATATTGGTTATATGGCTATTATAGTAGAAATTAAAATTGAGAGTTAAAAATGAAACCAATTGCATTTTGCAAAAGTTTTCACAGCACAATTGTAATTATGAGCTAGGTAAATCATTGTCTTGGGGGTTCTCCTGAGTATGGTATGATGTTTAGTAGTGCCCTGCCTCTACACATTAGGTGCCAGTGTATCCTCTCCCCTTCCCTGAATTTAACAACCAGAAATGTCTCCAATTATTATGGTTTGTCTAGTGGGGGACAGAATCTGAATGGCAATCACAGTGTTAGCATACATATTTTTTGAAGAATAATGTTTTCAAAACAAAAATCCTGAGTGAATATTCTATCATTGATTCACATATTTGTAAATCTAAGATCAGATTCATTGGAAGAAGCAGATTTTAATGTCCATTTTGTTGTCCATCGTTTGCATTCACTTCACCAATTCATTATGAAGACTCAGCCTCATATAGACAGGTAGTTTGTCTACTGGATATATGGATATATGTTTCTAGCCTTCAGATAAGTCTGGGTATTTTTTGATACTGCACCAAAACTTCACAAGTGATAGTTTGTTAGATTAGTTACAATGAAATTTTAAAGTACATCAATGAACTTTGTTAAATTATTTATAATGGAACTTTAAATCATGTAAATGAACTTAAAATACTGTTTAATTGCTGTATATTTATGTACATATACTAATGCTGACTGATTTATATGCATTTGTCATTTTATAATATATTGCATTTGTCACAAAGTTATGGTTCACATTTCTTTATATATTGATAAAGATAATATTTGTTTCATTACCATTCTTGTCAAAATTTTTGTACTGAGAAACTGTCAAGATCAAATAGAAGATACAAATTTTCAAGAATTTTGATTTTTATCTTTTAAACTAAAATTGTATCATTTGCAACAGATACTTGTTTTCCTTCATGTGACAGGCTTACTTCGTTGATTTTGTAAGAATGATTGTCACCTGTATTTTCAAAAAATGGTGTTCTGTGAAAAAGTTGCTTTTTATATCACAACTAAATCACCAATTTTTTTAAAACACAAACATATCAGTCTACAAAAGTATTCAATATATTTTCACTTATTCAGAATATAAAAAGTGGGATCAGAGTTTAGTAATTATTTCATTGTTTGTTCAATTATCTAAGGCAGTATATTTTTCAATTATATGTGGTAAATGTTAATAGAATGACTACTCAGACAGTTTTATTCAACCTCTGTGGTCCACACTCAGAAATCAGTGGGCTTATCCACTTGTGCTTTTATATCATCACTGGAATAGTGTCAATACTCAATATTCACATAATGTAAAAGGTATCTTAGTATCACTATAAAACCAGGGTTGAGCTCCTTAGACTACCATAACAGGGTTTAAGTTATCCCCAGAAAACTAAAGACCACGCATGGAGAACCACGTTTAAATAGTGTTTTAGTGTGTTGAAATGATAAGTGGAAAGATGGCCCTCTTTTAAAATAAAAAGACCACGACATTGCAAAATAAATTTGTTTAAATGGGATACTAAGAAATATGCAATAAGACAAGTACATAAGAGTGAACTAAGAAAAATCGAATTATGTATTTCATCCACATTCATTAAAGTTCTAGTACCTTTATTTCCTTCCACAAATGCTTTTGACAATACTTCCATATTTCATGCTTAGATTAGAAAGACAGAAATATATTTGATTCACTGCAAAGGAGGGTTGGTGCTTCTAAAGGTGGTCACTGTAGAAAAGATAATTGCAGAATTTTAAGTATTAGGTAAATTAAGCGATCATGTCAGTAAAATTATTCCAGAGTTCAGGAGAAGTCATAAAATGTTTGCACTGTTGAAGGCTGAGATTCTCCCTCCATGTCCTCGCTATTTCCAGTAGATAAGTTGCTAAGGTATTAATTACTAAATGAATTTTAAATGCCATATTATTTTATGGAGATCAAAACAGAACATTGAGTATTTTGATGAAAAATAACATCCTCTTATAGTAAATGTCTATTTTATTAAAATTGTAGTTTTTTTTCTCAAATAGCTTTGCTTATATAATACTTTTTTTGAAATGAATAGTAAAAGTAAATTATTCCCTCATGCTTGAAGTCAAATTCATCTCCTATTAAAAGTCTCCTTCCCCACCCTTTATTCTTCTATTACACTTACACAAGGGGTGTTATTACTACTCCCTTTATGACAATAAGAACTGAGTTGCATTGCTGTATCGTTAGGGAGCTAAGTTGAGTGAGCATACCTAAGTAACAGCAAGTATCTTTTAAAAGATAATTTCAATTGAAGGAATATTGCATTTTAGCAGTAACTTGATTTGTTTTACACATAATAGTAAATTTGCAAGTACATAGGTCAATACATTTACCACTATATCCTTATCATCTTTCAATTTGCAATTTATCCCCTTTACCCAGTTTCACAGACCCTGCCTTGTCTCTTCTGTTTCTATTGACTTGCCATTTTCCCCACAAGTGGAATCAGCTGTTCAGGTTAAATCTCTCTTTTTAAGTCTAGTATTGCCCAATATTAATATCATTTGTTTTCTATCTCTATACACACCTCATGAGTGATGTCATACAATGTCTGTACTCCCAGCTTATCTTGCTAATGAAAATTCTCTCCAAATCCATCCGTGTTGCTGCAAATGACAAGATTTCTACTTGAACAACTTGAATCCACACTGGGCTTCTGCCTGCTGTCATTTATGAGTGGGAATACAATGAACAATGCGTGTCTGCAGGAGGTCCTTTGCTGAGATGGCCTTTCATTTCTGGGATCAAATTCACGAAGACATAGTAGGTAACAAAAGTTTCCAATAACTGTGACCTTATATCTTCTCTGATGGGATAAACAAAAGACTTGTAGGAACTTAGATTTAAAAAAGGATTATATACTAGATTCAGTTACATCACTCTTTGACATATGCCCAGAGGATACAAAATGTCTATCAGAAAAAGGCATTTGCACCTCTGTGCTCATAACACCACACTTGGCAATAGCCAAGACATGGAACCGACATAAATTTCCTTCAATAATGACTGAATAAAGAGTTTCTGGCATGGAATTCTATGAAACAGTTAAAAAGATGGAATTGTACCCTTGCAACTATATAATGGAACTGGAGCGGATACTGTTAAGCAAAATAAGCCCACAAGTTAAAGAGAAACACAGGATAGTTTCACATATACGCGGAGTATAATGGCATGAATCAATTGATGTCACAAATGTGAACAAAAAGAGTAGTATACATTGCTGTGGTTACAGGAATGTGGTTATCAGGAGAGGGGAAAAGGTGGTGGTGAAGGACCCTGGAACTCTAGTCGGGGGGCATGGTGTGAAATAGAACCTGAGATGCAATTTAACATCCTATAATGAATACAGAATTGTGAACAAAATAATGAGAAATATTGCTATAAAAACTAAACCTACAACTAAGATATTGTACAAATGTCCCAAAAAGGCTTCAAAGCAGATTTTATCTATCATTTCTAACATGTCTTATCATAACACTCAACTGATCTAAAATCAAGGACTGGTACTCTACTTTTGCAGGTTTTCATATAAAATCTTATGAGTTGTGTTCAAATTGACATGTGCTCCATAAACTGGAAAAGGAACATTTGGGAGCCACTCTTCTGAATTCCACTATCTGGGATTACAAGAGTTTAAGGAATGCAGACTCATGCCATATCCTCAAGTACATTACATATGAAGACATGTGAGTTTGTATAGTTTGGTGAACTTAATATCTGTTTGCTGATAATTCATTAACTCCCATAAAGAATACATTTAAAACATTTTAAAAATAATTGTGTTGAGAACAGAAATAATGGTAAGATTTCATATTTTTAATCAGCTGTGATATAATTATTCATGTTTCCCATCACCAATCAGTAGATTTTTGTGTTTTTATTGTGATAATATGCTCGATATTTTGAAAGTAATTTTTTGGAATTTTTGGCATATATTTTATAAGCTCACTACCAAGCTCACTACCAGAACAGCCTAGTTCAATAAATATTGTCATGGGTTTCTTAAAGCTGCCCATCACAATTCATTTTTAAGGATCACACGCATAGCCTTTGATATTAATATTTGGCCACCGAATAGATCTTAGGGCATCTAGACTGCACAATTGTTAGCTCAGCTTGAGTCATACATTGAATATTTGCTTTTCCTGGTCGTTCATTTCTATTTTTACACTTCTTTTTATAGAAACATGATACAAACCTATCCATGTATAAAGTTTTCACATGTCTGCACCTGGCCTCACCCAGCAGGACTATTTCAGATATCTAGAAGTAGACTTCCTAGACTGGGAGGTACTTATGTCTCAGAAAGTTCAGGAAGCACTGCTGGACCTTCACTCAGTGTCCATCCTAATTGAGATTCTCCTTGGCAGACCACAGGATCACATGGAGAGACTTTCAGTTAAGTATCATGAGCATGCTCCGCACAGAGGGCACACTGACTTGGGGATTAAATACCAAGTTCAAAGAGGGTTTTCTCCCTGGACATCCTGCCTGCTGAAAAGAACACTTCGGGAGGGAAGAAGTAGCCGGGGAGGCATTATAGCCTATTCCAAAAGTTCCCACTTAACACTGACAAAGTCTTTGTGGGTGGTATTTAGAAAAATGTGAAAGGCTTCTTGTTGATATTGAACAGTACAGGAACCTGAAGATCATGAAAGACTGTAGAAATAAATTTTAGTACCTTTGCCCATTATGATAGATGAGACTGTCATTCAGAAAGACCAGCGTTCATAGTCACAACTTAAGTGAGGACACTTGTCAGAAATAACCACCAGTGATTGTCAGTAGCTATGGAAGTGATTTTGGTGAAAATGTCCATTTGATAGTAGACTAACCTGAGTGGTTACACTGACATAAAACGTAACCATTTTAGTGAATAGTGTGATGGAAAATATCAGAAGTTGCAGAAGCTCAAATGTCACCAGTCTTCATACTGTTCCCTTAATAGAGGAAAGAATGCAATCAATCTGTAACCTGCCAAGCTGATATTTGAAATTTTCTCATAAACTGACCCTAAACTGAATGGTACTCCAACTATAACATCAGAGACATGCAGGAAAATGTGTGGGTTTTCATAATCAGGGGGATACAGAGCAGTGGTAGAGTGTCTAGCTGTAGTTGTACACAAAGCATTGTGTGTCTGAATAGAGTTGTGGCAAATACATTTGTAAATGTGCTACTTTTGTCTAATGTCATTGGAAAAAACATGGAAACAGAGTGCTAGCTATACATTTACATTGTCCCCTTGAGGCTAACTAGTATTTGTAGTTGTCTCATTTTGAGTGTAAATGGAGAAAAACATTTTCTCAAAAATTTTAAAATATTTAATATCAGCATATCTTGTTATAGCATACTCCCTTCAAGATCCTAAGTTAAACACTTCACAGTTATTCAGGAAATGTGATGTGCCTGTGACTGGTGTATTTTCAGCTATCCATTTCAACAAATTCAGCAGGCACGTATTCTGTAGGAAAACATCTTGCGTGATTAACCCTCTATGAATAGACATGTTAATCCTTTGAAGTACTGCAGCTATACACACTTAAGATGTATTAGTGGGACATATACAATGGATAGTTAAGTCCAATTTTCCATAGTAAATTAATTCCTTATTTCAGGTTTATCCAGATATCTGACTTACATTTATATAGACATAGCCATAGAAATGGGACATTAATTTTGGAAATAGCTTTAGTTGTTTTTGAAGATTAATAATGAGAAAATATAATCTCTGTTCATGTTATTACTGCTCTCCACAGAGAAATATCAAGCCTGTGTTTAGCTAAAACTTCCAAGCCAATAAATCAGATGTTATGAAAATTTCAGGAATTTATAATTTAATATCATTTAACTCACCAAATGTATTTCTGGAAGTCTGATAAGATTTTCTCTGAGTCAAAATTTACTTACTTAAATATTTAGAATGCTTTTTTACTTAATCTTTTGAGAGTCAGCTGTCAGTCTAATGCTGCATCCTCCATAAATATTTCTGTTTATCAACCAATAAGAACACCACCACACTTCCCTCCTTCTGTGGCTCAAGAAGCTAAGGTGTGGGCTGAAAACACTCTCCTACATAGCTATCCAGTAACAATCATACCCTTTAATAATCTTCATACCAATTCAAGTTTGGCCACTTGTTTCAGTAATTATACTGTGGCAAAGGAGTTCAATTCATAATCAGCTGTTACATTTAGGAGTCTTTAACTCTTAGTCTCTTTCAGACTGGAGATTTTGTTCCATCTTTTATTGATCACATGGACTTGATGCTTTAAAAGAAAATGAACAAATGACCCTCATGTATGTTTAAATGATGTTTTGTCAATACTAACTTGAAGTTTATTATGAATCTTTGGCAAGTAAGTCATAAAATTCAATTCCTCCTCTCCTCAGTGCCTGAGTTAAACTTGCCCCATTTGCTGATGATATTTACTTTGATATTTCAATAAGGTGGCATTTGCCATAATTATTCGTTGGAAAGTTATTCTTTCGTGGACTGTAGTGACTATATATTTAAAAGGAAGTTACTTTGAAATTATGAATATAACCATTTTTCCCTAAATTTTTAATACATTCAACCATTTCTGTTGATATGAATTAAATGAGGAACCATTCGGACATCTCAGTATACCTTTCATTAAATAACAAAACATTGGGAGCAACCTGGTGGCCCCTGTGGTTTACTACAACTAGAGCAGACTGCCACACATCACAGGGCCCCTGGTGCAAGACCTGGACCGGGAAGAACCAATGTGAACAACTAAATAAAAAAGTTATTTTTCAGTCTTTGCCTGCCTGCCTGCCTGCCTATCCACCTTCATTCTTCCCTGAATCATTCCTTTAAAAAAGACACAAGGCAAAATCATAACACAAGCATATTTTATGGCTACAATAATAAAGTATAAATTCTTATTGGTAGTAACTAGAGTTCCTAAGGGCGCTGTAATTATATTTTAAACTTACTGTCAAATCATTATGAAAATAGGTTGAAATGCTGTATTTGAGGTCACATTTCATATCAAATAAATCACAAAACCAAATCATCCATTCAATGCATAACATGATTTTCAGTTTTTATATTCAGAAACCCCAAAAGTGCTAACATGCATAAAATCTGTTACCAGACTATGAGAAAAATCTCACATATTAGCAGTTGCATTATAGCTATACCAATGTAATATCTTTTGATGCATCCTTATGTTAGGATATTTTCTGTCACAAGCACGAGAGTGAACAGTGTTTTCCTTACAAAGATTCGTCACTCTGATAATGTGGTTGCATGAATCTCACTGTTCATTCTTTATGCCTTAGACAATTTTGACCAATGGGTCAAAAAACCAAAGTGACCAATGTATAATTGCTCATGTGAAAGCTCATGTAGACTCATTTCTCAAATATGAAGGAGAAGAATTAATGGAGTAAGATAGTTACATTCATTGGGATTTCAATCATGCTGGAGGTAAGACAGAGGAATCAGAATGAGGCAGTTAGACTACCTGAGATAAGAGAAGAGTTTAGAGAGAACACTGACTCTAGTTCATAGCAGCAAAAGGGAAATCATTCAAGGAAACTTTCAGATCATTTCAAATATAGATGCCACAATTAACACATGAGGACCCTCAGCACTGGATATTTTCTGGTGAGAAATAACTCTGTGCTTTCCTTGGATGACCATCTTAAAACTAAGATGACAGGTGACAAAAAGCTTACAAAATGCAAATTATTCCCTACACAACAAGAAACATCCTGTAAGTTATATTTATATATTGTCAATATATAATATATAATTTATACATAGTATATATATATATATGTAAAGTACATTATATATACTGATGATTTTGATGAGAATCATATAATTTCTGAACAGTCATTTTAGTGAATTTGATAAAATCAGAAACTATTATTTACTGCTTATATCTCTACCTTTGATCATCACTCATCTTTAAGCATCTCAACCAAGAACTTAGATGCAAATCAAGATATCTGAAGAGGAAGACGGGCCACAAGAATGCAGAAAAAGCACAAGGGAGAGATGCTCCACAGAGTCAGATGTAATTTGACCTCTATGGTGCTCTTTGCAAGGGCTCAGGGCTGAATGTGTAGTGATGAAGAAGCACACCTCACTTTCCCATTATAGAATATGGCAGCTTCCACCCAAATTACAAAATGTGTTCTATTCAGGGTGAAATTGCAACTTAAAAATTAATCATTAGATGATTTGGGGATAATCCAAAAAACAAATATAGCTTTTAGATCATCACAATACTATTTAGGATTTACCTTGATAAACTAATGACACAAATCATTGGTGTTGAAGGTGTCTTCTGATGACAACTAAGAGCGAGGTGAAAATGGTTCTGAGTGACTTCTTAGCTTCTTTGGACAACCTCAAGACATAGGAAATTATGTTATTTAATTGCTTTTGTCCGGTAAAGAATTTAAGGAAGTGTGGATCAAGTTACCATTTTCAAAGAGACTTGAATTTACTTTGAGAGATGAAAATTTTCAAAGAAAACTGATGCCCTAGCTATTTTTAATGACATATTTTGTGACTATATTCAAATTGGACGGTAAGACACTAGAGATCTATTATGGGATCAAAGATGCTCTTGTGTAGAATAGCTCCTGAGGACTGAAAATTAAGCTGGGGCAGCTCGAAATACACAAAGATGCCCAAAATTCCACCTTGTTCCATTCCACAATAGGATGATGTAAAATAATGTTTAAAGCAATATTTGAATTTTGAATGAAAATATACAAGATGTAATCAATTTTGGAGCAAAATGTACATGAAATGATGTGGCAGAGTCTTCAGGGATGTTGTACACCCATATATGTTCTAATGATTGAGAGGTAGGTGGCATTTTGAGGACTACACAAGGAAGCAATAAACAACTGAGTAGTCATCACTTAGGGAACTAGAAACAAGACCTCTGCTTCAGAACACAATGCTGGGAAGGATGGCCCCTATGTTCAGAGAAACCTTGCCATTTTCCACAACATGGAATGACTTTGAAGAAAAAGATGCATAATGAGGTAAGTCAGAAGGAGAAAGACAGGCATCTTATGCTATCAACTCTTATGATGTGTATAGAGATAGAAAACTAATGAATGACATAAATTCTAAATCTTAAAGAGAGAACTAATCCAAACAATAATGCACTCTTAGTGATGGGGAAGGCAAATCGAAGGGTTCCTAAGAGATGGGGTAGCGATGTGGGAAAAGAAAGGGAAAAGGGAATTAATTACAAAGTAAATGGAAAAAAGAAAGTAATATTAAAGCTGTTGTCCTATATACAGATGTACATTTGCTATTATGTATATGTAAACACAATACTAAAGATGCAATATACCTTCAATACAATTTTTAAAGTGTTGAGACTTAAACTATTAAAGAAAAAATGATATTAGACATACCAACTCATATCTTTTGGAACACTTGTACTCTGAATATTTGAGGATATAAAGGGGTTTCTATTGAGAAATTAAAATGTCATGCAAAGTTGCAAACTCTGAATTTTCTAACTGGTATGAGTAGCTCAACCCCAGGTATTAGCATAAAAAATGGATCCTGAATAAATGGATCCTTGAGGATGATGAAGAAACAAATACAAAATTCCTCTTTGGACATGTTTATAATTCATGTCACAGGGTACATCTAGAGAAACAATGCTCTTTGGATTCATCAGCACAATTGAAAACTACAGACCATATGAGGAGACAATACTCAGAGGGAGAACCAGGGCAAAACAAAAAGAACAGTTAGCACCTCTATCACCTCTCAGACAGTAAAATAAAACCAATAAAGAGAATACAAGGAGGAAAAGAAGAAAGGAATGTTTTTTTTCAGTAAAAGAGATGTTAAAAGATGGCATAAGTACAAGTGATCCTACAACATCACTAATGAATAACGGGTTTCAGTTGAAAACACAGTTGAGGGTAAGCCTAAGATATTGAAGTGGCATACTTCAGAACCAGCTATTTGAAAAGATTATGGAAATCAATTACGTGACTCTGATAATATATTTAAAACCACATGGTGGGTTTAATTCAGATGGCAAATGCAAAAAAATTGCATAGATTTTGAAATGTTAATGAATATATTTTCCATATAAATGTTTTTTTTTCTATTTTAACCTCTTTAATTATCTAAATAATGCATAATATTAATTGACACAAATTATGAAATGTGGGAAAAAGCACAAAAGGAAAGACCCAGGAACCTGAAACACTATTAATAGTTTAGTGTACTCCTGTCCAGTTCCTTTTTGTGTGCACTTTGTCCTTAAGAGTGAACTTAGGATGCCATACAATGATTATAACCATTATTTCATCTATTTAACAATGTCATAATAATTTTCTCATATATTTAAAACTTGTTATTAGTAAATTTAAATGCTTGTATATTGACATCTCATAGATGTATCCTATGTTTCATAATTCTCTTTATGCATGTCTAGATAACCTGTTTTTTTAATTGCCATAAATACTTGCAAATACGCTTATGCATAAATCTCTTTGTGGTTTTGATTCTGTCCTTAGGCTATGATTTCTAATATTAATCCATAATTCTTGACATTTGCAATTCATGTTTTCAAAGATACTTTATTTCAATACTGCAAATGGATTATTATTATTTTGTAGCTTTTTCCTATACAGATATATAGTCTCTCTGTCAAAAATCATGACATGCATTGCAGAAAATTTAGTGTGTGTGTATGTAAAAGGAAAAGGGGAGTCAAATTAAATTATGTATTTAGTTTCTAAAATCAAATGAGAAAAAAGAAAACTCACAATAGAACATTTTCTGGGCACATAAATATTACGTAGACCAAATTTACTGATTAAATGCAAAAGTGGTGGGAGTGTTGCTTTACTTCATTTGATGTATAAAATATGTGGGCACTAAACCAAAAGGCAATTCAGATTATCTGCTTCCCAGTTTTTCTTCATATTATAAATCTAGGATTTGATAACAACCTTTGTAGTCACAATCAAAAGCTAGTTCAGCTTACAAAAACTGTCTACTAAGCCAAACATACTTTTCAGGACCACATTTAAAGATCTCAGTTCTTCATTATGTATTTAAACTAAACGAAATTACATTATACTTGTAATTAAATGAACCAAGCTAAATTAAATTACAACAGAGAATCTATATTATATAAATCTATTTTAAAGAATGACTAACAGATTTTCTGATAAGGCACCTAGGTAGATATTTTATTTAGCTTTTTTCTTTACTTTCTGTGACAGAAGATATAATTATTTAAAAGTCATAATGTTAATATGTGGAAGTAAGGTAAGCATTGTAGAGTGAGTAGAAGTAAAAGTCAAAGGAGAACAAAGCCCTGGTTAAAGTCACTGCTCCAATTTTCAGTTATTCTAACATAGAACTCTTGATTACAAAGGCCATGCTTCTTGTTGTAATTTTGTGCTCTGAATACTCAGAGGACTTCTTTCACAGTGAGCCTCAGTAGAAGAGGCCTACTGATTTATTTTATTGTATTTATACAGAGATACATACTTCTCTTCCTAGTCATATACATTCATGCATATATAAACAATATAACACATTTATGAGTGTATGTATATACTTACAAATAATGAACATTTCCAAAACTATATTAAATATACATATTTTATATTATATATTACATGGTTCCCTTTAATTTATATATATTCTATTTGAAATATAAATTTGTACCTATATGTGCATGTGACATCTCTTCTATAAGAAATGTTAAAAGAGGCCTTACTATCTTAACCAAAAAGAACTTTTCAAAAATATAAACAAAAAAAACAAATAGATAAAAAATCCAGACAGCAAAATAAAAATGGCAATAGCAAGTTCTCAAATGTCAATAATATGGTAATGTAAATGGATTGAACTCACCAATCAAAAGGCACAAAGTTGCTAAGTGGATTAAGAAGAATAATCCAACTCTATGTTGTCAACAGGAAACTCATTTTAGGTCAAGAGACAAGCAAGCACAATTAAAGTGAATAGATGAAAAACCATACTCGAAACTAAAGCCAGTTTCAAAATAACACTTAAAAATGATAAAGATGAACATTATATAATGACAAATGGACCACTACCACAAAGAGTTAACATTATTAACATTTATACACCCAACAAAGGAGCATGCAAATATGTGAAGCAAATATCAGCAGATCTAACTACAGATATTTACAGCAACACAATAATAGTAGTGGATTTCAATACTACTCTTTCAGCAAAAGATCATTCAGAGAGAGAATCCACAAGAAACAAGATCTTTAAATGAAGAAACAGGGCAGTAATAAGGAGATGATGGATGAGAACTAGGAGAAGTAGGTGGATGACAAGGAGATACAGGGTGGTAACTAAGAGAAGCAGGGTGATAGTGAGTAGATGCAAGTAAATACCAAGGAGAAGATAGTGAATATAAGGAGATTCAGGACTGTAACACAGTGAAATTGAAGGATAAAAATGAGCTACAGCTCGATAACAGGGATAAAGCAGGATGATACCAAGGAGATGCAGGGCAAGATCATGGAGATCTCACGAGAACAAGAAGCCTCGGTGGAAACACAGTGATGAGGCGATAACAAGGAGAAGCAGGACTATAAGGAGGATATGAAGTAAAAAGCAAGACATGCCCAGCCATCATATAAAATCAGTGTGAAAATTAGGAGAAGAGTGCTATTCCATGGTGATGAATTCAAGTAACTAGGAGACCTGTTACATAACAATAACTAGCAGGAAAAAAGGAGAAATGGTGATAATAGTGTGATGAAAGCAGAAAACAAGGAGATGCAGTTCAATAATAAGGGAAAGCAGGTCAATAGCAAGGTGATACAGGGAGTAAACAAGGACATGGAGTTTAATAAAAGGGAACCAGGTGGATAACACTGAGATGCAGGCTGATAAAAGGGAGATGAAGGGTGATAGAAAGGTGATGTGGTATAGAACAAGGAGATGCAAGGCTATAACAAAGAAAACCAGGGTAGTAATAAGAGATTATGGACAAAAACAAGGAGAAGCAAGTGTGTGACAAGGATATATAGTACGATAACTAGTTGAGGTATAAATGGGACAAGAAGATTCAGGGCATTAACTAGGAAAAGTGGGTCTATAATATGGTGATGAAAAGCAATATCATGGAGAGTAGGGTGATAAAAAAGAGATACAGGTCAATGACAAGTGTTGATGGTCAATTACAAGGAGATGTCAGGAGATAACAAGGAGAATCATGGTGATAGCAAGGAGATGCAGTGCGGTAACACAGTGATGCCACAAAAACAAGAAGCAGGACGATCACAAGGAGATTAAATCAAAAACAGAAGATGAAGGGTCATAAGTAGACTCACTGTACCAGGATAACAGGATGATAACAGGGTTATGCATTGTGAAAATAATGAGAGGCTGTTCTATAACAATAAGTATTTCATATTTTGATAAGAGGAGCTGGTGATGAAAATCTGATCCAGTGGGAAAACAAGCAGAGCCATCACTTTCCATAACAAGTGGAAGCATGTTGATAAAATGCAGGTGCTGGGTGATAAGAAAGAGATTCAGCTTCATAGTATGGTGATGCTGGCTGACACAGGGAGAATCAAGGTTATAACAAGGAAACGAGGGTCATTAGGAGGGAGAAGCACATCAAAAAAGAGGATTGAAGGGCGATAACATGGCGCATAGGTATTATCACAAAGAGATGCAGGATGATAACAAGTCGATAGTGTGACACAACAAGGAGATTCAATTCAATAACAAACTAAATGGCAGATAGAAAATCAACACATAAAAATCAGTAGTATTCCTATAAGTAAACAATAAATCAGAGAAAAATTCATAAATGAATGCCATTCAGAATAACAGCAACAATGATAAAAGTCCTGGGAGTAAACATAACAAAGGTTTACATGAAAACTACAGAACCTTAACAAATAAAGAGAGGAAAACACAAAGAGATGGAGAAACATTCCATGCTCATGGATTGGAGAATTACTTAAAATGTTCATACTCTCTAAAGAAGTGTACAGTGTTAATGCAATTCTTATCAAAGTTGCAAAGACATTTTTAAGGAAATTGCATAAACAATACTCAAGTCTATATGTAACAATAAGGATTGTTGACTTACAAAGTATCATCAGAAAAAAGTGACAGTATCACATTCCCTGACTTCTGAAAAGAGAGTGATCATCATCAAAACAGTATGGTATTAGAACAGAAACAGACACATAGGTTATTGGTATGAAATAGAGAGTCCAGAAAGAGAGTGGCATTTATATGAACAGTTGATATATAACAATGGAGACATTTTTATACACTAGATAAAGGAAATTGTATTAAATCAATGCTGATGGGAAAACAGGACAGAAACCTGAAAAATGAAACTGGGTTACTAATTAGCAC
Organism: Solenodon paradoxus; assembly: GCA_004363575.1. Lineage (NCBI taxonomy): Eukaryota > Metazoa > Chordata > Mammalia > Eulipotyphla > Solenodontidae > Solenodon > Solenodon paradoxus. The sequence goes on along the minus strand of RJWH01000638.1, from coordinate 184,542 downwards.
TACCTATAAAAGTTAACTCCAAATTGATCAAACACATTAATATAAGATCTGAAACATTAAAATAATTAGATGAAGATGTAAAAAACAACTCCAAAATATCAACATCAAATATGTCTTTGGGGAAGGGACACCAATTGAAAAATACATTTTGTAAAACTAAGCAATTAGCAGTACATTAAGTTAAAAATCTTCTGCACAGTGAAGGAAACCACAACCTACACAAGAAGGCAGTGAACTGACTGGAAGAAGATATTTACAAGATACATTACACAAGAGTGCTTCTCATTGTGATCGAAAAGCCTCTCCTTGTTACTGCAGATCATCCCTGTGGTGTCACCCTGCTTCTGCTAGTTTTCACACTATGTCATAAGCCATGGCATCTCCTGATTTTGACTTCATCTCTGAGTTAGATGTTTTATATTTGTACTGGGTAATAAACTTATTTTATTGTATATGGAATGGAATGTTCATATTTGAAAATACATTTTTGGAATGTTACTATCCTTCCCTATACTAATTATGTTGAAAAATTGAGGTGTTCAATCTGAGTCCCTTTTATTGGTGGTTTATCTGAAAATATTTGACTTTACCAACCAACTTGTTTAATTTTTTTTTCTTTTTGACTTTTTGTACCCTGGTGCCAATCTTGTGTCCACAGATTTCATAACTTGTATCTTTCACTGACTCAGCCACATAAAGGAGACTGTATTATTTCATCTACTACATGAATAGGTGTTTCTAATACCATAAAGATATATTCCTGTACTGTTTTCTAAATATCAAATATTTTCTTTCCAATTCAAGGCTAGTACTTTAGGGTAAATATTGAATGTGATGTAACAGCATTTTTTGATGAAGGTAAATAATATTTTCAGTACTTTTTACTTCATATTCCATCCTTTCTTAATATGCCACCTTATCACAAATAAAATTTTCAATATTTTGACACTATGGAGAGTCCTCAAACAAATAAAGGTAGATCAACCCGTTGATCCAGCAATCCCACACCTGGGAATATACCCAGTTGTAGCAAAATCTTATATTCATAGAAACTATAGAGAGTGGACTGTTTTGTGCCTGCTTCTGCAATATATCCTGAGGCAGAAGTGCTCACATGTTGGCAGAGCTAGAAGCAGATAATAGACAAATGCATCTGAGTTTCAACCAGCCTTCTGATCTTCAGATGTTCAAATATTCCTGATAATGGCAAAACAAGTTACTGTTTGCAGTCTTTGTTTTGAATATTCTCATTACCTCATTGTAACCTAGCCCTATAAAATATATCAAGGAGTCAGGTTCAAGGTCACTGCTTCTCAAAGAGTGGTGTCCCACCTGGCCCACCTGCTTTTCTAGATGTATGTTGTCTGTCTTTTCTTAGGCTCCTGTAGCATCCTCTTGGGGACACTTTTGACCAGCCAGTTGGTTGAGGCAGCAGCCCAGTTTTAAATAGCCAATATATGGAAATATTCTAAATGTCCATACACAGATGACTGTATAAAGAAACTATGGGATATAAATTCGATGAAATTCCATGCAACTTTACAAAAGATGAAATTGTGACATTTGCAACAATTTGCATGGAAATTGAGAGTATTTGTTAAGTGAAATAAGCCAGAAAACAAAACATTCAGGATGGTTTCATTCATATGTGGAATAGAAATAAATGAAACACATGAACAGAATAATTTCAACCAAACAGGTAACAGTACTGTAGTTACCCAGTACGTTGGAGTGGAGTAGGAAAAAAGGGGAAAGTTTATGGTAAAAGTCATTAGAACTCTGGTGGATTTGTGGTGTGACATGTACACTGAGATGAAATTTCAATATCCTAAAATGTATATGGCATTGTGAACAAAATAAAAAATAAATATTACTAATTAAAAATTCAAATGTTTTCAAGTAAATGATGCAGTATGACTTCAAAACACCAAAGGTCTCTGAAGATGATGTAGTAACTATGTTCTTCAGTTTAAAACTATAGTACAGACTACAAATCATGCTATTGGAATAAGGAGGCACAGACCAATTGAATAAATTTGAGTGTCCAGAAATACAACCACTTATATAGAGAGATTTTATATAGCACAAAAAGCCTGGAGTATACAAGATAGTCTATTCAATGAAGAAAGCTGAGAAAATTGAACCACCACCTGCAATAATAAAGGAAACTTGCCACTAAAACTATATGCAAGCATCAATTCAAATTAATGAACTGGATGATCAATGTAAAATATAAACAAGATGCACAATCAAAAATAAGTAATTCAACCCATGACATCAACTCGAGAGAAGTAAATATGGAAGCCACAACCATAACAAAAAGGAAAAACAACCAAAAATGGGACAACACAAATCTAAAATCCCTCAGCACAGTGAAATAAAACACCCCAAACCAAAGTTGATGTACTAATGGGAGAATATATTTGTACATCATATGTCTGACAAGAAATTGTTCTCCAACACATAGAGAGAACTCACAAACCTCAACAAGAAAGAAGCAAATAACTCAATCAAAAATATTCAGGGTAACTGAATAGGCCCTTTTTCAGAGAAGACAAATGATCTATAGTCTCATAACATGATCTAAATTATGTATTGTTAGGGAAATTCAGATTGAAATTACAATGAGATAGCATATTACCCCTTTGAGAATGGGCTATATTAAAAAGTCTAGATATAAAAAAAAATTGCAATGGTATGGAGAAAATGGGACTTTTCTACACTATTGTTGGGAATGTAGAATAGTGAAACCTCTTTGGAAAACCATATGGATATTCCTCTAAGAATTACAATGGAATTAAAATCTGATATAGCAATTCCACATCTAAGAATATGTAATATAAAATACTAATTCAAAAAAATATGTACATGCTTATATTCACAGCAGCACAAGTCACAAGATGCAAGACACAGAATCAAATTAACTGCAACACAAGCAGATGATTGCCTAAGAAAGTATATACAGTATGAGATAACTCATCTATTAAAAATAAAATAAAAATTTAAATATTTTCATTGGCAACAACATGAAAATAATGAAAGCAACCATGCTCAGTAAAATAAGCCAGAAAGAGACAATAAACATATTATTTTTTGCATGTAGAATATAAAGAAACTGAGCTATCAAAACAAAAGTTGAAGTTTAGAATTGGAAAAATATTGGTTTACCAATGGACAAAGAAGATACAAAGATCAGGTAGAAGAGGTCAATCCTTTGTGGTGAATGAGAGAACACTAATGGTGTGTGTATTGTGAAATATAGATTTATCAGGATGTGAAATTGTGCTCCTGAATTTACATAATAGTGTAAATCAATAGCATATCAATAACTATCAGGTACCAATGTATTCTATATAAAATATTATTTTAGTTCTATGTTCAAAATTTATATGAGTAGTAGTCATAATATTGTGTATGGAATAGATTTTTCATATTTGGAAATACATTTTGGGAAAGTTATTATCCTGGTCTTCACTAATATATAAAAAATATGAATTTTTCATTATTGAGTCACTTGCAGTGGTGACTTAATTTTGAATAGGTTAAATATCAATCACTTTTATGACTAATATTTTTATACAGGAATTGATATTTCCAATATATTAAATATATATTCATATTATTTTCTAAATATTTTATCATTTTGCCCTTAATATGTAAGGTATTAGAACTTTGGGTGACATACTGTAAAAAAATAAACAATATACTGTAAACAAATATTTTTTTACATGCGCAAATAATTGTGTACTATTTACTAGATTCAAGTGTGTGTGATTAAATTATCTTTATTTTTCTCTCTGCTCTCAAAAGCATACCATTAAGTTGTAATTCCATAACATATTTTGTTAAGGTGAATGGCTATACTAATAAATGTGTTATTTAGGTCTAATATAAAAACTATGTTTTCACACTTAAAATTGGAATCAGTATTCCTTATGTTATTAAATAAATGACCTTTACTTTTATATTTAAACATGTTTGGATTTAGAAAAGAAAGGTACGTACATGAGTGCAAGTTGTGTGAAATGGGGGTATGACAGGTGAAAGGTATAGAATGGACTCCACTTGGTTTAAAAAGGTCTGTGGTCATCCACCATTCATTTCTCTCTTCTACTTTGTTGGTCTGTAAGGATTTGCACTATGCAGGGATAAGAATGATGTTAAAATATTTTTCTAATTAGGAGCTGTGGATATTGATTCCCAATAGATTGTGAGACTGTATAGACTGAGCCTTCAGTGATTTCATGAAATGATACTTCTCTAGTGAGGAGAAAGCTCACCTGGGGCTCCATCCAGACATAATCCTTCTTGACCGAGAGATTTTTATCTCCCTGGGTCTCTATGTCTTTCCTGAGGACAGATTTTCCATCCTCATCCAGGTGCCTTGTCAATCATTATTCCACAGTGATGCCAGACAGGTGACTTCAAATCCATTAATTGATGACCTTGATTGTGAGGACTTGGGTTTTACTACAATTACATGCAGTGTAAATGTGATATTACATGAATAAAAGGATCAGAAGTTATCTTTTTCAAATGGACTCCATCTATACTGTCATCTTATTGACAAGCTCTGATGTGCATGTGTACTAATACCCCACTAATTATCAATCATCTTGTCCTGAAATTTCTCAGAAACATCAGAAAGTTTCCCACTTGTGGAAATCTGTATTTTTCAAATATGATTTCTATAAAATATTAATAATATTTACTTGAATTCTTGAGTTGGTTATGAGGAAGTGTTTTGATTAGGTTCTCCTTTTATTTCTGTTCCTGATTCTTTTTATTTTTCAGTCTATAAATGAATGAAGGGGGCAGGCAAGAGGAAGATTTTGTTTATTATTTCTTTATTGTTTAGATATTCATCTTGATTCTTCCCCATGACTTTGGGTTTTGAATCCAGGTCCTTGGGATGTATGTGAAATAAGCCTTATCCACTTAACTCTTGCAGTGAATTCTTTTTCTGATTCTTGTTGCAGCATTGTACAGAAGTGGCTTTGTATTATCCCGGTAGTTACCATATTGAAGATACAAAGGAGAAAGTGGAGACTCAGAGTCTACTCAGCTGGCTGCTTTCCTGATATTCCTATCCTTCTTTGTAAAATTGACAAATATTTAATAATAGAATGACAGAGATAGTAATAATGAACGACAAGCCTTCAATTCTTTCCAGAATAATTCAAATGCTGACATGTTTGCTATATTAAATTCAGGTAATTTTCATAAAATAACAAAATAACATGCATACAAAGACAGTAATTTTTCCATCTTATTTCCTGATCTTCCCTTCTCAAGGACAGAACTATCTTGAATATGAGGGAGTTCTCCCTCCATGACTTTAAATTTTATGTGATTTCATAAGCACCAATAGGATAAAAACACTACTCACAATACCTGTAAGCTAGGAAAAGTATATACAAATTGTGATGTAAAAATATAGTGAGATATGCTGATAATTAAATGAGTGAATTTAAACTAGATATAGCAACACTAATCAAAGGTAATTATCTAAGAATCACAAGTGTAAATCACATGTACATATGGTTGTTATAGAAAGCTTTAAAACAAAAAATAATGCAATATTTTGTTGAGTAATATTAATTATAGTAAATATTCAACAGTATAATACTTATCAAGTTAGTGAAGTGGGTCTCCTCATAAGAAAACAAACAATATTTTTTTTTCACATGAAGACATGATTCAGTTGTTCCACATATCTCATATTATTTATGTAATAAACAACTTCATTGAGAAGGGTGAAGTGTATGAGCTTGGTATTTTTACTGAAGTTTATCAAGCCATCTGTATTTTAATTCACCCAGATAATCCATAATAAAAATCACAAAGTTATGCAGGAAGAATATTTTACATTTTTCCATTCTCTATACTTGTGGCAGCAAATATTTCCTCGTGGGTATTCATTAACTCTGTTAAAATGCATTTGAGTCTATTTATTGGATTTATCTTAGTTGATATATATGTATATGTATATATACTTTAAGCTATAACATAGACCAATTGTCAACAAAACATAGTATTTTAATAAAGACACAGACATCAAATAAATTTATGAGTCCATGAATAAACCACATATGGAGACTTTTTTTCTAGAACAAAATGTATAGAATAGTCAATGGAAAAGTTTATTCAATGAATAATGATGGAAAAACTGGGACAACCACCTAAATAATAAAGGAAACTAGATCACTAAAACTATACACAAAAATCAACTGAAATTAAGTTAATATATTGAATGATCAATGTAAAAACATGAGATGTAGAATCAGACATAAGCAATAGTATCCATATGTCCATATCCAATACTATCTGGAGCATCAATTCAAGATATTTGTGGATGATAACTATAATAAAGGCAAGAAAACAAACCTAAATGGGACTAATAAAACAGACACCATGCAAAGTGAAACAAAGTATCCAAATCAAAAGACAACCTACTAAGTGGGATACGACATTCATCTATCATATATCTGAAAAGAGATTTTTCTCCAACACACATAAAAAGCATAAACATAGAAAAATAAATCAAAAATAGGCAGGATAACTGAATAGACACTTCTTCATAGATGACAAGTGGTTTTCAATCACATAAAATGTCCTACATATTGTTAGGGGAATGTAAATCAAAATCACAAAGAGATAGCACATTATACCGCTGATAATGCACTATGTGAAAAGGTCTAGAAATGAAAAACTTTGCCAGGGATATGGAGAAAATCGAATTCATTTACACTGATATTGGGAATTAGAATAGTGTAAACTCTATGGAAATCAGTATGGATATCCCTCTAAAAATTGTCATAGAATGTCATTTGATATAATTCCACTTCTAGGGTTATATATGAATAATGCAAAACACTAATACAAAAATAATTTTATGCTTATATTCATAGCAGCACAATTCACAAGACTCAGGATATGCAGTACATTTCAGTGCAACACCAACAGATGATTGCCTAAGAAGATATATACGGGTTATAAAGCAACTCAGTTATAAAAATATAAACATTTAAATATTGTCATTTGCAACAACATGATGGAACTTGAGATAACCATGCTAAACAAAATAGGCTAGTAGGAGAAAATGAAAATATGTTTCATTTTGTATATGCTAAATAAAATAGGCTAGTGGGAGAAAATGAAAATACGATGCTTTTATGTGAAATAAAAAGATAAAAAACAAAAATGAACCTTAGAATCTGAGCAAAATCTTGGTTACCAGAGTTGAAAAGAAGCTGAAAACACCAGGTAGAAGATGTCAGTCCTTGGTGGGGAATGACAGAACATTTTTGGTGGTTGTGCTATGATATATACATTTAAGAAGATGTGAAGTTGTACTCCTGTATCTTATACACTGTTTTAAACCAATAGTTTGTTAATAAAGTGATTCTAATATCACTGACTTCTATATAAGATAGCATATTAGAAGGTTAATATTTGTATGAATAATAGAGTAACATGTTTGGGATATACTTTTCATATTTGCAAATACATTCTGGGAATGTTATCCTTCTCTCTAACAATTATATTGAAAAATAAGAATTTTCATTCTAGACTCATTTGTTTTGGTGGCTTAATCTTGAAGAGAGTGATTTCATTAATCACATTGTTATATTTGTATTTTATTTTATACAGGAATATATGTATATATTCTCAATATCCTAAAGATATGTTCCTAAATTATCTTCTAAATATTTGATCATTTTGCCTTAATATATAAGGTGATAGATCTTTAGGGAGTATTTGAACACACTGTAATCAAAGTTATTTTTATAGAAACAAACAATAATTTTGTTCAATTTAACATTAGGTTAATAAAAGAGATGGAAAATGGACTCAAAGATTTTACTGAGAAAGATGAATTAAAAATGAAAGAAAAAAGCAATAAAGTTGACAATGACAGAGTATTCAGAAATATTAAGGTGTAACTACCTATCCAACAACAATCATTCGAAATGTAATTATACTGTGATTGAGTTTTCCAACTGAATTGGTGCTGCTTGCAAAACTTTTCAACTCAAAGGACAAATACAAGCTTAAAGTGGAAGGACAGAAAAGTTTAATGGACGTAAACGAGAAACACAAGAAAGCAGGACTAGCTATAATCATCCAAAGCAAGTAAAATTAAAAGAAAAAAGTGTCATGAAATATAAATAATGTCATCAAATAGCAATAAATATGTTAATCCAAATGACATATCATGTGAAAATGTATGTGCAAACAGGCACAGACATGTACAGACTCAACTTGAGAGTCAAGAAATATATTAGACAAATATTAAAAAGGGAAGGTAATACACAATTATTGCCACATATCAGTAGATTTCAATATTTAACTTTCAACATTGGGTAGCTACAAGAGATGAAAAAATCCAAAAGGATATGCCTTTGCCTAAGATACTGACCATTTTAAATGAAAGAGTAAACCATATTTCCATATTTCCCAAACATCCCATCAATTCAATATGAATGTCTATTTGGTAGCCTTTTAAATAACCCGTGGTGTCTATCAATGGGGCCAATTTGTTTGTGGATACACAAACAAACAAAACAACAAAAAAGTTAGGAGAAACTAGGGCAGATGATTCACGGCTATCTGATATGTGTCCGTTTCCTCAAAGGGAGCATAATAGCTCTGTGGCACAGTTGAGTAACAGGTACATTCTATGGGAGGCATATCTAGACATCATCTGGTCTGATTGATGAGAAACAGCTGTTCCTGATGCAGGCTAATTGGGGAGACAGCTGAAACCTATAATGCCTAATTGGGGATATACAGCTGATCTTAATCCCAGCTAATTAGGATGACGCAACTGTTCTTCATCTGGACTGATTGGCCAGACACGGCTGATCCTGATCCGGGCTAATTGGGGAGACACAGCTGAAACCTATCCTGCCTAATTGGGGATATACAGCTAATCCTAAACCCAGCTACTTAGGGAGATGCAACCGGTCCCAATATTGGCAATTGGCCAGACACAGCCGGAGATGATCCAGGCTGATTGATGAAGCACAGCTCATCCTAATCCATGCCAATTAGGTAGACAGTGTTTCCTCATCCAGACCGATTTGGGAAACACAGTTGTTCACATACCAGGGTAGTATCTTTTGCTAGTTAATATAAGACCTAAAACCAAGAAGAAATGAAACTCTGGAAGAATTAAGAATTAAGAATTGATTCATAATCATCTGTTTAAATATTGCAAAAAATAGCATGACATTTTCTCCAAATTTCCCAAACAATCAAAACCGAATGACAGTCATTTTAATTAAATAGGAGAAAAACTAAAATCTCTGATGTAGTAGCAGTTAGGACAATTGCTTCCAAAGGAGCTGAGGCCACATATCTTGGGGTTTTGTATATGTGTCCTGGGGAACTTAACCAGTTGGAACTAAATAAAAATAGAGTAAAATAATTTTGCTACCTCTCAATTCCTGTTTTCTCAGCTGCCTGTCTAATCACCTTCATTCATGCCAGCAACGTACCTCAAAAATAGAAGGAAAAATTGTATAGTTCTTGAGAGATCTCATAAAATTCATTCATTTACCGTAGGAAAAAATATATAAAGAATTTTAGGCCTAACTAGTAAGGAAGATTTCCTAGGGAGCATTTGCAAAAATATAAGTAATACCTTTCAGAGATACATTTGGACATAATACTTTTGTACAAATAAAATCATTTACATGTATATATTTATACATTACATATTTCTAAATATCAGAAATTCAAATTCTCATATGTGTTGGCATAATACTATTATTTGTGATTCTGGTTATTCTTCGAAACTTTTGTATGTCCAGAAAAGAAGCAAAATTCCTTGTTTGCTACATATAATCGCATCTACGACTTTGGTCTTTTTGAGTGTCATGCACAAAATCTATGATTTCACCATGTATTTTTATCAGTGAGTTTCATGTTCCAAAAGATTAGTAGAAATCACTTTGATAAACACTCTGGAATGCAGGTTTAACGTAGAAAAGGCACGGTGAGATGTTCTAGAATTTGCACAACTTCCTAGTTGAATTTCAACGGAGCCTAACTATTAAACGGGAACAAATAATCGGGACAATCACGAAGGTATTCTTTCCTTCATTGCTAAGCTTGCATTATTTCAATTGCAGTCAGTGATTAACTTATATATTTTTTCACCATTTGAGATCCAGTTTCATAATGTATAGCAGAAACATGTCATGAAATAGGAAATACAAGATGTATTTTGTTACATTTTGTTATATAATACCTATTTTGGTATTAACCTACAAATCTGAGGAAGCATCATCTTTCATATATTTGTTTATATGTCTAGAAATTGGGTATGATCCATTCTTCTAATGGATGTATATTTATATTTGTTAATTTTCTAGCAAAATAAGTTAGCTAATAGAAGCTACGTTGATTGGAGTAGTCTTATTAAAATTGTTTAAAATACTAATTTTATGTAAAATCACAGACACATAGATGTTGCTTATTAGGCTATTTGCTTTTTGAAATTAAAAATAGCTACAGTACTTGTGCTGACATAATTTTAGTTCAGAGAAAAATACAGGGGAACGTAAAAGCTAATTTTGTTATTTTTGTTGGACCGAACAGTTGTCGTATTCTTCAAATCATTACTATAATTTCTATGCTTTTAAAGGAAGAGACCGAGAACAAGGGCTAAGCAATCTACATTAGGTTCATAAAAGAGATGGAAAATGGACTCAAAGATTTTACTTTGGAAGATGAATTAAAAATGAAACAAAAAGGAATAAAATTCAGAATGACAGAGTTCAGAAATATTAAGGCGAAACTACCTATCCAACAACTATCATTCGAAATGTAATTATACTGTGATTGAGTTTTCCAACCAAATAAAATGAATGAATACATCTTCAAACTCCGACTTTGTGCTGCTTACAAGACATTTCAACTTAAAGGACAAATTCAAGCTAAAAGTGGAAGGACAGAAAAGTTTAATGGATGTAACCAAGAAACACAAAAAAGCAGGAGTAGCTATAATGATCAAAAGTAAAGTCGACTTTAAAGGAAAAAGTGTCATGAAATACAAATAATGGCACCAAAAAGCAATCAAGATGTTAATCCAAATGACATATCATGTGTAAATATATGTACAATCAGACACAGAAATGTACAGACTCAACTTGAGAGTCAAGGAATATATTAGGCAGTTATTGAAAAGGGAAGGTAGTAGACAATTATCACCACATATTAGTCGATTTTAATATTATACTTTCAACATTGGGTAGCTACTAAAGACAAAAATATCCAAAAGGATATGCCTTCGGCTAAGATGCTGACCATTTTAAAGGAAAGAGTAAACCATATTTGCATATTTCCCAAACATCCCATCAATTCAATATGAATGTCTATTTGGTAGCCTTTTAAATAACCCGCGGTGTCTTTCAATGGGGTCAAAGGGATACACAAACAAACAAACCACAAAAAAACCAGGAGAAACCAGGGGAGATGACTCACTGCTATTGGATATGTGTCCGTTTCCTCAAAGGGAGCATAATAGCGCTGAGGCACTGCTGAGTTACAGGCACATTCTATGGGAGGCATACCTAGACATCATCTGGTCTAACTGACGAGAAGCAGCTCTTCCTGATGCATGCTAAATGGGGAGACACGGTTGAAACCTATCTTGCCTAATTGAGGATATACAGCTGATCCTAATCCCAGCTAATTAGGGTGACGCAGCTGTTCCTCATCGGGACTGATTGGCCAGAAACGGCTGATCCTGATCCGGGCTAATTGGGGAGACACAGCTGAAACTTATACTGCTTAATTGGGTATATACAGATTATACTAATCCCAACTAATTAGAGAGATACAACTGGTCCCAATATTGGCAATTGGCCAGACACAGCCGGAACTGATCCAGGCTGATTGGTGAAGCACAGCTCATCCTAATGTATGCTAATTAGTTAGACAGTTTTTCCTCAACCAGATCGATTTGGGAGACACAGGTAGACACATATCAGGGTAGTGTCTCTTGCTAGTGCATGTAAAACCTTAAATCAAGAAGAAATGAAACTCTGGAAGATGAATCATTAATAATTGATTCATAATAATCTGTTTAAATATTTCAAAAATGTTTCAAATAGCCAGAATCACAAATAATACTATTATGCCAAAACATATCATAATTTGAATTTCAGATACTTATAACTATTGCAAGTATAAATATATACATCTAAATCATTTTGTTTGTAAAAAAGTATTATGTTCAAATGTATCTCTAAAAGAAAAGTATTACTCATTTTTTTTGACAATGCTCCCTATGAAATTTCCCTTACTAATTAGGGCTAAAATATTTTATGTATTTTTTTCCTATGGTGAAAGGATGAATTTTATATGAGACATCTCAAGAACTTTACAGCTTTCCTTCTTTTTTTTAGGTAAGCTGTTGACATGAATGAAGGTGAGTAGGCAGGCAGGTAAGAAAACAGATATTGAAAGGAAGCAAAATTATTTTACTCTATTTTTATTTAGTTTCCACATGTTAGTTCCCTAGGACACATGAACAAAACCCGAAGATATGTGGCCTCAGCTCCTTTGGAACCAATTGTCCTGTTACTACCTCAGAGATTTTAGATTTTCTCCTATTTAATTAAAATGACTTTGTCTTTCGGTTTTGGGTGTTTGGGAATGTTTGAGAAAATGTCATGCTATATTTTGAAATATTTAACAAGATTAATATGAATCAATTCTTAATGATTCATCGTCCAGAGTTTCATTTATTCTTGATTTCAGGTCTTACATGAGCTAGCAAAAGATACTACCCTGGTATGTGTCCACCTGTGTCTCCCAAATCTGTCTGGATGAGGAAAAAGTGTATAAATAGTTAGCAAGGATTAAGATCAGCTGTACTTACCAATCAACCAGGATCAGCTCCAGCTATGTTTCGGCCAATTACCAATATTGCGACCAGTTGCGTCTCCCTAATTAGCTGGGATTAGGATCAGCTGTATATCTCCAATTAGGCAGGATAGGTTTCTGCTGTGTCTCACCAATTAGCCCAGATCAGGATCAGCTGTGTCTGGCCAATCAGCCCAGATGAGGAACAGCTGCATCACCCTAATTTCCTTTTAGGAAATAATGCAAGAAAGGGCAAACGAAAAAAAAAATTTGTGTTGAAAATAAAAATTCCCACTCAGAATTCAGTGTCAAACAAAATCCTAATTCAAAAATATGAAAGATATAAAGACCTCTATAAAAAACAATTTGACCATCATTTTAAAAATTATACTTATTTTGCAGAAATGTTAATATAAGTAATGAATCAGCACAACCTGGTGAAGCAGGGACTATGTCAATTGCCTCTGAAGGATGCAGGCCACAAACCTCTGGGTTTGAGTGCCTGGCCTGGTGGCAACAATCATTGTAAACAGCTAAATAAGCGTAACTAAAATACTTCTGCATCCTCTCTGTACTTTCCTGTCTGTCTACTCATCTTCATTCCTGCCTGTACCTTTAAAAAATTAAAAATTTAAAGATATTCATCACAAAGGAAGAGCTAAAGGTACAAATTTAGAGAATGACTAGAAAGAAACTTAGTTTTTGTTCTCCTAATCTCACAAATAATGGTGTGTTAAAAATGAAAAGAGAAGAGCAACCCTCATGGACAGTGTTATGGAGATACATTAAAAATGGAGACTCCAAATCCCATATGATCCCATCATCCCACTTCTGGATATTTACCCAAAGAATACAAAAGCATTAGTTTGTAGATATGTAGATACCCCCATATTTATTGCAGCATGATTTACCTTAGCCAACAGTAGGAAGCTACATACATGCCCATAAGATTAATGTGTACAGAAGATGTGGCTTATACACACAATTCAATACTACACAGCCCCCAAAAGCTGAGACTCTATCATTTTCAAAACCTTGGATGGAACTAGAATTGATGTTGATAAGTGTAATAAGTCAGAAGAGAAAGGCTAATACAAAATAACCCCACTCATGTGAAATATAAAGGAAACTCAACATGGGAACAGGCTAAACAAAGACTAACTCTTGGGCATTATAAAGATGGCTAAAATTACCAGAGGAAATGGGGTGATGGGTGAGAGCAAGTGAAGTTGTGGTCTTTTGTTCAGTTGAAGGATTTTTGGTAATTTGATGGTAGGTAGGATGTATTTTCATATATTTGAGAAATTGGGGACCTGAATATATGGATTCATATTTTGTTGTAAAATAGTTACATACATATTATTTTTCAGTTTAATTCTACTCAGTTATTTATAAAGATTAAACTGTGCCTTTTTCAACAACTCAATTGTATGCTAAGCTTCATAGTAATAAAGGAAATAAACTGCCAGATGGTTTCATTCATAAGTCAAATGTAAATAAATGAAACAAACTAAGACACAACAAAACTCACAGTATGCCAAACTGGTTCTGGACGCAGGTCCGAGGTGACATCTGTGTTTTAAGGAGTAAAAATGATGTTGCCTCTAGAATGTTGGTGGTGGGTGTTGTGAAAATATACGCATTGACCAATGTGCAAATAAATTATTCTGAAAATCACTTAATAGCATTGAGAAAATAATTTTAAAAGTTGAAACACACACACTGAGACATAGTATAACAGAATCAGTGTCTCAGTAATATACCCATGCATACATGGTCAAGTAGTGGTTGACAAGAGGTAAAAATAATATTCAATGGGTAAAGGACAAGCTTTTCAATGACTGGTTTGGGAAAACTGGAGAAACACAACCAGCAAAATGAAATTGGCATATACCTTATAACACTCACAATAATTATCTAGTTATGGATTAAGGATGTGAAGACACGTCCTGAAACCATAAACCTCTGAGAAGAAAATACCTTTGACTCTATTCTTGGTAACAATTTATTTTTATTAGATAATATTGGTTGAAACAACTGTTTAGGAGTGTAGGTTTACACTTTAAATCTCATTATTACTTAAAACACCCACCACTAAAGTTCAATAAATTCTCCACCAGATAAACAAATAGGTGTTTCAGAATACTAACTCTTCAAATTTTAATGATGCTAGAGAATCAGTCTCTCCTCTTTTGTATTTCTGTATATGTAACTATTCAGAGAGCCCAAGAATCAACTCGTCATTCTAGTCATCATCTCTGTCTCTCACATCGACACTTTCACATCTCCAATTCTGCTTCCATGTCCTCATTGTTTATGTTCTCTTAAACATCTGCTTTATCTCCACCACCATCCTGAAAATTCTGGGATCATCCATGGAAATGGCAAAAGTAGCTCTTACACAAGATGCTTACTCAGGTATTTTTTATGACTTTTGATGACATGGACGGTTTGCTCTTCCATGTGATGGTTTAAAGTTGGACTTATGCCACCCTCTGACAACATGGTCATCATTAATCCATGTCTCTGTGAACTCTCAGTTCTAATGCTGGTTCATCATTTTTTGAAATCACCCTTTACATCCTACTAATGTGGATAATCTTCTCTACAGACACAGATGTTTCACATTTCTTCTGTGAACTGGTTCACATTCTCACGGTGATCTGCTATGATCCATGTGTCAATGACAGTTTTTTGTATTTGTCCACTGGCCTGATGTGTGTGAGTTTTCTGACACAGATATTTTTCCTAATCCTCAAATTGATTCTTCATCAATGAAGGTGCACTCTTCTTGGGGGAATTACAAAACTCTTTCACCTCTATGTTTCCACCTATGTCTCCTTTTTCTATGGCTCAGGCTTGAAATTCTACTTCAGTTCTGCTGTGGCTTCTTCTTCACAGAAGAGCTTCTTGTCATTGATGATATGCACCATATTCATTCTCATGCAGAGCCCCTTCACCTACAGTTTGCTATACCTGGTTTAGTTTTCTGTTTATATATAAAACATATTACACAGTCACAAATTACATATTCGTGAAATAAAATTTTAAAATGTATGCAATGAAAGTTTAAAATTGAAACTGTTTTAAAATAAAGGAAATTATACAAAGTAACACGACACTGTAAAATGACCACAGAAATCTCAACAGCTAACATTTTACCATATTTATATTGTTGTCTAAAATATAGTGACTGAAATAATAAGTTTGAGTATTTTTCTTGCTAATAAAGCTCTATTTTCCTCTCTTTTGTCCATACATTTAAACTGTGTCCTTCCACTAAAATTTTATGTCTTTGGCATACCTTGGTGGAATAGTGGTTAGTTCAATCGGCCCTGAAGGACGGCAGTCACATAAACCTCAGTTTGAGTCTCTGGTTCAGGGAGAAGCAACCAGTGTAAACAACTAAATAAAACTTTTTAAAAATTACTACAAATTTAGTGACTCAAAGTACTATATACCTCATATTTCTAGAAAATTCGGCCACAGTATGATTGATTTCTCAGGTCAGTGTATCATAAGACAAGTGCTAGGTGAAATTGTCACCTTAGGGCTCTAATAAAAATGTTGTTGGCAGAATTCAACCCTTTTTTGCTGTAAGAGTGCAGCCCCTGTAATAATATCTCATGCCGCTATAAAAACAACCACAAACTAAATTGTTTAAGAAACACACGTTTATCATTCTACAGACTTATAGGGATCAGACATTTAAAATTCATCAGCAATACTGCATTTCCACTGAAAACTCAAGGACATAACTAATTTTCTTGTTTTATCCCCAGCTTCTAGAGATCACTGGTCACTGGTGTTCCTTTTCTTCTGGTCCCTTCATCTACCATTTTCAAAGGCAATAGGTTTTTCTCTCTCCTGTTCTCTCTCTCTCCTCCCTCTCTCCTTCTCTTTCTCCCATTTTGAAATCTCCCTTTCTCACTGATTCTCCTTTAGTCTTATTACAAAAATCCTTATGATTCCACTCAGTCCACATATGTAATCCAGGATAATCTCCCAAATTTAAAAGATTTCATTTAGTTACATTTGTAAGTCCCTTTTATCCTGTAAGGTAATGTACTCATAGATTCCAAGGATTCAAGAATGAATCTTTGGGTTCTATTATTCTTTCACCATGAATGCTATTGCTTAGTAGTTGCTAGTCAAGAGCAATCTCAACTCCTAGAGCTTCCCTGAGTTCCTTCACACATTACCCTTTCCTTAGTCAAGCAAACTGACATGCCAAATCAATTTCATACTTTAACATCCTACTTCTTTACCAAATATTTTTGGACAACACATCAGCCTCTTCTTGAGGTATTATCCAGTGACACTTTTTCAGCATATGGTGAAATTATATCTGTTGTATGATTTATTAGTTAATTTGGGGAACTTACACAGCACTTGGTCTGAGTCATTCAGGTAAAAAAATTAACTAGTTAACACACTTAGGTTCAAAGATACTATCAGTCTTCAAATCAACTATCTGACACCCCAACTGGTTGTGTCTTCAGAATTTCCTTGAGGACTACCAAAGTGAAAAATATGGGTCAGTTACACTCCAGAATTTGCTGCTAAATGTCCAAGGATAGTGTTGTCTTCAAATATCTGATCAATTTGCATTTTCACAAGTATATTCTGAGGTCCCATCATTCCATGTCTAGGTAGATGCCTCAAAGCATTGAAAGCAGGAACTCAAATATATTATTGGATACCACTATACACAGAAGAATAAATCACAGTGGCCAAAATATGGAAACAACCCGGGTATATAACCAGGCATCTAGATGAACAAAATTATATATATATATAGAGAGAGAGAGAGATAGTGGATACTTTTCATCATTAAAAAGGAATGAAATTCTTATACGTGTTATAAGAGTGTTCATTCTAGAAAACATTATGTTAAGACAAGTCAGACATAAATGAATAAGGATTTGAATCCATTCATATGTGATCTGGAATAGACAAGTTCATTGATACAGAAATCTGAATAGAATTTTCTAGCTGTTGAGGAGAGGGGGAAATGGATGATTAAAAATTGGAAAAAGAATTGTGGCAGTATTTGTACATCGTGAATATACTTAATAGGACAGAACTTACTTCATTGATAAAATGGTAACATTTTATGTGTGAATACACAAAAATAACTATACATATAGCAGATATGTATATTCATAGGGAATATAGATAAAATATATGGAAATGAATGTACATTTATTTCCACAAAATAAAATAAATAAAACAATTTTTACATTTAATTATATCGTTTCACATGTATATCATTGATTGACACACAAATATATATAAATGATTACAATTATTCTAATCATTACCACATTGATTTACATATTACTTCTTGTGATCAGATATTCTAACATCTATTCTCTTAGTATCTTTAAATGATACCTCACGGTTTTATTAACTATAATCACCATGCTGTATATTAAATCCCATTATTAATTTATTTTATAACTGGAAATTTGTGCATTTTTACCTCCTTCACTTATTTCATTTACCCCCAATCCAAATTTGGCAACTTCAATTGGTTCTATGTATCTAGATGTATATATTTTGATTTTTAATTTATTTCACATCGAATAATATTATATAATATTTGCGTTTTTGTATGTCTTATTTCACTTAGCATAATGCCTTCAGGAACCACCTATGTTATTTCAAATGGTGCAACGTCCCTCCTTTTGGGACTATATAGCATTCCATTGTGTACATGTATAAACTTTTATTTTTGTCTCAAAACCAGATTTCCAATGTCTGCACCTGGAGTTGTGGATTAGGTAATTCTGACATAAGGTCATAAGCTATATATTAATATGAACCTCATTTGATACTTTTTATTAAAAATTGAAACCTTACTCTAGGGTTCTTAGAAGATTGTCATAGGGAAAAGAATATTTTGGAACTTGTGAAAAATACAAATTATCTGACCCAATCCCAGATCTACTGAGGCACAAATTTAGATATATGTGTTTTATCAAATCCTTAAGTCATTCTGGTATAGATGAAAGTTTGAAAAGTATATCCCTAGTGAATCTTAGAATTCTTCAGCACTCTACCATCTTCCTGATGATAACAAGTCAGAAAGCGCTGACATTTGTCTTCAAGAATAAATCCACGAGAGATAAATGGATTCTACCTAGAGGAAAGGAGCTCAGGATAGAGGAACTGTAGGAGACTTCATTTTTTGTCTCTAAGGGAAAATAAATAGGCAGGTCAGAAGCTCCTTTGAGTGAGTTCTCTGTCTTTGTGGAGTCAAATTGATGAGGGAATGGAAGGTTTGTTGATCAATTTGTCTAACAAGCTTCAGAGGAGATTCAGACCGAAGGGTCACCAAACTTGTAAGGCATCAATTTATATTCAAGTCTCCCAAGTGCCAGCCCATGACACTCATGCATTCACCAAGAGAAATCAACCAGATTCCACACCACATGCCTGATTCTTATCCCTACTATTAGGAGACACACACCTTCTTTATTCATCACTCACCTTCCATGAGGGAATGAGATTCAGGTGAATCGACTCCACATGGCCAACTTGCATATCCCAGTTTGTGTTATGGGAAATAGGAAAAGCGGTGGTTGTGTGGAACGAGCATCAACCAATGTCAAACACAAAATGAGAGAAACTCTATATTGCCTGTGAATAAGAATTTCTAGAGTTTAATTGCTTTAGAAGGAGAATGCCAGCATAGTTGTTACAAGCTGCCATAGCATACTGAGATTTTGCTTTAGTTCATGTTATTTGGGTGAATGGTTGGTGAAGGTTATTGTAAGGAGGTGGAGAAAGCTAAACTCCAGTGTAATTAACACTAACACTTCTCAGTACCACAATGTCTAATTACCATGCTGAGGTGTACAAATGGATTCCCTCAGATATGGACAGATCCTTAAGCCCATCATAGTGACCTCTTTATCTCTTCTGGTTCATTGTTTTTTGTTTACATAAACTTCCATTTAATATTGTAGTAATGATATTATTTGGTTTAACTTACATATATGAGTAGTTAGCACACCAGAAATTGTCCCCTTGTTCCTACACCAAAGGAAAAAATATATGGACTATACAGCACATAAATAATATTAAGATTTTCTATCAGGAAACATTGGAATTATATTAATTCAATTTATGGACCTTATCATTTAAGTATTAAGATAATACAAATAAAGCTTTTAGTTTCATGCCTTCTGATTCTTGTTTTCCTATTACCTGTTATTAAAACTCCTGAAACTCCATTTCAACATATCCTAGAAAAATCCTTTCTGAATTTTTCTTTGCCAAGCTCATTTGCTTGATATTGTTTTTCTTTCAAATGACCTATCATTTTTCTCCTTCACCCTGAATCCTTGGGTCTTAGTAGAGACTTTCAAGATTGAAGAATTTCTTTTGTATGAACATTTTGGAAAACACTGAAACTCATAAGATTCTTTCCAGCGATTCCATTTGATTCTAGTTTGTTGTCATACCTCATTCCTAAACAAGGACCATTCATGGACATCAGAACAATTTATTCACCTCTTATGCCCTTATGACTCTTCCCTAAAGTCAGAGGTTTAGTCACTTTTGAGCTAACAATATTGAATCCACTCCCATGTTTCCCATTGCTCTTAGTTTTTCTTTATAATTTTATTATTTCTATTAATCGCATTGCTATATGCATTTTAGAATGTTGAATACACATCTCAATCCTTGTATTTAACACCACACCCATCACCAGCTTTCTAGTGCCCTTTCCTACCACCTTCTTCCCTCCTTTCTTCCCTCCCCTTTCTCACCTATCTGGTAGCCCCTGTCTTTCACCAAGTGAATTTTGTTGCTTTTCTGTTGATTTGTTTTCTCTATATTCCACACAATTCACAATAGCCAAGACAATAAAAACAAAGTAAATGCATAACAGATCACTTGATAAAAAAGAAGTGGGCTATATGCTCAGTGTAATTCTCTGAAGCTGTACAAAGATGAAATTGTGTCATTTGCAGCAATATGGATGGAACTGAAAGGGACTATGTTAAGTGAAATAAGTCAGGGAATACAGAAGTACAGGGTGGTTGCTCTTAATCTTGTCTCCCTTAAATCTATCTCTATCTTTCAGTACCAGCCAGCAGAGAAATTGTGAGTAAGATCATATCTTTGCTTTGGTCGCTGTCCTTCAACAGTCCTATTCTTTTCAAGGTTCCTAGAGATGCAATTCCTACCCAATTCTCCGGTCTCTGTATTCACCATTGTTACATCCCATTTTGTGCTTCATAATACTGCTAAGAGCAAAATGTCCTATTATTTTGTTTCTGAGCCTTCTTTTTCCTCTTCCTGCCAGAAAAGCTCCCACTTAATCCAAAACTTGAATAACTCCTCCCCTAGTGCATCTGTCCTCCAGAAATCCTCTTGACTCCATCACCCCAGGTGGACTCAGTGTTTCATCTCAGTATTTCACTCTGTAGATTGACTTTATCTTAGGTTTAATTCACCTTATTGCCATCACCGGCTTCTTCATCATCCACCTCTACCTCTACAAGGTGGGCCACCAGAGCACGAAGGTTATAAATCAGCTTTTGTTTTCCTGACAATAAACAGTGAGGCTGTATCAAAAAGTTCTTGTTGCATAGTGGTTACATGGACATTTTTAGTAGGTGACAGCCCAGTTAAATTCTTCTCTGTTTCCCAAATTATTCACCAACAGTAGAGTATAGAAACAGAATAGAAATAGATGATATTTATGATGGACATAGATAAAGGGATAGTGTGAGTCACAAATGGCTGTAAACTCCACCTAACCTTAATCCTAATGTAAAATTGATCTAATATATAGGAAACGTCTTCCTAAAATGAATATTATTATTAACAACAGTTATATAATTAATAAAGAAATGTCTTCACTCAAGTGAGTCATAATTCATGCAATAGTGTGCCTTCTCAAGGGTATTTTGAAAGAAGTCAGTGAAGTGGATTGGAATTTCAAGGACCCTACTAAACCTTGCAGTAGTTAGCCCATGTTTCAACAATCAAAAATAACTAACTCTCACTGATTCCTTTGTCTCATGTCCATTATATTATTCATTGAATATTTCAATATCTATTTTAATTTCAATTTATATATCAGTATGTATTTGGCTGTCCTATAAATAAAACCATCTCTCTTATCAAATACTTTGCCAAGCACACTTACTTACTAAACCTTGAATGTATGAACTTAACCTATTTTAGTCAGGAGAAGCAACATGTAGCAGAGGACATATTTCAGTTTCAAAGGCTGACCACTTTTTATTGATTACTCATGTTATCTAAGGTCACAAAAAATTTTGAAGTCTACCTTCTACTTGTATAAAAGAAAAATATGCATGTCGATACGTACATAGTTACCAAATGATGAGGCATAGGCATGTGGTAATAGTGATAATTTAATAATAATAAGAAGAAGGGAAGCATGGGCATTTGTCTAGATTTTTCTTAGCTTCTTGTATTTAACTTTCTTGTCCCTGAAAATTCTATAATCAGAGCAAAAGAATTGCTTTTTATCCACTTCCCTACTTTAATTTCTCCTGGAAAATACATTTTCAATTATTTTGGGAGAAATCTCAAAAGGAGTCATGGTCCCCTCCTACAGGGACTAAGGATATTTTGATATTTACCATAAGAGTAAAATAATTGAGAATATGATTGCACATCCTTAGGGAAGGAGATGGTGAAAGTGATCTTTTATAATCTCAGAAAAACAACTGGCTTAAAATGAATCTTTTGTCCAATTACTCCTAATTTTTTTGTAAATGTGTGCTTTCTCTACTTAGTCTCTTAGTTATCTTTTTTGTTCTTCTAGATAAATTGGAGAGATAATCAAGTATGTGTGTGTGTTTGTGTCATAGATTAAAACTAAGGAAAAATGAAGAATGCTGCTTCTGGGGTAAATATCTCAAGGGAGAGAGTAGGCAAGAGAAATGATCCTATATTGTGGGACATGGGAAAAGTCAACATTAGGAATAAATGTGTGTCAAGTATTGAGAGAAACTCCTGGCTGTTTAATAAGCAAAAATATTAAATTCCTTTTTCTGTTTCTTCCTCTTATTTCCCTCAACATATTCCTTTTTACTTTCATATAGTTACCTCTGTAACATCAAGGGTTGTTGAAGATTTAGGAAGTATACTCAGGAACTTTTTGATGACCCAAAACTTTGTAAAAACAATTTGTTTTCAAGTTCATCCATTTATTTAAGCACAAATCCATAAGCCAGTTCTTCTGTCTACTAAGAACTTGGGTAGTACTGAAAACTGAAGAGGACAGGGATGCCCTAAACTGGTGAAAACCGTACCAAGTATAGGATGAATGGTAGAAATTAAGAAAGAGGAGAAAGGTTTAAACAAAGGAGCATATCTGAAATATTGTGAAGACATAAGTTCCTGTAACCCATCTGGGCAAAAAGAAGCTTTCAGAAAGAATAGGATTTGGATTGACTCAGGAAGCTGAGACACTGGTATACCAACCACATGTGACTCAGAGGTCAGGTTTCAAAACATGGAACTGGGGTATAAAACCATGAATGAACAACTAAATAAATAAAATGCCACTCCCTTCCTTCCTTCAACATTTAGAATAATAAATAAAGATTTGAGATGTGTCTAGAAATAATGCCACAGATTCAGAGTGGATTCATGATATGCCAGAGATATCAGATGTTCTCTAAGTTTTCAGGCATGCTTTCTAAAGATTGTAGAGAGGAGAATGATAAGATCAGATTTTTGTTTTGGAAATAGAAGTCAGTTGACTATATGGGGAAATTAAAGGGATCATTAGAAGTAATCCGTTTCAACAGAGTTAGTTGAAAATGAAATTATTTTCATATTTTAAGGCAATTGATGCCATTAACACACAATGGAATTTCAGAATGTTGGATATTTTCATGTACATTTTTCTATTCTGCACAATAGTCATTTTTATTAAAAGTAAAAAATAAATTTTATAAACTCTGATAATTTAGGCTGCATCTAAACTGATCAGAATCTGATGATATCAAACTGCCCACCCCCAAGGGTCAGAAGAAATACGTCCAATTTAAAATTTTCATGCATTACATGACCATTTCTATCACTCCGGAAACATTATATGCCTTGTGTTTTGGTGTTGTTGTTTTATAAATAAGATGACAATGATGACAGCTAATGATGACCTTTTACTTTTGTAGTTAAGGAATTATAACCTAGACACAATTAAAACATTTATATCAAGGCAAAAAAATCACTAAAGATATTTTTGCTTTTTTATGTTATTCTTTGTCCATGGTTACAGAATTCTTTCCTCTGGGCCTGGATACAGGAATGTAGGACCTTGAGTGGAGAGAGCCAAAGTGTACTAGGCTCTGGATGAGTGCACTATAGACTCAGCCCTATTATAAGTGTCATCTTAATGTGAACCCAACATCAAACCTTCATCCTTTCAAGTTCATAGATGAACATCTGGTACAATTATTCTCTCCCTCCAGTGTTTAATCAGTACCATAAAGGATATTACTAAACAGTATATTTGTGACTTTTGTAGGATTTCTGGTACTGACGCTTATGTTTATTAGACTATTGAACGTATATCTTACTTCACGAAACAATGATATTTTGTCATGTGACAATTGTTATGCATCTTGCCCTGTTCCTATAAGTTGTTGAAGTTCCCTGTTAGACTAAGCATTAAATATGTGTTAATGTAGCTTATTATTTAGAGAAAGCATTTTCTTTTTTCCCTTGAGAAGTAAAACTATGTTTATAAATCACATAATAGTCTGTCCTGTCTTTGAGATAGTCTCCCCTTCTCATATCATCTGACCCTTTTCTGTGTCCTAGACTAGACAGATAACCCAATCAAGTACTAATGTTCAAGCTTTGGGGAAGCATGTATTTATTGCAAATGATGCTGACCTTCCACGTGTTAAAATTATGTGACATTTCCACTGTGATAAAAGTAAGTGTAGAAAAATAATATCCAATCAAGCACTATGTTCACTGGGTCTTTGAGTATGGGTCAGACCATTTTTAAGGATCAAAGTTGCTCTTAAAATTTTATATTTGATTGTTTGAAACCAGAGATAAAGATGATAGGTAACTTCCAAGAGCCCAACTGACAATAGATTGTCTGCATATAATAAGCAACAGAACCTCAGTTGTGTATTGTTAAGTGTACATTCATTTCAAGAAATAATAAAACAAAATGAGTGACAGTTTAGTATCTGTTAGTGTCTAAGTCATGTTCGTTCTCTTTTTCAATCATCATCTAGCTGATGTTTCACCAATTTGGAGACGGGAAATCAAACAAGTGATTTTGAATTTTTCTCCTAGAATTTCCCCAATATTTGGAGGATCAGCCTATTCTATTTGGCTTGTTCCTGTCCATGTAAGTGGTCACCATACTTAGGAACCTGCTCATCATCTTGGCTATCATCCTGACACAGAGCAAATCCTCCTATGCTGGAAGCATCACCCAAATGTAATTTTTCATGGTTTTTGGAGGGATGGACACATTTCTTCTCACTGTGATGGTCTGTGACAGGTTTCTGGCCATCTGCTACCCCTGTACTACACAGTCATCATGAACCCCATCTTCTGTGGCCTGCTGGTGCTCCTGTTCTAGTTCATCAGCTTGTCATCTTCCTTAATCCAGAGTCTGATGATGCTTCAGCTCACCTTCTGCACCAATTGGGTAATTCCATATTTTTACTGTGAACTTGCTCAGGCCCTCACACTGGTATGCTCAGACACCCTGGTCAATCACATCCTGCTCTATGTTGTAACTGGCTTTCTTGGTTTTGTTCTCTTCTCAGGGATCCTTTTCTCTTACACCTAAATTGTCTCCTCTATCACGAGAATTCCTTCAGCTGAAGGAAAATACATAACATTTTCTACCTGTGCATTTCACCTTTCTGTGGTTTCTTTATTCTGTGAGAGAGGCCTTGGTGTGTATCTCAGTTCTGCTACATCTTCTTGGAAGACAATGGTTGCCTTGGTTATGTACAGTGTGTCCACCCCAATGTTGAACCCCTTCATATACAGCCTGAAGAATAGGGACATCAAGGAGGCTCTACACAAAGTTCTCACAAGAACAATCTATATTCAGTGATGGGAGATCTGGTCCTGGAAATTTTGAGCTGACAGAGGTAATTTCAGTTGTGTAAAGAAATCTTGCCTCTTAACTACATCAAAATTTGCTTCTCACCCATCTTCCATAAGTGACTTTGACCAGAATTTCTTGGAAAGCAATTTTTCTAAATAACCCTTCATTGGATCAGTAATCCTCCATTATTTTCTCTTCATCTTCTCCTTTTATACATGACTACACATTTGTTCTCATTTCTAATCCTACACATCAATAGCAGCCTTTTCAAGTATTGAATTGAAACAGTTAAGTAAAAATTATGAAATAGCACATTGCGTCTATAACCATAGGTAGTTTCTATCAAAGGCATTCATTTGATAGAATGTACTGAGAAATTTTGGTGAGACAAGTTCTGAACATGTATGGAATTCAGTAGTTTAAAAATAACAGACAAAACTCCACCCTCATAGAGTTTAAATTCTTGTCAGAATTTATCAGGTCACATTACATACTCTAACATAACGTACACTGAGAGATAATATTTACCTGGTTATTATGGAGACTGAAATTTTTTCCATAATATTGTTTAATTTATTTCCAAAACTAAGCTATGAAAACGTATCAGTAGAGTGAGCAAACAAGCAGTTCCTAGAACACTGAGCTGCTCAATCTCTGATGTAATTTTGGGCCTAGTTGATTAATTTTGCTGATAAATTTGGCAAAGCCCAAGCGGAAGAGTCCGGTCTAGTCGAGAATCTGTCTAAACAGAATGCAATTTCTAGTGTGGTGCCAGATCGAACCACTGAATTACAATTCAGAAGAGTAAATATTGAATCATATAATCACCACCATTTAGATATATGATGCTGATTCAAGGAGTGGACCAACTGATCAGTGTATATTTTCAAAACTATAAAGATAATGGGTGATATGCAATTCTTAGGAAGATGCTATTTGGCAAGGCATTGCAAGCATAAAATGGAAGCATAAACATATAAATATTCATCTTGGAAATGAATTCCTGCCCACTACCTTGACACCCAAGTGTAGTAGCTAGTCCCCTTTTGCTACAGTAACCTCTTCTTGGATAACCACGTGTATTAGAGTTATATCTATTTCTTGATGCAGAAACCACAATGTGATACCAGAAATGAACAGTCTATGGGCTCCAAGGTCACTAGAGACACACACTGCAAAGGACTTTCCTGGATCTGAGCATGCACAACCCCTTACTGTCCTCTGCTCTTAACCAACTGGTCGTTATTAACAAAGCAAAAATCACCTTGCACTATGAAAGATCTGGTACTAACCTTGTAAGGGGAAAACTAGGTGTCAACCACTTTTCCCTGAACTTTCCTATGTCTAAAAAACTGACCAGTTATAAGTCAGCTCTCAACCCCAAATCTACCTTGGATTGCCTTCTTCCACCATATATAGATTAAAAGCTCCTGCCCCATTCATTTTCCCTTGAGATGGCCCCAAGAGCACTAGCACCCATTTCCTTCTTTGGTCAATGGATGAAAGGTTTTGTTACTTTAAATAGTGAAGTTTGGTTTTGCTAATGGGCAATGGGAAAATATTTAAAATGATTGGTGATCAATAATTTGTTAATAACGTAGCAGTTGACTCCCATCAAAAATAAAAACAGTTGGGGTCACAGAAGCAATTTGGCAAAATGAAAGTTGAGTCCTTCTACACATTAATCTTGAAAGGGAAAGCACAATACATACTTCAAATGGAATTTAAAGGAAGTAAAACTCCACATTCAGCTAGTGCTCAAGGAGATGGGTCATGGCAGTGGCAAGAATACATGGGGAAGATGGAACTCATAGCATTGCAGAAGCTACCCACACTACAGGCCTCACTGTTATCATGGCAGTTGGCTTTATATAATACTTTGCAGAAATTTATATGCTTCTCAGCATTGTATCCAACGCATCACACCACAATCTTTTTGAAAAAATTCCTGATGAAATGACAGGAATAATTTGCTGTTTTGAGTAGTAGGGTAGATTTAACCATGCTACTTCTTTCAATAAAGTCAGAAATCTATTTGTTTATTCTTAATCCAGTTTAATTCTTCCATTAGTGTCATAGTAAGTCCTAACTATTCACTGCTGAATTCAACAAATTTTCTGATCTGTAATCAACTAAGGTGGATTCATTACTCTACAAATGCATCTTAGAATATTTGTGTAGGAGATCTAGAAGTCTACAGAATGTGCTTTTTGCCTTAAAAAGTGAGATGTGTAGAAATGGTAGTCTGTTAAAACTTTTTACATCTCATTTTATCTTCAACAATTTTCTGGCCCCATAATCTGTATGTGATAAACTTAGATATTGATTTATTAATAAAGTATATGAAGAAAAGTAATATACATATATCCAATTAAGTTGTATATGGTAGAGTGTTTACTAAATATGTGTAAGTGCATAAGTGGCAGAGGAAAATCTGTGGGATACCAAATGCTAGGAATATAGAAAAAAACCTTTAAATGGTCGGTTTGAGAGATTTTGGAATATTCAGGCAATAAGAAAAGTGTAATATATTGCAGTCATTTCTTAATGGGAAGAAATAAGTTACCACAATAACTACCCAGTGAGTTTAGAGGACATGAAAAAAATCAAAGATATGTTTGTGAGTGATGTCTTTTCTGTTTTTCCCAATCTTCCCTCTATTCCATGATGAGTCTTCTTCAAGAAAACAGAAAGATCAAGATATTTTTGCATTCCTTTCTAGGTATCCATAATCTCTACTTTCTACAGAAACATGGCAAAAGTGATCTACCTCATTATCAGAGAAATGCAAATAAAAATCACAATGAAATTTCATCTCACACCTGTGAGAAATATCCTATACAGAAAAACTAGAAAAAAAGTGTTGGAAAGGGTGTGGGAAAAAATTCTACATTGTTAGTGGGAATGTAAATTAGTACAACCTCTTTGGAAATTTTATGGAGATTTTTCAAAAGATAAAAATGGATGTACTTCAATCCAGCAATCGCATGACTAGGCATATGCCCAGAGGAAACAAAATACTAACCTGAAATATATCTGCCCCCCTGTGCTCCTAGCAGTACAATTCACAACAGCAAAGAGCTGGACAACCTAATATCCATCGA
The DNA here is from genome assembly GCA_004363575.1 of Solenodon paradoxus. Lineage (NCBI taxonomy): Eukaryota > Metazoa > Chordata > Mammalia > Eulipotyphla > Solenodontidae > Solenodon > Solenodon paradoxus. The sequence continues at coordinate 155,469 of RJWH01000638.1, read as the reverse complement.
CAGTTGACTGGATGGAAAAATTGTGGTATAAAGACTCCATGGAATTCTATACAGCTGTTTAAAAATGAAACTATGCCCTTTCAAGCCCTGGTAAAAATTGACGGGATTACACTAAGTGAAATAAGTCAGAAATATAAAAGAAAGTATGCTCTAAGTTATATGTGGAGTATGGTGAAATGAAACAGAGAAACCCCAGCAAAAACTCACAGGACACAAGCTGATGGGTATTAGATGGGGTGGAAGTGAGGAGGGAAGGAAAGAAGGAAAAAGGTGGTGGTAAAGGACAATAGAACTCCGCTGGTGGATGAGGGATGTAATATCCATAGACCGAGTCTTGATAGCAATATCTTTAAATGAATATGACTTTGTAAGCAAAATAATCAAATGATTTTAAAAGATATCTTTACCTTCACTTTTGTAATTCTTTACTATTTGTAGACAATATAAACTCATAATTTATTTTGTGCCTTTTACTCTTTATACACAATTACACATGCAATTAATACTGAATATAAAATACTGATAAAATTAACAAACCATGTTTTTTATCACAGGAGTTCATAGGACACTTGGCATAAATTTTGGCATACCATGAAGAAAGGAAATATGAATGCATTGATTAAAATTTTTGTCATTTTGCAAGATAATGAAGAATTTATACAAATGATATAATACAAATGTGCCCATAGTCTCTGCCCTTGGTGCACTAAATTTTCAGTATAGATTTAAATGACATTAAGTCCCATTCCTTAAATTATTCAAGATGTCATTTGCAGAGATAATGTCTTCTCTCCAGCATTCAGATTAAAACATATATAGAATTTCAAAATTCATTGTTTATAAACTTAGTGATTTATTTTAGTGGTAAAAGGCAGAGAAATTTAAGCCTGTTATTAGATAATTTTTCAAAAAGTCCAGATTTCTACCTCAGAAACTAGGTATAGCATCTTTAAAGGAACTATGGATATGGACTTGGGTATCTGGATATGCAGCAAAAGACAGAAGGAACCCACAGATTGTGATAGGAAGCATGGTTAGAAAGTGGAATATTAAAGAGATATTACTATTGAAGGACCCTACTAGTGAATGGCCTTTCTGAGGACATGGTACTTTATCATCCTGAATGCATTGAATGAAGACAAAACTATTTATTTTCAATTAATTGTGTGACTTACTGATCCATAGGCATAATTAGAACCAGAGAGTAAAGATACGATATCACTAACTTTAAAGAAGACAGGCAGGCAGGCAGCAGGCAAGAAGGAAGTGAGGGGAGGAAGAAGCATTTTCTTCCTTTATCTGTTCATTTAGAGGTTTGTTTCCTGGGGTTCACAAACCCAGGTTCTTGGACCATATATGCATTGTGACCCAGGCAGGCACTTAACTCCTGAGCCACCAGGGGGTTCCCCCACCACTACATTTAATCTCAGTTGTGTTCCCTTGACCAAGACATAGCAGATCATCTCTTCATACTCTTTCCTCACGTATGATTTATCAGAGTTCAATCATGATATAACAAACACCCTAGCTATTTTAATGAAGATGATTTTATAAAAGCAATTATTCAAACAATTCATTAATGATTACAAGCTTAATAAAATAGTAGCATAGATGTAACTCCAGGAGGTGACACCAAACTGTATAGGCTGTGATGAGGGATGGTTGGATTTTATGATCTCTATTCAAAGAACAAAAATTTCAAACGGAAAATGAGGACTGTGATTTAAAGGCCCTTCCTTTACTCCAGCACCAAAAATTAAAATAAAGAAAGGTAAGGTTGGTGCAGAAAATGAACACATTAGTAACTCACAGATATAATCAGATGTAGAATGTGAGAGAAGATATAGAAAAATAAAACCGGAAATTTGAGAAAAAAATGCCCATGGAAAAGTCTTTAATATTTTCTCCTTTGTGAACTCTGTTCACTTTGAGATTTTGGGGATCACATCATGAATGGAAATGAACATAATATATATTAATTTTGGCAAAATTCTATAGTTTTTTCCCCATTAGCTACATGTCAAAGACACTCATGTTGCTCTAAAATCTCTTTTTTTTGTGGATCTGAATAGACAATTCTCCAAAGAAGACATTCAGATGACCAACCGGAACATACAAATGTTTTGATCATTTCTTATAATTAGGAATTCACATATATGTATGAGGGAAGGTACTCCCATCACAGATCACAGAATAAGACAAGCACCACCACAGACTGAAGGTTCCATGGGTCACACTGGGAGACCCAACCTAAGCTTCAGGGAGATGTTCCCCAGGGACGATACAGGATGGGAGCCCAGGGAGAAGACAGCAGAAGGTGCTCCTTAGCCAGAGTTGTGCCAGTTGTTCCAGTTCCTTTTGTTTTTAAAGTAAATGATTATACACCACTAAAATATAGGTTTCACCAAAAATATTTTTTGTTTAAAAAATAAAAAATGTGCACTCTGGTGGCCTAGCAAATAAGGTCAATGGTGAGACAGTGCACATACATCCTAAGGAACCAGGTTCAGCCCAGGCTGGGGTAACAACCAAGATAAACAACTAGATAAGTGTTTCTTCCTCCTCTGTCTTCCTTCCTACCTCCTCTCCTTCATTCCTGCCTGCATCTTTCCTTTAAAAAAACCATGCATTTCTATAAGATGCCTACTTCCTCAATTCCATTAAAGATATATCAAAATAATAAAATTTTAGATAAACATAAAGTTGAGTGAAAAATGTGCATGTTACAAATATTACGTGAACAAAGGACAGGCTTTCTAATTCCCAATTTTGGGATCTGCAAGCATTTCTAATCCACAGATCTAATACAATTACTTTGTTATGGAATCTCTGTAAGGCCCTCTTGATGTCCTTGTTCCTCAGGGTGTAGATGAAGGGATCCAACATGGGAGTTGCCACAGTGTATAGCACTGAGGTTACTACACCCTTCCTGGAAGAATGTGAGATAGTTGAACTGAGATACATACCCATGCTTATTCCAAAAAATAAGCAAACAACAGACAGGTGAGATCCACAGATGGAGAAGGCTTTGTACTTCCCAGTTGTTGATGAGACCTTTAATATTGAGGAAATAATTTTATAGTAAGAAAAAATCCCCGAGACTGGAGCAGCACCAAAGATGGCAGCCACAAAATACGTTAATACATTTTTGGTTGCGATGTCTCCACAGATGAGCTTGAGGAGTGGAGGAGGGTCACAGAACAAATAGGGAATTTTCATAATTGCACAAAAGTTAAGTTGTGTTAAATAAGGCATATCAGTTGGGACTACAGAAGGCTGATCAGAAAAGATGCCAGAACTAGCAGAGCACAGAAGCGGGGGTTCATGATGACCATTGATTTTACTTTCTCTCTGTTCTCAGTATCAGTAAGAGTATTTATGTTCATAATATTACATATTTGGTAGGACTAGTAGTTATATTTTTAAATATATTACTTATACCTTATGTAAAACCTATGTTTTCAAATTTAAAATTGGAATCAGTCTTCCTGATATAATTAATAACATAGATATTTTGGTTCCTAATTTTGTTTAAACATTTTTTAATTAGAAAGGAATCATGTACATGAGTGCAAGGTGTGTGGAATGGAGGTAAGAACAAGTGAAGGAAATAGGATGGTGTCTGTCTGAACTAAACTTGTCAGGGATTAGTCACCATGAATTCCTCTCTTCTACTTAATTGGTCTATAAGGATTTACACTGCTTAGGGATCAGAATGACATGAAAAATATTTATAAATCTTTGGATATTGATTCCCTAGGGATACAGACTCAGCCTACACTGATTTCATTTAACAATTCTTACCTAGTCAGGAAGAAATTCACCTGAGGCTCCATCCAGACATGATTGTTCTTGCCTGGGAGTGCCTTACCTCACTGGGTTTCTGACTTTTCTGAGGTTAGTTCTTCCATCATCAGTGTCCAAATGTCATGTCAAGCATCATTCCACAGTGTTGACAGTCTGGTAACTTAAAAGTCTATTCATTAATGTTTTTGTTCACAGGGACAAGTATTTTACTACAGTTTCATCCCAAGCAAAAATGAGAATAAATACATTAACAAATCAGAATAGAGTACACAACAGGACTCCATCTGTACTGTCTCATTTTTTCTAACTTTCCCTGCACCTTAGTAGCAATTCTCAATCTCATTGTCTCCAAATTTCTCTCAAAATCCCAGAAAAAATGACCGTCTGAAGAGAAACCTGCCCTTCTAAAATATGATGATTTATAAAATGTGAAATTTGCTTGAACTCAGTGGCAGTCATGGGAAAGAGCTATGGTGCGATTTACCTTTTATTTTTGATGAAGCATTGTACAAAGTAATTTTGTGTTATCCCTTAGTTGGGCAGTGAGGGTACTAGGGAAAAAATGGAACGAGATTCAGCTGGCTGCCTTCTAATATTTCTATTATTTGTCAAATTACCAACTTTTTTAAACAAAAGAGCAGATAGTAAACTTAAAATGGAAATATTTACCTCATTCCAGAATTAACAAATACGGATATTTTACTAGATCCACTTCATGTCTTTTTCAAGGTAACAAAGTAATATGCTTACAAAAACCAGTCATTTCTACCACTTTCTTTGATAAGCTTCCCCTTGCCAGAGACAACGCTATACTGAACATAAGCATTTCCAATAAGCAAGGCTTTGTATTATATGTGTATCCAGGAAAACTATAGTTACAGAAAAGATAACTAAATTGTGATGTAATGATATAGTCAGATACTCTGTTAATTACTGAATTGAGAAAATATTAATAAAAATTACAATAAGAGACCAATTGTAAATGATATATATATATATATATAGTTCAGTTTATATAAAGTTTTAAACATGCAAAATCTTTCAGTGGGGTGTGGACTAATATGAATTATAATAAACTCTGAAGCAAATGGTAGCAAGTTAATGCAGTGGTAATCCTAGAAAGAAGAGAATCAACATTGTTTCTTTTCACATAATTATATGGTGGGAGAGCTTTATATGTATCATATTAATAGTACAATAAAACAGTTACAATGGCAAGGGTGAAATATATGAATAAAATGGTGTGTCCTGAAGGGTAGCCAACCCCTTCATTGTTATTTGCATATATTTGTTTCACTCAAATAATACATTAAAATAAGCATATATATATATATATGTGACCAAAGATGTTTAACTATCATCCTATAGACTTTTGGCAACAATTTTTCTTACATGATTTCATTATTTGTTAAGTATGTAATTTTATTTTCTTTATTACTTAATTTTGATTGCTAGATATATGTCATCATATGTTCATGCCAGATAAATTGTACTATTAATGTTTATTTTATTCCTTTATGACATTAGAGATCAGCTGGACGTTTAGCACACATCCTCTTCCCTCAAATTTGCAATTACTATTCTAGATAGTGTCTCTGTTGTCTTTCTTGTTCCACTTTCATTGTTTCCTCCTGAGAGTTAAGCATATCAGATATCATAGTTCAGGATAAAAAACACGAAAGGAAGCATCAATGCCACAGTGCCCTGTGATAAGAATATCTTGGATGATTTTTCTACATTCATTTCTCATCTCAATGCTTTGAGAATAGTTATTATACATGTGGACACAGACTTCTCATACATCGAACAATTTTCCCTTGCAAAGAAAATGCTGGTCTGGAATAAGTTAAAAAGCTTTGAGTTGAAATATTAAGTAAAACTTGTCAGTATTACATCTGTTCCCAAAGGAGGTGGAGTACCATGTTCTTACAGGCTCACATGTTAGAATTATTTTATAATTATCATTTAAGTCTGTAAAATCTCATACAGTTCTATGTTCCAAAGATCAACACTGGGTCTATTTTCATCCATTACATTAGGGCCCTCTGTAGTTCATTATTTATCTTACTGAGGTTTTTTTTAAAAACTAAGCGATTATGCCCCTCTTCATCTTAGGGGGGAAATTACTTTAGGACAACACAGAGAAACTCATCAATTTAATTTCCAGGATTAGCCTAGAATACATTGCTCTTGCAGTTGACTTGTATTTCCATTTCAGAGTCCCATGAGCTTCAAGTTCATAATCAACATATGATGATCATTATATAAGTAAATCTTTTATACTTGAATGAGTCTATGAAACTGCCATGCAATATTTCATGAGCAGATGTGGACATCATTAAGAGAAGTAAAATATTTGGGTCATTGTACAGGCTAAATATTACAATTTAAAAAGGAAATCATGAAACATGAATGATTTGGGAATGTCAGTCCTGCACTAACCAAAGGCATTAAGAAAATTTGTTCAATAGGTATCATTCAACAGTCAAATGATCTGAACATACAGATCCAGTGTTTTCTCTGTAACATCCCCAGCACTTTGTTTCTATTATGTAATTTGTCCTGGGTGTGTTACACAAAGATGAATGGACAAATACTGTGACTGAACTCATTTGGAAATTGTAATGATTTCAGATGGTTCTGAGGTATATCAAATTTGGGGAACAATCTCTACAAGAGTTATTAGATCACTTTATTCTCATCTTTCTATTTCTTTCCAGCAAGAACTGTTTCTAAATAAGTGGCATATCTTATTTTAGTTTCAAGATGTGGCTCAAAGCATGAACCATACTTGGCAAACAATAAGTATAAAAAACAAGAACCAAGACAAAGAGTGAGGAGGTATGAGATATTATAATGGGGTTACAGTGGGCAGGTGGAAAGATGTGGTTATTCATGAGTTGAAAACATACTTGACACATTATTCCTTTTATTAAACACTCATTCTCAAACTTTACATAAATCTTATTCTCCTGAAAGTCTTCATAGAAGATAGATTACTGATAGTCACTCCAATGTTAGAGTTAAGTGTGAAATAACAGCTTTATTCATTTCCAACAAGCTCCTATGCTGTTGCTCTCAAACAATGCAACATTCATTTTACTTTTTTTAGCCCCACTTTTTCTTCAGGTTTATCAACAATATGAAACACATAAATCAAGCAGATGTTGCAGTATTCTTTCTAATGGGATTGACAGATGGTCAAGAACCACAGTCTTTACTCTTTGTTCCTGTCCATGTACCTGATCACTATACTGGGGAATGTGCTCATCATCCTGGCTGTCATCTATAACTCTTATGTCCAATCCCCTATGTACATCTTCTCTAATCTCTCCTTTATGGATATCTATATGAGTACAACCACCATCCCTAAGATGCTAGTGAACATCAAAATTCAAAATCAGAGCATCACGTTAGAAAGTTGTTTCACACAGACTTTCTTTTCTCTTTTTGTGTTGGTTTGGAAAATTGTCTCCTTTCAGCAATGACTTATGACCACTATGTGGCCATTTTCCATCCTTTGAGGTACATGATTATCATGAACCCAAAACTCTGTAGCCTCCTGATTTTACTCTCTGTTCCTGAGCATAGTGGATGCCCTAATCCACAGTCTGATGATGCTGTGACTGTCTTTCTGCACAGACAAGAAAATCCCCCACTTTTTTCGTGAACTCACTCAGGCCATTAAGCTTGCATGTTCTGACACTCTCATCAATAACACCATGGTATATGTTATAGCTGTCATATTTGCAGGTGTTCCTTTCTCTGGGGTAATTTTCTCTTATACACAAGTTGTCTCTTTTGTTATGAAAATGTCATTGGTGGAGGGAAAGTTTAAAGCTGTGGGGCTCATCTGTCAGTTGTTTCCTTACTCTATCGGTCAGCTTTTGGAATACACATTTGTTATGTTGTTACAGACACATCCAAGATTGCTGTGGCTTCAGTGATGTACGTCATTGTTCCTCAAATGCTGAACCCCTTTATCTACAGCCTGTAGAACAAGGACATGAAGGGTGCTCTGTGGAAACTCATCAGTAAAATACCTTCTCTTCCATGATTGGCCTCTCAGCTTGGACTTGGGTTTCTTGAGAAGGTAAAGGATGATAAGCCTGTTGTGACCTATGATGTTTGATTCTTCTGTCACCATGTTAGTACAAAATGACTAGTCAACATCATGGCCTATTTTATTTTCATTTAGCGTTGAAATATGACTTTGTTTTTTCTGTGAAGATATATATGAATCTGTATGTTATGTTCTTTGCTTACATTCCATAGAAACAAAACCTGAGGCAACTGTTCTAGAAATTAATTTCATTTAGCATAACTCTCTCAGAAGCAGCAAATGTTCAGATTGTAAATAGGACTGGGAATGTATTGAAGCAAGGTTGTGGTTGTTTGTAGACATCTACCTGACCCCATGGTAGAACCATGACAATTATACCCATGAGTTTGTCCTGTAGTGGAACAAGTGAATTAATCAGGTTAATAATTAGATTGGTCATATTCTTCTAAGATTAACATCTAACACTTTCACTACACATATCATTTGCATAATTAGATTATCACTATGGTTGAGTAAACAAAGTATATTTTCTATTTATATACAGAGTATATTTGAGAAAATATTCAGTGATTGCTGAGAGCCAATACACCCTTGCTGGATGACACATTCACAGCTTGGGAAAGATATCTGCACACCATGTTTTTGTGACCGTATCTGGGCATTTCCACTCGTATTGTTAATAATAATTAGTCTGTGCACCTTGTGCATGGGATTGAGACCATCCTATGATTTCAATAACAATTTAGATGTTTCCTGCATGAATGCCACTATTAACCAATTGCACCCCTGACAATTTTCCCCACTGAAACTCCATGTCCTTTTATAAATAAATTGTTACAAAATCTCAGAAAAGAGGACCTAAGGCAGTCCCTTTAAAAATAAACCCAACTAAACATCAACATAATCAAGATTAGAGACCTTGTATGACATCCCTCCCAGCGGGGCTAGATCTGTAGGGTTTGAACTATTTTACACAACCCTTATGCCATTGTACTGTATGGATATTTATGATGAAAATGGTAATAGAATAATTAACTATAAAGGAAGACTACACACATAATGTTGCCTTTCTTGGTGACGCGAGGCTAATCAGGCCCTCCCTTGTTCCTAATGGCTGAGCAGGCAAAACAAGCCATTAGGAAATAATTGGCTAAATATTACATAAAATACACTGTTGCCATTGCCCAGAATCTTGGGACCTATGGAGAAAATAAGCAAATGATTACAAGATGTAACCTTTAGATTTGACTATGAAAATATTTTATAGGTAAAGCTTGCTTTTTGCAGATGATGCTTCTTCTATTCATGTAACTTTTTCATTTATGTAACCTTTTCTATAGAAATATTTGATGATTATAAAAGATTGCTTTGTATATTACTACATAGCAAAAGATAATAGATAAAGTAATAAACTGGCCTTTGTATGTATGTAAAAGAATGTGGTTAATGTTAAAAACAAGTGACCTTTGAAAAAGGCATATATTATGCAATGTGGCTGTAACCAAGGAATGTCACTCAGATGTTATATGGGAAAAGTTTCCAAACAAGGTAGACAGAAGAAAAAGAAAAAACAGAACAGAAGCAATGAGATAATGTTTGCTTGCAAAATTGCCAAATGTATGTGTTCAGGAAAACTATAAAATAAAATGCTCACTGGCTATCTGGCAGAGATGCCAAAGATGCCTGCCAGATGAACTAAAGAACTTGGCTCTCTCATTCCCCTCCCCTGCCCTTCATCTTTGCTGATGCTGTCCATCCTGTGGGTCCCTGGACCTGCTGGAGCTGGACTTCAGTAAGTGGTGATAAGACATAGATGCTCTAATTCTAAAGTGGCCTAATAATGGTGCTGTTTTTCATTAATAGGAGTATGTATATATATATATATATGAATTAAAGGGAATTTAATTTCATTCAGATATCCTTGTCAATTCTGTCCTAGGACTGGTTCTCATCAGACACACCATGTGATTTTACCATCATAACTATACATGATGCCTAGATACCAAAACTGACTGTCCTTCCTTCAGATTGTTATAAAATTTTTCACAGTGTCAGTGTAATAAAACTTTGTAATGACATGAATAGCTGCCCTAAAATGAGTTGTTTACATCCTATTTCCCCTAGCATTTTAATGTTATATAATAAACATTGAATGTTACATACATAGCATTTGGGATTTTTCAAAGGATCAGAATGCCTGAATTATCTCTGTAGACCCAAATGCTCCTTTTTGTCTTTGGTAAATCTTATTCTTCTTCCTAGACCTGCAGCTACCACTCCAGCAGTCTGGACACTTGTGTTGGAGGACTATATCTTTCTTATTGTAATTTAAGCCCTGACATAGACTTTTCTCTAGTTTAATGTAAGAGCCCAATTAAGCTTTAAGTTCAGAGGTATCTTCTATAAGCAAACATTCACTTTAAAGATGGTTATCTTAATAAATATATTAATAGCCAAATGACCAGACAGCAAGGCCAGGACTCTCCAAAGAGGTTCTTTATTTTGGAGACACTAGTTAGTTTCATAACTGATCCTTTGAGTCTCGTGTCTTTGTTTCTTTTTCTGCAATTTAAAATCTCACTTTGTTTTCCTTATCTTATGGATATTATATGCTATATGGTTTTCAGGATATTTAATTTGCACCTCATTCTGTGTGCACATCACACCACACCTGTCACAGGAGTGCCAGTGGCCCTTGCCATCCCTATGTGAATTATGTCCTTCCCAGTTTCCTTCACTCCCAAAATCCCCTGACAACCAAAGTCCTGTGATCATTTTATTGTGTTTTAACCTTTGTTTATTCATATTCCACATATGAGTGAAACCATGCTGTACTTTCAGGATTATTTCACTTAGCATAACGACTTAATCCATCCAGATTGTGCAAATGTGCAAAAGGCATGCTTTTACAATTTTAACAGCTGCAGAAAATTCCATTGACCACCCTTGTGTTTTAAATTAAACAATAAGGTGTAGTAAAGGACATTAGAACTCTAGTAGTGTGTGTGGTGTGAAACACACACTCAACGGTAATACTGACATTCTAAAATGCATGTTATGATGTAAACAAAAGAAATAAATGTGATACTTGCAAATGATAAAAATGAGTGAACATTCAAAACTCGTAGATTCAGTGCTCTACCCCAATAAAGGCAGACTGCCAGGCATGCGAGTTCTGTATCACGGTTTCTCTTTCAAACACACACATGTGTATACACATACATCTCCTCACAGTGTGGTCTCAGATAAACAATATGATTTCCAAATCCTCTCAGAGAAAAACTTCCTTTTTTCAAAATTTCCTGATAGTCATTTCTCAAAGACATCTGATGGTTATAAGAGCCACATGGACTGGTCCAGACACAACACTGATTATTGATACACTGAGGACTGAGCCTGGCACAGATGTTCATCCTAGGATTAAGCTTAGGAAATTCATAAGTTGTTGCTTCATTCTTTATTTTTAAACCCCAAATACTTTATCTTTTATCACATTCTTTTTATGAAAAGGTGTGTTACACACCACCTTAGTAAAACAATGCCTTATTCTTTAGGCAGTTGGGAGAAGTGAATGTCTCATCCACATAGTAGCCGCAATGCCTTGAGATCTAAACACAACCTCCAATCCTAAGTGTTGTGTCATTTGCAAGCTATGTGGTCTGAGATTAGTAAACTTTTCACAATCAGGGAATACACTTTAAGTTTTATTCAGTGGGAGTTTTTCAAAGGCAAGTGATGAAAGCTGATGGATAGTTCAGGATGCCTACTTCTCCACTTCCTAGAGGTCACATCAGATGGTGGTAAATTGTCAGCTTGAAAGTCTGGCTGCCTGACTTTAAATACTTTCACCACCAAAGCACATATCTTCATGCCACATATCAAAACACCTATATATTCTCAACTTATTTCATTTTATGTTTACCTTTAAATGCAGTCTTAGGTAAAACATAGGTTGGTAGTTTTACCTATTTCATAGTTATGGTGAAAGAATAAGAATTAGTAGGATAAGTAAAATGCTGATATGTGTTCTTTCTAATAGAGTTATATGAGTATTAGCAGAAGTAGCAGTGATGCAAGTTATCATAATCATTTTTATCATCAAACTTCATTATAGTGTGCATCATAGTGTATGTTTTATAGCAAAAAATTTCTGGCAAACCTGTGTCAAGCATTATTTTTCTAACACCATGTGCTCATGTCATGTTTCTTTCATATTTTGTAATTTTTGCATTATTTTCATTTTTATAATTTTATCACTAATGGTAATAAATTCTGATCAATGTTACTACTGTCCTTGTAATGGGGTATCATGAACCCACCACATATAATGTTTAAAATAATAATAATTGTGTGTGTTGAAAGTGAGCCAGTGGGTTACTTCCCTGTCTCTTCCCCTCTCCTAAAGACTCCTTGTTTCTTCAGTAAAACAATATCAAAATTAAGACCATTAGCAACCCTTGAATTGGCGAAGTCTATGTTTTCCAAAAAAAGGGACACTTTCCTATTTCTATTTTAATTCAAAAGTGGGATATCATAAGTAAAGTGAAGAATGAGAAAACCTGAGATATTTTGAAGACTAGGTTTCTTTTTCCATAAACTTAAGATGGTTATGAATACAAGAGTCCTTGATGGAAACTAAAAGTATTACTCCAGTGAAAATATGCATAACAGGAAAGTGAAGCAGACTTATTCCCGATATGAGGAAATATATAGAGGCATGAATAGAACATCAAACCAGTCAAATATTCCTTAACACAAAACCTAATCCAGAGAAGGCTCCAGCTAATTTCAATTATATTAGAATTGAGGGAGATGAGGAGGCAGGAAGTGCTGATGCAGAAGCAACAGCAAGTTTTTCAGAAAGTCTGAGTCAAGACCATAAATTAAGAAGGTTACACTAAACAACATTGCTTTTAATTAAAAAGAAAAGTCTTTTATTGCAAGAGAGATGCCTTTTAAAGCATTCTTTACTAGAAAGCAGAAGTGAATTCCTGCTTTCTGAACTTCAAAAAGCAGGCTGACTCTCTTGTAGGGACTAATGAAGCTGACAACTTTAAGCAGATTTCAATGCACATTTCCCATTCCAAAAATCCTGAGGCCATAATAATGATGCTGAAACTACTGTTCCTGTGCTCTATAAATGAGATTATAAATCCTGATGATAGCAATATGCTTATATAATTAAGTCTAGTACCAAGACCTACTGATCATTAGAAAGGATTCCTTTCAAATTATTCTGAATAATTGACAATAAACCTGGTATCCAAAATCACTGATATATAAGACTGCATACAAGGAGATTAATATTTTCATTACTCACTGCACAACATCGATTTTGCAACTTAGGTTCAAGGAGCGGTTTCACTTTTAAGTCTTACAATTTAATACATACTTTACTTGAGACTATAGCTGCCCAAGATAGTGGTTTTGCTGATGGATGTGCAATTTGAAATTTTTCTGGAAGCAACTCACCATTCTATATGCCATTAAGAATATTGTGATTAAGCCTCAGCAAAATAGTAATTTGTGATGCTCCCTTTTACCTTACCTTCAAAATCAAACTAATAAAATGTAGAGCAATGTGACTCATCTGATCATTGCACCAGGGAATCAAAGTGATGTTAGCATCATTATGTATGAAGCTAAGTATTTGGGACTTAGAAGTGTCAGATCCAGTAGGTAACAGAGACTACTGAGCAGCCATCACAAACTCAGGGTTTGGATAATGAGAACAGAGGCAGTGAAGAGAATGACATCAGCATCAAGAAAACCCGTGATCAGTGGAGCAAAGAGCAACACATGGTTCAGGATCCAAAGGACTAGGGAAGCACAATAATCTAGAAACTGAATTTCCCCCTCTCACGTCCACTAGCATCAGGAAGCAACATCATGGAGTGCAGAGAGTGGTACTGTTCTTCATCCAAAGGGATACAGGAATGGAAAGTTTTAATATACTGAGATATGTGCACACACAGTACTGGATGATGAATGCCAATATGTGGGTTTTGCATGCAACATACAGTAAGTCAGTGTAATTTTACCTAAATTACAGTGAAGTTTAATTAATCTATTGTTAATACTGATTTATTATCCTTTAATTATACATGACAAGATGAAAATGTAAGAAAGTGCTACTTATATGAAATACAAAATAGCAATGTGATGTTGATGATGTTAAGAAAAGGTCAAAATAAAATACCAAAAGCAGTCTTAACTGAAGTGAAAATTTAACTCTTCTTAAAATATGATTTCATTTTTTTACTTTTTGGTAATAAGATTTTTAAGAAAAATTAATAATGATAAATTATAGCTTTGATAGAAAAGTTGCTCTTAAATGTGTAACAAGACAACAAATTGTGTCAATGATTTGTAAGAGGCTTCAAGATGTTTATGCATGGAAACATGCCTACATAAAAGTGCAAGTGTGTGTTTTGCTTCATCTTCCCTCTACTTTTAGTACTATGGTCATTACCTATGGAAAAAATGAAGCAAATAGCTCTATAATTGTATAATTTTTGAAATAATGAGATGTCTTTATTGATGACAATTTTTTTAGAAAATAAGAATTACTTGAAAGGAAAAAAATAGAATTGATATTTTATATGCATTTCTCTTTTTCTGTTAATTCATGTATTCATTTAATTTAAGTAAATTATATCAACCAGAAACCCCCAAAGTAAAAAAATGTACACTGAAATTACTATAATATAAAAAGATGGTTATAAAAATTTGAAAAAATAACATTTGTCTACATTGACACAAAATGGAAACATCAGATCACATATGAGACTCTACTGCATGAAAAGAAGAGAGAGCTTAAAACAATATTAATGATTTCTTAAGTAAAACCTCTTGAGTTTTTCCATTTTTAATTTAAGTTAGCCATAAGTTAAAATACATAGTTGATATTCACATATACTAAATTTTCACACTTAAAATTATGGTCATACTTCCTGACATCCTTTAAGCATGTCATTTTTAACTTAAAAAGAAAGTATGAATCCAATTAGATAAATAAATCATCTATTTTTACAAAACATTTGATGGAGACAAGTAGAGAGATGAATAAAAATGGATGGTGTATACCTGGTCTCTTAGGGACAGCAAATAAGCCATCCTTTATTCCTCCCTGCTAGAATTATGGTCTTTAAGGATTTTCACTGTGCTGAGATCTCAGTAATACTAACATTTCTTGGCTAATGAGTTTTGGAAATTGAAATCATTGGAATAAACTGACTGTAATCTACCAGTACACACCACATTCAACAATCTTTCTTATGATAAAATATTAGCACCTCTTTGCATCTCCATAGATGATTCCTCTTACTCATGATGACAGGTCTCACAAAGTCCCTCTCCCCTTCTGAATACAAACCTTCTATATTCAGAAATACGAAGGATCATTATACCATTTGCTAATCAGGTAACCTACTTCCTATGGGCAGGAGTTTGACTTCAGTTTCATCCAGGGGAAGCTTTCAAGACATTTATACACATTACATGTTTAAAATAAAGTCATCCATAGAATATATGCCTGCCAAATTTTTAACAAGTTTCATTAGAAATTTGTAACAACACACAAGTATCTCTTTTAATAATCATGTAGCATTTGAGTAATCTTGTCTAATAAAGTCTTTGTATGATTTTCATTAGACTTTACTTTGGACACGATCATTTTTTCCTTCCTCGCCAACATCTGCTTTTTCTAAAGCACAAATATTATTATAAAATTCTCTGAAATGTATTTGTAATTACATATATAACACCTCTCTTCATCTACTCACATGTTCATGGTTATTTATGCTATTTGCCTGTTTGGGTTAATGCAACAATACTGCAATAAATATGAAGGTGCACATATCTCTTCAGATGAGTGTTTTTGATATATATTTTCATTGCCTCAGTTGCCTGTCTCTGCAGTCTCTGGGGGATCCAGACTTACATTTGATCTGAATTTATAGGTTTTAATAAAAAGGTAAAGTGTTTTAAATAAATAGAAAAATATAGATGGTGTGACTGATTTAAAAATGGTAATTGTATTTATTATTGATGACATGATTCTGTATTAGCTTCAAACTTCTTCCTCTTTCTTAAGTAACACATAATATACCCTCGGAATTCTTATTTCTTAGTCTCCTATATTAGTCCTCATTATTCTATGTGAAGATAGAATTCGTCTCTGCTGACACTCCTGTTGCTGGTCTAGAAAACACAGACTTGAATGAATTGTCCGCTCATCTTTCTTATATGATTTATCAACAAAATGAGACAAATAAATGTGACAATGTGTCAGAATGGAAGTGACCAATGATCCAGAACTGAAGCCCCTCTTTTTCATTCTGTTAGTGTCCATGTACCTGATCACCATCCTGGGAAACCTACTCTTTGTCTTCTCTGTCCTCTCTGACCCTCACCTCCACACACCCATGTACTTCTTCCTTTTAAATCTGTCCTTTACTGACATCTGTCTCAGCACAAACATGATACCAAAGATCCTGGTGAACATCCGAGCACAGAATCTCAGCATCACCTACGCAGGCTGCATCAGACATTTTTATTTTGTTCTGATATTTTCTGCTGTTAGTAATGGCCAATGATCATTATGTGGCTATTTGTAACCCACTGAGTTATATAGTCATCATAGACACTTGCCTTTGTGGTCTGCTTATTCTGTTCTCCCTATTGATGAGTGTTGTGGACTCCTTGCTCCACAGCCTGATGGTGCTGCAACTGACCATCTGCACAGACCTGGAAATCCCACTGTTCTTCTGTGAAGTTATTCAGGTCTCAACCTTGCATGTTCTGACACCCTCATCAATATTATTCTGATGTATTTTGCAATTAGTGTTTTGCTGATCTTCCACTATGTGGAGTCATTTTTCTTACAGTGAAATAGTTTCCTCTGTTTTGAGAATTCCACCAGTGAGTAAAAAGTATAAAGTGTTTTCCACCTGTGGCTTTCATCTGTCAGTTGTGTCCTTATTCTATGGGACAAGTTTGGGGATATATATCAGTTCTGCTATCATGAACTCTTCCAGAATCACTGCAGTGGCTTTTCTGATGTATAGTGTTGTCCCTCAAATGCTGAACCCCTTCATCTACAGCCTGAGGAACAAGGACATGAAAGGAAATTTAAGAAAACTTAAGGATAAGTTACTTAATTCATGAGTATGTATGATTTTCACCTATTTGTTTAATTTATATTTGTCCTTTTCTTACTGATACCTGGTTTCACAACATTGTGGTCAAAAAAGACACTGTGTATGATTTCAATATTTTAAAATCTATTATTACCCCCTATGGCTTCACCGACAATCTTTACTGATCATGCTTGGTGTGCACTGAAGACAATGTGTCTTCTGCTGTTGCTGACTAGAAATCCTTTTATATTTTAAATCATTTCACTATTTATACTAGTGATTTTTAACTGGCAAGAACTTCTCTCCTGACAAAAAGGACTGAGACCTGTCATTCAAGGAAAACTAAATGAAGATTTTCATAAAGTCTGTGGACAGAAGTACTGCAGTAACACAGAGATGGCTGCAGAAATATCAGGACCAAGGTCTGTAACTGAGTAGAAATAGAATGTGCTCTGACCAGTAGTTGACATACAAGTACTGGTCTGAGAGCACTGCGTGTACTAAGGGATTTTTCATAATGTGCTTAATAAGCAGTTAACTTGTAGTGCAAGTACAAATGGAGTAAAGTGACATATCTGGAGAATGATTGCACATTTCTACAAGATTGTTGGCTCTTTCTACAAATATCATCTGTGGCATAACATTTCTGAATTAAGATTCTGCAGACGTAATTACATAAATGAACATCCATGGAAATTTTAAAACTTGAGAAATTCTTAGGGCAAAAAATTAACATCCAATGACACTCAAAATTATAAAGATATTCAGTTATTTGGAGCACCCTGATGGCTTAACAATTAAGTTGGCCAAATGTTGTTCACAACCCAAGGATGCAAGTATGGCTGGACATATGAAAATCCATCAATGTCATATATCATATTAACAAGAGGAGAGAGAAAAACCACATGATCATATCAATAGATGCAGAGAAAGATTTTGACAAAATCCAACACCCGCTTTTGATGAAAATGAAAAGCTTCCATAAAATGGGAATAGAATGTTTATACATAAACATAATAAAAGCCCATATATGAAATATCTACAGGTAATATCATAGTCAATGATTAAAAATTGAAAGCATTTCCTCTTAGTTAAGGAACAAGGCAATGTTTGTCCACTCTCACCACTGCTATTTAACATTGGAGGTCTTAGCCAGAGCAATTAGGCAAGAAAAGTAAATAAAAGGAATCCAAATTGGAAAGGAGGATGTAAAACTCTCGTTATATGCAGATGACATCATATATATTGAAAATTCCAAAAACTATCGAAAAACTTCTAGAACACATCAATGAATACTGTATACTAGTAGACAACAAAATCAATGCACAAAAATCTGTTGCATTTTTATACACAATAACATGCTAGAAGAAAACAAAATCACACCATTTAAAATAGAAGTTAACAGAAAGAAATTAATAAACATATACCTAACAAAGGAAATGAAAGAGCTGTACAACATAAAACTACAAGTTCTTATTAAAAGAAATAGAGGGACACACAAAGAAATGGAAAGACATCCTCTGATCATGGCTGAAATATCAATATTAGTAAAATTGCCATCGTACCAAAGTAATATATAGGTTTAAGGAATCCCCATGAGAATCTCTTGGGATTATTTTCAGGAAATGGAGGAAAATTTTTTAAATTTGTATGAAACAACAAAAGACCCTGAATAGCCAAAGCAATCATCAGGAAAAAAAACAAATCTGGAGGAACTACACCTATAGACTTTGAACTATATTATAAAGCAGTGGTGATCAAAACAGTATGGCTCTGGAATAATAAAAGAGGCACAGATTAGTGGAATAGAACTGAATCACCAGAAACTGACCCACTCACAGTTAATCTTCAACAAAGCAGCAAAAAAGCACACGATGGATAAAGGAAACCCCCTTCAACCAATGGTGCTGGGAAAACTGGACTGATACATGTAAAAGAATGAAGATAGACCACTTTCTAACACCATTCACAAAAAATAACTCAAAATGGATTAGAGACTTGAACATAAGACCCGAAACCATAAAGCTCTTAGAAGACAACATAGCAAAGACATTCCATGACATCAGTCATAGAGAGGTCTTTGGGAACTCAACGCCAACATCAAGGGAAACAAAAAGAAAAATAAACAACTGAGAATACATCAAACTAAGGAGCTTCTTCATAACAAAAGAAAACATCACCAAAACCAAAAGGAAACCTACTAACTTGGAAAAGATATATGCATTTGATAATTCCAACAAAGGTTTAATATCTAAAATATACAAGGACTCATAAAACTAAACAACAGAATAGGCAATGTAATGAAAAAATAGGAAAGGAATTGGAGAGACACTTTTCTGAAAAGGATATACAAATGGCCAATGGGTACATGAAATTATGTTCCTACTCACTGGCTACCAGGAAAATGCAAATTAAAACAACAATGAGATATCATCTTACATCTGAAAGACTGACTATTATCTAAAAGTCTGGAAACAACAAATGTTGGCGAGGATGTGGAGAAAAGTGATCACTTTTACACTGTTGGCGCGAGTGCAAATTGGCACAACCCCTATGGAGAACAGTTTGGAGATTCCTCAAAAAACTGAAAGTTGAAAATCCCATATGATTCCCATCATTCCATTTCTGGATATCTACCCGAAAGATACAAAAGCACCCATCCTCAGAGATGTATGTATCCCCATGTTTATTGCAGCCCTATTCACAATAGCTAAGAATCGGAAATTACCTGAGTGCCCAAAATCAGATGAATGGATAAAGAAGATGTGATATATATATATATATATATATATATATATATATATACACAATGGAATACTACACAGCCCTTAGGAAAGATGAAAGCCTGTCATTTAAATAAAGCTGGATGGAATTAGAGATGATGTTAAATGAAACAAATCAAAAGAAGAAAGATAGACACTAGGTGACCTCACTCATAGGTGGAATTTGTATAGACAAAGCAAAGGAACAGATGAAACATAACCAACCCTGAAACATTTGCAACAGATCTAAGGTCACCAAAACAGAATGGAGTTGTCTGGGGCAAACGATGGTGGGGCCCACTGGACAATGGGGAAAAACCCTTAGTGATTTGGTGGAGGGCATGGTGTGCTGCAATATATCTAAAGTGGGGAACCCACACAAAGGAAATTACTTTAATGTGTAGAATAATTACTACAATAAAAATTTTTAAGAAAAAGTTAATGAGATGCAGGAGGCACATGGAGTCACCCAAAGGCAACTGGAGAGCTCAAAAAAGAAGTGACAGATCAAAAGGAATATATCACCAAGCAGATTAATGTCACAAAGAAAGTCTTAGAAGAAATGAGAGACAAAAGACAGTCAGGAATTAATGATAAACACAGAAAGCTCCATACAGAGACTTAATCATGCAAGAAAAAATCTCAGAAATTAAAGAAAAGGTCTCAGAGGAACCCTCAAAGAAGAGAGAGAAACAAGACTGAGAAAAATGAAACCCAATGAGAAATATTAGAGAAGAAAAAACATGATAATCACAGACATACCAGAAGGAGAGGTGAGGGAAAATGGTACAGAATACTTACTTGAAGTAATAGCATAGAAATTCCATTATCTGTCATAAAAAGCAAACATGGAGGTCAAGAATCAAAAAGAACACCAAAATTTCTAAATACAAAAACATCTACTCCTGGATACATCATAGTAAGTCAAGCAAAATCAATGACAAAGAAAAACTACTCAAGGCTGCTAGGGAAAAGATGAACATAACCTACAAAGGTATACCAATTAGGTTATTATCAGACTTCCCAGAAAAAGTACTATAGGTCAGGAGAGAATGGATTGACCTATTCTAAATACTAAGACAAAAACTACAGTCAAGAATATTCTAACATGCAAAACAATAATTCAAATATGAGGGAGAATTAAGGACCTTAAAAGATTAACAAAAGTTAATGGATTTTTTCACCACCAAACCTGATACTTAAGAAGTCCTGAAAGGGATACTGAAAGGGATTCTACCACAGGAAAAAAAAAGCTTCACCAAATCCAGAGAACGACAATAAACAAGAAAGCAAATGCAGAAGCAAAAACAGTACCAACAGGCGATAACAAAAATTACAAATGGAATGAAATTATGGAATTCATATGAGCATGTACCTATATGTCAAGAGTTCATAAAATACTATTGTCAAGATGTAAAGAGAGTTATAATCCATATGACAACCAGAAAACCTAAGTCTAAAGAGACACATAGCTGGGATGTCAATAAAAATGAAACAACCAACACCAAAAATCATACAGGGGAAAAGGAAATACAAATAAATGGGAAACAAAGCAATAGCCACAGAACACCAACAGAAAGCAAACTCCCAAATGACTGTCATAAAATCCTATAGGTCAGTTATTACCCTAATTGTGAATGGGCTGAAGCATCAATCCAAATAGAGTGGCTGGATAGATCAGAAAGTAGTAACCATCAACAATATGCTTACAAGAAACTCATATTGCATCCCAAAACAAATATAGTTGTTTAAAAAAAAAAGATTATGGAAACATTCATCCAAACTAGAGTGATGAAAGGAAATCGAGAACACAATTCTAATCTCAAAGAAGATAAACTTCCACCTGAAAAGGACAGCAGCTCAAATCAAGGAAGGGCATCATGTTATGGTCAAGGGTGTAATTCATCATGAAGAAGTAACTATCATTAACATATAGGCATTCAAAGCTGGATCATCTAAGTATAGGAAACAAATATTGATAGAGCTAAAGGCAGACACTGAAAGTAATAAATTCATAGTAGGGGACTTGAATACTCCACTTATGTAAATAGATCATCCAAGCAGAAAGTCTACAAAGAAATAAGAACTCTAAATAAAAAATAAAGCAGAGACCTAACTGATATATACAGAGCATTCTACTCCAACAAAAATAATAAACATTCTTCTCGAAGGTACATGAAACATTTTTAAGGAAAGACAACTTGAGACACATAAAGTCTCAGCCTATTTAGCAACAATGAAATTATAGAAAGCATCTCTCATCACAGGATGTTAAACTACAAATGAGCCAGAAAAACAAATGTGCAAGTGCAACAAAGATGTGAAAATTGAACATGTATCTTAACAACTCATGGATCAACTAAGGATGAATTTAAGATTTGTAAAGTAATGAAAATGAAGAGACAAGTGACCAGAACTTGTGAGATTCAACACAAAAAGTTCTGTGAGGAAAGTTTATAGCAATACAAGTGCTCATTAAAAACAGAGTCCAAATTAAATCCCTAACCTTATAACTGAGGAAACTACAAAGAGAAGAACAATAAAAATCAAACAATCGGAAGGAAATAAAAATTAGAGCAGACAGGAAAAACATCCAAAATATCTAAGAAATCAAGTGTTGGTTCTTCATAAAATTAAACAACATTGATATACCCATAACTAGACTCATAGACTCACAAAGAACAGAGGTGAAATCCTAAAAGCAAGAAACAGAAATGAAAGAAGTGAAATGACAACTGGCAGCAGAAAAATACAAAAGCTCATGAAAGACTAGCATGAGTAATTATATGACAACAAATTTATCAATCATGAGTAAATAGACAAATTCCTAGAAACCTATAACTTCCCACTACTGAACCAAGAATACATGGATATTTTAAACAATCATAAGCACAGAAAATTAAAGCAGTAATCACATATGTCAAAAAAACAAGAGTGTAGGACCAGATGGCTTCACTATGACTTCTAACAAACATTCAAAGAAGAGATAATTACCATTCTCCTTAAACTCTTCCACAAAATCGGAGAGGGAAAAATTCCAGATACATTTTATGAGGAGAGTATTTCTCTGATCTCCAAACCAAAGAAAGCATCAATAAAGAAAACATCATAGTAATATCACCAATGAATATAAATGCAAAAATCCTGGCAACCCAAATTCTACAGTATTTTAAAAAATAATATATCAAAATCAAATAGAACTCACTCAAAGAATGTGTTGTTCAAAATATGTAAATAAATCCATGTAATAATGCACATCAATAAAGAGAATATCAAATATCATATGAACGTATCAATAGACACAGAAAAAACTGACAAGACTCAAAATCTGCTCATGATAAAATGACCTTATCAAAACAGGAATAGAAATACGTATGTTAATATAAATAATACAAGCATTAAACAGCAAAGCCATTGCCAACATAATACTAAGTGGTGAAAAACTGAAAGCATTTCCATATGATCCAGAGCAAGACAAGGTTGCCCTCTCTCACCAAAACCATTTTACATAGCTCTGGAGCCTTAGTTGAGTGATAAGGCAAGGAAAACTTGTTAAAAGAATCCATGTTGGAAAACAATAAAATTATTATTTGCAGATAACATATTATACCTCGAAAATCCTAAAGACTCCAGCAAAGACTGCTGGAAACAAAAAATGAGTATAGCAAAGTGGCAGCATATAAAATTAGCACTCAAAAATCAATAGCATTCCTATATACAATCTAGTAGAGGAAAAGGAAAGAAAGAAAACCATTCTCAGTACCACCAAAACAGAATTTCTGGAAATAAACATAATAAAAGAGGTGGAAGACCTTTACAATGAAAAGTATAAAACTTTAACAAAAGCAATAAGACACAAAGAAATGTAAGAATATTGCATGTTCATAGATTGGAAGTATTAATTAAAATGACAACCCTACCCATGAAATATACAGTATTAAGGCAATTCTCATCAAAATTCCAAGAAATCTTGTAAGGAAATTTAGCATTCCACACTGAAGTTGGAATCATAAAAGACCTCAAATAATTAAAGTTACCTGAAGAAGAAAAAATAAACAGCAGAGGATTCCATGTCCTAATTTCAAACTATATTACAAAGTCATCATTACAACAGTAGGGCACTGGAATATAAACAGAGAAACAGATCAGTGAAATAAAATTGAGAGTCCAGAAATAATGTCACACCTATGTGGATAATTAATCTGTGACAAAGAGGCTGAAAGCATACAATAAAAGAAGGAAAATCAATTCAATACATGATATTGGGGAAACTGAAAAGATATCTTCAAAAAAAAGAAACAAGATCATTCATTATCACCATACACAAAATTTAACTCAAAATAGATTGATTAAATACTGGACAAAAAACCTGAAACCATAAAATACTTGAAAGAAAATGTCAAAAAAATTTCCAGAACATAGTATTTTTGGAAAATCATCCAGAGATCTTTGGAGAAAGTACATCTACAGCAAGTGTATCCAAAGTAATCCTAAATAACTGGCACTGCATCAAACTAAAGCATTATACACAGCAGAAGAATCCTCCACAAAAACAAAAAGGCAATCCACTAAATTTGAGAAAATAATGACACAACATCAGATAAAAGCTTAATGTCCAATATATACAAAGAGCTGGTACATCTCAACAGAAAGACCTACTGAAAAAAATTGGCAGAACTTAACAGACACCTATTCAAAGAAGATTCACAGAAGGCCTACAGTCCAATATATACAAAGAGATGATACATCTCAACAAAAAGACCTACTGAAAAAATTGGCAGAACTTAAGAGACACCTATTCAAAGAAGATGCACAGAAGACCTACAGATAGATGAAAAGATGTTCTGCATCAATCAGAGAAATGCAAATAAATACTACAGTAAGATTCTACCTCACAGCACTGCTAATGGCCTAAATCCAAATTCTAGAAATAAGTGCTTGAGGAAGTACTGATAAAAAGGAACTCTCTTCAGTGTTGGTGGGAATGTAAATTAGTGCAACCTCTCTGGAAAACATGGCAAATCCTCAAATAAATAAAGAGGGAACTAACATTTGATTCAGCAATCCCACTCCTAGGCATATACGCAGAATACAAAATCTCTATAATCAGCAAAAATATCTGCACTCCTATGTGCAGAGAAGCATGAGTCATAATAGCTGACATGGAAACAATCTAAGTGCCCATCAGCAGATGACTGTCTAAAGAAGCTGTGGTAAATATACTCAATGGAATTCTATGTAGCTACTAAGTAAAATGAAATTGTGTCCTACAAAGCAATCTGGATGTAACTGGAGGATCATGTTAAACAAAATGTCAGAAAGAAAAAGAAATGCAGGATGCTTTCACTCATATATGGGATATAATGAAGTGAAACAAAAGTTAAACTCCAACAAAAACTCACTGGACACAAGACTGTCAGGCAGACAGGTGGGAGAGGAAAGGAAAGAGGGAACAAGATGAAGGTAAAGAACACTGTAATGCTGAGAAACAAGTTCAATATGTTAAAATGTGTATGGTTTTGTAAACAAACAAAAATATATTTAAAAAAAATCTTTTTATCAGAGAATACACTTTTTCATTTAATGCCCTGCATAGTTTAGGACTATACTTTGGCATTTTCTACTTGTTGAATACATGAATAATTGATGATGAATAAAACCTGTAGACAGGTCATGTGTAGTAATGAGGAGTGACTTTGGCTATATAGTTCACTATAAGAATTCTTACTTTCTAAAAAGCCTCTAGTTGCTAATATGTACAACAAACAATTCCACTATCACAATGTACAGACACTAATTCATTTCCTTCTTAAGATTCCATATTATTAGTATCAAAGTATGAAAATTCAGAGGCTGTATCTATGTTTATATATGCATGTTTATAGATATATATTTGTTTTCCAAAATAAAATAAAATCTATGATAGCCTATCATTACATATAAATGTGTCTTGCTTCACAATCAATACTAAAGACCTTCATACATTTAAACATATTTAAATAGCTAAACAATGTTACAGAATATCTGATGTGTAATATGACATGGTACAAAATGACTTTTAAGTAAGTTGTCTTTAAAGCAATCATTATAGGATAATTTTGTGGGTAAAAGTAAATAACATTGCGGACTAAGGCAAAATATTTCTGATCAAATTAAATGATCCAGAATAAAATTATGATTGCAAGGATATATCTGTATTCTCATAAGCATAAACAAAGAAAAGAAAAAAAATTCTCAAATTAAGATAATTTAACAAAAATTTATTTACAAAGAGACTAAAAAGGTGTGGGAGAAGACACAAAAAATCACAATAGGTAGCACCATAATTCTGGTAGTAGCAGAGAGAATCCTGGGGAAGAAACCACTTTGAAATGAGAAAGTAACATTGGCCTTTTTTTGAGAGACAGTTTGGCCAAAGAGATTTAGTAAATAGGTGGCCCGTGGAATAATCCCTAACCTCTATAGTTCCTCTGCCCACCAATCTCTTTAACACAAACAGAACAAAGAGTAAGAAAGCCCTACAATATGTAGTCAATAGAGGGCACTTGCACTGGACAAAATTTTGGTAAAGAGTGGAGGATAAGAATAATAAAGTTCAAACAGGAAATATCTATCACATTTGCCAGGTCAGATCAACACTGTCAAGATTTAGGGATGACAGTTTCAACATTTGAATTCTCCAGTGAAACTCATAGATATATTTGTAGGTTGCATTATAATGAGTGCAGACATGAAAACTGTATTACCTTCCATTTTGTTAAAATATACAACTTGGGCACAACTCTATACAGTTTTGTTACAAATTGATTTCAAATGATTTATCCTATTAGTTGAGACTTTATATTAATTTTTAAGGACTTGAATACATTATGTTTTCATCAACATTTTATAATATGAAGGGACCATTCAAGAATTTGTTATGAATATGGGTATTGGGTTAAACAGAGATGAGAGTGAATATCTTGGATTTATCACTACTCATTGTTGGGCTGAGGAGGGTCCATTGAAGCATATTCAATTCCTGTATGCAATGGGAGTTCTACTAAGCAGAAGCTGTCTTTCAGTTATGTAGGTAACGATTTCTCCTTTATTGTATATCACTGGACTCTTCCTTAAAATTAACAATAATTAGTTAAATGTTAAAACCCCATATAAGGGAAAGACATTTCATAAGTACTGTGAAACAAAAATATTTTCCCTCTTTTCAAGTAGTTGTAAGTCTAATTAAGAAGAAAATATAGTAAATTTTTGAAGAGTCTTGAAAGGCAAAGAATATAAGTTTTTTCTATAATACTAAAAAGTATGGGCTTTTTGTGCTTCTGTTAAGAACACATTCTAATGATCTATTAACATAAAATTTCTAACATAAAACATTCTATATCTCTAATCATAAGAGAAAAGTTAATAAAAACCTCAATGAGATGCCACCACACACCTTCAACAATAGCCTATATCCAAAAGTCTAGAAATAACGTTCTAGAGGATTGGAGAAAAAAGGAACCCTCCACAGTTGTAGAGAATGTAAATCAGTGCAACCTCTCTGGTAAAATATACGGAGATTCCTCAAAAAAAGAGATGAAACTACCATCTTGATTTGATCCATCAATGCCACTCCTAGGCATATAACCAGAGTACAAAATTGCTATTTAGGAGAAATTATCTGTTCCCTTATGTTACAGTTCACAATAGCCAAGAATCAACCTAAATGCCCACAAACAGATGACTAGATACAGAAGCTGTGGTACTTCTGGGTATGTACCCAAAACACTAATTTGCTATGATTTAATCATCCCCATATTTATAGCAGCCCTACTCACAATAAGAATTGGAAACTAAGTGTACACCATCAGATGAATGAATATAGATGTAGTATACACACACATGCATATATATATACATACACACAAGGAAATACTGCACAGTCATTAGAAGAGTTGAAACTCTGTCATTTGAGTCAACATGCATAGATCTAGATGGGATTATGCTAAGTGAAATATGTCAAAAGAAGAAAGTAACGGATGCTCTCACTAATAGGTGGGATGTGAATAGACAAAACAAAGGAACAGATAAAACAAAACCAACCCTTGGAAGCTTGCAATAAAACAGAGGTTACTAGTAGGGAATGGAACAGGGCAATGGGGAAAGTGGTGGCAGAGCCAACTGGACAATGGCGAGAACACTTGATTTGGTAACAGGCAGAGTGTGCTGACATATGTCTGAGGAATAGGGAACCTATCCATATGAGGTCATTTTAATGTGTGGAAAAAGTTACGAGTTATAAATAATTAAAATTCACATGTATATCTACACATAATTACCTGGATAATCTCATTTATGAATTCCAGTTAATTATCTGGAGATTATTTTGTATTATCTATGTATACAGAAAAACATTAAAATATGTCATATACTAATATATTTATTAATTTTGTCCCTTTACTGTACCAGCTACGACATCCAATATAATGCTGCCACAGAATGACAAAAATGTGTATCCTTGTCCACTCAGGACCCATTCAAAAACAGTCTTCCAAATTCCAGCAATTATATGACATTTTCTACAGATTTTTAATGCATATCTTTTATAAGATTGCAAAATGTTCTACTGGTTCCCGAATTGCCACAAATCTGTCATGCATATTTTTTCTTAAAAGCACTTGAGAAGATTGAATGGTTTGTCTTCTTTATTCTTTTATGAGATGACTAACAAATTGAGCTTTGGTTGTTAAAGTAAATTTGCTTTATTTTATAATAAATCCAACTTGGATGTGATCCATTATGGCTTATATGTTGTGAAATGGTTTATATATTTTTTAGAATTTTTCCATCAGAAATTGTTCAGTAACTTTTCTGTCAATTCTCAAGTTTTGACATTATGATTAAGATTGTCTCAAGAAAGCTACATTTTCCTATATTGTGAAAGAAGTCTTCTCTCTTCCTTAATTATTTGGTGGAAAAGAAAAATTGCCTGGAATTTACCTTGTTGGAAAAATTAAAAGTAGGGTTTATGTTTCATAAAATTAAAGAACTATTCAAATTCTGTCTGACATTTACAACTGCCATAACTTTTTCATAACATGTGCTCCATATTATCTATATTTCATATTTCTTTGCATTTGATATCTTATTATTTTAATAACTAGTATATAGCACTATCATTTTTATTATAACATATTCCCTTTTTTCTTTACAATATATAATATCAACATGGATTTTATATTTTGAATTCATATTATTAGTTAGAAACCAGAACTGTCACATTTTCTTGCTGAGTTGAAAATTTTATATTTATTCAGATCACATTGCTATTAATTTTGTGACAAAATCAGTTGTATTCAATATAGATTTATCACTTTTAGCAAATAAAATTTACCTATCATATTATCATCTCTCTAATTTCAATATTATGCTTCCTTTCTTTCATAATGTGTTAAATAATGCATAAATCAATTTTTTCATTCAAGTATGACCTTAATTTTAATTGGCTTATTGAGGATTTCTATACTTAATGGTATAGCTGGGTTTAATTTTACCATCTTATGAGCTACCTTCTATATACTTCATCTCCTCTGTTTGTTACTCTCCTTTCTTGCCTTCTTTTGGACTTAAAATAAATTATTCCATTTTTCCTCCATTAGCTTTGAAGTTATAGTCTATTCTCTGTGAATACTCAAAATATTCAACATAAATCCCTGAATTATGAATACCTACTGTTAATTCTTACTTTTAATCATTTCATAAATTAAAGAAACAAAAAGTGCTTTAAGTTCATTTAACATTCTAAACAATATAAAATTTTTGTACTTTATTTTAATTACATATTTAATTCATAAACAACAATAATAACAACAATAAACAATATATACAACAGCAATAACAATATTTTATCAGTATCCATTTAGTTTTAACTGTATTTTACATATTCTTAATTCTTACTTCATGAATAACCATCATCCAAAGATAACTTAGTTTAAAATTCTTAAAAGATTTTAAGTTAACTATTGATTCTTTAAGATAACTTTTAAAAACCAATACAAGTTCATATCCAGGTATAAAATTTTCCATTTAAACAGAGATGAGTAAATTAGTATATCAAAGCAGTAATTCTCAATTTTCATTTAAAAGGTATGTTTTTCCATGTGTAATTTGCATAACATGCTGGTTATTATATAACAGGTAATACATAATATTCTAGGCTTACTAAAAGATTCTGCATCCACACACCCAACTTTTCTGTTGATTTTAACTTTTCTACTATAAATAAAAGTTGTAGCACCCTGCTTCTAGTCTATCATAATGATTTTACTATTTTGAGTCAACACAATTCTTAGAAAATTCTTGAGCCATAAGGGAGTGGAGCCTATTGATCTGCATTCATGAAGGAGCCAGACCGTTTCATTGCTTGTGTTTAAATTAATGTTATGTGAATTATTCTTCCCAAATAGTGGCTCAGCACAATATAAGTTGTTCCTTCAAACATCATCAGAAATATCTCCATTTTGGGTATAAACAAATCTTTCAGGAATGCTTTAGCTCAGAGAATTCAAAGCATGGTTTTTATTATTTGAAGTAATAACAAAGCAAGTCAAGCTGAGTACTGGGATGGTGTTAAATTCAATTCTTATAGCTGTTGTAAAGAACAAAACTAAACTTGGAGGTTGGGGAGGTTAGCATGTCAAATATTATTTGCTGAATAATTAGAAAGTAACTCATTGATTATGTAAAAAAGACTGAACTAGGAGTAAAAAAACAGCAAAACAGGAAACAAAGGCAACTGGTCAAAAATTAAGAATTATTTTTATCTGTACAAAATATCAAAAATCATTGTTATAGTTAACATGAAATCATTATGCATACATGGAATGCCCTGGTGGAGCACAGACCACATACTACTGAACTCCAGTCCTGGGTCTGGGCAAAACCACCAGTATGAATTAATAAAAATAAAATGCATCT
Organism: Solenodon paradoxus; assembly: GCA_004363575.1. Taxonomy (NCBI): domain Eukaryota; kingdom Metazoa; phylum Chordata; class Mammalia; order Eulipotyphla; family Solenodontidae; genus Solenodon; species Solenodon paradoxus. The sequence goes on along the minus strand of RJWH01000638.1, from coordinate 124,741 downwards.
TCCTCCTCTCCCCCTGCCTGCCTGCCTATTTGTCTTTTCTCCTGCCTGCACCTTTCCTTTAAAATAAGTGTTACACACACAAATAGAAGTAGATAATTTAAGCATAAGCTTTAACAGAACTTTTACAGAGTTTTACAGATACATGGATAATAAGCAGTGGAAAAAATAATTTAACTGACTAGTGATTGAATAAACACAAATTAAAGCAACATCAATTCCATCTTATCAAATTAAACAAATTGTAAAACCCCTTAATATTAAATACTTGTTAAACTATATTATTCATATACATGAATGCAGAAATTTTAAGTTGATAAATCTTGAAATTATGTGTGCATACACGAAATAAGCATAATCATTAAAGTATTTTTCCTGATATTTCTAGGATTTACACTAATGAAATAAATAATTTGTATTAAATGTAAAGACATTCATCACTGGTATCATCACACAAATGTATAACATCTTACAGTATTCTCCGCCATGTGGACAATCTATTTATCTATCTGTCTACCTACTTATCCACGCATTCTAGAAGGAGAGCAGAAAATAAAATTACAAAGGCAAATCAATAACAATAGACATTGCAAGAAAACGAAGTAATGATTCATTTTATTTTGTATAGTTTTAAGAATTTTACATTATTTCAAAATAAGCACACAGCGTGGTAGTATATGCAGATACAGAGCTATGAATCCAATATTATGAAAATTATATAGCATTTAAATAAAGGAAACAATGTTTTATTTAAAATAATAATATAACCAGAGCATATTCTCATACTGCTTCTGAAAATTCAACAGCTTGGCAAAAAATATTGGGAAAATAATCTGTCAATATATATAAAGTACTCACAAAAGTGTTAGTATATTTTATCCTGGTAATTTTGCTTTTAAGAATTCATCTGAAGTATACCTTGCAAAAATAAACAAATAATGAACTGTTACATTATTTTGATACTGGTGAATAAAAGTTATTTGAATATCCAGAAAGTATATGTTTATATACGAAAATATGTTTGATAAATCCATAATAATATTCACAATCACTCTATTTTGAAGGTATATAGATGACATTATCAAAAATATTTAGAATATGCAGGAGGTTGAAGGCAGTAAAGAAGGCCTGCATTAAATTTCTAGGTTAACAGAAAACTTGAACAAATTAAAAACATCAAAAGGTGAAATCATGCCTTTTACAACAACCTGGATGGAATTGGAAGGGATCATGCTAAACAAATGAAGATAGAAATACAGGACAGTTTCATTCATATGTAGTCTATAATGAAACAAAACAAATGAATAGAAAAAGCTTCAAAATTCACAGGACAGAAGACAGTGGCCAGGGTGCTGGCAGTGGGGAGGGAGGAAAGGAGAGAATAGTGTGGTGGTGGTAAAGGACACTAAAATTCTGATGGTGGTTATGGTGTGAAATACACATAAAGTGATGTGTGATTTCAATATCCTAAAATGGATTTCTAGATGGAAACAAAACAAATAATAAAACTATATATTAAAAAGTTAAGCAATTTGAGAACAGGCAATTAAACATTCCAAATGAAGAAAACTCCGTGTTATGATAAATATAAAAGACTTCATAGATGATATAGCAACATGGCAGTTTTCCTACGACTTTCTAATCACAACTAGAAATCAACTATTTTCACTAGTATTTTGCATTGACTGCTCTTCAAAACACACTTTTTGGTGCAGATAACCAAAGAGAAAGCCAAAACTAAAGCCACAGTGCCATCTACTGGTAAAAATAAGCAATGACAAAATCCTGATCACCATGAAAACGCTCTAGAATGATAGGAGATATTTAGATAACAAATCTAAAGACAGAATGGAGATTCTAGCAGATAAGGAATTTAAAGCAATAATAATGAAGTACCTAAGTGAATTATAAGATTCACAACTACTCAAAAAGAAATCCAAGAACTCAGACTTTTTTGTGAAGAATCAAAAAATTTGTCTTTCAAACTGCTATATCACTCATAGGAATTATATTAATCAATATTGAGCACTAAATTCCTGATTCAACAATAAAATATTGTTGCCACCGAACAACTGATAGATAATTAAGGCTAATATATCAAAGGGTTTGAAGCTATATGTAAAACCAAATAGAAACTTTGGTTATGAAAAACATAGTAAATAAATGAAGACAAAAGTGGAAAGTTTAAAAGAACAACTCAAAATTTACGGGGATGGATTTCAGAAATTTAAAATACAAATAGTTTCTCTCATGGAAGAGGGAAGCAGGCTTTAGTAAAAATGAAGACATAACATGAGACATCAGATTTCATGAGAAAAAGCATATGGAAAATAGTTATACTAAAAGGCAAAGAGGGAGGAAGGAAGTAAAGATTTTATTTAAAGTAGTAACTGAGAACTTTGCAATGTGGAGTGCAAAAAGGTGATAGAAGGCCTATATTTCTGTATGTAAAGGGAGAAAACCAAGCTATGGAATTGTAAAATTATCAGAATTCAACAGTAAGGGAAAAAATCACTAAAGGTTTTGAAAGGAAATAGCATCATCTGAAAAAAGCTACTATCAGAAATCTCAGGAGAATGCTACAGGCCAGGAAAGAGAAGAGTGGAATAACATTGAAATACTAAATATGAAAACTGTCAGTAATGAATATCCTGCCAAATTGTCCTTCAAGTATGCTGGAGAAATGAAAGTTTCCCATATAGACAAAAGTGAATGGACATTAACAAACCTGCCTTTAAATATATATAGAAAAGAATATTCAACTTGCAAAGAAAAAAAAACCTGAGGTCCATAATACAAGAGAAAAGTGTCAAATGCGAAAATAGACTTAGAAATACAGACAGAAATAATAGGAGACAATTACATAGTATTAAAGGAGAAAAGAAAAACAGAATTGGTAAAGGCAGATGATGACAGAAAAGACTGTTAAATTTGAAAAGTTGTATTCAATTTCCATGACAAAATCAAACATAAAACTGGAGAAGAGATACACAGTGGAGAAGATAAAGAAACTAAGAGACCCACTATGAAAAATCATGCAAAATAAAAGGGAAATAGAAGTACCTGTACATACAAAAAGAGCAGAATAGAAAAAGATAAAATGGCTTAATAAAGTCCTATATATGTGAATAGAATTACTAATATATCAAAATCTGCAGAATGGCTTTGTATATTAAAAAAGAGAGAAAAATCAAACTCATCTATATTATGTGCACTACAGGAAACTCATTTTAGATCTTAAAGACAAGGACTCACGGTAAAAAGACTATAGCAAGTTATATCAAACAAGGTTACAGAATGGAAACTAGGAACTGAAGTAATAATATCATACATGATAGAATGTCATACAAAAATGGTAATATGAAACAAAGATGGATACTATATAATGGTCATGTGTCAACCCATCAAGAAAATGCAGTTGTCATTATGTACCAACCATAGGTGGAGCAAACAAGACAAAAGGGAAATACTGAATGCAACACAATAAAAGCAGGGTACTTCACTATTATACCTATATCACCATGTAGACCATTCAGACAGAAAACTACCAAGAAAATAATGATATTAGAAGAGGAATTGACCACATGGACTTAACTATAGAGATTTCCATCCTTATAAGTGAATATACATTTTGTTTCTCAAGAACCCATGGAAAAAATCTCAAGTATAGATCATGTCTCCTGTTACGTGAAAGAGTTTCAATAAGTAAGAATTTTGTTTTATAAAAAGTATCTTCTCTGATCATAATGTGAAAATAGAAATCAAGTAGGATAAAACCTAGAAGAATCTCAACACAGACTGATTAAAAAATGCTTACAAGCGATTTCTTGATCAGTGAAGAAATAAAAATTAATTGGAAACAGTGAAATTAAAAAATGGGCTATCAGAATACAAGGGAAGCACCAAAAACAATATGATAAGGAATGTACATAGGAATATGTACCCACGTTAGAAAAAAGGACTCAAAGAACTTGTCTAGCTTTTATTGAAAGAATGCAAAAAAAACCCTGAAACCAAAATTCAGTTGAAAAAATAACAATTAGAGCAGATATAAATAAAATTCAAAACAAAAATATGAAATCAATGAAATGAAATGTTAGTTCTTTGAAAAATAAATGTCTTTAAATTTACAAGAAAAAAGGGAGAAAACCTTAATTTAAAGGAACAGAAAGAAAGATAAGATACAACAGACACCATAGAAATACAAAGGCTCATAATGAGATTTTTTATGAATATCTATTTGCCAACAAATTCATCAATCTTGAAGAAATCGACACATTTCAAGAATCATAAAATCTTCCCAGACTGAATCAAAAATAAAGAGCTTGACGAGATCAATCACAAGCACAAAAACTGAAAAAGTAATCAAAAGTCTCTCCCCAAACAAAAGTAAGAAGTGAATTTTACCAGACTTTAAGGAGATTTAATAAATGTACTTGAACTCAAAGAGATGTAAACTATTCCATGATTGTAGAGTGAAAATTTAACACATACCTAAAGTGGTCATCTTACTGAAAGCGACATGCAGATTCAATGCAAATATAAAAATTCCAAAGACATTTTTCAAAGAAATAGAACATGCTAAAATTAGTATTGAACCACATAAAACCTCAAAATGCCAAAGCTATACTTAAAAAAGTGAAGAAAAATGGAGGAATCATGCCGTCCAACTTCAAATTATATTATAGAATTATTGTCATCAGAATAGTATTGCACTGAAATACAGACCCAAAAACCATTGGAAAGTCCAGAAACTAAACCACATATACTTTCATAGCTAATTTATAATAAAGGAGTTAAGAGCAAACAATGCAGAAAAGTTTCTTCAACAAATGGTGCCATATGAGTGTCTAACACTTGGAACATAAACCTGAAAAAGTGAAACTACATAGCATTTTAATGTCATACACAAAATATAATTCAAAATAGATTAGAAACTTGGATGTAAGATCTAAAACCATAAAATACATAGAAAAAAGCACAAGGCACTCCATAACATCATTTTCAGAGAGACCTTTGGGGAAACATAAACAGTAAAGAAAACGAAAGCAAAAATAAAAGAGAGCACATGAACTAAAAAAGTTCTGAACAGTGAAAGAAACCACAAAAGCAAAATTGCACCCTCCTGATTAGAATACATTTGCACATCATATATCGGATAAGGGATTAATCTCCAAAATGTAGAGAGAGCTGATACACCTGAACAACAACACAAAATCAACAACCAAGTTAAAAAATGTACATATATATCAAAATCTGTATTAATCTTATTTTTACAAAGTAAACATTTATTTTTACAAATAAACAGAATCAAAGTAAAGACTATCTCCAACTAGGTTTGTATATATTATTTCCACGCCCAGGTCTCAAACCCAGATCCATGAATTTCATTGCCTACACCTTAGTCACCTGAGATAAAGGGGAGCACTCGTGTATTTCTGTATTTACTTACCTATAGAATTAACTATATCTACCGATGTATAAAATACCCCTCCCTTCTCAATCTTTCTCTTTCTCTCATACATACAAACAAGTGCACACACACAAAATTAGATTGAAAGGTATGTCTCACATAATTGTGGAACTCGGCTATCTGAACTCTGTACTAAAAGGTCAGCAGATAGAGACCAGCGGAACACTGATTTTGAGCTTGAGTCACACCTGAAGCAAGTCTGAAGACAGATAGAGATAAGAAGCTTAAAAAGAGCACCAAATAGACACAGATAATTACTATAGAGTTCAAGGTGGTTATGTGGGGATTTTTTTAAGACAACTTTATGAGTACCTTGTCCAACCTTCTATTTCCAATAGTCTGTGTGGCACTCAGCATTCTGTGTTTTATAACAATCTCAAGCTGATACTGGTAGAAATCAGAACTTGAAAGTCATTGCTCTGGAAGGGAAAATATATTTTTCACTCTCCAAAATAACTCATTAGGGCTTCATGTAGCAAAATATTATAAGAGAAAAACATACATTTTATTAAACGTCATTTTTGTGATACTGGGGCCTTCATCAGGAACTGAAGACCTGACCTGAAGAAGTGACTGATCCCAAATGTATTTTAGCTAGATTTGAAATGGAGTAGAAAGTCATGGGAAATATGACAAGACAAAGTGGATATGAGTTAAAAGTAATAATTTGGGATACAATTAGCAAGTTTCTGTTTATTTGCATTTTTGCAGTGATCCCTAGATCATGGAGATAAGGATGTTCTTTTCTTTCAGTTATAGGATGGATACTTCTCACATGAGGGTCCCATGGCCTACCTCAGGTGAAGAGGGTGAGGGACTGGCCAAGAGACGTTCGGGATCTACCATTCTGTCAAATCATTTCAGTTTAAAATATTGAATATGCTATAGTACCATTTTGGGGTAATCTGAAATTGGTCAGATCTAAATCACAGATATTTTGGTTTCAGTGTCCCTGGTAGTTTGAAGGATTGGAAATACTCTCAAAGACCATGCATTAAATAATATGTTGTACTAGAAGATCCACTGCTTCTATCCTTCCACATCCATTCACAGATAAATGTGTTTTCTGGGGAAAGTTGGTATCTAGGTAGGACCTCGTAAAACCCCATAACCAAAGAAGACTGTTTTGTGAAGATAGCCTGTGCTCAAGTAGCAGAATCACAGACTAGTCCTGGTTATGGACTTGGGAACAGATTTTTCTCACTGTGAACTCAGGTACAGACCATGTTCCTTCCACCAACACTATCTGCCAAAGGACCTAGAGGTTACATCTACTCTGGTTTCTGTTAATAAGCATGCTATCCTTAGTCCTACCTGTGGTCCATGAAAAAGATCGAGCAAAATACCTGATCATATATATTCTGACCATGGTCCAATCTTCCCAGGGATCTGGAGGAATACATGCCCTGTGTACCCACAGAGACAAGTCTTCTGAACTCACTCTGAAGATCCTGAAGTATTCCAGTATTGCAGCAACAAACACTCTAGCTGCAGCATGAGAGGTGTCCTGTCTACCCAACAAATGGAATTCATGCACATCTCTGATCCTGAGGCAGGCCTACTGTCAGTTACCTGCAGATTTTGAATCTGTGCTGTAATTCAACTATGATCCAGGAGGAGCCTGCCCACAGAGAATCAGGAGAAATGCCTGTGTGTATAGCCAGAAGCATGATTACAGTTCTCATTCCTACCTATGCTCCCTAAGGCGGTACTGTGAATTTTTCCCAGCTCCATTCAACTCAGAATATGAGAGAGTTTTGCATACAATAGAAGTTAAGCAACTATCAACGTAAATCACACTTCTAAAGGTATACAAATATAAAAAACTTATTGTTCTAAATTTTAAAAAAAAGAAAAAATAGAACACCGGTAATAGCTCTGCAAAAGAGAAAGGAATCAAAGAATCCCCACAAAAACTAAAGAAATCACAGTGCACCCTGGTGGAGCAAAATTTTGGGTCAATCATCTCCCAAGCACTAAGGAGTTCAAGTCCCAGATCCCGGAGGAAATCCATCTGTGTGAAAAATGAAATTTAAATAAAATAGGATGCTTTTTCCTCCTCTCTTTCCCTGCCTCTCTGCCTCCTTGGCTACAGGAACAGAAGATGACCCTGGAGAGTAAACGAGGTTCCCTTGAGGGATGAAGCAAATCCAGACTGTGATGGGGACTAGCTGAGGCTCATATGTCTCTGAACTCACACCCAGATCACTGTCCATCCACCACTCACAGAGTTCAATCCTCAAATGGGCTTTGTCTGGATATCTGAGCAGCTGTGGCAAGAGGTATGGGGTTCAGAGGGCAGGGCTCCACTAATCACCCTTGCATGAGGTAAAGGGGTTTCAGTTCATTTGGTTCTTAGGTGACTGGGTTGGCCCTGGGAAGCGGTCAGGACCAAATAGGAAGCAGGCTGTGGACAGAACCAGGTTTGGTGAGAAGATGAGTGTAAGGCAAAGATAAAACTAGGGAGAAAATAGAATGTTTTTGCTCTGTATCTCACCAATCATGGCTGGATGAGGTGGGGGCCAGATGTAGAACATTTAGGGGAGAAAAGAGAAATAGGAATGAGAAACAGAACAAGTTAAACAGTCAATTATATAAATGGAAGACTTAAGGTTTCACACACCAATATTTATTTTAAATGTAAATGTTCTAAATATACAAATTAATAGCAGAGTGAGAAAGTGGATGAAAGTTCGGGACCTAACAAGAGCTACCCAAAAGATATTCATTTCAAATTATATCAACATAGGAGTGTTGTAAGTGGGACATGAGGTACTAGGGCCACATTAATAAATGAAACAAGTCTCTCTACTAACACATAATGTGAATGTAAATCAAAGAATATTACTAGTGACAAGAGCAGCAATGCAGGATGATAAACTCACCAACAGACAGTACTATAGCTGTCACTCAATATACATAAATTTAAAACTGAATATGTCAAAGGAGAAAGACACAAAACCACATTTGTACTTGGAGAATTCAACACCCTCTCCATAGTTCCTTCAGTGACTGAGAGTGCCATAAGCCAGACAGCCATGACAAGGGAGAGATAACAACAACCTTACCCATCTAACATTTTAGACCACACTGTTGACACTGACAGGATGATAAACCCAATCCCCACAGAACACAAACCCTAGTCAACATGCATGACACAGTCTCCAATCTCTATAATCTCTGTATAATGACAAAGCTTGAATACTTTTAAAAGAATTGAATTCTTAATGTTCGTTACATCACAAAATATTTTGATTGAAAAACTTCAAAACAATTATAACTTCAACATCTTTATAAATAATCCAGTCTTCACATACGAATTCCCAAAATAAAAAGAATTTCAACTGAATAAAAATAAAAATATATCAAAATGTGCTACACGCAGCTAAAGTAATGAAAAGAAGACAATTCTTACCATAAAATATTTACTTAGGAAAATGGATGGTCCAAATCAAGGAAGTGCCAACCTCTTAAAATTAGAAAAAGAAAGAGCAATATAAAACCACAGCAAGAAGGTAATACAAATAAAAACAAAACAATTTTCAAAACAAATACCATAGAGACACTAAAAAACAAACAGAAAATATTACAAAGAAATAAAGTACTGACCATATTGAGAAATAGCATATTTATAAAGGATTAGCTATTGTATAAGCTTATTTTATACGCAGAGTTTCAATGTAATAAAGTTGCAACCATTACGTAATTTTTACAAATTTAAAATATCGGTTCTTAAATTAGCATGTATAAATTTTCTAGGAGAAATAATAAAGTTTTAGACAAAGAACTGAGAAGTATGATCAAAAGTGCCATACAGAGATCTCTCTAATGTTTGTTAAGCAAAAAATCCAACAGAAAACAATATAAAGGGGAACACAGGACCCAGAAACAATTCTTGAGGTCGGGCTGACAGGTAATAAAGTCAATGTTTCCTATAAGCTATAAAATGAATTCGAATGTGTATTGTAAATATTGTACATATTTAAATAAAGGGACTACTCTTTCAGAATTAAATGCACAGCACCTAAGGGGAAGTGGGGTGCAGAGGTCTACCTACTCCCAGGTCTGTGCCCAGACCACTCCGCACAAGGACGTCTACCCTCAGGAACTGAACAGCAGCTTCTACTCCAAGAGCAGCCCAGAGCACAAGAAAAAGCTGCAAAAGTAGAGCCTCAGAAGCTGCTGGGCCTAAAAAGGAAGAGGGAAGCACAGAACAAACTCCCTGAGCTAGAGAAGGCTGTCAGTCCACAGCCCAGACTCTGGGGAGAAGGTTCCAGCAGATTCCGGGCCAGAAAGCCATTATAGCCAGGGAAAAGGAGGGGCCATCCTGCAGGGGTCCCTGCAGACGGTGAGGTCATGGAGCCACACTTTGTGCCCTAGACATTTTTAGGAAGCTGCTGCACAAGAAGGCACATGAAGCCAGGCCAAGTCCAGAACCAAGGAGCTGTCCCACCACTGTGGAGAAAAGATGGCATGAAGCAGGAGCAAGGACAAGGGAAGCAGAAGGAGGAGCAAAGAGTAGAGGCTGGAGAAGCAGATTTTCCAGGTGCCCAACTTCAAGTTCTTGAGGACGGAAATCACTGTGTCCTTCCCTTAGCGAAGGCCCAGGCCAGAAACAAGGAGAGAAGGCAACTTGTTGGTGGCCAGACAACTAGTAAGGGTGTGCTGGACCCTCTCTCACCTCTGAAGACACAGGATTTTCCCCTAGACCAGTGGGATAACAGGTGTCCTGGAACCTCCCCCAGGACCTACGGGGTGGGGCGCCCTTCTGACCTGGCCTGCGGGACTCTTACCTGGCCTGCAGGTGACTTACCGGTGGTGGGGTCGATCCCAGTTCTCTCATCCTGTTGTGGTCACAGTAGAAAAAGGCCCATCTTAGCCCCGGGCCTGATCCCAAACTAGGCAGAAGCAGATCCACACTTTCTGTCCCTGAAGGCAGTTTAGTTGCGGCTCCGGGATGCTGTGGGGGCTACCAGAGGTGGGGCCTGGATCCAGGAGGAGCCTGGGAGAGGGCCCAGCACCACTGCCAATGCCTCGCAATCAGCCCAAGAGATAGGACCCTATGTCTCCTCTGCCAGCACTCAGGCTGGTGACAAGGAAGAGAGGACCCGCAGGGAAGTCCTGTCTGCAGAGGTGTCTGTGCAGGAGCAGCACAGAGCAGTTTGGGTGCTATCCCCAGTCAAGAGCTTCCAAGGCCCTTTAGGAGGTTATGTGTGACCCACAGCGTGATGTGTGTGGGGGGGTGCGACATGACGTGTGTGCGGGAGGGGAGGCAGAGCGTGTAGTGTGCTGGGGGCTCTGCATGATGTGAGTGCGGGGTCATGGAGTGACGTGTGTTTATGGGCCACTGCGTGACTTATGTGTGGGGACAGTGTTATGTGTGTGCGGAAGGATCACAGCTTGAGGTGTGCACAGGGCCCTCGTATGAGGTAAGTGCGGGGGGTCGCGGCGTGACTTACGTGCAGTGGGGCAGAGCGTGAGGTGTGTGGTGGTGTGACATGCGTGCCGTGGCGTGGTGTGAGGTGCATGTGGGGTCTCGGTGTAAAGTGTTTTAGGGGCGGGGCGTGATGTGAGTGCGGGGGTCACAGTGTGACATGAGTGCTTGAGTCTGCATTTCGTGAGTGAGGCCATCAGGGGGTGACTTGCGTGTTGGCGCCTCAGCATAACATGCGTGTGGGGACTTAATTGTGACTTGGGAACCGGGGTGTGGTGTGATGTGTGTCGGAGGGTCACAGCGTGATGTGCTTGCATGTGCCTCTGCATGAGGTGCGTACATGCGCCTCTGCATGACGTGTGCGTGGAGGGATCACACCGCGAGGTGTGTGTGGGGCTGCACTGTGATGTGCATGTGGGGACATAGCGATGAGCTTGCTGGGCAAGGCTTGATGTGCTTGCAGGAGTGTGGCGTGAGGTGTTCTGGAGGCAATGGTGGTCATGTGCATGTGGGGGCACTGTGTGACGTGCTTGCTGGAGTCAAGGCTTGATGTGCCTGCATGTCCGGGTAATGTGCATGTGCCGCGAAGTGACGTGTGCAGGACCACAGAGAGCAGAGCATGCTGAGGCATTAAAGTGATGTTAGTATATGGCTTACATGTGGCTGCATTACATTAAAAGCTGAACTGGGTCCACCCTGGCCGGTATGAGGTGAGATTGTCCACAGCATGACCTGCATAGGCCCCAAAGTATGATGCCTCCCACCCCAAGAGGCTGCATGTGGTATACTGAGCCAAAAACCTGAAATGAGTCAGTACTTGCCTCCTGAAGGTCTGAGTCAGCCCTCCTCCAATTGTGCGATACTCTTTTTGCACAAAAATGGTGTTTCTGTCCCTGCATCTGATGTGTCAGTTTGAGGAACTAAATTTTCAGTTTGCCAGGCATCAGTCTCCTCCTCCAGCACCAAGCCTGGACACGTGGAGCAAGAGTCACCTGCAGCACAAAGTGCTTCATCTGCATGGGCACAGGCACTGGGGATAGTCTTTGGAGTCTCCTCTGTCTTCCTGCCCCTGCTTCTTACAGGACCTTAGTGATCACCCACCCCTGGAGCTTGCTTTCATCAGGGCCTGGAAAGTGTGGAGCTGCTGCTTCCCCAGCTGGGTGACATGGGACTAAGACAGCCATGTCTTCAAATGGAAACAGAATCTGTAAGAGAAGTCTGGAATAAAACTCTGCCACAGGTAAACCACCAGCAGGCCTGAGGATTGGACCAAATTGAGCGCCCCATACATTTGTCCTCAGGAGAGGTTCCAGGACATCAGTAGTTTTGGGAATCTGGGTGAAGATCCTGAGTCTTCAAAACCAAGCAATATTCCAGTACCCTGGTACTAGTGTATGGTGGGGCATGCCCTTCTCCTGGTCTCCCGGCCTGGAGCATGAAGCTCTGGGCTCGACCTGAGCTGACATAGTGGACTGGACAGTCTGATATGGGTCCCTCCTGCACCTGTTGTCGGACCCCTGGAATTCCACTGCTGCTTTCTCTTTAGTCTCTTCTCCTCCTTCTTCCCCTGCCCTTGCTCCTGATTGCTTTCATCTGTTCTCCACAGTGTAGAGGCAAATCAACCCCCATTATCTACATAGTTACTAACAAGGGCTCTGATGGAATAAACCAGTGTCCCAGCCTGAGGGTGAGAGACACTGAGCCCTGAGGCTGAAAATGGAGGCTGGGACCCCAAAGGAGGAGGAGGCTGTCCTTAACCTCAAACCCATGAGTTTACTACAAAGGCAAAACTAATTTATTTGGCATCAAAGTAGTAGAATTTGGGGTACATAGATTCAAGTAGAAATTCCAAAATATGCCCTCCTCCAGGGACAAAGCAGGCAATTTCATGGGAAGAAAAAAGGAAGACCAGCATTTAAAGAAGTGAGTCAGTACACCCTGGTGGCTCAGGCACTAAGCTTGTGAATGATGCACAAACTATGTAAAGCTCAATGGCCTGGGTTGCAGACCCAGGCTGGGAGAACAATCAAAACAAAACAAAAAAGTATCTTCCTCCCACTGGGGATCCATGCTGGTTATTCCTGGATGTTCTCTGTCCTGGCTACTCCACTTGAAGGTTTCTACCTTCGGGGTTTGTGGGAGTCAACCTCCTAGCCTGTAGCGTGGTCACGGTGGGGACCTAGCTTGGCTCTCCTGAATTCAGCAGCTCTTTGTCCCTAGACAATCTCAGGCAGGCAGTTTTGTAGCAGCATTGCCAATGGGGAGATCAAAGAATGCTGCAGATTCACTTGGGGAAAATAAAATGTGCTCACTGCAGCCTTTATTAGGTCTGAACTCAAATTAGTCCCACAAGAATGAACAGCACCTTGGATTAGCTCTACGGGCAGGATGCTCCCCAGGCAGGGGGTCCTGGCTGGCATCTGCCAAGGGCCTTTTCCCTCCAAGGAGTGCTACTGGCTTTGTGATCAACTGGGCACTGGAGTCAGCTGCAAATTAAACAGAGTAACAGATTTAAGTCCTGGTTTGCATGGCTGGGGGCCGAGATGCATTCAAATAGTTCCCCTCAGTTCTCTGGACTCTGTTGAGTTCACCCTTCCTGAGATTCTCAATCCATTTTCTAGAAAGGCATCATGAAGGACAGAGGCCCTGTGCCCTGGATGCCCCACTTCTGGAGATGAGCCCTGTTTCTGTACCCAGGGTGGAGCCCTCTCCTGAAACCACAGCTTGGTGTGTATTGACTTTAATTACTACAAAATGGGAACCAAATATTTTCTGCTACCATAAAGAAAGGACATTCCCTGTTGGGTAAAGAGAGTTACCTGGATCCTCACTGGAGGAAGGTAAAGTTGGAATGGGGTGAGGTGGAGGTGGGTGGGAGGTCCACAGCCTTGCATATCTCTAATCCACTGGATCTCAAGTGTGGGAACCCTAACAGTTTAAGGAGGACATGTCTGAGTTTCAGCTGAATAGGATCCTGATCCCAACTCCACACTGAGTGAGTGGGGCATCTGCTCACCAGCAAACAGTTCTCAGATACCAGCAGGAACCTGAGACTCAGCTCAGTTCAGACTCTCAGATCCAGTGGCATAAAGGTTCTGTCCCTCTAGGCCACTCGCAACACAGACACCAGCCATGAATCCAGGCCCTCTCCTATGCTGACTGACCAGTCACAGACCAGAGGTTCTTGGATCCTCCTTGGGTTCCTTCATTTGCTGGAACAAGTCACAGAGACCAGAAAACCCATTCACTCACAAGTCACAGTTTCTTACAAAGAACATCACTCAGTTGGGTGGGGGAGGTGCACAGGGTGAAGTGAGGGGAAGGATATGGATGCCATCCCTGTGCAGCCTGGTCCCCGGTTTACCAGTGTCTGTCCCTTCATGTGTGATGTCCTGAACCTCTTGTAACTTGGAACTGGTTGAGGGTCTAATCAGTGTGCCCAGGCTCGGATTGGGGGTGATCCTATAACAATTGGGTCACCAGGTTAATCTTCCTTGAGGGTAGCATGACACCACACTCTGCTTGAGCTCCATGGGCTGTGACAATTGCCAAGGATTTGGTGAATATAAGCTGCACATGTTGATTCTCAGCAGGGCTGGCACTCAGAAACATCACTTGGCTCTCATGGGCTGAAATCGGGAACTCTGGCTTCATCTGGAGACTCTGGAGCCCTGATTCTAGCCTCTTCATCAGGGATCAGTGCCCTGCCTCTGTCCTCAGAGCCTGTAGTCACAACTGCCTCTGAGCTCAGCAGAAGACTTTCCTTTAAGGATTTGGGATTCATTTGGCTCCACCAGGATCCTTTTCCATCACAAGATCCTCATCTGAATCCCCTGAACAAAGTCTCTGCTGCTGTGTAAGGAACCCTGCCTACAGGGTCCACACCCTTGGGGACCTAGCTCACAGCTCCAAGTAGTGAAGACTTTGGGGCCCCACCTCCTGCCCAAGTTATATTTGATATTCTGCCCCCATCCTGGCCATCAAGTTAAAATTGCCACTTACCCCCATCTGAGTACCCTTCCCATAAGGAAATCCTCGTGCTCTGACCCCAATTCATAGAGGGGTGCCTGACCCTCCAGCCCATCTCATACTTCTGTTTCCCTCAATGATCAGTTATGGTTTGTTGTTTGAGGGTTTTGCTTTTTAAGAAGTCAAAAACTCTAAACTACAAATCACATGTTAAGCATCAAAACCTATGCCTCAGATACTTGCTAAGTAAACAAATCTGGTCTCTGTCCCCATCTCTAGGGAAGGATGTGGAAGCATCCCTCATAGAGGACTGTAACAAGTGCCTCAGCAGCTTCTGACATACATCCTCCAGGGGCCTGGGTGTCAGGCCTCAGGTGAGAAAGGTTTTGCGTCCTTTGGAGAGGTGATGGCAGAGATGTGGAATGGTCCAGAGCCCACGTTCTCTGTGGGATGGACTTTCTGTGCCAAAGGGGCTATGGGTCTCCCCTCTGATGCTGACTGGACTCTCTGGCAGAGGAGAACAAGGGGCATGATGTTGCTACCCTAAGCCAGGAAAGACCAGAACAAGAGCCCAGATCCCTGAACCCCCACCACCCACTCCTGCCCCATCTGCCACCATCCAAGTCCCCAAGTTCCCCAGAAAACAGACCGTGCTTCCCCTGCCAAAAGTTCCTGGGCCAACTTTGGAAGAGTCCCCTCCAGCACATCAGCTCTGTGCCCGCTGAAGCCCCTGAGGAGGAGCAGGAGGTGCAGAGACTGCCCATTTTCCCCATGTTGTACATAGTACCACAGCCCAGCATGTCCATGTGTGACAAGGGTCATGAGTGCTGTGATGTAGTGTTGGATTCCTTAGTCCTGAGGCCCCCAGAAGCAGCCTTCAGCCCCCACAGAGCTGATGGGCACTGGGGAGCAGGAAGGTGGGTGCCAGCAGAAGGGCTAGAGCTGGCTCTGTCTGATGCCTTCAGCCTGGGTTCCCATCACAGAGGATCTTGTCCGGGGATCAGAAACAGAGTTGTCAGACTTGCCTCCTGATGAATCTGTACCAAGCCCACCACAGACCATCTGCTTCTGCATTTCAGGCCCCATTGAGTGTCCACATTGAAGATGGCGATCGAGAAGAGCTTGTGCCACTCTCTGGGCCAGTCACCCACCAGGCCCCCTCGGTCGCTGGTAAAGCATGTAGCCCCAAGTGAGCAGGGTGAACATGAGTATCTCCATTTCCTTTAAGGCTCTGTTCCTTCTCCACCAGTGTCCAGAGACCATCTTGCCCCTGTCCTTCCTCCACCAGGGCCACCATGGCAGGATCAGTCCAGATCATCATTTCCATAGCAGGGCTCCAGTTCAGGGCCCTGGGTGTGCTGAGCCCTGTGCTTCCTGTCATGTTGCCCTCAGGCTCCATGTCTCTGCTTTCCTCTCTGTCCCCCACTCACAGTGTACTTGCTCCATGTACCCAAGACTCAATGTGGCTGGAGCTCCAGCTCCTCAGGTTCAAACCTGTCACCACCAGTGTCTTGGACATGGATGTTACTGGCTTCTATGTGACTTGCAATTTAGAGATTCCTCCTCCTCAGGGTTCCTGCTCTGATGTCTCATAGGCTGAGGCAGATGCCAGAGTGCTGAGGCTGAGTTCCCACTGTCAGTTGTGGCCATTACACTGGAACTCTGGCTGCCACCTCTGTACCTCATCTGCTGATATTTAAACCTAGGAGTCTCCTTTCCACAGCACTGGCATCCACACTGGAAGGGGTTCCTACCTCATCCTTTTCATCCTTTTGTGACCTTGGTGTCCTTAAATATCCTGGAGAAGAACAGGGATTCCAAAATGTTCCTAGTGCAGCAAACAGGTGAATGAGAGGGAGACAGTGCCCTGGTCTGCTGTGCCCGGGCCCTCAATGCCAGTGTGAGCTGCACAGCCACATGCAACAGCATGAGGCCTGGGGAATGGATTCAGGGTGAGGCTAACACTGAAGCGCTCACTTCTCCAGGTTCTTGTCAGCCGAGGTGCCTGGCTCTGCACCCAGTATGCAGGACAGCAGCCTGTGTGCCCAGCTCCCTGGATGGGCACTGACCAGTGGCAAGCTGCAAGTCCAGTGGGAGAAACTTTCTGCTATGGAGCCCTGGAGGTTGGGGACAGAGGCTACAGAGCACCGAGCCATGGGGGTGACAGTGGGGCTGCTATTTAATACTCAGTAGACCTGTCTCAGGGGCACAGAAATCCTTCTGAGATGATTTTTCAACTTCCTTTTCAGTCTTCCACTTAAGATGCTCTTGAATGTGAAAGCTCGGGACATATCCCCTTCTGAATCTAATTTGAGGGTGAGGAGGCTTCTACAAGAAGCTCAAGGAAGAGGCCCATCTGCCTGGAATGGCAGGTATCTCTGGAAGGATGGGACACCGATGGGTGTCTCTGGTTCCAGGTTGAGTCCTTGGGCTTAATTTCAGAAAACTGGTGTGTCAGGTCGTTTCAGAAAGTGACCACAGAACTCCCCAATTCCATGGGGTGTGGATCCCTGGGACCCAACACCAGGGTCTCCCTCACCCAGGGCCTCAGGCTGTGCTCCTGCCCTTGGAAATTGTCTAAGCTGGACACAGCTCCTGTGCCCAGAGGAACCACGTCTATCTTGGCACTTGTGTGTGGTGTCACCGCATGGTTACATGGGGGTGACACAGCCTGTTCTGGCTTCCTTCCTGAACAGCAGCCACATTTCTCTTGTCTCAGTGGAATGTGGAGACTCAGCCTCTAGCCCACAAAATTCTCCCCACCTGTCTCCTGACCTCAGCTGGCCCTAGGGCAGCAGTAAAGGGGTTTGTGGTGTGTGTCCTACTGGGGTGTGTGTTTTTAGAGCTGAGGGTCCTCTTCCAAGATCCTTCACCGCCATGTTGCTCTAGAAGTCTCATCCTTCTCTAGGGAGGAGGGTGTGAGTGACCCTGAGGTGTTGAGGTCCCTACTTTCCCACCAGTGGAAGAACAGGGACACTGACTTCCAGGCCGAGAGGTAGTTCAATGGAGATGCTGCCCTAAATCAGTCTTCTTCGCCATCTCACCCGCTTCTACCCTGATAACCAGGTGAGATGCCTCGCCACTGACCATTATGCCACACTGCATCCAGGGAGGGTAAAACCACTATCCTCACATGTGTCAGGTCTTGTGGAACAATGGGGAGAAAAGAAGGACTGACCATTAGTTGTCCTTTTAGGTTCGGAGAACTGAATACAGCCATATGTGGGGTGGAAACCTGGATTTTTATTTTATCACAAAAAGATTTTCAGTTTGCATTCAGGGGGGAGGAGTAGAGGTGCATGGGGGAGGTGGGGATGTTTACAGGGACCTGAAGTTTGGGATTAGAGGTGGACAGGGTTCCAGAGACTGAGATTTTAGAGGTGGAGGTACGCATTGAGGTGTTGGGTCAGTTCTATGAGGCATGACAGATGGAGGGTGCATATGGACGTAGTTGGTTGTGTTAATGAGGCCTAAAGGGTGGAGAGGGAGGTGGACATGGAGTTGGTGGGTAGCATTTAGGATACCTTAAGGATGGAGAGGGAGGTGGACGTGGAAGTGATGGGTAGCATTCAGGGATAACTGAAGGATGGAGGAGGTGGAAATGGAGGTGGTGGGTAGGTTCCAGGAGGCCTGAAGTATGGAGTGGTAGGTGGACGTGTAGGTGGTGGGTAGGGTAAAGGAGGTCTGAAGGATGGAGAGGGAGGTATATGTCTAGGTGGTGGGTAGGGTCTGAGAGGCATAATAGATGGAGGTGGAAATAGTGGATAGGGACCCAGATGTCTGAAAGGTTGAGCTAGAGGGAGATCATCAGGTGGTTGGTGTGGTCCCAGAAATCTGTGTGATGGAGGAAGTGGAGGTTGATGTGGAGGTGGTGGGTGCTCTTCTTGAGGCCTCCAGGATGTAAGAGGTATTGGTGACCTACAGCCTGGGCATTGCAGTGGCCATGGGTGACCTATAAATGGTGGTCCAGTATGAGAAGGGGGAGCCCTTGCATCCACCTTGACCTGCAGTATATAAGACATGTATGTGAGGATATGATAGACACCAATAGCATAAAGAACTGACACCCAGTCAAACCAGTGTCAGCACATGGCCCAGCTTGAACTTTCAAAGAGCACAGAATCACTGCCATGATTTTCTGCCCTCCCCCTTTTCCCTCCTACAGCTCAGTCTAACATATGCCATTGAGGTAAACCAATGTCACCACACATCTGCCTGTGTCTCTCTCTGCATTCAAAGTGTCCTGTGCTGAAGAATTGTCAGATGTGATGCCAAATTAAGAAAAGAGCATTTCCAGACATTCTCTATCTCCTGGACCTCCCCCAGTCACCTACACATGGAGCTTAGTATTTGTATATTATAAAGAGTGAGGGAGAATGAAATCCCATCTTCACATGTGGAAACAGAGCATTTCCCAGAGTAGACGATCTGCCCAGTCCAGTGACTGCTGACTGTCTCACCCCCTGACTGTGGGGTCTTCTCCTCTCTGGAGTTGCACCCATGGGCACAAAGATCTCTGTAGATTTTGAGAATCCTGAAGCCCTGAGGGAAACTGGGGAAATACTTTCTCACAGGAACTGTGCTGTCCATAAAGATTTTAGGCTCAGCCGTATTCATTTCCTCAATTAGGTAATTCAGAATTTTCTGTACATCGTGAGATGATAAATTTGTCCTTTGGAAAGATGAAGTGGGAATTCTAAACAAAAGTGATAGAAATGTGCTTTGACCTCAGATGGACAATTACTGTGATGTGTGGTATCAATTCAAATTCAAAGACATTGTTGGCAACTGTCCCTGTAGGTAATGATCAATAGTCAACTGCACTAATCCATGACTACGATGTGGCAAAATTTTATAGCATATTCATGAGCAAAGATGGCACAATGATGAATTATAAAATTTACTTTATGTAAAGCATCCAAGATTGATAAACACTTTGAATATATAATTTGGAAGAATGGTTCGCAAACTTCAAGATAATGAGGATTATTATCATTTTATAATATCACATTTGTAGTTATTAATTCTGTTGACAAGCCATACTCATTGTAAAATATTGAATTCACTCCTCATTCTATGGGTATTTACAAAACACACTTCGGTGGAAGTTCTAGTGTCATTTGACACCACCGTGTTCCCACTCTCCTTACTGCCCATTCACTTCCGTGGCAGCCTTCACTTCTTACCTGTGGTTTCTTTGCTGGGATTTAACTTTATTTCACTGAACTGTAGTTCACATATGACTGAAGCAAAGTTCATATCTATCTGACTAATTTTGCTTAATTGGTTCCTCTCTAGTTCCATACAGATTTTTGCAAAGGGTGCTTTCATTTTTAAGTGATTGTATAGAATTCCAGTGAGTAAATATACTACATATTCTTTATCCAGTCATATGTTAATGGGCATATTTAGGTTGATTCCATGTGCTGGTTATTGTGATCTGTGCCTATGAAAATATGGGTGCTGAAAATTTTCTTGATTACAAATTTGTACTATGTGGGTATGTCTAGTATTGGAATTACTGAGTAAAACAGTAATCCCAGCTTTATTTCTTTGAGAAACATCCATCCATAGTGTTTAACAGAGAAGTTATGCTTATTTATAGTCCACCAAATGAGAAGGGGAGTTCCTTTATTCCCACATCCACTCCAACACCTGTTACTTCTAGATATTTGGGTTTAGACCATTCTCCATGTCGTGAGGTGGTATCTCATTGTCGGTTTTATTTTTATTTATTTGATGATGAGTGATGCAGGGTATTATTTTTCATGTGCCTTGTCAGTTATCTGTGTGCCTTTTTTGGATAGGTGATTTTCAGCTCTTCTCTATTTTCGCATGGGCTGTTTATTTGTTGTCAAATAGGAGTTATTTGTATATATTGAGAACTTAACTCTTATGTATGATGTGTGAATATTCTATTGAATTCAGTGGTTTACCTTTGTTGTTTGAATGGTGGCATCTTTCATTGTGCAAAATTTTTTTGAGTTTGATGTAGTTCCATTCACTTAGTTTTACTTTGATGTCTTTTGCTATAGCTGTGCTTTCCCCAGAGATCTCACTGAGGTTGAGGTTATGGAGATTTTCACCATATTTCCCTCCATGAATTTATGGTTTCAGGTCATATTTCCATGTCTTTGACCCATATTAGTTGACTTTCGTGTATGGTATTAATGAATATTCTAGTTTTATTTTTCACAGATACCTGTCCAGTTATTCCAACAACAAATGTCAAAAAGAATTTCTTTCATTGTACGCTTTTGGCACCTTTGTCAAAGATGAACTATATATGTTTGGCTTTATTTCTGGAGCCTCAATTTTATTCCACTGGTCTGAGAGTCTGTTTTTGTTTCAGTACTGTAATATTTTAATGATGATCAGATTGTAGTATAGTTTTAAGACAGAAAATTTGATACATACTCTTATTTTTTTCAGGATAGCTTTGGTTACCAGAGGTGTTTTAGATTCCAAATAAATTTTGGTAATTGTACTCAATTTCCTGAAAAAATGTCTGGAGTTTTTATGGGAATTGCATCAGTATCTTGCTTAGTTTAGTACGGGCATTTTTATGAAGTTGATTCTTATGATCCATGAAAATGGAATGTTTTCCCAAATTCTTCTGTATTCTTCTATTTTTGATCTTAGAGATATCATTGCAGAGATCATGCTTCTCTTCCTTAGGTCCCTTTCCTGGTATCGGATATATTTTGCCTGTCATTTGAATTGGACATATTTTGCAATTTCTTTTTCTTCTGCTTCATTTTTTTCATATAGGAATGTTGCAAATATTTGAGTACACATTTTACATGGTTCCCAATTTGCTTATTTGTTCATCATTTCTAGCAACGTTGTGTTGGAATCTTTACATTTTTCTAGTTAAAATATATTGCCATTTGCAAATAATGGAAATTTCCTCTTTTACAATAGAATCTTTAACATATTTGTCTTGCATTAATGCACAAAGCTTCCAGGCTATCTTGAAAGAAGTGCTGATTATGGCCATATTGTTCAAGATATTACTATTATTTTGGGCAGTCAGTTTTTGATGTGCACTTGTATGGCTATAAAGTTATATTTCAGCACTGATTTGCTGCTTCCATCAAGCTGTGGGAGTTCATCTCTTAATTTCTGCTTGTGTAAGAACAGTCTTTCCATCGATGATCACTGAGTTGTTCAGAAGCATGTTGTTCAATCTATATGTCTTTGTGGTTTTAGCAGTATTCTGGTTCGTTTGTAGTTTTGCCCTCTTATAGTCAGAGATGAAGCTTTCTGTAATTTCAGGGATGCTGGAAGTGCTGATACTTGTTTTGTATCTCAGGATCTGGTCCATTCTTCACAGTGTCCTATGTACACTGGACAAGAACATTTGTTTTTTTTCTGGTATGTGAATATCCTGTATTTATTGACTCAGTCCATGTACTCTAATGTTTCCTTCAGTGTTTTTTTCATTGTGTACTTTTTCTGGATGATATATATATATTGATGCCTAGTGCAGGATTGAAGTCCACTACTATCATGTGTTACTGCCAATGCCTGCCTATTGGTCTGTCAGTCCTAGTTTTATATAAGTATTTAAGTGATCCAGCATTTAGTAGTTATATAATAGTTCATTCTACTGAATAAATGACTCCCTTATCCAAAATATAGTGCCCTTAACTGTCTGGAGATATCCTACCGAGGGGTAAGTTCATTTAACTGAAATTATTAGTGCAGTTACTGATTTCCTTTCATCGGTCTTGTTTTAATATACAATTTCTATTGCCTTTGACTTTCAACTTCTGTGTTTGTCCTTGAATCTGACAGGCTTGTTTTCTAAGTATTATATGAATGGAGCTTATCTTCTGATTCATCCAGCTACTCTGAGACTTGTGACTGGTGCATTCATTCAACTCACGTTAGGGTGATAACTGATATTAGGGGTTTCTTGATGTCATTTTAATATTTGTTTTATATTCATGTAAAGTATCTGTTTCTTTTTTCCCATTTATTTTTAAATGCTTCTTCATCTGTAGAGTTTTGGGTGTAGGTTCTTTCAATTGTGTCTACTTCCCAGATACAGATCACTGTAGAGTGAGATTTGGAAGCAGTCATATGGATTATCATTGTTTTTATATCTCTATGACAGTCTGTAAGAATTGTCAGTGTATCATTATATATATGCTCAGATGAATCACATAATTTTATTTCCCAAATTGGTGGGTTTTTTCTCTGCCTTTGGGCTTATTTTTGTTGCTACATTGTCTTTCCTCAACAGTATTCGTGGTGGTTGCTGGATATTTATGTTCATTTTCCCTGTTCTAGGACTCCATCCATGATATCTTGAATGACAGTTTTAATGGTAGAAAGTTCTATTAACCTCTCTTTATCATTGGAGACCTTTATTTATCCATCATATCAGAATGACTGGTAGATTCTACATGGCTAGTAGTTTTTGTCTTTTAATATTTTGAATATGTCATTCTGTTCTCTTCGGGTTGTTTCTGTGAGACATCTGATGATAGTTTGATGGGTATGTCTTTGTAGGTTATTTTGCTTTTCTCTAGCATCCTTAATTTTTGTCATTGACTTTTGCTTGTTTTACTATGTTGTTCCTAGGAATAAGTCAGTTGCATGCTTTTTTGCTTCTTAGATTCACATGGCTGATTTTTGTAACAGATATGGGTAGTTCTTTTACTTATTTGAGCAGGTTTTCTGCAAATATTTTCATCTCCTCTCATTCTGGAAAACCTTAAGATCCTTATATTAGTTATTCTCATTTTTTTCTAACATTTCTAATTGGATTTCTTCATTGTTCCTCAGTTTTGTTTCTCTCCTTTTCTGCGAGGTTCATCTTCCTGATTTTCAGTTTCTGAGTTTTATTCCTCTGACAGCTTGTGTCTATTTCTGACAGTTTCTGTGTTTATCTCCAATTAATGAACTGGGTATTTTATCTCTAGTTATTTCTGCTAAGTATTTCTTCATGTCCTCAAAATGGTCGCATAACCCCTATGATCGATCACTTCCTTTTTGGTGACTTTTTAGGTGACTGGAGGCAACCTGTAGTTGGTCTTAAACTAACAGGAAATTAATCTCTGCCTGATTTGGGAGATCAGTCCTGTTATTGCTTATACTGGCACCTTGGACTGGAAGAAAGATTGCCTTTATGGCCTCTGTATGCTCTTTTTAAAAAATGGAATTATGGAAGAGTGTTTCTCCCTACTGCTCTGTAGAGTCTGGAAGGCATCTCCACAGCCAGACCTTGCTGTACTAAGCACAGGCTTTGAAATGTCCTTTGGTGATGCTTATAGACAGAAGCTGGTCTACATCAGTTTAGTCTTCACATCACCAGGTAAGGAGTGAAACATTCCAAAATGTCCAGTTTTTATATCTGCAACCTAACCAAATTCAGGATGTCCAATTAATCTGCTGTATCAGGTACAATGTGTAGACTGAGGTTACAACCTCCATGTGTTAATTTCAGAATCACTGTGCAAGCCCCACCATCCTCAGACTCTTAGCACCTATGGGTCCTAGAGGTGCAAAATCTTCAGTCTGAGAATAAAGAAGCCTCCTAGGGATGTTTCTTTTTGAAAAGGAGGTATCACATAATACCCAAATGAGAGTCAATGAGGTGTTGAACACTTGCATAAAACGTTCCAGAAGTAGGTATAATTGAACATCTACACATTCACTTTGCCATTCTCTGAATCCTTATTCAGAAAGGAGCTTCCAGTCATCATGGAAGTTGAACCAGGTCCTGACTCTGGTAACATCAACAGAAAAGATGGAGATTAATTCAAACATGATGGACTGTAGGAATGAGAAAGAAACCCAACTGTTCTCAGTATCTTACATTTAATCTTCACTCAGATTCATCACCAGAGACAGAAGTTTCCATAGTCCATACTGACCCCCAAGGAAGAGGGGAACCCCCAAGGAAGAGGGGGAGATTGTCCCTCATCCTTGAAGAAGACAGGTAGGGCCCTGCTCAGATGTTTTCAGAACACATCGCCAACTGTGTACAGGACAAGTCTCCACTAGTTGTGCATCAACAATGAAGTATGTTTACCAATAAAAATGAAGATCAGATTTTCATCATAGGTTAAAAATTAAGAATAGCCTTGAAAAGAGAAATATTAATAAAACCTCATAATGAATAGCACCATTCTACTCTTCAGCTGCTTGTGTATTTTAAAACCCTTTTATTTTACATAATATCTGCCTTTTATATGTGAACAAATATTATATGTGTTATGGAACTGAAGTGATCTTAAATAGAGAAGTGTAAAGCATTTAATGAAAAAAATAATTCTATGGGATAACTAGGAATGTTTTTCAATTCAACTCATAAAATTAGATTACTGAAATACTCTGTTTTTTGAGATTTATAATTCAATTAAAAAATAATGAAGGGATCTTCCAAGAATAAATACCTACTATTAAAGGTATAGAATACATATTCACAGACATCAAGAATATTTCCTCAATCAGGATATAATATGTTCCTTCTAAAACCTTATTCTCTGGACAACAGTGAAGAACAGTTGGTGACTGGGTGGAAATAGAGCTGTACTGACATACAGGAATGGGAAATGGGTAGATGACGACTGGGAGAATGGGAAAACTGCACACATTGGAACCTACACAGAGCTTATTTTAGTTTGTCACACAGAGTCACTGCAATAAAATACTAAAATATTTAGAAAATTAGAAAAATAAAATCTTTTTTGTGTTTTTCTCAAGTAAGTGAAAAAAAGCATCACGATGTCCCAAAGAAGTGCTGACTCATTGTCTTCCAGCTTCTAGACACATCTGTCAAGTTGAGAGGAACCAGGAGATAGGAGCTCAGGGAAAGGGATTCACAGTAAGGTGAGGAGACTGAGGTTCACTTTCACCAGAAACAGATCCGAAGAGCCCTTCTGGCTGGACGCTGGAAATGAAAGCTAGCCTAGGGTCTCAAATGTGAGAAAACATCTTTTCTCTAGAAAGCACACAGATTGTTTCCAGGGATACAGATGAATTGTCACTGAAACAAGAATTGTCTGGGTTTTGCAGAATATTTGCACTACTGCTTCAAGTGCTCTCTACCTCTCCGTGGAGGGCTCTCACGGTGTGGATGTCTTGGCCTCTTGGTCATATTGCTGTGTTCCTCCAATAGCAACTGATGTTGGAGCACTGCCAGCCTTGAAGAGTGAGAGTGCATGGTTGTCACGAGAACTACACCAGCAAGTTCTCTACTAGCATAGACACTAAATACCCTAAAAAAACTACAGATATGGTACCCATGCTTCAAGTAGGCAGCTTCCCTTCTCTGCTGTACCAACTCCCTCTCCATCTCCCGAGCCATGATCTGTGGGAGAA
Source organism: Solenodon paradoxus (assembly GCA_004363575.1). NCBI lineage: Eukaryota > Metazoa > Chordata > Mammalia > Eulipotyphla > Solenodontidae > Solenodon > Solenodon paradoxus. Next base: position 98,531 of record RJWH01000638.1, on the reverse strand, counting down.
AATCACATCCTCAGTAGGTCCTGGCAGACGGCTGCATTCACAGCATGCCTGTAGAAGAAATCACTTACCCAGTTGTCCTCAGCCCTTTTCTCAGAAGAAAAATCTGAAAAATCCAACACATCATAGTCCCATGTTATGATCCCAGGAGCATCCTCACTATGGGTACCAGTTGATGAAAGAATCAGTGTGTTGGATAGGACAGTGTACCTGCTGTTGGAAGCTGAGCTCTGTTTGCTCCATTTTTTCATGCAGTCGTTGTATTTCTGCCATGTAATATAATCTTTCATCAGGTATAACACAATAGAGAGCATGACTTTTTACTTGATTGGACACACATTGCAACAAAACATAGATTTAAGGTGCTATTCAGTATAAATCTTCCTCTGTATATGGTACGTTAACTTCACAAACAGCAGCCCCACACTATCCTTCCCCACAAAGTATGATATAAAACTCAGCACAAGTTCCCATTGCCTGAATACCTTCTACATATGACGCCTGAAAGTGAGTCACTTTGTACATGATTATAAATGTAGGGTAGTATAGATATCACTATATCATTTTTATTTGAACAACTGCTACATTCAGAGTTCATATATTTATTTATGAAACCCAATATCACTATATTTTCTCCTACAATGAGGAAATTTCATCATAAATTTTCATTGTTCTTTTCCTCATATCCCCTTCATATTTCCAGGCCGACCACTGGTCTCCTACAATGGCATGTTCATGTTTAGTAATGCAAGTCACTCCACACTATATAGATTTAATCAGGAGTATAACATCTTGTAAAATCCACCATAAAAATTTATGTCAATCATTTTACACAGTGTGGCTAAAATAAGGCATCAAGAAATTTGTGGGAACTTAATAATTGTTAATATATTTAAGTTAATATATAAAGTTAAGTTTATAAGTACACATTTTTCCTTATGGGAAGGATTTATCTAAATGTCTTCTAAATATTTGCTAACATTTCTTTGTGAATTAGGACACTAAAACATATATGTATTATATTTAAGAGTTTCATGAGTAGCTGGGTTTAGGAAATAAACTCACTTTTTTTCCTCAGCCATTTTCAACTTCAGCTTCATTTCTGATGACTGCTTCTCCCTTTCTAACAATTCATGTTGTTTCTTTAATAACTCCTTAAAAGTAGAAATAACGCAGACACATATATATATATATTTAGCCACACACACCTAATTTCCACTAGCCCAAGTGAAATTATGCTTTTCTTCCAGACAAGAAATCAGATAGCAGGATTCAAATAATCCCTCCCACCCTCCCTGTAAATGAATAGAAAGACATCTACAGATTTGAAACAGCAAAATTGGAGCAATGAAATTTCAAACTCTGGCTCACTGGCAAGTCTTTGGCAACTCTGAGTTTCTCTTCATAGAACTCTATTCCTAATAATCTGAAATAATATAGCACAAATATAAAAGCAGAGATGAGGTAAAGTATTTGACCTCCTTGGTACCAGTGATTGGGACCATGCAGGCTCAACTATTTCAATGTGAAAAACCAGGACTAATCAAGTCATAACACAATGGATGAGGTGAGTAAATTAGATTATGCCATGTCAAACTTCTCCCATGAGCAATCTGATTCTCATTCTAAGTCCTGGGCCATGGCACCCCACAGGGAGACTATTCTTGGATATCAGATAATTAACATTGTATAATATCTGCTGTATGTTCCCACAGTTCAGGAGAGGAACCCCTGTTATCTACTTCAAATCACCTAGCTATGGAGAATGGAAAAATACACGATAATGAAAAATAATGATCTGAAATGTCACAGAGTCATGGTGGTAACTCCAGAGTGGATTTCAACTGGAAAACCTTAACTTGAGGATCCTGATCTGCTTTAATAGTATTGACTTCATGACAGTCACAGCAGCAAAGGGCAAGTGCTCACGCTGTTTCAAATTCAAACTATTTTGTTCCAGGTTCTGATTCAGAGATTTCCAAGATGACGTTAATTTTCTATGAATCACACAGAAATTAAGAGTTTTATAGGAAATAGGGACAAAAACAATAAAGTGGGAAAATTCATGCATTTGTTTCTGGTCATTCAAGCAGTCATTCTTCAAGTTCTTTCTGGACCAGCTGTAATGGGGTGGGTGAAATGGATGGAGTGGATGATACAGAGAGGAGGAGCACATTGTTCACAACCTGAAACATTCCATCCTTAAATGCAAACAAGATGCCATTAAAATAACAAACTCTACCCCAGGCTTGGGAAGGAATAACATAAAATTGTCTTTGAAGGAATGTAAAATGTGATTTTACATTTTACTGGGCTGTCCACTGAAGGTGATAGGAAACACTGGAAAAGTAGGAAAAGCACAATACAATGCACAAATTGTTAACAAATCAGTAATGAAACCTGAGGTCAACATGGAGCAGAATATCAGGATAAATATACACCATGTATTCTGGGACTCTTGCCCCAAGTCTCATCAGTGATTCCAGAGGAGACAACTGAGCTGCAGAAAAGATGAGCAGCTTTTGTACAAGTGCATGGACTTAGTCGGACAATTGGAGTTCAATGAAGACAGTGAAGCTGATCCCTACAACAATCTGTGGGACTTAGTTGGGGCTTAGGACTTCCACGCAAAGAGAAAAAGATAAGGAATACATTGGCCTTCACGGGGATTGGACCTGCGGTGAATAATCTCAGTTACTACCCGGTAAAACAAGATTCAGCATTGACAGCACCAGGACCCCCTACCAGACATAAACTCCAATCTTTTCTGCAGCAAAATCTCTTTATACTAGATACCCAATGTCAAATTTAATTAACAAAAAAGACATTAGATTCCTTGTCCATGTGATGGGGTTTGAATCTAATATGCATTGTGCATGGACACCATGATTACTTGTGTATCAGTACCCGCACACTCTCATATTTACCAAAGTAGGAATCTGACAATTGGTTATGACAAAAAAGTCAGGGTATTGGAAAAATGCCTTCCCACCAAGTTTCTTCAAAGTGTGGAAAAATTGGCATTACAGAGAATGTATAGGAAAAAAGAGCAACAATAATGACATGGATGGAGAATTTACAGGGATGTAATTTCTGAGTAAAATGTGTAATGATGAAGAGAGACTCAGGAATCAGAGATAAGATTCTCACATGGGGATGAATTCATGTGACATACCCTATCTATGCCTTAACATGTTTCTCTAAAGAAGAATAATGTGATTTCTGGAGATGATTCTGTATCTAAATATCTATGCAGGTCTCAATTACATTTAGTGCCCATAGCCAGGTGATGTGTGTTGGAAGATACCATATCTCCACATACTGGAAAGGGCTATCAAACATTTTGGGGAAATGATCTCACAATCAGAAGTTGCAAATTATAGAAATCAAGGATGAAGAAACACAGTGCTGCATATGTGAATATGGAAGAGTATGGTAGTAAATATAAAATGAGTTATGCCTATCTCTTCTTCCACACAGTCACACATATGAGAATATTTCTAAAAGTTAATACAAGAACATCTTACTCCTCTGAATTTCTCCTGCTGATTTTATGGATGTCTTTGCTACTGTCCAGATCTTTCTTAACAATTTTGAATTTCTTCATTTTGGCAGTTTGAGCTTCCTGGGTCCTCAGAGTTGCTACCCAGCTTTTCAGTTTCTGTAAAGCATAAAATAATTTCCCGTTGTAAATCAATGGAATGGTAATAAAATATATGAAAATTATCTTGTAAGAATGTGGACATGTACCCGAGAATGTGGCTGGGGTGGGGAAAAGGGAAAGACTTGTGACTACAAAAACTGCCTTTGTATCTTCTCAGTGCAATCGCATTGCTACTATGTGGAGTTTTCTTCCCAGAAGAAACATACCTTCTAGGCCATGTAATTTGGTCCCCAAATATGTCTTCTTCAAATGTTGCACTTCTCTACTCATATCTCTATGAAGGAGTTGCTATAGGATGCTTTAGCGAATCATCCACCTTTCATTTATCTAATAAATGAGAAATTCCCCAACAGGGACCAGTGTTCCAGAAAGTGTTTAATGATGTTTAAAGTGATATCTGGTTATTTCATTAAGTTAGATAAGAAGTGCAATTACACTGAATAAAAGTATATGCACATTTTCAGGTTACAAGGAATGAAAGGATTTGAATATTGTTAAGTTCATGTATATCAATATTAATCTTTATCTAAGAAGATTCATGAGAACTGACACCTCCATAATGTATGTAAATGTAATTAAATGTGTACCAAAAAGCTAATACCTATCATTTCTTATTAATTGAAAGGATTCAAGCTTGAAGTTGTAATGAAATTATTGTTATTTTACTGAATTCTTTACTAGAGAAAGATTAAAATATTTTTACAGGTTTGCTTTCATTTCAAACATTTATTTTTATTCATGCTAATAACGTGGAAAGAAACAAAAGAAAGAGCCAGTGAGTAGAAAACACTTCTATGTTTGTATTTCACATGTAACTATAATGTACCATAACAGATCCAAAGCAAGGATGCTACTTCAGATGCATATGGACATCAGAGCAATCCCAGATCACGAGCCATAAGAAGAGGCTTCAAAGGAAACCATGAATGTCGGGGGCCAGGGAAAAAATTAGTAGGCAGTCAATTAAGGATGAGAAATACAGATAAAAGTATAATTAAAATGACATATTAAAAGATAAAATAAATAGGTGTTTATTCAAGAGATCTAGTTCAACAATGGGAATGAATTACTGATTCATGCAAAACCATGAAGAAATATCAGGATCAATGTGCTACACAGAAGAGGTATAGACACAACAAGCACAAATGGCATGTGTTTATTGACAAGGTATCATAGCGAAAGCAAAATTGTCAGTGATGAGGACTGGGGTTGAAAGAAATGGGGTGAGAGCACGTTCTGGTATGACAGTAATCTATCTGATGAAATTTCTATTATAATGACATGTATTTGTCAAAAGTCAGTGAACATACACTTAATATTTGTATTTGCAATCTAGTGTTACTAAAAAATAAAAATATGCAAATATGTACTGAAATCTAGGTAGTGACAAGTATGAAACATTTAGGAGAATGTATGCTCATGGTTTCAGTGTGAGCTGAAATACATCAAATAGGATGTACCGCTTGATAGATTGATGAGTAGGTGATAAATGTAGTTTAGTAACATGTTAGTCAAGCAATATTGCTGTGCGTTTAAGAATTCCCATAATACATATCTAGTAATTTAAGAATTCCCATAATATATATCTAGTAATTTAAGTAATCTATTTGGCTTTCAGTGTCACTGTATTTATTCCTAACTTAGATAAGTCCTCATCATCACTAGTACTGAGAGAAACTCATAAAAATGAAAATCGAGCAACTTACCTTGATATTTTCGAGGTTTAATCTAGGGCATAAAAAGCACAAAATAATAATGTATTCAAAACAGACTATTCAAGAATATAGTTGCTAAAACAGTCTTATTGATGTTATTAACATTGCTTTCTATCTAGAGTAGTAATTAAAAAATGACACAAATAAAATAATTATACTCCTGGTGCTTTAGATTCAACCTTTAATTTCTATAGAAGTTGTGAGTCCTGACCACATAATACTTTCTAAGTAGAAAATAGAAACAAAAATGCAGCTGGAAAACTACTAAAATTGAGATTAAATAATGCATTCTAAATAATATACAGGTCATAGACATCTAAATAAAAATTTATTTAAATGAAAATGAAAATGTTAAAACATTGATGTTTCTTAAATGAAATGAAAATGCTTCCTAGAGGAAATTTGCAAAACTGAATGCAAATCAAAATTCTAGTGATTCGAAATTCCTGCTAATTGATAAAAAGCACACTTACAGCAAGGACAGATCTCACCAAGCAAATGAGCATGGATGACATCCCCAAACAGGCAATCATAATAATGACCTCCCATGAAATTCCCTGAAATTCAAACTGAGATGAAAGTGATCAGTATACACAAACTTGCATCATATTTTAGATAATAATGATTCTCAAAGATACTTACCCTGAATCAATCACTGAGAATAACCATCAGCCACCCTAAGAAAGACCCTAGAAGGGAACCACAGCCATTGGGAATCTGCTCCTGGTGAAGAGGGAACATCATGGTTTCAAAGGGAGAAGGAGCAAACATCTGGAAGTGATGATTGTGTTTACGATCTGAATGTGCTGATGGTTTCATAGTGCATATATGTGGTAAATGTCAGCAAGTGTTCATTAAAAATGTGCTGTGGTTATATATGTTATTACAAAATTTATCAGTGTCACAAAAATTGGAATACAGTTAGAGATCACATTCCACTAACACATTGCAAATATATGTATATATAAAATGGAAAATGAATTAAATTTAAAAATCATTTTAAATTGTAAAGAAAGTAAATACACATTTACAATGACTGGGAAGTGTAGGTTGTCTTCTATATATGCATGAGGTTCCCGTGTATAATTTTCTGAAATACACTCAAAAGCACACCCAAAGTGTATGGAAAAATGGGGGAAAATAGCAAAATGTGTCTTCAAGATACAAATAAAAACAATACAGAGTTATTTAGAAATATGGACATAACTGAGGGATGGGCAGATACTATTAAAAATATGATTAGTCTAATAAAATTTATCTCCTCAGTATTATTTTGACCATGTTTCTAAAACAGTGATATTTCTTCAATTTAGCTTAGCAATTCTGAAATAGGGCCCAATATTATCAGATTTCATAATAGTGTGGTCTTGTGTATTGTATTAAAATAATGAGAATTCACATAGGATCAAAACGCAATTCCAGTACAGTCTGGTGGCCTTGCTGTCTAGTGTGTACTGGGTGCGGTCCACATACATCTCAATGTCCTGGGTTTGAGACCTGGGGCCACAGAATAAAGAACGTGAACAACTCAATAAAAATACAGTATTTCTACCTCCTTTGTCTTTCCCCTGCTTGTCTATTCACCTTCACTCATACCTGCACCTTTCCTTTAAAAACACAATTTGAAAGATCCCTAATAGCTTATTCATAGTTTTTGTATCAATTAAAAGAACCATAAATATTGATAATTAAAATATTCAGAATTTCTCAAATACTCACCAAAACTCAAGTATACCACTTCATAAAATGACAAAACTTGAAAGCATTTTAGGAAAAAATAATTCACAAGATAGCTCACAGTATCCCACATAACTGTCAGTTTCTGCAAAAAAACTCTAGAACGTACACCCTGAAATCTATAACTTTTTCAAATTCAACACTCTAACTTGAGGTCATTAATGGTCACTTGTGGGAAACATTGTCCTTGAGTGACTGCTGTCTCAGTGGTTACACCTTTGATCAAAAGCACAGAAATGACAGATTCTTTTGCCGCTCACTGGTCAAATCCTGTCAGAAGAAGTCCTGTCACAGCTGACAATTGTTCGGCTGTTATATTCCTAACTACATTAGGTCCTAAAGATCAATAGAGTTGTGGTTGACAATAAATAAAAAAGGGGTGAAGGTGGGAAATGCAAGTCTACTTAGGCTACAGAAGTGATCAAAGGTAAAACAGGAACTAGAGCATAACTGATTTACGCAGGTAGAGCGGGTTCCTATAAACATTATGAAGACACTTCCTCCATCATAAACTCAAAAGTAATAAGATTTTTCTTGGAGTTAAGGTGTTCAAGTGGGATTATTCTTCCTAAGCCCAAGGTTGTTCTTCAGCAGTCCACCATTCTAGATCATTCTCTTAATATCATATGTGCAGAAATAAAAGACAATCATGATGGACCCTCAACTTGCAGACCTTGAAACAGGATAGTTACAGGCCTCTATGAACCATTCTAATGACAATGATGCTTATTGAATAAATTCTTTTCATTTTATAAACAATTTTATTTAGATACCATTAATGTATCCTACAACTCCCCCATTTCAGGTGTTTACAATCTCCTTAATGGATATTAGTTTACTTCAAAGCCTGCCTTCTTAATGTTATAATGTCAGAATTTTCAGGCCTCCATCCTGCCAACCCTTGGTGTTTGGTTCAAGGAGCGGCCTGAGGTCCCAGAACCTGTCCTGGACAGCCATGTCCAGAGCCCCCTCAGGTGATCATGAAATCTTCCAAGGTCCTAGGTCTCCAGGAAGGACCAGATGCCCATCAAGACCCCCATGAAAATCTGTCATTTAAATTCATTAGAAGGAACCCAATGCAAAGGGACAGAGTAAGTCATGTCCTCTGTGTACTCACTTTCAAGGTTGATTGCCAAGGACACCCCAGCACAAGGAGCCAGTAGAACAGTCTAGGTGCCTTCATGACCTGGTCCTGGTGTGGCCAAAGTCTCTAGAAAGGGGGTGGGGGAAGGGGACGGGGTTGGAAATGGGGGAGGGAAAGAGGAAGGGCTGAGGCAGAGGGCAGGGTATGGGGCACTTGGGAGAAGGGGGTCAGTTAAGTATTGGGTTCTGAACAAGTCCCACAAGGGATTTAGGGTGTTCAGAGAGGTCAGTAGTTCAACAAATCAGCAGGTCAGTCAATCAATAAGAAACAAGGATTTCATTAGTGAAACTCTCAGGAGCGTGAGACAGGAACTCTGTCCCCAAACCTTTTCCTGAATGGGTGTGTCCTTAGCAAACAGGATTCTTTATGGCTCATTGGACCAATCCTGCCTTCGTCCACTGGTGCATCACAATGGATGTTCTAAGTGCCACCTACTTCAGACCCCCTCCCCCACCTAGTCTCACCAACTGTCATCAGGGACAGGTCCTCTATGGACCCTGGATAGCACCTGGTTTCTGTCCTTACCAGAAAACGCAGAACCCTGTCCATCATCTCTGGGTGCCTTGTCTTTCCTTAGTAAATTTTCTAGGATTCCATGGGCAGTGGCTGAAAAACAAAGGAAACAAGCAGGAAGAATCAAATACTCTAGCAGAGGAGACTTACAAACCCTCTCCCAGCAACATGTACTATATGCAGACAGAACACCCTTAAAATGTGGGACTCTTAAGTGTCCATCAACAGGTGAGTGGATAAAAATCTCACATATATACAATGGAATCCTAATAAGCTACAAAATATAAATATACACATATTTCCTTATTTGTTTTTTCTTAATCAGCACAACAACATTCTAATTGTCAATAATTATAATTAGTGGCATTTTGGATATTGAAAATACAAATCTCATCATTGAACTGCATTCTAGATGTTTTATACAGTAGTTTTTTTAAAGAAAGGTGCAGGCAGGAGTGAATATGGCAGCAGGCAAGAAGAGAGGAGGGTGAAGTCTGTTTCTTTTGATTACAGTTGCACATCTTGGTTGGTCTCCCAGTCATGGGGTTTGAATTCACAGCCTTGGGATTTAAGTGCACTGCGCTGGTCCAGAGCTAGTGGATCTAACCTCTAGTTCAACATAACATACCACTACTGTATTTTAAAACAGTGAAAATCTGAAAGCTACCTAATTTCTGTTAACAGGGAAATAAATTTTTGTCATATCTAATCAAGTCCTCATTATTAAATCTATATTATTGAACACATATGTCCATCCATATGCTTTATTTAAAATATGTTATATATTATTTATGTGACTTTTCACTTAAACATGTTTCCACCTACTGTGGTTCAGGTAATTAAAACACATTATGTATTAAAATATTTTACTGTCTCTGTATGCATACATGTTTATAAGAAAAATTATGTGTGTTATAAAAATCTATATATAGTGATTATTTCTTAGGGATTAAGAAGTAGGCTAATTGTTCTATCTACTATGTATATAAACTTATCCACTTTGTATATTTCCTTAAATATTCCTATATCATTTGATTTATATGATTAGCATTTGACAACTTTCTTAAATTAGAAAAACTAAATTAAAAATATAGGATATGAAGTATTGTTAATGTTAAATGTATGTACATATATAGTTAAATCTATGATAAACATGGCACCTCCCATGCTGCATATAAAATACCCTGTGAGGCGGACGCTGCTGCAGCAGTGGTTGGGTCAATGCCCTCTGTGGGACACAAGCCACATAACCCTGTGTTTGAGTCCAGGGCCTGGGGCAGGGCAAATAGGGTGAACAACTAAAATTGAAATGAAACAGAGTTCTTCTTCCTCCTCTCTCTTCCTGTCTGTCTGCCTACTTCAATCCTGCCTGCACCTTTCCTTAAAGAGGAACTATAAAAACAAACAAAAACACCCTTTTGAGTTTACATATAGTCACAAAAATATGTCATCTTCATCCTAAATGAGTGTGTTATTTAATTTAAAATTTAAAAATATGTTCATTACACTGTGGGGCATGGAACAGATGATGCATCACATATGTGCAGGTTGCTGCAAAGAATAACATAGTTTGGGATAAACAACTTACATTACTTCAGTCAAACAATGATTACCACAGGTAAATGTTGTTTCTGATAATATATCTGTGTGAATAAATAGTGTTATTTGTTGAAAGATGGTTTTCACATCATATGCAGTTTTTATTATACTCTATAAAACTCAGGCATGCAGAAATTATATATGCAAGTGTATAATGAATAAACAAATGTTACGGAAAGAAAACATTCAACACATTCGGTACATGGATTGCACACTTTAATATGGCATGTTTAATAACTGTTTCTCAGAGGTATAGAGTTTGCCTGTTTCTAAGTAATGTTATTTCACTGATAAAATCTGTTAAATACACATGTGTGTACATATCTGTGCACATGAATAGATGCATATAAAAGATGTCAATGAATAATACTATGTGTTCGTGAGAATAAAGATAAAATATTTGATGGGAAGAATGCAATCTCTACATTGACATGTATTTGAAGATTTCATAAAGGCACATGTATAAAATGGATCTAAAATGGTTTTTTGTTGTTAATTAGCAATGAATATGCAATCGGTTTAAAATTTTATTTTAGAAAATTTTAATTTAAATCCACACTTAAAGTTGTGAAACTCACCCACTGTATAAGAAGCTGAACATTATGTGTATCAGTGTGAATAGTGTACTAATGCCTCTTTCTCTTTTGTGTTACGTATCATTTGAGGAACCTTGAAAAAATAAGGATTTTAAGATCCATTTTCCAGGTGCAGACTGTCCTCTGCTAGTTCCTCTGTAGACTGACCAACACTTGTCACAGGGTTTACATCAAGAAAATGGGTGTTTCTTGTCATAGCTGCTCCTACCATCAGGCCCCAGGTCTCTCCAAACAGCACTAGAGTAAAAAGATGCCTGATGTTTTAAAGCAAATCTTTTAGAGAATATTTATCAGTAAATGCATGAAGATTTATTTTGATCAGCACATTTTCCTTCTAAAATCTTGTTCATTGGATAGTGGTGAGGAACATGTGAGTTATTTTGCAGAGGGCAGAGTGAGTTTACATATATCAGAGGAATGGGGAAACAACACATATGGGGGACCAACCCATATTCATTTATATACATTTGCAAAACAATGTTACTGAAAAAAATACTAAAATGTTAAAAATAAAACAAAATCTTGTTCAAGTATTTTCTCTCAAAGTAGAGAAAAACTAAAACCTCACAATGTCTCACAGAAGTGCTGTAACACTTGGCATCTAGACACATCTCTCGAGTTAAGAGGGACTAGGAGATGGAAATTTGGGGAGTGGAGGACATGAGCAGTGGTGGAGCATGAGGTCCGCAGATTCATGAGTCAGATCCAAAGCGCCCTTCTGGCTTTAGCACTTAAGAAAACAGCCTCATCTCAGAAATGTGAGAAAACACTCATTTCTCCAGATTCTACACAGATTGTTTACAGGAAATTTATGAATTACCACTGAAAAGAGAATTGTCTGGGTTTTGCCAAATATTTGAGCTATTGCTTCACCACATGCTCCATACCTCTCCCTGGAGGAGTCTCCCAGACTGTATCCCCCACCCTCTGGGTCACACTCCTGTGTCTGACAGGGACTGCTGTTGGATCACTGCCATCCTTGAAGACTGAGAAATCATAGGTGTCCACAAGAGCTACAACATCCAGTCGTCTGCTAGGCTAGACACCAAACAATATGCACATAAATCTCTGACTACCTAGAATTCCTGAATACCTCTGAATGTTTAGAAGATGTAGTACCTGTATTTCAAGTAGGCGGCTTCCCTTCTGTGCTGCACCATCTCCTCTATCTCTGAAGCCTTGATCTGTGGGAGAAAGTCACACCCTTATTTGGTCCTGGAGACCACTGCATTCACATTTGCATGTGGAAGAAATCACTGACCCTGCTGTCTTCAGCCTTCTAATTAAGAAAAGCCATCTGAAAAAGCCAAAACATTACAGCCCCATATTAAGTTTCCCAGGGCCACCATCACCATTGGGACCAGGAGTCTAAGGATTCAGTGACTTGGGCAGGGCAGGCTACTTTGTGTTTGAAGCTGATCTCTGGTTAATCCCTTTGACCATGTAATGTGTTGCCTCTAAGTAATATTTATAATACAAAAGACAAGAGAGTATGAATTCTATTTGATTAAATAAATATTGCATCATAACTTTTAGAGATTTAAAGTTTTCCTCATTATAAATCTACATTTGTATATGTTGAGTTCACCACCAGCATTCTCATTCTATCATTCCCCAAAGAGTATGATTTAAAAACTCACATAAATTCCCATTATATGAACAACTTATACATGTGATCCATGAATGTGGACACTTTTTACATGATTATTAATGCAAGGTAGGATCAATGCTACCATCATATGCATATTCATTCTGACCAAATGCTACACTGTGAATTGATATACTTTTCTTATGCAGCTCAATATCACTACATTCTCCTGCAATGAGGAAAACTTTATCATATACCTTGATTATTCTTTTCCTTGTAACCCCGTAATATATTTAGGGTTACAGAAATAGGGTCCCTAAAATGGAATATTCATATTGAGTGATGGAATTCTTTCCACAGAAGGCTTATTCACACAGAATTTTAACTTATACAACTGACACATTTACAGAAATCATATTTCCACACTGTGTAGCCAACAATGGGCACTGGGATTTTCTTTGTAACTTAACAATTGTTTAAGATTATTAAGTTAACTTTTATAACCATACATATACCTAGTTGGAAGTACTTATCTAAATGTTTTCTGAACATTTGTTTATGCTTGTGTGTAAAATGGGAGTGAAATATGTATAAAAATTATAAAAATCAAAGCTGTTTAATGAGTGACTGGATTTAGATTAACTCATTTGTAGTTCTATATTTTTTCAGACAATTTTATATTCTGCTTTATCTCTGATAACTGCCTCAATCATAAATCAACAGTTGCCTTTCCAACAATTTTTGTGTTTCTTTAATATCTCGCCTAATGGGTGTGGGAGATACCCACATACACATGGATGTATGTATATATATTCCACTAGCCCAAGAGAAATCCTGCCTTTCTTCCAAATTTTCTCTCATGGTATGATGTTATTGCTCCAGTAGTGATATCACAAATAAGATGAGAGGGCATGGTTTTGGATAAACTTACCAAACAACTGCAGGACTTGCTTTATCCGTAAGTATAAAAACTAAAACTCCAATACTGTTCCTTTCTTCCTATCTTCTTTTAGCTATTATGTCACAGACAGTTACGTTTGTCTCAGCATAATGACATGTCACAGTATAGAACAGCAAATGACAGTGAGTGCATACTCAATCAACACTAATGTATTATCTATGGTAGTACAGAGATAGGTCATATGAAAGAGATAAAGAAGTGGAAACCCATGTCTCTGCCCTTGAAATATATATAATCGAGTTAAGGAAACAAATAGATATTTGAAAATTTAAATGAGCAGATGTTAATGAAGATTCTTTAATATAGGTGTTTATATGTGAAAATATGCTTGGATTATCAACTTGTATACTTCCACCTTGCAGGACTGGATGGCAATAACAAACTTGGCAAAACAGCAAAAACTAACTGCTGAGATAGCTAAACCCTATTTATGGGCAGTAGAAAGGAAAGAAAATCAACTATACAGACTCCACAAATGCTGCTCAAAATTGTTTATATTATATGCTGGGGTAACTGCTAAATTATGTGGATGCAAGGGTTTTACAATTTCCATTTACAGTAGGGAGAATGAAAAAGTATCACTGGATGGTAAGGTGGGACAGATATCTAGAGTAAACATTTTATCATATGAGTTCACCCACATGTCAGGATCCCCCTTTTTCATCATTACTCAAAATAGGTAAGTCTTTTGTCTATAAAATGTGCCTCCAAATTTACATACAATTATGGATGAGAAGAGCAGCTGAAACACCGAATAACACCTTGAGCTTCCAGTTAAACTGCATTTTGTGCACATGGCAATAAGCTATATTTGACATGAACTTCTCCCACATGACTAGGGGAGATTGTCGCATCTCTCACATTTGTTTACTGACATAAGAACAGGCTTCCATTACTGCATTTCCTATGGTAAGTGAGGAATGTGGGAATGGGAAAAAGGGTAAGGGAAGGAGGGATGTAAGGAAGAGTAGGATGGAATCTTGGGAAGTGGCAGTTGGTGTCAGTTAAGTAGGGGGGCTTGAGTTGGGTCAGAGGATTTTGAGAATGGAGACCAAATCTGACAGATCTAAAGAAGAGGTAAAAAATACAAACAGCTGGTCTTAAAATGGACACAAAGAGAAATTTCACTGAATGTGTCTGTGAGTATTGATTCATAAATAAGTCAGATTGGTTTTAAATGACAGTTTATCCACTTATAAGACTGGGCAGTAGGATGTTAAAGTGCAGTGTTGGGGACACCAAGAGAATTTATGACTTGGATCCAGTATCCCAGAGGTGTCCCCCTCTGCTTTTTGATATGGGTTAGGGGTAAGAAAGCTGGGACACCACGATGACAGACAGAATCCAACCAGAAAGAATTCCTGGAAAAAGTCCTTTGGTCAAATCATCTGGCGAGTTTATTTGAAAACAGCTCAGCAACACTAAAATCTGTGTTTCTCAAAGGTTGCAGGAGAAAAAGAGCTCAGTGTTAAAATGGTGGACATACACATGGAATGCCATTCTCATGAGAGTTGAGAGAGCTGGTAAGCTTGCCTGAACTTATCCAGAGGATTAGAGTTATTGGGCATTTGTAACTTGGGGGTGTGGGTGTCTCTAGACAGAGGTTGCTATGGTGGAATCATTATTTTAGTAACCGTAGGTTTTGTCAGTTTGTTTTCAATAGCAACTTCTCCCCTTTCCTTCATCACATTTAACACCAAATCGTTAAGTATCAAGTGCTGCAGATTGAATACTAAAGACCTAAGAATAAACCATTTCAGCAACAGATCTTCTTTGTCAAATAGTAAAAAAAAATTTTAATCAGTTTTTCTCATGCCCATTATATTATTCAGTGAATATTTTGTATCAAACTTCTATTGAATCTATGAAGCTATATTTAACTGTCCTAGGTGTAGATTAAGCCCACTGATCACATAATTGCCTACTTACATCACCAAACATACTTCATTTCGAA
This sequence comes from Solenodon paradoxus, assembly GCA_004363575.1. Classification (NCBI taxonomy): domain Eukaryota; kingdom Metazoa; phylum Chordata; class Mammalia; order Eulipotyphla; family Solenodontidae; genus Solenodon; species Solenodon paradoxus. Next base: position 83,063 of record RJWH01000638.1, on the reverse strand, counting down.
ACTTTGAAAGACCATGTGGATTTTACATCTTATTCAGTAGAAACAATATGCAGAAAACACATTCCCAATTCACAGGCTTTTTGACCTCTTCTAAAATGATTGTTCAAGTCATAAAACATATAAAATATTTTGTGCGATACCTCCTATGGTACTCATTAAATACTTGCAGAAACAATGGCTACATATGAGCAACAAATGTGGACTTGGGATGCAGGTTATGCTTGAGCAATAGTGGGAAAATGGAGAGTGTGTGCCTTCCCCTGGAGTCTCCCTCATCTCTGACTTCTTGCTAGTCCATGAAGTTCCTAGAGCCAGAAGTAGTATCTTTATCCACTTGTCACCCTTTTCTCTCTTGGAATGTGGATATTTTATCCTTTTCAAAAAAGAGTACAAAGAAGGTACAATTTCTCGGGAATGAGCACAGTTTACTACTTTTTAATATACAAGTAAAAGCACTGAGGATGTTGAGACATTTTCAAGAAGGGAATTTGGAATATAAGGCCAGAAATATAACCGTGTGGCAATATTTTATGACATTTCTTTTCAATGTGTGCTTTCAGTACTTAACTCTTTTAGTTATCTTCTGTTTGTGCATGTGGATATTTAGCACAAAGAGCCAAGGTTGTTTATTTAGATGTTACAGATGAAGACTGTAGAGATGTTGATCTTCTAGGAGTAAAGATCCAGTTGAGAGAGTAGATAGAAGTAAATGCAAGATGAACTAGCATACCTTATTGGTATCTGGGAGAAATCAACACTGAAGATGAATTGAATGTCTAGGCCTTGGAACAGTTCCTACTTTCTAATGAGGTAAAATTGCTTATTCCATGCAAATTTCATTTTTGTCTCCATTTCTGCCTTTTCTCCCTGGAATTCTCATTTCTTTTATCACCTCTCCATTTATTGAGGTTGGGAGCCAACAATGGCTTTGATAATAAATGGCAGTTATGTTAAATTACAAGTCCAGTGAGAGAAAAGTAACTGTCAGCTAGTATATCCAGGCTATATTTTTTCATTGTGTAGTGAATGCTAGATACTGTTGGCAACTGGGGAGTTCCTCAGCTTTATTTTGAGTAGACCTAGCTAATTTTTACATTTTTACATTTTACATTCACTAAATCAGTCACCAGGTGATTGTTAGTCCACATTTAATAAAAAGTTAAAATGTTCCATCACTAATATTATCAAAGAAAAACTACATAATAGAAAAAAGTAAAAGAATAATGAATAAAGTTCTACAACTATTCTATATTTTATTATTTTTTTCTTACTTCCTACACACATACACACATGCCCGGACCGAGAGTTTATTTTTTAATCAGAATTGACTTTTGATGTAGTGTCCAATATGTTACAACTTAATAGCAGTGATCTTCAAAGATACATTATTTCCTTTAGAATGAATATGTTTATTATTTTTCATTACTGTTTTTTGGATTTTCAAATGATTCTTTACAGTTTAAGGGATATACTGTGTCAGATACATACTGTGTCAGATACAGTCTAATGTTACAAGCTTGAAGAGAAATTTAGACTTTCAGAGTGTGATATTTTTCAAAAATATAAAATCTGGATATATTTTGCTCTTAAGAATTAAGTGACTGGTGGTAAAACATCTTAAATATGCATAATGGTATTTTATAACAATATGAATTTTCTGATTATACGCCACTTTGTAAGGATGGGAGGCATGCTACTTATAATTTTTAGGTGCTCTTTATTTTTAAAGTCATCAAGTATATTATCTTCATGTCTCATCTTTTGTGTGTATGTGGAGGCTGGAGTGCGGGCTACCAATGGAACAGTCTATAGCACTGCGAAAATAATAGGAAGAAGGGTTTTCTGAACTAAATTTAAAAACCTAAGAAAATTTTAGAAAACAAAAATCAATCATTACAACTGTTGGTATCATCTGTATTAAGGAATATCAATGTTACTTTAAGCTATAGTCAATTGGATTTGTTTATTCACCTTGTTTATTACAAATTAATTGTACTAAAACAGTTTAGGCTACTTCAATATTTGACTATTGATTTTCTTGGACCCTTCACAAATAAGTGGTTACTTTTAAAGAGATTATTCTCTAAGGAGTTTACAGAAAAATCACTATTATCACTCTAATACCACTGTTGATATATTCTCTCTAAGATATATCTGTAGTAAGATTTACTTTCTTGCTGAATTTATTTTAAGTAAATTGTCAAACACGTGTTGAAATCCTGACTTGCCCCATATTTTTGGTCTTCGGATAGAGGTAAGGGGACAAGATGTCCTACCTTATCAGAAGTTTTCATTCTTATGAAGGGGCATGTCATGCAGACAGTTTCTGTCATGTAACAAGTGGTGTATTAGACATAAACACATAAAAAATGTGAATAGATATGTGGTATGACCGCCGGTCATAGATGGGTTCAAGCTTGGTGGGGCAAGGAAGAAGAAAAAGGCATTGTAGACTGATAATGATGTATCATAATGAGGAAGGAAAGTGTCCTTATTTGTGTCAAATAACTTAGGGAGTTAAATGATTGGAAAGTATTCTCTGAGGTTCTCACTCAAGCATAACAATTGTAGTTTTAGTTAAATATGAAGAGAAAATAAATCCTTGTACTTGCTTTACACATTTTTTTTCAAATAAGAGCATCTTAGGGTAGTATTTCTTTATCTTTCAGATAAGGCAACTGAGGTCTGGGGAGATGTGTGGGTCACTAGTTAGTTGTAGAGCAGTCCTGACACACAGTCACAGTTGAATGCATTTGTTTTATCAGTGTCTCCTGTACTAATACATTTATCATTGGCTTTCGATAAATGCAATTAATGCCATTTCATCACTGTTATATAGAGCATTATATTTTATTGTGGTAATTGAATAGTAGGAATAATCTCAGTGTCTTTTCATTGCTTAAGGACTAAAATCCCACTGAAACCTTAAAATTGTAAAATATGTTTATTTTGGTTTTTAATAGGCTTGTAGATTTATTTTAGTTATTATATCAGAAAACATTTTCTCAAATTTTATCATGAGAAATTAGTTTCCAATGTTTCTTAATGGAGTTATCCATAATATATAAATAAATCCCCGACATACCATATAGATTCATGTATTAGGAAATTAAAGAAGAGACCAATGCAGAAACATGCTTTGAAACATAACTATGATCTATAGATGGTCTAAACATAGGTATATACTCAAGCAGACATGAATAGCGCCACGTTATTGAAAGTAGTCGCTTAGTTACTTGGGAGTACCTCAGAACCACAAATAGGAGATATATTTGCAAAACACCCTAAGAGCTGAGTTTTACATGCTGAAATTTGTAAGGATGGGAGGCATAGCTGTATGGGCAAAAATATGCTGGTATATTCTGATCCTAAGCATCTCATTTGTTTCCAAACTTTGCTACACATTGCAGTACCTTGGGAGCTTTTTTTAAAAAGTATAGTGGTTCTTTATCCACTCATCTGTTGGTGGACATTAGAGTTGTTTCCAGTTAAATATAGAGAGCTGCAGTTTCAATGTCCTAATGTGAATATAGCACTGTGAAGAAAATAAGTAATCAATATTACCATTAAAAAACTCTGTTATGTTCTACCCAAAGACAGTTAAATCAGAATGTCTTGTGATGGAAGTCAGTCAGTTTTATAAGCTCCTTCATGTGATCCCAAGTTTAGAGTGTAGCAAAAATTATAAGACTCTGACTTACTGGAACAGAGGTTGTATGAAGTCTTAATCCACATACTTATAAAATGGGTTTTTGGATTAAATGTCATCTGAAGTTGATACCTTTTCAGGAAATAATGTCAGATTCTGTGATTTTAAAGATCAATTTGAGGATAACTCTATTTGAAGCAGTAAAGAAGTGACCATCATTGATGTTAATTCTACAGGTTTAATCTAATTGCTTATATCTATAGATCTACTTACACAATTCATGTTCGCATTTCAATTATTTTGAGCTTCATTTTAGGTAATAGAGACAAATGAAAACATACAACTTAGCCAGGACAACCCCTTTGTTACTAGTTAATAACATGTCTAATTAACTTAATAATAGAGTAGTTGAAAGTTACTTACTTTAACTTAAATACATATAACTTCAAGAGAATCCGTGGAGATATGCTTTTGATATTTCATTTAATGGAATTTAGTTAACTGACAATATACTATGTAATATTAATATGCTACATTGTTATTATTGCTTATTTCAAGATAACTAGACATATCATCAATTTGTTGGGTATTTATATTGCCTGTTATATTTTCTAATTATGCAAAAGTGATTGCATTTGTATAGAGTGCATTCATTATTTAATTTTAGGAAAATAATGAGAAATGGGTGGGTAGATGGATTGTAAACTAGATGAATTTTAATACAGCATCTATTTTTAAATAAGAAATCTACCCTATGGCATATATTTAAACATGAGTTAAAAAGCATGACATATAATATGAAAGGTTCTATAGGCAGAAGGACAAACAGTGGAGAAATAAATAATTATTTATATGTCAATCTAAACATGACTCTTAATAGTGTATTATATAGCATTTTGCTTGACTTTTTTGGGCAAATTAATCTAAAAAAAATTTAGTGTCCATATGGACTGCTATCAGTTAAAGAATCTCAATGTCAGGAGGAAATTGGAAGTGTTTTCATCCTCTCACCTTAATCCCTTCTAAAAATTTCCAGATCTGATAAAATCAATATTTATAATCTACTTTTTTCCTAGACAGTGTCACCTTAGCAATTTATTACCACATAAGTAACAGGTGAACTCTTTTGATACCTATTTGTCCTTTTAGCTAATTAATTTGCTGGATGTCATGTTTAGTTTTTGGTCTTAACTATAGACATTATAGGAGTAAGTTATATGGTTATTTCTTACAATATTGAATTATTTGCATTTTTCTAATGACATTTACTGATCAAGTTATTGAGGTTCCTCCAAAGAGTATTTGTTCGTATTGATTTTATAGTAGAAATTAAAATTGAGAGTTAAAAATGAAATCAATTGCATGTTGAAAAAGTTTTCACAGCACAATTTAAATTATGAACTACATAAATCTTTGTCTTGGAGGTTCTCCTGAGCATGGTATGATGATTAGTAGTGCCCCTGCCTCTATACACTAGGTGCCAGTGTATTCTCTCCATGCCCTGCATTTAACAAACAGAAATGTCTCCAATTATTGCTGCTTGTCTAGCAGGGGAAACAATCTGATTGACAATCACAGTGTTAGAATACATATTTTTTGAAGAATAATGTTTTCAAAACAAAAATGCTGAGTGAATACTGTCATTGATTCCCATATTTGCAAATCTAAGATCAGACTCAATGGAAGAATTAGATTTTCATGTCTATTTTGTTGTCCATCATTTGCAATCACTTCACTAATTCATTATGAAGACAAAGCCTCATATAGGCTGGTAGTTGGAAAAGTGATATACATTTCTAGCCTTCAGATAAGTCTGGGCATTTTTTGATACTTCACCAAAACTTCACAAGTGATTGTTAGATTAGTTACAATGAAATTTTAAAGTATATCAATGAACTTTGTTAAATTATAATGGAATTTTAAATCATATAAATGAACATACAGTACTATTAAATTGCTGGATATTTACGTGCATATACTAATGCTGACTGACATTTATGCATTTGTCATTTTATAATATATTGTATTATATATTAAAAAGTTACTTTAAAAGTTATGGTTCATATTTCTTTACATGTTGAAAAAGATATTTGTTTCGTTACCATTCTTATCAAAATTTTTGTACTGACAGACTGTCAAGATTAAATAGAAGATACAAATTTTCAAGAATTATGATTTTTAGCTTTTAATCTAAAATTGTATCATTTGCGACAAATACTAGTTGCTTTCTTTCATGTGACAGGCTTACTTTGTTCATTTTTGTAAAAATGACCATCATTTGTATTTTCAAAAAATTATGCTCTGCGAAAAAGTTGCTTATTTATCTCACAACTAAATTACAAACTTTTTTAAAACACAAACTTATATCAGTCTACAAAAGTGTTCAATTCACTTTCACTTATTCTGAATATAAAAAGTGGGATTAGGGTTTAGTAACTGTTTTATTGCTTATTTAAGGATCTATAGCAGTACATTTTTTCAACTGCATGTGGATAATGAATAATACAATGACTCCTCAGACAGTTTGATGCAACCTCCTTGGTCCACACTCAGAAATAAGTGGTTTTAACCACTTGTGCTTTTATATAATCACTGGAATAGTGTCAATAGTCAATATTCACATAATGTAAAAGGTGTCTTAGTATCACTATAAAACAAGGTTTGAGCTCCTTAGACTATCATAATGGGGTTTAAGTCATCCCCAGATACCTAAAGACTACACATGGAGAACCGCGTTTAAATGAGCAGTGTTTTAGTTTGGGGAAATGATAAGTGGAAAGATGGGTCCCTTTTAAAATAAAAAGACCATTACATTTTAAACTAAAAATGTTTAAAAGGAGATACTAAGAAACATGAAATAATATATGTACATAAGAGTGAACTAAGAAAAATGGAACTATGTATTTCATCCACATTCGTTAAAGTTCTAATACCTTTATCTCCTTCCACAAATGCTTTTGACAATACTTCCATATTTCACGCTAAGATTAGAAGCAGAGAAATATATTTGGTTCACTGCAAAGGAGGGTTGGTGCTTCTAAAGGTGGTCACTGTAGAAAAGACATTGCAGAATTTGAAGTATTAAGTAAATTAAGAGATCAGGTCAGTAAAATTAGTCCAGAGTCCAGCAGAAGACATAAATGTTTGCACTGTTGAAAGCTGAGATTCTCCCCCATACCCTTGCTACTTCCAGTAGATACATTGCTAAGATATTAATTATTGAATGCATTTTAAATGCCATATTATTTTACAGAGATAAAAATAGAACAATGAGTATTTTGATGAAAAATTACATCCTCTTATAGTAAATGTCTATTTTATTGAAATTGTAGTTTTCTTTTAAATAGCTTTTCTTATATCATACTACTTTGTTTGGAAACGAATAGTAGAAGCAAATTATTCTTTAAAGTTTGAAGTCAAATTCATCTCCTACTAAAAGACTCCTTCTCCACGCTTTATTTTTCTATTAGACTTAAACAAGGAATGTTATTAATACTCCTTTTATGACATTAAGAACTGATTTGCGTTGTATTGTTAGGGAGCTAAGGTGAGTGAGCATACCTAAGTAACAGAGCAAGTATCTTTTAAAAGATAATTTTAATTGAAGGAATATTGCATTTTAACAATAACTTGATTTGTTTTATACATAATAGTAAATTTGCTTCTGTATATAGCTCAATACATTTACCACTATTTCCTTATCCTCCTTTAATTTACTATTTGTCCCCTCTACCGAGTTTCATCAAACCCTGACCAGGAATGTACTCTTTCAGTTAAACCTTCCTTTTTTAAGTCTAGTATTGCCCAATTTTATATCATTCATTTGTTTTCTATTATATACAAACCTCATGAGTGAAATTATACAGTGCCTGTACTCATTCTGGCTTATCTTGGTAATGAAAATTCTTTCCAAATCCATCCATTTTGCTGCAAATGACAGGATTTCTACTGAACAACTTAAATCTACACTGGGCCTCTGTCTGCTTTCCTTTATGAGTGGGAGGATAATGAACAATGCGTATCTGCAGAACGTCCTTTACTGTGATGGCCTTTCATTTCTGTAACCAAACAAACTTTTGAAGGAAATTCACATAGGAAGAGTAGGTAACAAAAGTTTCCAATAACTGTGACCTTATATTTTCTCTGACTGGATAAACAAAAGACTTGTAGGAACTTATATATAAAAAGGCATTACCTATTTGATTGTGTAACATCACTCTTTGACATATGCCCAGAGAATACAAAATGTCTATCAGAAAAGGAATTTGCATCTGTACTCATAACATCACACTTTGCAATAGCCAAAACATGGAACCAACTTAAATTCCCCTCAATAAAGACTGGAAAAAGAATTTCTGGCATGTATACTCAATGGAACTCTATGGAACAGTTAAAAAAGATGGAATTGTGCCCTTGCAACTATATAATTGAACTGGAGCAGATACTGTTAAACAAAATAAGCCCACAAGTTAAAGAGAAACGCAGGATAGTTTCTCATATATGCAGAGTATAATGGCATGAATCAGTTGATGTCACAAATGTGAACAAAAAGAGCAGTATACATTGCTGTGGTTACAGTAATGTGGTTATCAGGAGAGGGGAAAAGGTGGTGGTGAAGGACCCTGGAACTCTAGTGGGGGTGCGTGGTGTGAAATAGAACCTGAGATGCAATTTAACATCCTAAAATGAATACAGAATTGTGAACAAAATAATGAGAAATATTGCTATAAAAACTAAACCTACAACTAAGATATTGTACAAATTTCCCAAAAAGGCATCAAAGCAGATATTATCTATCATTTCTAACATGTCTTATCATAACACTTAACTGATCTAAAATCAAGGACTGGTACTCTACTTTTGCAGGTTTTCATAGAAAATCTTATGAGCTGTGTTCAAATTGACATGTTTTCCATAAAGTAGAAAAGGATTGCTTGGGAGCAACTCTTCTGGAAGCCACTGTCTGGGATTACAAGAGTTTAAGGAATGCAGACTCTTGCCATATTCTCAAGTATATTCCATATGAAGATATGTGAGTTTGTATAGTTTAAGTAAATTTAATAACTATTTTCTGATAATTAACACTTATGAAGTATACATTTAAAACATCTTAAAATTAAATTGTGTTGAGAACAGAAATAATATTTCATATTTTAATAAGCTGTGTTATAATTGTTTCCCATCGCAAATCAGTAGATTTTTGTGTAATTATTGTGATAATATGCTCGATATTTTGAAAGCAATTTTTTGGAGATTTTGGCATATACTTTACAAGCTCACTACCAGAACAACTTAGTTCAATAAATATTGTCATGGGTTTCTTAAAGCTGCCCATCACAATTCATTTTTGAGGATCATATGCCTAGCCTTTGAAATTAGTATTTGGCCACTAAAGATCTTAGGGCATCTAGACTACTGCACAATTGTTACTTCATCTTGAGTCATACATTGAATATTTGCTTTTCCTGGTCTTTCTCTCATTTCTATTTTTACAGTTATTTATATAAACATAATACAAACCTATCCATGTATAAAGTTTTCATATGCCTGCACCTTCCATCACCTAATAGGACTACTGCAGGCATTTAGAAGTAGATCTCCTAAGCTTGGAAGCGCTTATCTCTCACAGTCCAAGAAGCACTGCTGGACCCTAACTCAGTGTCCATACCATTTGAAATTCTCCTTGGCAGAATACAGGAGCACATAGAGAGACCTTCAGTTAAGCATCATAAGCATGCTCTGCACAGAGGGCACACTGACTTGGAGATCAACTACCAAGCTCAAAAAGGGTTTTTCCCCTGGACATCCTGGCTGCTGGAAAAAACACTGGGGGAGGGAAGAAGGAGCCAGGGAGGCATTCTAGCCTATTCCCAAAGTTCCCACTTCACAATGACAATGTCTTTGTGAGAGGTATTTAGGAAAATGTGAAAGGAATACCTCTTGTTGATATTGAACAGTACAGGAACCTGTAGATCATGACAGACAGTAGAAATAAATTTTAGTGCCTTTGCCTGTTACTATAGATGAGACTGTCATTCAGAAAGACCAGCGTTCATAGTTACAACTAAAGTGAGGACACTTGTCAGAAATAATCACCAGTGATTGTCAGTAGCTATGCAAGTGATTTTCGTGAAAATGCCCATTTGATAATAGAGTAATCTGAGTGGTTACACTGACATAAGCAGCAACCATTTTAGCGAATAGTGTGATGGAAAATATCAGAATTTTAAGAAGCTCAAATGACTGAACACCATTGCCCTCAGTCTTCAAACTGTTCCCTTAATGGAGAAAAGAATGCAATCAGTTTGTAACCTGCCAAGATGGTATCTGAAATTTTCTTATAAATTGACCTTAAACTGAATATTACTCCAACTATAACATCAGAGACATGCAGGGAAATGTGTGGGTTTTCATAATCTGGGATCCAGAGCAGTGGTGGAGTTTCTAGCTATAGGTGAAGTTTTCAAAGCATTGTGTGTCTGAATAGGGAAGTGGCAAATACATTTATAAATATGCCACTTTTTTCTATAGTCAATGGAAAAAACATGGAAACAGAGTGATAACAATGCATTTGCATTGTCCCCTTGAGGCTAACCACATTTGTAGTTGTCTAATTTTGAGTCTAAATGGAAAAAAACTTTCTCTCAAAAATTTTTAAATATTTAATATCAGTGTATCTTGTTAAAGTATACTCCCTTCAAGATACTGTTAAACACTTCACAGTTACTTAGGAAATGTGCTGCACCTGTGACTGGTGTATTTTCAGCTATCCATTTCGACAAATGCGGCAGGCATGTATTCTGTAGGAAAACATCTCTCTTGTGTGAATAACCCTCTATGAATAGACATGCTAATCCTTTGACATACTGCAGCTCTAAACACTTAGGATGTATTAGTGGGACACATAAAATGGATAGTAAAATTCAATTATTCTATAGTAAATTAATTCATTATTTCAGGTTTATCCAGATATCTGACTAATGTTTATATAGACATGGCCATAGAAATGGGACATTGATTTTGGAAACAGCTTTAGTTGGGTTTAAATATTAATAATGAGAAAATCTCATCTCTGCTCATATTATTACTGCACTCCACAGAGAAAAATAAAGCCTATGTTTACCTAAAACTTCCAAGCCAATAAGTCTTCTATGTTATGAAAAAGCTTCAATAACTTATCATTTTATATAATTTAACTCACTAAATATATTACTGGATATCTGATAAGATTTTCTCTGAATTGAAATGTATTTGCTTAAACATTTAGGATTGTACTTTACTTAGTCTTTTGAAGGAGTAAACTGTCAATCTGATGCTGCATCCTCCATAAATATTTCTGTTTATTGACAAATAAGAACACAGCCACACTTCACTCCTTCTGTGGCTGAAGAAGCCAAGGTGCGGGCTAAAAGCACTGCCCTACATAGCTATTCAGTAACAATCATACCCTTTAATAATCTTCATCCCCATTCAAGTTTGGCCATTTGCTTCAGTAATTCCACTATGGCAAAGGAGTTCAATTCAGAATCAGGTGTTACATTGAGTAATCTTAACTCTTAGCCTCTTTCAGACTGGAGCTTTTGTTCAGTCTTTTGTTGATCATGGGCTTGATTCTTTAGAAGAGAATGAAAAAATGAAACTTATGTATGTTTAATGATGGTTTATCAATACTAAAAAGTTTATTATTATTCTTGGCAAGAAAGACATAGAATTCAATTCCACCTATCCTCAGTGCCTGAGTTAAACTTGCCCCATTTGCTGATATTTGTTTTGATATTTAAATAAGGTGGTATTTGCCAGAATTCTTAATTGTAAAATTATTCTTTCCTGCTTTGTAGTGAATATGTATTTAAAAGGAAGTTACTTTGAAACTATGAATATAACTGTTTTTACTTAAAATTTTAATACATTCATCCATTTATGTTGATATAAATTATATGCGGAAAAATTCTGACATATCAGTGTACCTTTCATAAAATAACAAAACAATGGGGGCAACCTGGTGGCCCCTGTGCTTTACTACAACTAGAGCAGTCCCCCACACATCACAGGGCCCCTGGTTCAAGATCTGGGACCAGAGGGGAACAACCAATGTGAACACCTAAATAAAAATTAAGTTATTTTTCTGTCTCTCCCTGCCTGCCTGCTTGCTACTTGCCTTCATTCCTATATGCACCATTCCTTTAAAAAAAACTGCACAAGGCAAAATCATAACACAAGTTGATTTTATGGCTACAATAATAACCAAAGTATTAATTCTTATGATAGCAACAAGAGTTCCAAAGTGTGCTGTAATTATATTTTAAAATTACTGTCCAGTCATTACGACAATAAATTGAAGTGCTGTATCTTAGGCCACATTTTATAGCAAATAAATCACAAAACCAAGTCACTCAGTCAATGTATAATATGATTTTTTAGATTTTATATTCATAAACCAAAAAAGTGCTAACATACATAAAATCTGTTATGAGACTATGAAAAAAAATCTCATATATTAGTGGTTGCATTATATCTATACCAGTGTAATATATTTTGATGCATCCTTATGTTAGGGTACTTTCTATCTCAAGTGAGAGGGTGAACAGTGTTTTACTTACCAAAGATTTGTCAGACTTTGATAATGTGGTTGCGTGAATCTCACTGTTCATTCATTATGCCTTAGACAATTTTGGCCAGCGTTTCAAAAGTACCAAAGTAAAAATGTGTAATTGCTCATGTGAAAACTCATGTAGACTCAATTCTGGAATAGCCAGAAGAATCAATGAGGTAAGATAGTTACATATATGGGAATTTCAATCATGCTGGAGGTGAGACAGAAAAATCAGAATGAGGCATTTAGACTACCTGAGATAAGAGAAGAGTTTAGAGAGAACACTGAATCAAGTTCATAGCAGCAAAAGGGAAATCAGTCAAGGAAAGTTTCAGATCATTTCAAACATAGATGCCACAATTAACATATGAGGACATTCAGCACTGGGTATCTTCTGGTAAGAAATAACTGTCATTTCCTTGGATGACCATCTTAAAACTAAGGTGACAGGTGAAAAAAAGCTTACAAAAGGTAGGTGATTCCTTACATAACAAGAAACATACTGTAGGTTATATTTATATGTATAATTAATATAAAATATATCATTTATTATATATAGCATATCTATAATATCCATTATATATTGGTGATTTTGTTGAGATTCATATAATTTTTGAACAGTCATTTTAATGAAGTTGATAACATCACAAACTATTATTTTACTGCTTATATCTCAAACTTTGATCATCCCCCATCTTTAAATATGCCAACCAACTAAACCTGGACACAATTCCAGATACCTGAAGTGGAAGTGAGGCCACTAGAATGGAGAAAATGCACAAGGTGAGGAATGCCCCACAGAATCAGATGAAATTTGACATCTATGTGGATGTTTACAAGGGCTCAGATGTGGACTTGTAATGATGAAGAAGCCCAACTCACTTTTCCATTATGTTAATGGGACATCTTCCACCCAAATTTACAAAATGAGTTCCATTTATGGTGAAATTGCACTTTGAAAATTCATCATTAAAAGATTGTGGAATTATGCAGAAAACAAACATAGCTTTTAGATTTTCACGATAAAGTTTAGGATTTACCTTGATGAACTGCTGAGATAAATCATTGGTGTTGAATGTGTCTTCTGATGACACCTAAGAGGAAGGTGAAAGCAGTCCTGAGTGATTTCTTAGCTTTTTTGGCCCACCTCAAGAAATAGAAAAAGATATTATTCAATTACTTTTTCCCAGTAAAAAATTTAAGGAAGGTGGATCAAGTTACCATTTTCAAATAGACTTGAATTTACTTGAGAAAGTTTTCAAAGAAAACTGATGCCATAGCTATTGTTAATGATGAATATTTTGTGACTACATTCAAAATGGACAGTAGGACACTAGGATTCTATTATGGTATTAAAGATGCTCTTGTGTAGGATAGTTCTTGAGGACTAAAATTTCTTCTGCGGCAGCTCGAACTACTCAAAGGTGTCCAAAATTCCTCATTATTATTCCCACTCCACAATGGGATTATGTCAATCATGTTTAAAACAATATTTAAATTTTGAATGGAAATATACAAGATAGATATCAATTATAGAGCAATATGTAAAGGAAATGACATGAAAGAGGATTCAGAAATGTTGTATACACATATATGTTCTAATGATTGAAGGGTGGGTGGATATTTGAGGACAACACAAGGAAGAAATCCACAACTGAGGAGTCACCACTTAGGGTGACCAGAATGATGAGAAGGATGGCCCCTATGTAGGAGAAACCCTACCATTGTCCACAGCATTGATCAACTTGGAAAGAATGATGCATAGTGAGATAAGTCAGAAGAAGAAAGACAGGCATCTTATTATATCACTCCTATGATGCGTATAGAGATAGGAAACTAATGAATGACATAAATACTAAATCTTAAAGAGAGAACTAATCCAAACAATAATGGACTCTTAGTGATTGGGGGAAGGCAAATTGAGGTGTACCTATGAGATGGGGAAGCAATGTGGGAAAAGAAAGGGAATCAATTGCAAAGTGAATGGGAAAACATAATATAGTAAAGCTATTGTCCTATATACAGATATATGTTTGCTATTATGTATATGTAAACACAATATTAAAATGCAAAATATCGTCAATAAAATATATAAAAGTTTTGAAAATTAAACTATTCAAGAAAAAAGGATGTTAGACATGCCACATCTGTAGACTTTGGAATACTTGTACTCTGAATATTTGAGGATATAAAGGGGTTTCTATTGAGAAATTAAGATGCCATGCAAAGATGCTAACCCTGAATTTTCTAACTAGCATGAGTGTCTCAATCGCAGATACTAGTATAAAAATGGATCCTGAATGAGTGGATCCCTGAGGATTATGAAGAAACAAATGCAAAATTCCTCTTTGGAGACTTGTTTATAATTCATGTCACAGGGGACATCTAGAGAAAAAAATTCTCTTGGATTTATCAGCACAATTGAAAATTACAGATCATATGAGGAGACGATTCTCAGAGGGAAAGCCAGGGCAGAACAAATGAGTGAGTTATCATCTCTGCCACCTCTCAGACAATAAAACAAAACCAATCAAGAGAATATAAAATGCAAAGAGGAAAAGATGAAAGGAATAGCTTTTTTAGTAAAAGAGATGTTAAAAGATGACATAAGTACAAGGGATCCTACAACATCACTAGTGAATAATGGGTTTCAGTTAAAAACACAGTTGAGGGTAAGCCTGAGATACTTACTTGGCATACTTCAGAACCAGTTATTTGAACAGATTATTGAAAACAATACTGTGACTCTGATAATATATTTAAAACCACATGGTGGGTTTAATTCAGATGACAAATGCAAAAAAATGCATTGATTTTCAGCTGTTAATGAATATATTTTCCATATAAATGTTTTTTGCTATTTTTAACCTCTTGCATTATCTAAATAATGCATAATATTAATTAACACAAATTCCGAAATGTGGGAAAGAGCACAAAATAAAAGTCCCAGTAACCTGAAACACTATTAATAGTTTGTGTTCCCTTCAAGTTCCTTTTTGTGTGCACTGTGCCCTTAAGAGTGAATGTACGATGCAATACAATGATTATACCCATTATGTCATCTATTTAATAATGTCATAATAATTTTCTCATATACTTAAAGCTTGCTATTAGTAACTTTAAATGCTTGTATATTGACATCTCATAGATGTATGCTAGGTTTCATAATTCTCTTTATGCATGTCTAGATCACTTATTTTTTTTAATTGGCATAAATACTTGCAAACATGCTTATGCATAAATCTGTTTATGGTTTTGATTCTGGCCTTAGGCTATTATTTCTAATATTAATCCATAATTCTTGACATTTACAATTCACGTTTTCAAAGATATTTTATTTCAATTGTGCCTAATGGATTATTATTACTCTGTAGCTTTTTCATATACAGTTGTATAGTCTCTGATTATCAAAATCATCACATGCACTGTAGAAAATTTGGGGTGTGTATGTATGTAAAAGGAAAAGGGGGACCTGATTAAATTGTGTTTTTAGTTTTTAGAATCTAAATGAGAAAAGAGAAAACTCACAATAGAATATTTTCTGGGCACATATACATTATGTAAACCAAATTTACTGATTAGATGCAAATATTGTGGGAGTGTTGCTTTATTTCATTTTATGTGTAAAATATTTATACACTAAACCAAAAGGCAATTCAGATTATCTGCTTCCCATTCTTTCTTCATATTATAATTCTAGGATTCAATAACCTTTGCAGTCACATAAAAAACTAGTTCAGCTTACAAAATCTGTCTACTAAGCCAAATATACCTTTCAGGATCACATTTAATGACCTCAGTTCTTGATTACATATTTCAACTAAACAAAATTACATCATCCTTGTAATTAAATGAACCTAACTAATCCCAAATTAATTAATCATTTAAATTACAGCAGAGAATCTACATTATATAAAGAATGAATAACTGATTTTCTGATTAGGTACAGAAGTACATATTCTGTTTAGCTTTTCTCTTTACTTCCTGTGACAGCAGATAAAATTTTTAAAAAGTCTTAATGTTAATATGTGGAGGTAAGGAAAGGATTGTACATTGAGTAGAGGTAAAAGTCAAAGTAGAGCAAATCCCTGGTTAAAGCCACTGCTCCAGTTTTCAGTTATTCTAACATAGAACCCTTTGACTACAAAGGCCATGCTTCTTGTAATTTTGTGCTCTAAAGACTCAAAAGGCTTCTTTCACAATGAGTCTCAGTAGAGGAGGCCAAGTAAGTGTTTTATTATATTTATACAGATACATACTTCTCTCTATTCATATATATACACATACATAAAAACAATATAACACACTTAAGAGTGTGTATAT
The DNA here is from genome assembly GCA_004363575.1 of Solenodon paradoxus. Lineage (NCBI taxonomy): Eukaryota > Metazoa > Chordata > Mammalia > Eulipotyphla > Solenodontidae > Solenodon > Solenodon paradoxus. The sequence goes on along the minus strand of RJWH01000638.1, from coordinate 66,498 downwards.
ACTTACACAATTAACATCTTCAAAATATAGATATACATATTTATATGTATATTTACATATTGCATGGTTTCCTTTAATTTATATTATCTTATTTGAAATATATATTTGTACATATATGTGCATGTGAGACCTCCTCTACAAGAAATGTTAAAAAAAGGCCCTATTAGCTAAACCAAAAAAAGCTTTACAAAAATATAAACAAATAGATCAAATATCCAGAAAGCAAATTAAAAATGGCAGTAGCAAGTTCTCAAATGTCAAAATTACTGTAAATGGAAATGGACTGAACTCACCAATCAAAAGGCAGAGTTGATAAATGAATTAAGAAACATAACTCAACTCTATGTTGTCTAAAAGAAACTCATTTTAGGTCAAGAGACAAGCACAGTCTTAAAGTGAATGGATGAAAAACGGTACTCCAAGCTAATGCCAAATCCAGAAGAGCAGAAACAGTGTACACATATCAGATAAAGCCATCTTTCAACCAAAGAACATTTTAAAGTGATAAAGATGGACATTATATAATGACAAAGGGATCAATAAAACAAAGAGAGTTAAAACTTATTAACATTCATGCACCCAATAAAGGAGCACATAAATATGTGAAGCATAAATTAGCAGATATAAATACAGATATTGATAGCAACACAATAATAATAGGGGATTTCAATACTACTCCTTCAGTAAAAGATAGATCATCCAAAGACAGACAACACAGAAACAAGATCTTTAAATGAAGAACCAGGGCAGTAATAAGGAGATGATGGATGAAAACTAGGAGAAGCAGATGGATGACAAAGAGATTGAGGGCAATAACTAGGAGAAGCAAGGTGATAACAAGTAGACTCAAGGAAATACCAAGGAGAAGATACTGAACACAAGCACTATAACACAGTGAAGTTGCAGGATAATAACGAGATGCAACTCGATAACAGTGATAAAGAATGATGATACCAAGGAGATGCAGGGCGAGATCATGGAGATCCCATGAGAACAAGAAGCTTTGGTGGGAACACAGTGATGACATGATAAAAAGCAGCAGTGCGATAATGAGGATATTAAGTAAAAACCGAGAGATGCCCAGCCATACCAAATAGAATCAATGTGAAAATTAGGAGATGATTGCGATTCCATGGTGGTGAGGAATTCAAATAACAAGGAGATGCTGTTCCATAACAATCAGGGCCATAAGAAGCAGAATCACAGTACAAGGAGACAAGGATGATAGCAGGGTTATGCATTGTGAAAATAAGGAGAGGTTATTCTATAACATTAAGTATTTCATATTTTGATAACAAGGAGGAGCTAGTGATGAAATGTTGATGTGGGGGGATAACAAGCAGAAGCAGCACTTTTCATAACAAGGAGAAGCTAGTCAATAAAATGCATATGCTGGGTGATAACAAAGAGATTCACCTCATAGTATGGTGATGCTGGCCCATACAGGGAGAAGCAAGGTGATAACAAGGAAATGAGGATCAATAAGAGGAAGCGGAACATTAAAATAGAGGATTGAAGAGTGATAACACAGTGGATCAGTATTATCACAAGGAGATGCAGAGTCATAATAGTCGATGCTGTGACATAGCAAGGAGATTCAGTTCAATAACAAGCCAAATGGCAGAAGAAAATCAACACATAATCAGTAGTATTCCTTTAGGTAAACAATAAATTAGAGAAATAATTTAGAAACAAATGCCATTCAGAATAAAAAAGAAAATTACAAAAGTCCTTGGAATAAACATAACAAAGGTCTACAATGAAAACTACAGAACCTTAGCAAATAAAGAGAGGAAGACACAAAGAGATGAAGGAAAATTTCGTGCTCATGGATTTGAGAATTAGTTAAAATGATCATACTCTCTAAAGAAGGGTAAAGTGTTAATGCAATTCTCATCAAAGTTGCAGGGAGATTTTTCAGGAAAACTGTACAATACCAACCATCTTGTTTAGTAATTTTTAATGTTTTTTTCTTTTGGATTCAAAGAAGACTCAAGTCTATATGTAGCAATAAAAGTTGTTGACTTACAAAGTATCATCAGGAAAAAAGTGACAGTATTACATTCTCTAACTTCTGAAGAGACAGTTATCATCATCAAAACAGTATGGTATTAGAAAAAAAAAACAGTCACACAGGTTAGTGGTATGAAATAGAGTCCAGAGAGTAGCATTTATGTGAAGGGTTGATATATAACAATGACGACGTTTTTATACAATAGATAAAAGAAACCCTATTAAATAAATGCTGCTGGGAAAACAGGACAGACACCTGAAAGATGAAACTGGATTACTAATTAGCACTACACATAAAAGTTAACCCCAAATTGATCAAAGACTTTTATATAAGACCTGAAACATTAAAATAATTAGATGAGGATGTAAAAAATCTCCAAAATATCAAACTCAAATATGTTTGGGGGAAGGGACAACAATTAAAAAATACATTTTAAAAAACTAAGCAATTGGAAGTACATTAAACTACAAAGCTCTGCACAGTGAAAGAAACCACAACCTACACAAGAAGGCAGCCCACTGATTGGAAGAGCTATTCACAACATACATCACACAAGCATGCTTCTCATTGTTATGAACAGCCTCTCCTTATTACTGCAATTCATCCCTGTGGTGTCACCCTGCTTCTGCGAGTTTTCACACTGACTCTATGCCATAGGGCTCAGCATTTCCTGTTTTTGACTTAATCTTCTAGTTAGATGTTTCTTATTTGTACTAAGTAATAAACTTATTTTATTGTGTATGGAATGGAATGCTAATATTTGAAAATACCTTTTGGAATACTATTATCCTCCCCTCTACTAATTATGTTTAAACTTGTGATTTTTAGTCTGAGTCTCTTTTATTGGTGGTTTATCTGAAAATATTTGACTTTACCAACCATCTTGTTTAGTAATTTAAATTTTTTTTCTATTCGACTCTTTGTTCCCAGGTCCCAAGCCTGTGTCCACAGATTTCACAATTTGTATCGTTAACTGACTCAGCCACAGAGAGATTTTATTATTTCATCTAATACATGAAGAGCTACTTCTAATACTGTAAAGATATATTCTTATAATGTCTTCTAAATATCAAATATTTCTTTCCTATTTAAGGCTAGTACTTAGGGTAAATATTGAATGTGATGTAACTAAACATTTTTTGATGAAGATAAAAAATATTTTCGGTACTTTTTACTTCATATTTTATCCTTTCTTAATATGCCACCTTATCACAAATAAAATTTTCAATATTTTAACACTATGTATATTGCTCAAACAAAGGTGGATCTATCCATTGATCCAGCAATCCCACTCCTGGGATTTGAAGGAAAATCTAATCAGAAAAAATACCTGCACCCTTATAGTCATAGCACCTATAGGGAGTGAACTGTTTTGTGCCTGCTTCTGCAATACATCCCAAGGCAGAATTTCTCACACTTTAGCAGAACTAGAAGCAGATAACAGAAAAATGTAGCTGAGTTTCAACCAGCAGTCTGACCTTCAGATGTTCAAATCTTCCTGATAACAGCAGAACAAGTTACTGTTTACAGTATTTCTTTGTTTTGAATATTCTCATTACCTTACTGTAACCCAGACTTATAAAATAAATCAAGGAGTCAGTATGTGTCACTGCTTCTCAAACAAAGAGTGGTGTACCACTGGTCCACCTGCTTTTCTAGAAGTATGTTGTCTATCTTTCCTTAGGCTTCTGTAGCCTCCACTTGGGGACCCTTTTGACCAACCATGTGGGTTGAGACAGCAGTCCAGTTTAAAACAGCCAATATATGGAACCAATCTAAATGCCTATCAACAGATGACTGGATCAAGAAACTTTGGGATATAAATTCAATGAAATTCCATGCAACTTTACAAAAGATGAAATTGTGCTCTTTGCAACAATTTGGATAGAAACCGAGGCGATTGTGAAAGTGAAATAAGCCTGAAAGCAAAACAAATGCAGGATGGTTTCATTCATATGTGGAATAGAAATAAATGAAACACATGAACAGATAAATTCCAACAAAACAGGAAACAGGACTGTAGTTACCCAGGACATTGGAGTGGAGTAGGAAATAATGGGAAAAGTTATGGTAAAAGTCACTATAAGTCTGGTGGATTTGAGGTGTGACATGTACACTGAGATGGAATTTCAATATCCTAAAATGTATAAAGTATTGTGTAAAAAATAGAAAGTGAATATTACTAACTAAAAATTCAAATGTTTTCAAGGAAATGATGCAATATGACCTCAAAACACCAGACTTCGCCAAAGAAAATGTAGTAACCATGCTCTTCAATTTCAATTTACAGTGCAGACAACAAATCATGTTATTAGAATAAGGAGGCACAGACCAATTGAATAAATTTGAGTGTCCATAAAAACCACTTATGTAGAGATACTTTATGTAGAACAAAAGGCCTTGAATATAGAAGATAGTCTAGTCAATGAAGAAAGTTGGAAAAATTGGGCAACCACCTGCAATAATAAAGGAAACCTGTCACTAAAACTATATACAAGCATCAATTAAAAATAAATTAACTTGGATGATCAATGTAAAAATAAACAAGATGTACAATAAAAAATAAGTAATACTATCCATGACATCAACTCCAGAGAAGTAATTGTGGAAGACACAATCTTAACAAAGGGGAAAAACAAACAAAAATGGGACAACACAAAACTAAAATTCTCCTGTAAAGTGAAATATAATATCCCCAAACCAAAGTCAACCTATTAATTGGAAGAATATATTTGTACATCATATGTCTGACAAGAGATTGTTCTCTAACATATAGAGAGAACACATAAAACTCAACAAGAAAGAAGCAAATAACTCAATCAAAAATATGCAGGATAACTAAATAAGCACTTTTCCAGAGAATACAAATGATCTACAATCTCATAACATGATCTACATTACTTATTGTTAGGGAAATTCAAATCAAAATTACAATGAGATTGAATAGTACCCCTATGAGAATGGGCTATGTGAAAAAGTCTAGAAATAAAACAAAATATTTGCAATGGTGTGGAGAAAATGGAACTTGTCTACACTATTTTTGGGAATGTAGAATAGTGAATCCTCTCTGGAAAACCATATGGACATTCCTCTAAGAATTACAATGGAACTAAAATTTGATGTAGCAATTCCACATCTGAGAATATATAATTTAAAATACTAATTCAAAAAGATATGTACATGCTTATATTCACAGCAGCACAAGTCACAAGATGCAAGACACAGAATTTAATTAAGTACAACACAAGCACATGATTTACTAAGAAAATATATATAGTATGACATAACTCATCTATTAAAAATAAAATAAAAATTTAAATATTTCTATTACAATAACATGAAAATAATGAAAGCAACCATGCTCAGCAAAATAAGCCAGAAAGAGACAATGGAAACATGATTTTTTTGCATGTGAAATATAAAGAAACTGAGCTACCAAAATAAAAATGAAAGTTTAGAGTCAGAACAAAATGTGGGTTTACCAATGGACAAAGAAGGTATGAGGATTAGGTAGAAGAGGTCAATTCTTCGTGGTGAATGATGGAACACCAATAGTGTGTGTGTTGTGATACATAAGTTTAGCAAGATGTGAAACTGCTCCTGAACTTACATAATAGTGTAAATCAATAGTACATCAATAAGAAGTGTCAGATACCAATGGCTTCTGTATAAAATATTACTATATTTACATGTTCAATATTTGTATGAGTAATAGTCATTAATAGTGCATATGAAATAGATTTTTCATATTTGGAAATACATTTTGAGAATATTATTAACCTGGTCTTCACTATTTATGTTGAAAAATATGAATTTTTCATTATTGAATCACTTGACTAGGTGACTTAATTTTGAATAGATTAACTATCGATCACTTTTATGACTAATATTTTTATACAGGAATTGGTATTTCCAATATGTTAAATATGTATTCCCATATTATCTTCTAAATACTTTATCATTTTGTCTATTATTAATACTTAAGGTATTAGAACTTTGGGTGATATTTAATATACCATGAACAAAAGCATTTTTACATGGGCAAATAATTGTGTACTATTTATTTCATGGCACCATCATTTCTTGCAATACCACATTGTCTCAGGTGAAGTTTCCATTACTTCGAAGATTCAAGTGTGTCTTATTTAAATCTGGGGCTCAATCCAGACATGATCCTTCTTGACCAAGAGATATTTGTCTCACTGGGTCTCTCTGTCCTTCTTGAGGACAGATTTTCCGTCCTCATTATCCAGGTGTCAAGCATTATTCCACAGTGATGCCAGACAGGTAACTTCAAAACCATTAATTGATGACTTTGATTTTGAGGAGAAGGGTTTCACTACAATTACATGCAGGGGAAGCATGAAATTACATGCATAAAAGGATCAGAAGTGTTTTTTCAAATGGGTTCCATCTGTACTCTCTTCTTGTTGACAAGATCTGATGTGCCTTTGTACTAATACTCCACCAATTATCAATCACCTTGTCTTAAAATTTCTCAGAAATGTCATAAAAAGTTTTCCCCTCGTGGAAATCTGTGTTTTTCAAATATGATTACTATAAAATATTAATATTTACTTGAGTTCTTGAGTTGGTCATGGGTAAGAGCTTTGATTAGGTTCACCTTTTATTTCTGCTGCTGATTCTTTTTTTAAGTCTATAAAGGTATGAAGGGGGGCAGGCAAGAGGAAGAAGATTTTATTTATTATTTCTGTATTGTTTACATGTTCATCTTGATTCTTCCCCATGACTTTGGGCTTTTAACCCATGTCCTTGGGATGTATTTGAACTAAACCTTATCCACCTAGCTATCACAGTGAATCTGGTGTCTGATTCTTGATGCAGCATTGCACAGAAGTGGTTTTGTATTATCCTGGTAGCTGGTTATTCATGACACTGGGGAGAAAGTGGAGACTCATCGTCTACTCAGCTGGCTGCTTTCCTGATATTCCTATCTTCTTTGCAAAATTGGCAAATCTTTAATAATATAATGAACAGAGATAGTAAAAATGAATGACAACCCTTCAATTCTTTCCAGAATAATTCAAATGTTGACATTTTTGCTGTATTAACTTCAGGTAATTTTTATAAAATAACGAAATGACATATATACAAAAGGCAATAATTTTACTACATTCTTTCCTGGTTTTCCCTTCTCAAGGACAGAACTATCTTGAATATGATGGTGCTCTCCCTCCATGACTTTAAATTTTATGTAATTTCATAAGTATCAATAGGATAAAATCACTACTTATAGTACCTGTCAGTTAGGGGAAGGATATATAAATTGTGATGTAACAGTATAGTGACATATGCTGCTATTTAAATTAGTGAATCAAAACTATCTATAGCACACTAATCCAACATAATTACATAAGAATGACAAGTGTAAATGACATATAGATATAACTGTTATAGAAAACTTTAAAATAAAAAATAATGCAATGTTTTTAGAGCAATAATATCAGTTACAGTAAATATTCAAGAGTATAATACTTATCAAATAGTGAAGTTGTTCTCAAAAGAAAACAAATAATATATTTTCTTTAACATGAAGACATGATGCAATTGCTTCACATATCTCATATTATTTATGTAATAAAAACAACTTCATTGAGAAAGGTAGTGTATAGCTTAATATTTTTGCTGAAGATTATCCAGCCATCTCTTATTTCACTCAGATAATCCATAATAAAAATCACAAAATCATGCAGGAAAAATGTTTTAAATTTTTCATTCTCGAATCTTTTTGCAACAAAATATTTCCTAGTGGGTAGTCATTTTTCTGTTAATATACATTTTAATCTATTAATTTGATTTATGTTAGTTGAAATATATGTATATATTGACATGTTTATGAAAAATAAATCTCATAATTGATGTTTAATTCATTCCTTTTCTATATTAGGGATAAGCTGGAACTTTAGCATAAATACTGTTCTCTGAAAATTACAGTTATCATGCTGCTATAAAAATACTGTATATTGTCTATCTTAATTTGTTCTACCCCATTGCTTTTTCTGAGAATGGAACATATCAGGGTTCACAGTTCAAAGTGAGAAAGAGCAGGAAATATCAATACTAGGGTCCTATCAATTTAGCACTTGCTGGATGATTTTCCTGTATTCAGTTATCTCAAAAATTTAGAATATTTTCATTTATGCACATGTGGACACCGAACTCCCATACATTAAATACTTATCCCCATTTCCAAAGCAAATATTTATCTGGTTTCAATTCAATATATCTGAAACTTACTAAGTAAAAAGCTCCTCCAGAATGTGGAATCATATTATACACACTTGTGTTAGGATTTTCTTACAATTAACACATGTCTGTATCTTGTAATTGTCCTGGAGGGTTTGTGAAAAGACAGATTCTTGTTTTTCACCCAGATGCTAGAACATTTAGATTGTGGAGTGTTAACACATCTATTCATGCTAACAAGTTCTCATTTGACACTATCACTATTGACAAAGCAGCCACTCATTTTATTTCATTTTTCACCCTATGTTTCCATCAGGATTATCAACAATATGAAACTCAGAAATCATGAAGCTCTTCCAAAATTCTTTCTTCTGGGTTTGACAGATGATCCAGAGCTGCAGTTTTTACTATTCTGTTTCTGTCCATATACTTGATCACTATCCTGCAGAATCTGCTCATCATCCTGGCTGTTCTCTCTGACCCCCATCTACACATACCCATGTACCACTTCCTCTCCAATCTGTCCTTTTTTACATCTGATAAGCACAACCACCATCCCAAAGATGCTGGTGAACATCCAAGCACAGAATCAGAGCATCACTTTAGTGATTTGTCTCACCCAAGCATCCTTTTTGATGACAAACGTTGCTTTGGAAAATAGTCTTCTTGCAATAATGGCCTATGACCACTTTGTTGCCATCTGTCACCCCTTAAGGTACACAATTATCATGAACCCTAAACTGTGTAGCCTGTTGATTGTACTCTCACTGTTCTTGAGCATAGTGAATGCCCTGATCCACAGTCTGATGGTGCTGCCACTGTACTTCTGTACAACCAGGGAAATCCCCGACTTCTTTTGTGAACTCTCTGAGATCATCAAGCTTGCATGCTCTGATGCCCACTTCAATTACATCCTGACATATGCTACAGTTATTTTATTTGGTGGTGTCCCTCTCTCCAGGATAATTTTTTCATATACCAAAATTTTCTCTGTTGTTTTGAAAATGTCATCAGTGGAGAGAAAACTGAAAGCTTTTCCAACCTGTGGGTCCCATCTGGCAGTTTTTTCCTTATTCTATGGGATAGGTTTTAGAGCACACTGTAGCTCTGTAATTGCTGGCTCTTCATAGGAGTTTTCAGTGGCCTCAGTGATGTACATTGTTGTTCCTCAAATGATGAACCCCTTTATCTACAGCCTTTTTTATTTGTTTTTGTTTGTAGAGTTTTTCTCCGAAAAAGTAATGTTGCACAAGGTAGTTAAGGCTGGATATGTATAGAACGAATTCTGTGTTCCTACCTAGCACTTATATCCATCGGATTCTATTGTAGAGTCATGTCAGCTGAACTCAAGTAAGGCGGGTATTGTATCAAGGAAAATCACCTTTGCAACCTGATTTAGTAATTAATTAGATTGGTCACAGGTAAATCATACTCTTATCAGGAAAGTTAGTTGCTAACCTTACCATTTCATTACCTATTAAATTTACATGATTACAAAATCTCAGTGGTTTGTGAAGATTGTGGAGTATTTTTAAAGTATATCTAACTCTAAAGTACCCATACAAGGAAGAAAGTTGTCTTTCATACAAGGACTTCAGAGGTATGGAATGTATAGAAGCCAGGGGATATAGTCTCATTGATAATCTCCTGGCTTGCTTTTGTTTTAAAAGTGTTTCTTCCAAGGGTATCCAACTAGTGATACCAGATGAAGTTTCCATATACAAAAATTATGATGAGAGACAAAAAACGACTCTCCTTCATTGAGTGAGATGATTATAGAAATTTCCATGGACTCATCTGGAACTTGTTCCCAATAATGAGATAAACAACAGTTCTGAAAATGAAATGTCCACATCCTACTTCTCCTAATTTAATATTTGTGTGTAAAAGGTAGATATTTCTCTCTTGGAATTGTTTTAAAGATGATTACCTTAGTTCATATTATCTGAGTATGCCCTACATTGCCCCTTTTGTTCTTCTGAATTCTTTCTCTACTTCATTTATGAGAAATTTGGATATGGTGATACTAGATTGTATATTTCTCATCCTCAGATTCATATTAGGACACTAAATCCCTGTGTTTTTAATTTTTCAAACCATTCTTTTAAACAATCTGTCAAGAAAACATATATGTCCATCTAATCTTGAAGAAATATGCTTTATACTTCAAGCAACTGAGTGAAGTCAATGTCTCACAAAAATAATGGCCAAAATAACTTGATTTCTTCCCATAGTATCAGGTCCTGTTTACTGGCTACAGGTTTGATGTGATGATCTTTTGTATATGGCCTTTGTGGTCAGGGATGAGAAAATCTTCAAATTTGGGGAAAATTTGCAGTTTTATTCATGTGGTTCTTTCCAATTAAAATGGTAGGGTCAGAGTGACCTTCAAGAATCCCTATTCTATACTAAGTGGTCACATGATATGGCAGTAGATGATCAACTTGAAGGTCTGGTCACCTGAATTCTTATTCTTTCAACAACGAGACATGTGTCAGAGGTCATGAATTAGTCTACCTGTTTACCTATGACATAACTCATTTTATCTTTATTTATACATGCAGTAAAGGATACATGAGCTAATGGATTAAATTGGGATTGATAGATGTGCCTATTACATAGACCTATTTAAATAATAAAGTGTGTTAGCATAGGCATGCCCTGGTGGAGCAGTGGTTAGGGCAATTGCCTCGAAAGAGTAAGCCACATACTGTAAGGCTCCCAGGCCCAGGGGGAGATAAGAAATGTGAACAACTAAATAAAAATAAAATAAAGATGCTTCTTCCTCCTCTCTTTTTTTTCCTTTTGCCCACTGGCCATCATTCCTGCTTGTAGATTTCCTTTAAATTTTTTTACTGTAAACAAAGTGCTCAGAAGTGTGATTTAGAATAGTTACAAATGTACTAGTAATATTAGCAGCGGTAGTAGTTTATCAAAATTACTACTAGTAAAGACAATTTTAGACTAGTGGGGGTGTTGTATTGGGATATGCTAATGTGCATCATAACACTGATGTCAAGAGATAGGAAGACACATCATGGAATATTGACATAAATAAAATGAAATGAATGAAATGACAGATTTGGAAGTGCACTAATCATGAAGATGCTTACTCATGGGATGAAACTCCTGATCAGCCTATTCTATAGAACCCAAATAAGCTGCTTACCCCCTCACAGGATATTCTGAGTCTATTAAAACCTCTAAAAAAGTTGACTGTTTATACTATAAATAGTCAGTGTTCATTAGTGATCCTTAAAGTGCCCCAGTCAAGTATCAGCAGTATTGGGGAACTTGTTTAGAAAGGACAACTTATCAACTCTTGACCAATACTCTGAATTTTATATTCTTAGTGTGGAGCCCAGAAATCCTTTTTTCATTAAGTCTTAGAGCTGACTATTATCATAGCACCATTTGGAAATAATACTCTAAAAATTTAACATTTTTTTTATTTTGATGCTCCATGTAGTTTAAAGATGAGAAATAATTGTCAAAATTCCACTTCCTATTTTATTTCCAGAAGCTGACATAGAAAAATAGTAAGCATTCATTGAATAAAATTTGGATTTAGTCTGAAGAGAGAATGATGGGAGAAAAGCGAAGGAGGAGAGAGAGAGAATGCAAGGATGGTTTTGTAGTATTCACTTATTTTAGAATTTATGAATGAGAGTTTTCTAAGGCAATGTATCCTTGTACCTCAGTTATATGGTGTATCACCTGCATTTTTAGTATTTATTGAAGTGAATTTAATCTACAAAATAATATACACCCTATGAGTAGGTTCCATTCCTCAAATATACACCAACATACCCTGCCCACTACCCAATTACCAAAAGTGCATTATTATTGTTCATTGGCTCCCACCACCACTTGTCCCTGACCCACACTGCTTTTCCTTCTGGTAAAATCAGTCCTGTTGTTAACGTCCAGGTCTTTTGCTTTGCTTCCTTATAATCCACATGAGTGTGATCATATGGTATTTGTCCATTTTATTCTAGTGAATTTTACTTAGCACTCTAGTTCCATCCATGCTGTCACAAATGACAGGATTTCATTTTTAGGGTGGTGGTGTATAATTTTGTGTGATGTACATAGCATATCTATCCATTCATCTGACAATGGACACTTAGGTTGTTTCCAATTCTTGGCTATGGCTATTATAAATAATGCTACCATAAACTTGGAGGTACTATCACCTGTATCTTTTCCATCAGAATCAATAATATGGAGTCATGAAACCTAACAGGTATAGCATGATTCCTCCTACAGGGGAGCTCAAGGACCCACTACTTGAGTCTCTCTGGATTGTTCCTGACCACATGTATGGTGACTGTGGCTGGTAACTTGCTCATTATTCTAGCCATCAGCTCTGATTTTCAACATTATAGTACAGTGTCCTCCCTTCTCTCAAACTTGTCTTTCATCAGGTCCACTCCTGAGCTTCCACCCAGAAAGTACAAAATTTCTAATGAGAAAAACTCACAAGAATCATAAATGGAAACAATCTAAACGCCAGTCAACATATCACTGATTAAAAAATCTATGGTATACACAATGGAATTCTATGCAGCTATTTAAAAATGGAATTTCTCTCTTTGCAAAAATCTGGATGGAACTCATGAGGATCAGGTTATCTGAAATAAGTCAGAAAGATAGAAAGAGATACAGGATGGTGTTACTCATATGCAGGATATAATGAAATGAATCAAATGAACAGACAAATCCCAACAGAAAAACGGGACACAGGACTGGAGTTAACACAGGGGGTAGTTAGATAGGGGGCAGGGAAAAGGGGAGAAGATGGTGGTAAATGACACTGGAATTCTGGTGGTGGGTGTGGTTTGAAATATGGAATGAGATGCAATTTTAATATTCTAAAATGAATATCGCATTGTGAACAAATTTACTGTTAAAAATAATATTAACTATTCTAGTTTAAGGACATAAAATTAGTTAAAATATTCAAGAAAGTTTGTGAAAGAAGTTTACTGATGAGTAAAGACAACTTTTTAATTGTGGTATGCATCAAGAAAGAGAAGTCAATGAAACAAATTGGAGAGTAAACAGAGGCTCTCCAATACAATAATTTAGTTCACAATGTAGATGTATTACAAGTTAATTCAATAAATATGAATGATGCTGTAAGTGGGACTTAGAAAACCTAATACATTTTTTCAACACAAATATCAGAAAAGAAAGTGAAAGGAAAATTATTAGATCTTTAAAAATCAATACAAATAATATATTTATATGACTTTTTAAAGAAAGGAAGGCAAAGGAGGAAGGAACATTTTGAAAGAAGAAAGAGGAGAAGGAAGCACTTTTTATTTGTTTTGGTTGTTTGTCCCTAGTCCTGTGTTTTGAACCTGGTCCTCAGGCTTAACATGACCTATGCCTTACGCACAGGCTTAGCACCTGAGTCACCAGGGGTGTTAATTATTTGACTTGAAGTATGGAAACTTCCTAAACACAAGATCAGTGACAGAAATTACAAAGGAATCAATCTGAAGTTTAAATTACATACAGTAAACCCTTCTTTATCAATAATACCAAATGACATTAAAATCTGAGGGAGAATTGATAATTGGTAATAAAATACAAATTGCAGCAACTTAATATATTAGAAAGCTCTTTAAAACAGTAAGAACACATTAAAGTAGGTTATCACATTGACTCCAAAAAAGATTTAGGTAAGTGAATATTGATAACATAACTGTTTATGGTATTTTAGAATACACCGTAGAGTGTGACTATCAGAATACACTGGAGTATTATTATTGGAGTATAATGTTTATAGCATATTACTGTTAGAGTAAATTCTTTATTGTTTTTATAGTGTGGCTATTGGAGGATAAAGTTTGTAGAGAATTATTGTTAGAGTATTACTATTAAAGTATTGCTGTTAGAGTACAATAGTTTGAAATAATGTCAATTTTCAAACAAGTCCAAACAAGTTCATTGCACCATTTTACACTCCCACCAACCATGTATAAGAGTTCTCTTTTTTCACATCCTCTTTAGCACTTGTTTCCAATCTTTTGAATGATAGCCATTTTCACAGGTGTGAGGTGATACCTCAATTTTGTTTTGATGTTCAATGTTGATATACTATGATTTACATTTTAAACCTATGTCATGATATAATGCAGTGTTCCTTCCATACAATTAATTTAAAAAATTTAAAATTAAACAGTTTTACCATTAAAAAACAAAACAAAATCTACCAAATTGGAATAGTTATAAAAACACTAATTGACATGACAAAGTGACTGTTCTAATGCCAAGTGGAAAGAATAGAACAGAAACCCTTCATTCAGAACAATAGCAATTTGGAGATAAACTATTACTGGAAAGAAATTCTTCAGAATGTCCACATTGCTTCTATCTCTGAGAGGAGAAATTGTGAGTGCCTATTTTCTTTCTCATTTTTCTTTTTCTACATTTCCTAAATTTTCCACAGAGTATATATTACTTTGTGATCAGAAAAAAATTTTTAGAGAAGTCTGTTTCTATCACATATCAGCATATTTTCTTCACCACCCTTGTTCTTCTGAGACAAGTCCAGCACAGAATAACCCCTCAATAAAAGATAATTTATCAGGATACATGATGCTAGGATGGAAGGGGGAATAGTATTTGGCAGAGGAAAGAAAAAGGGAAAGTGGCATAAGAAAGAACAAAAAATGAAAAAATGAAAACAAGATAAAGAAGTTGTATAATATCAGAGTTCTAAAAAAACAACAAAAAGCAGGATGCATGTATGTGTGTGTCTGTGTTGTCTAAAGAGATTTAGTATAAGGAATGGACTTACATTATTAATGGAAACTGAAAAGTCATAAGATCTATTGCTGGAAAACTAGAGACCTAAAAGCCAATATTTTGTTCTAGCCTGAAATCTGCAGGCCTGATACACAAGAATAACCGACACTTCCCTTCCACTCTGAAAGGAGGAAAAAAGCATTTTTGCTAGTTCAAAGGAAGTCAGGTAGAATTAATTTTCCTAATCAACCCCTTGGTTCTATTCATGCCTTCCACTGATCAGATGAGGACTACCCACATTAGGGAAGGCAATCTGCTTTACTCAGCCTACTATTAAAATGTTAATCTTGGCATTCCCTGGTGGCCTAATGGTTTAAACCAGACACAGTTCACATATATCCCAAGGTTCCAGGTTCAAGACCCGAGCTGGCAAAACAACAAATGAACAGTGTGGTGCTTCTGCCTCCTCTCTTATCCTGCCTGCCTACTCACTTTCATTTCTGCCTGCACCTTCCTTTGAAAACTGTTATTTTTTTCTATTTGATGGTGTTATTATGTATACCGTAAAACAAGTTAATGTCAAAATGCAATATCCCTTCAACAAAACTGATGAAAAATAAATGAACACATAAATACATTTATCTAATTCAGAAACAATCTCATGGACACATCCAGAATAGTGCGAGGGCAAATATTTAACATTACAGAGTTGTATAGATTATAATTGGTTTGTCCAATTCAAAACCTGTAGAACTAAAAGGTTCTGCACTTGGCAGCAATGATTGTGAAATGTCAACAGTATGCCATACTTTCAGGCATCTGCTGAAGAAGACCTTGTTGATGACTTCACCAAAGAATTGGAGCGATTCATTTTGTTTTTGAATATTTAGTGATGGTGGTGATGGTAGTGGTGGGAGTGTGTGTGTGTGTTTGTGTCTGTTTGTGTGTCTATTGGTAGCATGAGAATGTAAGATATGGTTTAGATTTTTTCAGCTATGGGAAGATTCCAATGAGCTTAGATGACAGAGGAATTTTTTCTGTAAAACTGTGTAGATTATTGTATCTACTGGAAATTACTTACTTCCAGAGCGTACTTTCAAGAAGTTAAACATCTATTTGAGTTGTCCTTACTTTCCCTTCATTTTCTTATTTATTTAGCTGCAGTCATGAATAAAGCAAGCAGGCAGGCAGTGAGAGAAGGAAGATCTTTATTTCTTTTTTATTCATTTGTTCACATTGCTTGTTCCCCACATGCCCAGGATGCACACCCAGGGCCTTGGGATGTATGTGGACTGTGGTCCTTTGGAGGTGGCAGCCTAACCACTACTCCAAGATGCAAATTTCACTGATGCAAGAATCCATGCCTCATAGGAAAACAAGTGAGAAGAAGATTTTTTTCAGTGAGTGAATGTGAGGTTAAGACAGAAGTCCAGAAAAGCTGAAAATGGTTATTGTTACTCTACTTGTTAATAAAGCAGACAGCTTTGTGGAAGCCATTATTTAGGGAAAAACTCTTTCCACAAAGATGGCACTGAAAGAAAAGAAGTCAGCACCTGTTCCTCCCAAAACCTCAGCCGAAACAAAGGTTTTGAAGATCAAGAAAATAGTGCTGAAATTTATTTATAAACAGATAGACATAGTTGCACCACATCACCCACCTTCCAACAGCCTAAAACAATGTGTCTTGGAAGGCAGTCCAAATGTCCTTGGAAGAGCAACCCCAGGAAAACAAGCTTGACCATTATGCCATAATAAACAATTCCCTGATCACTGAGTGAGCCTTGAAGGGGATAGAAGACAACAGGCTTGTGTTCATTATAGATGTCAAGGTCAACAAGCCCCAGATCAATAGGCTATGAAGAAATTCTATGACATTGATGTGGCCAAGGTCAACACTCTTATCAGATCTGATGCAAGAAAGAAAGCCTATGTTCAACCGGCTCCTGATTATGATGCCTTGGATGTTGCCTACATAATTGGGATCATCTACTGAGTCCTTCTGACTAAATATAAATACTGTTTAACCATAAAAAATGATATTTATGAAACTTTACCTATCTTTTGTATGCTTTGGTAACATAGATGACTTTGGACCCTTTCTTCAGTCACCAATGCTTATTTAAATCATGTCCTCATAACCTCTCCTCTTAGCTACTAACAGACTGACATACTTCTAGCCCAATAATTTGGGAAAATCCGAATAAATCCAATCTCACTATTATGAGCATCTTTCAAATTATTAGCTCCATATCCCTCCAGAGGAAAGGATATTCTCATGACCAATGTGATATGGCCCCAATCTTATCTGTACTGACTCATCCCCTTTCCACCGTCCTCTTCTGTCTTCTAATCCATTCTTTGTATTAAGAAGGAAATTATCCCAAACTTTTAAATGAGGCAGAAAGGATGACTGTATTCCCTTTTAATATCATACTGAAGTATTATCTAAGAGACCTGTTTAATAATCTCATTTTCTGTGAGAATGTTCTTTTGTGTGCCTGGGACCTAAACTGTGAAGTTACTGCTAGCTCATAGATTAACTCATTGTGTTTTTATTGTGTATGTTAAGCTAAAAAGATCACTTCCAAGGATATGATTTATTTCCCTGTAGGATATCTCTCTGGTGGAAAAGATATTCAAAGACTATGGTTTTATTTTCCTGTATTTTTGCAACTAATTTGAAAAAAATTAAAATCGTCATTCCTTCCCTGAAGATGTAAATTCCTGTTCCTCAAAGCTCTATAAGCTAGCTTTACTCTCCTGGTTTCCCCAATGATAAATAAGTCTTTGGATATAAACCTCTGTATTTGTAGGAGAGACAAATATTTAATCTCTTGGAAAATAAGACTCTGGCATTAGATGCTTAAATGTCTTAAAATTATAGGAACATCTCATGTGCAGTTTTATACCTGTGTAACTTGTACTTATCGGCCTCCTCTTTAACACTTGTTAGGAAGATGCATATTTTGCCCTGAAATCTTCATTGATCTCCCGATGTAGTACTGGTTAATTCTTTGTACCTCTTCCATGCCTTGTGGATAGTGGACTAACCATGGAGTAGGCTATCACATTGCCTTCTGGTTCTTATTTTTGAAATTTTTATCCTCTTAGGAGAGCAACCCAATAATCTCTTTATGTGCAGTACCTGACTACAGGTGGTACAAGGAAGATGCTCTGGAGATTTATGCCTGTCCCTGATAGGTAAAGAAAAGTGTTGGGAGATGTCCAAGTGAGAAGAAAAAAGATTATCAGTGGAAATGAGGAGACAACAAACAAAGCAAAGATCTAGACACAGACATAAGTGAACTTGAGGTGAAATGTGCTTGGAGAGCCCTGTTCAGAGCCAGGCACTTTTATTTTACTATGGTAGGGACGTCCCCCCTCTACATCCCTGCCTATGTACGGGGAAAACATGGAAAAGTTTTGGCCTCCTCTTACCTCTTTGCCACAGCCATTTCTGAGTGATGCTAGAGTGTCACAATGGACTTTCTGAAGATCTGGGCTATATAATATCTTTGCTTCTCCCAATGGAGGACAGATGATCAGAGACAAAGAGACTCAAGAGACATGGGATTCAAATCCAGACTGACACCTGGTGTAACTCAAGAGCATTTCCTCTTGACTTAGGATAAGTGAGCCAGAGGAGAGGACACAGGAGGATTCTCTAGGGCTGAATGCCTTTGCTCTCATTAAATAAATTGGTGTTTTGATTGTTTATAGAGTATTTGCCCCTTGAGGATCAGGGAGTGATCTGTTCTTCCTGTGCCTACCCACTGTGGGGATAGTTGAAGTCGCGTGTTGGATCCATCCATCTCCTCAGTGTCCTTAGCCCTGCCACAGAGCCTTCCTGGATGTTTTTCTTCCTAAGTCAATTGTCTTCTTGGGTATGTTCCCCAGGGTATCCATTTTCCTTTGGGAGCACATCACTCTATCTCCAGCTTCTTTAAATGTCTGAAGGTTAAGGATCATCTCTGTTCAATTCTTGTACCATGTCTAGAATCTTCCTTAAGTTTCCTGGGAGTGCCTGCAGACCACCCTTTGAACAAAACGCAAGTAATGGAGGGGGTGCATTAATAGGAAAAAGGGATTTCCAAACAGCTGCTTGAGTAACAAATCAATGATCTTGACCACACCTAGCCCCAGGTGAGCCACTTTGACTCCTGAGTGTGTCTGGAGACGTTGAGCCTGAAGTCATGAGTGAATGGATGACTGATATGTCAGGACATTTACAGGGTCCTGGAGTCAGCTTTGCAGTCAGTCTGCCACATGGCTGCTGTTCATTTGGCATTCAATGTGCAAACCTTTTTTGATCCCCTTCAACAAATAAACATTGATGAAAAGTCTTCCTTGTGTAATGGAACAATATTCAAGAAAGATGAGGATCCTTGTTTTTCAATTTCATTCTAGTTGTGGGTGGGTTTATGCAAAAAATATGAAAAAACATTAACAGGCAAATATATTAAAATAAAACAGGAATATGAGCTAGAACATATCTGCTAATGACTCAGAGGAGTGACATTTGAAGAGAAGATCAAAATGTTGAGAAAGGGTAAGGCAAAGAGAAATATCATCCTTGGCACTGGTGGGAAAGGAAACGGTATGTGCAAAGACCTTGAAGCAGGGAATAATTTGAGATACTTGTTCATAGGCCTGTGTTGTAGAAATATACTGGTTAATATGGAAAATAATACAAGATGTGTTATAGCCAAAGATAAGGGACCTGGGTTATTCACTTTGCCATAAGAGAGACAGAAAGCTATTGGAAGATTTTGTAGCAAACGTGGTTTGATGGATGTGCTTTTTTATTTCCAAGTTTGTGTTACTGTGCTAGGACTTACTGCCTGATGTACCTAGGAACTAATAGTCTGGCGATGACTTTTGAGAATAGAGTTTATTGTTAGGAGTTGACAGGCCAGGAAACACGAGGTAAATCTTTCAAATTTCTGTCCTTTACTCGAGTTGAGGTAAAATTTTAAAGAGCCGCAGAAAAATTCCTGTTAGGTGGAAGTTAATTGGTCAGCTTTAGTGTGTCCATAGATGCTAAGTCTGCATCAAAAAATTTATCTTTCTGACTCTTTGCTTCTGAATAGGCTCCACCCAGTACCTTTCTGTTTGTGGACAGAACTTAAGATTGAAAAAGTAAAGTTCAAAGTGGTGACTGACACTAGAACTCTAGTGGTTAGTGTGGTGTGATATTCACATGAAATGAGGTGTGGTACTATTTTTTGAAACATGCATTATTGTAAAGTAATGACACATTAGTAAGAATTTAAAAAGCTAATGTGTTTAAATAAAGTAAATGACTGAGTAATGGATGCTGCCCTTCTTGGTTAATGGAAACAGAGTGTACACGCTGGGTTCCACACACAGTACACTTTCCTGCCTCTATCTTCATCCCTTTCAGGAATGTCTTATAGAACTAGAGTCACATAAAATGACACTTATTTGTGTCTATGTAATGGACACATAGGGCCAATTATTTTCCATTTAATAGAACTTATAGCATTGTTATTCCAAAATTTCAGATTGGCAGATATATATACAAAGAGAGGGAGGTAGGGAGGAAGAGAGGGAGAGGGAGGGAGACTTGGTGCACCCCTATTGAATATTAGTTTGGTCCACAGCCTCTCTACCTACTTTCCCACCTATCTTCATTCCTGCCTACACCTCTTAAGAAAAAAGTAATTGTCGCAAAGAAAAACATATTGATATGCCCTGGTAGAATCACACGTGGGTTAGCTACCTTCAGGCCAGTGTGGATCACATGCATCCCAAAGTCCCATGTGCTGGTCCTGGGAAAAATACCCAGAATGAAGAATGAAATAAAATGATATAAAAATGCTAAAATAAGAAAATGCATAGGTAAACTGCTCATTACATGAGCTAAGACACATTTCAGGATTTCAAGTAATCCCATGCTTCTGTGTACTGAGAAAAGATATTGAGATTGTATTTATCAATAAATGTGTTATTCCAGTCATGATTCATATTATTTATTAATAAACAATGACCAACTTTTTATCTAATTCCAAACTTTTAAGTGCTACATATATGCCAAAGATGAGTGTTTCCTTCCCCATTTCCAGTAGAGAACATAAGCATGGAGAAGTTGAGAGATTTACACACTCTCCTTAAAGGGGGTGAAATATTTGAACTCACATGGCCTCCTGATTCCCATATCACTACCACTATCACTTAATGAATAATTTTCTTTTCAAGTTGCTTTGGTCCCATATGAGCAAACAGAGGCAAACTATTGGTTGCTTAGGATTCACTGAGTTGACCGATAGATTATGGACTGAGTCAGTGGCTTGTAGGGCATTATGGCACTAACATGGCAAATTATAGGATTTTCTGTGAAGCCATGCATTTCCCAACCCAGTTTGCATTCTGAGATAAAAATATGCTAATCCTTATACAACATGAAAATTCCACATGGAGCTATTATATAATTTTTATTTAAATTTTTTTCAAGTATGATTTCATTCATATAGAAGCCTTGTTTGAACAATAAAATTTATGGTGATGGAAGTCAGAATTGCAAGTATCTTTGGAGGGTCATGGGTGAATTTTCAGGAGGTGCTATTCCCTGTCTTAATCTGTGTGGTGGTCTTAAAGCTGTGTCCACTTCATAAAATACTATCAATCCAGATAAACATGTATTTTGTTCATCCTTAATGTGTGTGTTACATATTTCAATTAAAACATTGATATGGGAATATTGTGTTAGAACAAAACATCTACGTGGTTACTTATTAAACAATGAATATACAGCACTTTTTAGATGTAAGACATCTATTCTCCACTCACATATGACAAAATCTAACACAGCACAGCCTCTTGTGGTGTCTGATCAATGGCTCTGGCATTCAGATGAAATTAATAAATCTTTTTATATGCTTAAAATTTACATCCCTTGTAATACTCTTTGATGGGCATTTTCCATGTACATTTTTCATCTATGAAGTCTGTTTAGGAATGTTACATGTGTAAGCATACCTGTCCCTGGTTCTCAACTTGGACTTTTATTGCCATTATCTGAGGAAGTAGTCTCCACTAATTACTGATGACCCCAAAGTTATTTTATGAATACCAATACTCTGATTCTAAAATTTATGTGAAGAAACTAAAAACCCAGAATAGCTAACACAATAGTGAAGAATAAAGTTGGAGAATTGACAGTATCCAACCTCAAATCTTATTATAAAGTGACAGTAATTAAGACATTTATTGCCTTACTTCTGAGCTCTCAGTAGCGTTCCATTGATCTGTCTTTTTTAATCCAGTAATATGTTGTTTTGATTACTGTAGATTTGCAATATTGTTTGGAGTCATGGACATTGATACCTCCATTATTCCCTGGAGTCTTTTGTGATCATGATGTGTTGTAATCAAATATTATACACCTGAAACTTATATAACATTATAAGCTGGCAGTACCTCAAAAGTTATTTTAATAGTAACAGTTAATGGTCAAATACTGATTAACTTTTTGTCACCCCAAATCAAGTAACCACAAAAAAAATATTTTTAAAACTAGCATATTTTGTACCTGTTATTAATACCATTGATCTTTGAAACTTTTTCATCTTCCATAATTATTACTCTGCATCTGATAATAACTAACTCCCCATTCCCTGTCTCTCGAGTTCTGGCGATTACCATTCTACAGTCTGTGCCTCTGTTTGGCTATTCTAGGGACTTTACACAAGAGAAATCATATGATATTTGTCACTTTGAGTGTCTTTTTTCACTTAGTATAAGACCCTCCAGGGTTATTCATACTGTAGCATAAGTATCTTTTCTCTTTTAAGACTCAGAAATTTTCTATTGTATGTATATACCATATTTTGTTTATTCATTCATCTGTTAACAAATAGTTGGGTTGTTTCCACCTTTTGGATGCTAGAAGCCTGGAAATACAACCAAGAGAAATGTTAAAAACATTTAAAAATTAGATATGCACTTTGTGACTTTGATCAGATAAAATGGCTTGGATTCAGTAGCTTCTGAAGCGTGCAACCCACATACCCAGGGGTTTGAGTACTGTATTTGGGGAGGAAGCAATCAGTGTGAACAACTAAATACAAATAAAATGCTTATTTGTCTTCTCTCTCCCTGTATGCCTACCTACTTGCCTTCATTCCTGCCTGCACCTCTCCTTTGAAACTTATAACAATTTTCGGTAGAAGATAAAACATTTTTTTCAGTTTTGGAAATTTTTAATGAATTTATCAAGAAGAAAACTTTAAAAAAGTGTATGTTTAAACATAAAATATTCTATTAATCCTCTTAACAATACCCTGTTGGAATAAAGACCTGTTTATAGAATATCAGACAACAATTGATTAAAAATGAGGAAAATGCATTTTTTTTTTGTAAATTGAAGTAACGTTTTTAATACGATATAGGTTTCAGGTGTATAAACTTATAAATTCCTTTTGTTCACCACCACAAATATAGTTTCCATCTCTCACCTAATAAAGTCCTTTTATCCAACTTACACACCTCATTTTCCTTTCTGGTAATAGGTATTTTATTCTTATAGTCTGAGTTGTTTTTACATTTGTTTTCTTTCTTTAATTTCCACATATGAGTGAAATCATATAGTGTTTATCTTTCTCCATCTGAATTATATTGCTTAGCATAATCCCCTTTAGATCCATCCAAGTTACTGCAAATGACAAGCACCTTTCTTTAAGTCTTGCAGTATAAAACCCATGTATAATTAAAGTTTGGATGCATATTTATCAGTTTCTAAATTCTTAAGATGTGTTTAATTTAAAGCCTAAACATATGAGTTCATGACACAGATATTTTTAGTTTTGCCATTATGGAATTGTTTTGCTCTATGCACTAAAAGGAATGAAGAATCTACCTACATAACATACAATATTTCAAGTCTGAAGGCGACCTTACAATCCCAATGATTAACAAAATAGCAAGACTATTTTGCTCTTTTTTCATTCTTAAAATTTTCTTAGAATTTATCTTAGTGCTGGCAAAAAAAGCAAACTCAAACCAAAGTGCTTAGATCAAACATGAAATCACTGATGCAGGTGGCATCCTGGAATCACCCATCCATGAGGACAAGACAACTACCCTGGGTGTAGTCAACACTTCAACACTCCTCCAAGTTCCCCATTCCTGCATCCTTTCAGGATATCCTCCTTCTTGCCCCTTAAAAACCCTCCCCGCACTTGGGAAATGGAATGGTTATTTTTGAACATGAGTTGACCAAACTCCAAGCTATCAGTAAGTTGAATAAAAAGGTTCTTCTCTCCATGTCAAATCTTGTTCTCCGTGTTTGATGGTTGGAAATGAGAATCTTGCTGCTTTCAAGCCTTCTTTTGATAATTTCAATGAGATTACAAATGTTTGTCAAGTGGTCTATATATATGTGTGTGTGTATGTGTGTATTTATATATAGTAGAAAACTGTTTATTAGATATTATTATACTTGGTGATAGAAAATTCTTTTAATTATTAAACTTGTGTTAATAACACATCACTTTGATTTATTTCTTAAGGAGATGCGGGTAGGAATAAAAGTGAACATGCAGGCAGGCAGGAAGAGAGAAGAAAAGGAAGCACTTAACATATTTTATATAGTTGTTCATCTTGGTTATTCCCCCTCAGCCCTGGGTCTTGAACTTGTGTCCTTGGGATGGATGTGGACCACTTTCTCCACCAGAGGCAGTGGACTCAACTGCTACTCCACTAAGGTGCACTTGTCTTTGATTTTGCTGTACTAGTTCCAATTTACTCAGTTCATTAAAAATTATGTATTTTATTTAGGATTAAGACTAATTTATACAATAAATAATTTATTTACAAATTTCTAAATTTTAATTTTAGGGTAAATTATAGAATGGCAATTTCATTTCCCAAATTTAGCATAAGTGATTCCTTCACTGTTTAAATAATTTCACATCTCTGAAATGGAAAATAACATACATCATGGTAGTTGACAAAAATCTTATCTGGGACACCCCTCCCTGATCTGGAAGAAACTTTCACAAGTAAAAGTCAAAAGAAAAATGGGCTAGTTCCAGGAAGAATGTACCGACTTGTGTAAGCAGTCACCTTTAACTTCAACTTCCAGCTACAAGATTATGAGAGATTTTTTTTAGTCCTCCCCAAGATTTCTGTAACATGACTGCTTTAGTCCCCTTTGCGCCCCTCTCCATCCCCGAATAACATTCATAATCACAGGACTGGAACACAAACTTTTTAACATAAATGCACACCCAAACACTTACTTCAGGGCTGTGGTTATAAAAAGCCCACCCAGGACTGTAACAGTGAGCATTCTACACAAAGAGATATATTTCCAGGTTCCAATCTTCACATGGATTATCTAATAAACTCTTTACTAAATTTCATAAATTCTGGAATATTCTTACTCAGGTGATAAGGTACTAATGCCTTTTTCTCTTCACAACCAAACTTCTCCCCACTAGTTCAATTTCCTCACTGCCCAGTTGCTCCAAAGCTGAGTCTACACAGTCTCCTTCCCATTGCTCTATCAAAATTACTTTCTACTACTTTCCATGACACTCAAACCAAGGAATTGTGTTTTGTCTTTATTTTACTTGACCTTGTAACACCATTTTACACAACTGACTCAGTCTGTCTTGGAACAATTCTTCTTTTAACAACTACACAGAATGTCCAGCACAGTGTTGTCTACACAATCTAGATGCAGTCACAAGGGATTCACTGAGACAGATATGTACCTAAGTTTTTTTTTTATTACTTTGACACTGGAATTTCGGTGGCTCTAAGGAGATGGGTCTTTGCTGCAGACACATTTCTGAGCAGGAAAATATTTTCCTCAAAGTCAAATCACTATTAATAAAATCTCTTTCAAGATAGAAGTGGCCCATAGGGGCAGAGAGATCTACTTGGCTCCAAAACTGCTTTCCTGGAAACAGAATTAGCACACACACTTCCATTCTACCATATGCTCTCTACCTCAAGGGAGCAGAATGACTTCCAGAGTAGAACACCAGGGGGACAATTTATTTAATGAGGATTAATGAGTCATCACCCTCCCTGGGACCTTGGCAGATCATATATACTTCCCTAGAATGCTCACCCTTACTTCATGAAGTGATCACTGAGCAAGAGGAGATCTTACTCGGGCTTTCTTCAAGCATTCTTTAACAGAGTTGGACTTTAGTGATCTGCAGTCACTGAAAAAAGGTTGCAGGAACATTTCTTTAAACAATGACAATGACAGCTGAGTGAGTCAGACTGTGAGTACTGTGTAGAAAAATGGAATTAAAGAAAGTGTGGGAGGGAAGAACTCCTTTTTCTTGTTATGGAAATGACTAGTGACTCAGCACCAGTAGGAATTGTCATTCTTTCAAGTATACATTTTTTGAAGAGTTTCCAACCTCCCTGATAACCTTTTTCTTCTTTTCTAGTGTAGTCATTCTCAAAATGACTACCAACATCTGTACTCCCTAGGAGCTTGTTAGAAATGGAGAAACTTCAGGAATGGGACCCAAAATCTGTTTGAACAATCCCGCTAGGTGATCTTGATACCTGTTATGCATGAGAATCTCTGCTTCAGAAAAGTACATTTCTTCTTCCCACCAAAATATTGTTTTCTACTAGGGTGTACACACTTTGATTCTGCAGATATACACTGGATGCTGTCTAAATTTACCAGGTGTCATCTATGTCTTCATTGAAATTGTGAATCCGCTGTAAAACTTATATTATTATTTTGTTTACATTGCTGTGATTTTTAGGATATTGAATTCTCAGCTCAATCTTTGTGCATATTATACCACACCTGCTACCAGATTTATAGTGCTCATCGCCACCTCCATATATTAAGTCATTCATTCCCTTGTTATCTCCTTCGTCCTACCCCTCTGGTAACCACAATCATGTGTCTTGTGAAGTTTGTTGTGTTTTGTTAAGTTTATGTGTTGTTTCCTTATATTCCAAATAAGAATGAAAGCAGACTGTACTCCTTTTATCTCTGACTTATTTTGTTTAGCATAATCACCTGTGATAGGACATTTTCCCCTCTTATCTTACTAATTGTTTGGAGAGACACAAGAAACTGATGATAGGAAGGAGTTCTAATTGTGTTGAAATTGACTTTTTGTATTTCAAGCAAGCAATCATATCAGCAACTGAGAATGATCAGTTTTGATTTCTTAATAGCACATCTCTTTCTTTTCTTTTTAAAATTGGGATATAACTGATGTTTAAAATTTATTAGTTTCAATATATAACACAATGATGAAATATTTACATGCATTACAAAATGATTACCATAGTACCTCTAGTTAACACCAATAATCATATGTAGTTAATATTTAAAACATTTTTATTGAAAGAACAAGTGTCACAACATGATCTAGGTTTAAGGTATGCATCATTGTGCATCAACATATGCATCTAATACATTATATTTATCACCATCTAATTATATCCCTTAGCATAGTATTTACCCTTTTTTACCAGCTTTCCTCCCCCACTCCTTTCCCTTCAGGTAACCACAAATTCAATTTTATAGACTAGAAGTCTATTTTTGCTTGATATTTAAATCCACTCTCTTGGCAACTTTCTAATATGTAGTATGTTATTAACTCTAATTTTTACCATATTATACATTATAATCTATTACTTATTTATTTCACTAATGGAAGTTTGTTTCTTTTAACATAGTTCACCTATTTTTTCCCACTGCCACCCCATACCTCTTGAAGCCTCTTCTCTGTACCTATAAACTCATTTTAGATCCCACATATATGATCCTTCAGTATTTTTTTTTCTCCATCTTTACTTTTCTTGGTTTATGCCATTTAAAATTATTAGAAACAATTTTAAATTGACTATGATAACCACAGGCATAATTTCCTATTTCAGAGCTTAATGAGGAATCTCTTTAACATAGCTACTTGTTAACTTTGGGAGTATCCCTCTGTTCTACATGAATGAAAATTTACACAGTTTCCATTCAATCGATGAAATAATTGTTAAGTTTAATTAAATGCATTCTGGTTTATGTTGAAACTATTTTTATTGAGCAATAGGCTGTGTCCACTGCCTAGAGAGTCAATATTATGGCATTATATTTTAAGGAAAGTAAAAGCTTTATTTTGTGCTGACAGGCAAGAAGAAAGAAGAGTCAAAATTTTAGATCCTCTTCCCTCATTAGAGGCTGAGGTGGGAATTAAAGGACAAGGGACAAGAAGAGAACAGACATTCCTCTGTTCATGTCTGGTAAAGGAGGCATTAGGACACTGTCTTCACAGGCGAAGAAGCCCCTTGCTTTTGAAAATGCTCCAGGTTGTTTTCTTCTTAGAACTCTGGTTCCTAGGCATAGATTTATTTTTGTCAGAAAAATAAAGGTCAATGGTAGGGGTTTGTGGATGCCTGTAATTGTTGTGTCTGCAAGCAAAGTTTTACATTCTCTTAAAGCCAACATCTTACCAAGTAAATAAAGTGGTGATTATTTTAAATCAATAAAGGTAACATGAAAACAATTTGACTATATTCACTATATTCAAGAACAAAATATAAAGAATGATTCTGTAGTTAAACAGAGTTAGTGATCATACTATTCTGAGCTAGCTCAGTGTTGGTTCCACAGTCATTATATCCTACATCGATCTATTCATGAAAAAACTATTTTGTTTAAATTTCTGATAGAAAATACTTTTGCACTTTTCAGATGAACATCAATTAGTAATGAAGTTACGTTATTTCTTAATATTCATCTTCCTCATTACCAGGTGGGTGCATCTATAGTGTGATAGCAACGTGTAGGTTTATTATCTGCTATATATGATCATTTTTGTTACAACTTTCAGTTTTCTACTCTTTGAGTACAATTACAGTTTTATAAAATGTAATTTGAACTTTTGTGTTTTATAATTTAGTGGCGAGTAGTACCAAAATTAATCAAATAATTCCATAAGGTGATGCATAATTATAACAAGATTTATTCCATGAAGAAAATACAGGGGGCAATAAAGGCACAGACGAGATACTATGCTTGGTAGGCAAGAAGGAATTGGGAAAAATGTTTCTCAAAAGTGCTTGACCTGATAGAGGGGAACAGGAATTGTCACTGGAAGACTAAGTCATAGAGGAGTACCACAGTAAGACGGGCAGTACTTGCACAAACATGGCTGAGGGAGAAAATATCATTTTAGAATCACTAAGAAGGCAAAATGTCAGGACTTTGAGAATGAGAGTCTAGTGTGATGCTTAATAATACTGGAAGGTTGGAAGGATTCAGTCAATTTCAGGCAAACCTGAAAAAAAGTGTTTAAGGAAAGAGCAATATCAGACCAATCTCCTTTATGGACATTGAGACAAAAATCCTCAGATTAAACACCTTCCAAAGCAAATTTGTGTTTGCTTCTCCTGGAAGCTTGGGGTACAACTCGTCTGGGAACACTTTAGGCTGTATTTCTCTGGTCTGGGATTTCTAGGTGAATGTTGGTTCTGAGTGATCAGCTGTAATGTTCTTTGAAATCTCTTTCCAAGCAACAACCCATCGGTGGGTTTTCTTCATTTTTAATAGGAAGTCTTTGACATGGTATAAAATTTTTACATTTTCAATTTTGATAATATTTGATGTTTATAGAAAAGTGGGAATAATATTGTTTTGATGTATAGTTTACTAAATCACCCTAATGTTAGATTTTGCCACATCTATTTTTTCTTTATCCACATTTCTTACTCTTCCTTTGTTTATTGTGTGTGTATGTGTGTACATGCATGTGTGTGAGTGTGTAAGTGTGAGAGACTTTTTTTGAATGATTGCTCATAAAACTTGAAATTTTTTTGTTGATATAGGATCTTTTTATCTATTAACCTTCAGTATCCCCTAAAATAAGGGAAATCTCTCACATTATAATGACTAAAATCAGTAAATCGACACTGATATAATACTATTATCAAATTTATAGAACTCATTCCTATTTAGGCAGTTATCTTAACAGGCTATCCGGAATATACATTAACCAAATTGTCTTTTTAACTTCCTTTAATCAGGAACTGATTCCAGATTTCCTTTGTATTTTGACACTGGGATTTTTGAAGGGCTTATGTCAGAATTGTGTTGAATGTCACTCAATTTTCGTTTCTCTGATTCTCCATAGTTTTTGTTTTAAGTCTTGCATATTGGAATGGAATGCAACAAAAGCAACATTGTGCATTCACAAGCACATCCTACAAGGAGGCATGGGATGTTGATCTTCCCCAGTGTGAAGCTTCATGACCAGCCAAGAAGGTTGCTATAAAATGGATACTCAGCACACCCTGGTGGAGCAGCTATTGAGTCTATCATTTCTTACCAAGCATACTCCACATACATTCGAAAGGCCCAGATTTGTGTCCTGGGGCTAGGAGGAATGACAAAGATGAATAACTAAATAAAAATAAATAAAAATATTTTTCCCCCTCTCTTTCTTCCTGCTTGACTGTTCAGCTTCATTCCTTCCTGAATCTTTCCTTTAAAAAGTTTAAAAAATGAATGCTTAAGATGGACAAGTTGGTAATTGTAAACCTGTAGAATTCCATTTTTATTTTCTTTTAATAAAATGGTTATTTAAGATGGACAGTTGGGATGAGAAACTCTAGGATTCCATTTATGAGTGAAAGGATACTCACCTATTTATATGAAAAAATGATTTCATAAGTAAGAGTGAAAAGCATTGTCAATATTTCCTTTACATAGAAGGTAAACATTTGCTGCTAGTTTATGTTGCTCTTGTCTCTTCCTGCATGAATATATCAGCTGTATGGAAGCAGGAAATCAAACAGGAATTTTACAATTCATACTCCTGGGATTCTCTGAGGATCCAGAGCTACAGCCTTTCATATTTGGACTCTTTCTATCCATGTACCTCATCACTGTGCTTGGAAACCTGCTCATCTTCCTGGCTTTGAGTTCCGACTCCCAACTTCACACCCCTTTATACTCTTTCCTCTCTAATATATCTTTGGTGGACATCTGTTTCAGTACTACTGTTGTCCCCAAGATACTGGAAAGCATCCACACAGAGAACAAAGCTATCTCCTACATGGACTGCCTTGCTCAGGTATATTTTTCCATGTTTTTCCTATCCTGGATACTCTACAAGGTGATGGCCTATGATCAGTCTGTAGCCATCTGCCACCCCCTGTGCTACACAGTCATCATGAAACACCAACTTCGTGGCTGGCTGATTTTCATTAGCTGGTTCATTGGTCTCACGACATCTGTCCTTCATATCTCTTTGATGATGCATCTGAACTACTGTCGAGGTCTTGACATTCCACATTTCTTCTGTGAACTGACATAGACTCTCAACTTGGCCTGCTCTGCTACCTTCCTGAACAGCACATTGATTTATCTTATGACAAGTGTGCTGGGTGTTTTCCCCTTTGTTGGCATCTTTTTCTCCTACTCAAGAATTGGTTCATCCATAAGGAAGATGTCTTCATCTTGGGGAAAGCAAAAGGAATTTTCCACCTCCCGGTCTCACTTCTCAGTTGTTTCTTTGTTTTACAGGACAGATG
This sequence comes from Solenodon paradoxus, assembly GCA_004363575.1. Taxonomy (NCBI): domain Eukaryota; kingdom Metazoa; phylum Chordata; class Mammalia; order Eulipotyphla; family Solenodontidae; genus Solenodon; species Solenodon paradoxus. The sequence goes on along the minus strand of RJWH01000638.1, from coordinate 34,976 downwards.
TTGCAGTCTATTTTACTTCTGCAGTGACTCACTCCTCCCAGAAAGTCTCAGTGGCCTCCATGATGTACATGGTGGTCACCCGCATGCTGAACCCCTTTATATACAGCCTGAGGAACAAGGATGTGAATGGGGCCCTGGAAAGGCTCCAAAACAGAGCAACATCTTGTTTCTAATGATCCATTGACCCTCCCAGGAGAAAGAATTTTTGTTGCTGTCAGTGACAAAACATTTTGTTCTGAAGTTCTTATTCTTGAATCTTGAAAAACTTCCAACCAATACTAAATAATGTACGACTTTGCTCTTCCCTACTTTTTAAAAATTTTTTATTTTCATTGTTGTAATTATTCTACTCATTAAAATAATTTCCTATGTATAGGTTCCCCATTTCTTAGATATATTTCAGCACACCATGCCCTCCAACAAATCACCAAGTGTTCTTTCCCATTGTCCAATTCTGCCACCATTTGCCCCCTCCTGCCCCAATCCCTTTTGGTAACCTCAGTTCTGCTGTGAATGTTTCAGGGTTGCTAATATTTCATCTGTTCCTTTGTTTTATCTAGTCACATTTCACCTATGAGTGAGGTCATCTGGCATCTTTTTCTTTTGACTTGTTTGACTTAGCATACCCCCTCTAGTTCCATGCATGTTGATTCAAATGACAGATTTCATCTTTTCAAAGGGTTGTGTTGTATTCCATTGTGTATATGAACCACGTCTTCATCTTAACCACTTGAGTCACAAGAGCTACCCCATTAACACACTTTCAAACAATTTATCACTCACTAATTCCGATAATGACCTTTCTGCACTATTTACTGTCCAAATGTGATGGTCTTTGTCTTTCTGACTTCTACTTTTGAGTATTCTAAACTTAAATTTGAAATATTTCATACAGCTTTGTTAGCTCAAATATTAGCATAGTGCTTAAAGAATTATTATATATGTTTGATTGTGGATTTACGTTATTTGTGTGTATGTGTCACCAACTGTTTTTTTGCTGGATAAAGTGTGATTAAAGTACAAATTAAAATCTAACTGATGTTTTAATGCTCATAATATGTGGTAAGTCTATGCTAACTTTTTTCTATGTAATCTTCCCAATAAGATTAATTACTGTCCATTTCAAAGGTTTCAAAAGAGGCTAAACTTATTTTTGCTATTTTTATTGAAATAATTTTACATTATAACGTTACATAGATTTAAGGTGTCATAAATAAACTTTGAATATATGTTAATTTTGTCAGTTACAGATCTATTTTAGAGGTGAGATAATTGAGACTCCAATAATCAAAAGTATCTTTAAAATAATTTATACCTGTATTTAACTTTTAGCCACGTATTTAACCTTTAACCATAATTCTGTGAAGTAGTTATGATTTTTATTTCACTTTGTGGATGAAGACACTGAGAGTTTAGTAGAGTGCTATTATATCCATCAAGTAAAAGTAGTAGTAGTAGGTAAGATTTAACCTCTAATAACCTGTGCTCAGAGTCTTTGCTCTTTTTATCTGTGGTTCCTATACCAGTTAATTTTTTAATTAATTGTATTGAAGAACATTGCATCATAATGCAATCTAGGTGTGCATCAATAATATAATCTAGGCTCAAGGTGTGCATCACTGTCCATCAAAATCTGTGTACAATACATTAAATTCACCACCCCATGCCATTTCTTCTTTCACTAAGCAGTGATCTGCTCTACCCAAATGTATCAAATCGTCCTTTTCTTATTGTAACCATTAATTTGCTTGTATTGACTAAAAGTTTACCTTTATTTGATTTAGTTCACTTGTTGACTTGGTTTCTTTATATACCATATGTAAGTGGCAAAACCACAATTCAAAATCATAACTGATCATGAACCCTTATGTCTTACCTGGAAAGTTGCACAGATTTTCACATGGAGTTTCATGCAGTGTATTTCATGCAGTGATATATTTTACTAATATTTTAGAATATTTTTGGTTCCCCAATCCAACTTGACATCCATGATAAATGCACTTTTATTTTCCTTTGAATGAAAAACTAGATTAATATATTTTAATTTGCTAATAAAATATGGGTGGGAGTGATGTACCATTTACAGGGTAGTCCATTTAAAAGGAAGTAGATTATTTTTATGTTCATTCTTCCCTTTATAAGGCTATTGTGGAATGAAGGCATCAAAAGATCAAAATGGTATAAAAAGTTGAAAAAGATATCCATAAAGTAGATATATTTCATAAGTAATAAGTTTTGTTTTCATTTAGTCAATAAGTTTTAGTGCAGCTAGAAACACTTGATATTGCAACAAAAATCTTAACACAGACACACCCTAGTGGACTAGCATTTGAGCTGAGTCCACATATATCTGAAAGCTCCAGGTCCAAGTCCAAGGACAAGCAGGAATAAAGATGAACAACTAAATAAGTAAAATGCTCCTTCTTCCTCTCTCTTTCTGTCTTCCTGCTTACTCACTTTAATTACTTTCTGTACCTTTCCTTTAAGCAACAACTCCAGTTTAACCTATCTTGATTTACAAACCCCACTGCTGAAAATCCAAATTTAACTGATTAACTACTCTGATGAGTTTTACTATTATACTAAGAGTAATTCTTCTTTCATTGCTTTGTGGGCCTTCCATTCTTTCTTGAGAACCTAATTTAATTTCATGTTACTCTATACACGTGAATGCACATACACTTATTATACCAAACATGGTTCACCTTATTTTTCTACTTCCCAAAATTATGGATTTATTAGTGTGCTAAAATGCTCTTTCAATATGAGGTAAGTGCTTTTGAAGAAGTATTCCTTTTTAGCATAATCTTGGAGTCTTATATAATTTAAAATAAGACTGAAATTTTCTAATTGTGGAACATGAAGCGTTTCACTCGTATTGAATTGTCTAACTGAACTCCTTAGAAATACTGGTTTAGTTCCTCGAATGGTTTCCAGTAACAGGATTTTAAAATATAGAACGCCATTCTGTTATGGCCAGAATTTATAACATTCTTACAGTATGAATATGTGATATCTGGAATATCACATGCCAACCATGGTCCAGATGAGATCAGAGATATATTTACAGGGAAACCAAATAATGCCTAATTTCTGAGAATATTGATACATTTTTTGAAAGTCTTCTGCTATCTATTGCTTGTAGTTGTCATCATCTTTGGATGCTTCATTTAGCATCTTGGTCTCTACTATGTCCAACATTAGCAATTCAAATAGTCAAATGGCTCTCAGCTGTACATATCAGCTAGTGAATGGTGATAATTCAGTGACAAAGAAGGATCAAGCTATGGTATGGTTACTTTACTTAAAGGAGAAATGAATATCGGAGAAAGATTTGTCATATAAACAACTTCTGCATGTACTATACCTAGTTTACTTATTTTGTCTATAATCTATCATCTCTAACCCTTTATTTATTATCTTTAATCTATATATCTAAATATTTATCATCTGCCATATGTCTATCATCAGTCTGTCAAATCTTTATATCTAAAAAAATTCACTGAAAAGCAACAGCTTATCTCTGAAGTCTTCTCTCACAGTTTTAATGAACAAGAAAGGGTCAACAGAGCTACGTGGAGATAAAAAAGAGCGTTTCTCAGAATGTGAGCAAGCCAGTGGGCACAGTGAAACATTTTCAGGGACCAGAGATTGGTTATGTGAAAATAATGACATGAAAACATGTGTGAGAGAAGAGAAAATGGTAAATATATAATTGGGCAATAAAGTGGTATCCATTGAATCTAGCCATCAAGAAAAATCAGTTAATTATAAACTCAAGAATTGATGGCATTTAATCAGCCTATAGTAGAGTTACAGATATACTTGGCACTTCTTGATATTAAACATAGCCTTGAATCCTGTGAATATTGTTGTAATTTGTTCATTTGTTTTGTTTCTTTATATTCCACACATGAGTGAAACCAACCTGTACTTATTTTTCCTTCTGGATTATTTCACCTAACGTGATCCCCTACAGTTTCATCCAGGTGTTAAAAAAGGCACTATTTTACCTTTTAAATAGCTGCATAGGATTCCACCTTGTATATATACTATATATAGCTTCTTTATCCAATTATCTGTCAAAATGCATTTATATTGTTTCCATGTCTTGGATATTGTGAATTGTGGTTCTATGAACATCGGAGAGCACACAATCTTTTCTGATTAGTGTTTTTGTATTCTCTGTATGTATACCTAGGATTGAGATTGCTGGATTGAATGATAATTCCATTTTTATTCTTTTGGCAATTTCCATACTACTTTCCAAAGTAGATGCACTAATTTACATTCGCATCAAGAGTGTGGGAGAGTTCATTTTTCCTTGCACTCTATTCAACATTCTTTTCTAGTCTTTTTGATAGACTTCACAAGTATGAGGTGATATCTCAGTGTGTATTTTTAGTTGCATTTTTCTGGTGATGAATGATGTTAGGCATTTTTCATGTGTCTATAAGACATCTGTGTATCTTCTTTATAAATTGTCTTCAGTTCTTCAGTCCATTTTCTTGTGGGTTATTTCCTTTTTGTTGTTGATATGTATGAGCTCTTTATCTACTTTGGAGATTAAGTTCTTATCTGATATATTGTTGTGCAAGTATTTACTACCATTCAATGGGCTGCCTTTCTGTTACAATGATAGCTTCTTTTACTGTACAAAAGTATTGTAGCTTGATGTAGTCCCAATGATTTAGTTTTACTTTAGTTTCCTTTGTCATAGATATCACTTCCTCAAAAACATCTCTGAGGTTGACGTCTTGGAACACTTTTCCTATATTTTCCTCCATGTGTTTTATGGTTTCAGTTCTTATGTCCAGTTCTTTGTTTCATAAATTTTTGTGTATGGTGCTAATGAGTAATCTAGTTTTATTTTTCAATGATGACTGATCAATTTTCCCAGTACCATATGAATATAATTTTGCCATACAATGGAGGAAGGTCCTGTGTATTTAATTCCCTGCATAAATTCCAGAGGACTAGTACCCATATGTACGCTAGAAGAAAAAGGAAAGAGATGAGTCACTGACCTAGAGCTGATGTGAGAGTAGATTTATCTTTTTCAGTGTGCGCTCATGTCAATACCTTGACTTTATTAGCTACCCAACATTTGTAGAGCTGTGTCATGTTCTACTTCACAGGTGTGAAATATAGTAGCATGGGCTGCTTGTAAATTAACCACATTTTAAGTGTCATTATCTGATAGTCCATTGACAATAAATAGTGGACAGGGCAAACAACGTTTTCATAATCTCAAAAATTTCTTTTGAACAATGTATGCTTATTTCCCCAATTTGGTGAAAACATTTTCCCCTAGATTTCTTAGTGTTTCTGAAAAAGCCCTTGCTTCCTGGGACACAGAAATGTGTATGAAATAATGTTTGCTTTCACTTATCCTCAAAACGGTTTACCCTTATACAAACATGATCCAAAGAGGACCTGTTTTGGACTCCAGAATGTTCGTCTATTCGTTTCAGGGAGATTTTAGACCAAAAGCTTGTCAGAACATAAATCAAAATGTCACGCATCCTTTAGAAAAAGCTCAAACACATTTTTATACATGTAGCAACTATGCTTTGCATATCCATCATCTCAGCAGATAGTAATTAACTTTTGATGAAATAGCATCTCACAGTTATAAGACCCCATGCTGCTATAGCTCTTTTCTTCACAGGTCTTTGAACCAGTGATTCCCTATTGTGCTTTTGAGTGACATCACCAAGAAATACAAGCGAACTTTCAGAACACTTAATTATCCAGAAATTACTTCCTGTCACTTCTGGACAGAGTCCTGCTTTGAATTCCTTTCCTAAATAAATGCCTGTGAAATCATCACTAATACAGGTTCTATATGAAATTACCCTTCATAGTCATATCTTTGTTTCTAGATCAGCCCGAAAAATAACTCTTCCTTTATAACTCTTCCATAACATGAGAAGTAATCTCTAATCATTTTTAAATTTAATTATTTTCATCCAAAAGGATAATAAAACTTCTTTTAACTTTCCAAGAAGGCAAGGTGTGATGGTTTGACTTAGTTCCTGAATTGGTCCCCTAGGCAGCAGGATGATTAAAATACTATCTTATTAGGAAGTTCATGTCGAAGGTAAGGCATTTGAAAGTCCAATTTAGTGGGGTGTTTTGGAGAATTGGTTGTTTTATGAAGATTCTAATATTGGGCAGAAATGACCAGACCCTTATTATCCTAAGAAAAAAGTATGATCTTAAAAGTTCAGAGAGATCTTGAAGGTGGTAATATTGTTAATGTTTATCTAACTGGATTTCTGAATGGCATCATGTTTCTTAGAAGTAGACCGAGAAATCAGACCTCTTTGACAGTCACATTTATTTTAGTGACTATTGAAGAAAACAATCAATATTAGTATTTAACATTTTTGTTGAATTAGTATTTACTTCTTAAAAGTAGGGGCAATTCTGCCAGACATAAATAGGTATCTGGGAAGTGAAAATAAAATAATAATGAAGTATAAACTCACCTCACATCTGTCAAAAAGATGACTCTCAGAAAGATAAGAGATAAGAAATATTGGCAAGGATATGGAGAAGAGATACTTGTTCATTGGTGGAGGGAGTATTCTACTTAAATTTACCTTGTAGTACTTTACATCATTTTTTATTAAAGTTTACATTTAATGAATTCTTCATTTGTTTACTTGAAATGATCATGTATTTAATTTTCATTTAATAATTTAACATACATTTTTATTTTAGAATAATGTTTCACAGAAATGCAGAAAAGACAAGAATTATGATGAATCCCATTACCATATATGTGTCATCATTAATGTTTGAGCATTAATATCTTTATACATAGATTTGAATGTTTTTCAAAGTTCTGTATCTTTATTTTAATATTCAACATTAGAAAATATGCCAAACGCACTTATACAAGTGGAACATAATATTTCACTACTCATTTGTTATAATTGCAGTGATGACCCTTAACTTCACTCATTTGTAGATAGTAGAAAATTATTACTTGAAGGTGGTTATTTTCTGTTTCTATTCTGAGATTTAATAAATAAAGGTATGTATATAGAGTATCATAGTCAGTAGGCATAACCCTGCTTCTTCTGGCCATGATATTTTCTTCAGGCCATGTTTCTTACTTATATACTCAAATAAATTGCATATATTTGTGGCTATATATTGCTAATTTTTCTAAAGCAATGAAACTTTAGAAAATAAAGCTAAAGTGCTCTTTGACTCAAAATCGCATTACTATCCTTCTTGAAACTCTTAGCATTATAATTTGACTATCCATACTTCCAGATAATTCTTGTTTCCTTGAAATTTTGTGTTTTTACTTCCAATAATTGCAAATTAAACTCTCACTTACCAATGCAGTTGAGTTTTTGTTGTACTTTGGAATTCAGTTTGCCAAGATTTTATTGAGGAATTTTGCATCTATGTTCAGTACCATTGGTCTGGAATGATATAAAGCCAACACACAAAAAATAATAACACTACTATAAATAAATAAAGTAGAGGAAAAAGAAATTAAGTAACAAACCCCATTCATAACAGCATTATTAAAGATAAAATATCCGGGAATATACTTAACAAAGAGGGTGAAAGACCTCTACAATGAAAACAAGACTGACGAAATAGAAGACAAAGTGATGGAAGAAGATTTCAAACACATGTATGAAATGAATTAACTTAGTTAAAATGGCCACCTACCAAAAGCAATATACAGTTAAATGTAATTCTTATCAAAGTTTCAGGGGCATATTTTAAGGAAATTGAACAAACAATAATGAAATTTGTCTGAACTGCCAAAAGACCAAAGCTATCATCAGAAAAAAATGGAGTAATTAAATGCCTTAAATTCAAACTCTACAACAGAGTGATCACCATAAAACAGACATACAGACCAGCAGAAAAAAAAGTGAACCCTGAAATGAAGCCACAAGTATATGAGCAGTTATTCTGTGACAAAGCAGGCAAAAGCATACACTAGAGGAATAAAATTTTGTTCAACAAGTGGTGCTGGGATAACTGAATAGATGTTTGAGAAAAATTACTGAATTACCCATTGGTGCTATGCATAATAGTTAGCTCAAAATGGATCAAAGTCTAGGACATAAGACAAAAATCATAAAATATGTAGAGAAAAATGTGGGAGAGACTTTCTAGGACATCAGTCTCAAAGATAACTTTAGGGAAAGGATACCTATAACAAAAGAAACCAGAATAAAACTAAGCAATTGGGATTACATTAAACTTAAAATACATGGACAGACTGCTGCTAAAACAGAAAGGCAATCAATGGAATGGAAAAAGATATTTACCCAACATACATCAGACAAGTACTCAGTCTCCAAAATATATAAAGAGCTCATATACCCAAACAACAAAAAAGCATGTGAAATATTCAAAAATGGGCAGAAGAGAATAGACAACTAGAGAAGACACATCTATAGACACATCAAAAATGTTCTGCATCACCCATCATCAGAAATTACAAATGACAATCACAAGATAACACTTCATACCAGTTAGAATGGCCTGTATCAAAAAGTCAAGAAACAGCAAGAGTTGGAGTGAGTGTGGAGAAAAGAAATTCTACAGTATTGGTGGAAATCACAAGATAACACTTCATACCAGTTAGAATGGCCTGTATCAAAAAGTCAAGAAACAGCAAGAGTTGGAGTGGGTGTGGAGAAAAGAAACTCTACAGTATTGGTGGAAATATAAATTTGTGTAACCTCTTTATAAAATGGTATGATAATAACTGAAAAATTATAGTTCTATCACTTGAAACAACAATCCCAATTCTATACTCATAGACAGATAATACAAAATTTATAATAAGGAAAATGTATCTATACTCCTATGTTTATAGAAGCACAACTCATAAAGAACAAGATATAAAAAACCTCTCTATGCCCATCATCAGATGACTGGATAAAGAAGATGTGATATATATATACACATATACAAATACATGTATATATACATATATATTTAATTGAATTATATGCAACCATTAAAAAGGTGAAACTGTATCCGTTGCAATAATCCAAGTGAAACTGGAAGGAATCATTTTAAGCAAAATGAGCCAGATTCTGAAAGAGAATTATGGTATGGTTTCTCTCATATATTGAATATAAAGAAACAAAACAATCTAACAGGCAAATCTCAACAAGATTCACAGGTTAACTACAGACTGTGGTTGCCAGGTGGACGAGAGGATAGAAATAAGAAATGTGAACAAAGTGTGGATAATGGCACTAGAACTCTGGTGGTGGGTGCGTTGTGAACTACTCAACATACTTAGAGATAACTTCAATATTCTAAAGTAAATATAGCAATGCAACAAAAGAAACAATAAAATAATTATTAAAAAAGAAAACAAGTACTTATACAAGTATATGTGCATACATGTTCCTAATAGCACAATTCATAATTCTCAAAAGGTGGAAACAATTGAAATGTCCGTCAACAGATGCATGGATAAACAAATTGGAATTACATACAACTGAACATTGCTGTTTTAAAAGAAATGAATTTTCCAGTTTATGAAGCAATGTGACTTGTTATACAAAACAGCATGTTAAGTAAAAGAAGTGAGACACAAAAGGTCACGTATTACTTGTTTACATTATATCAAGTATCTAGAAGAGATAGATCCAGTCATAGAATGCTGACTAGTAATTGCCAGGGACTAGGGGAAGGAAGGATTGGGAACAATTCATACAGGAAAAAGGAATTTTTGCATTGGAAGGAGGGAAATGTTTCAATAGAGGTGTAGTTTCACAGCATTTTGCATTTGAGTATGATAAATGGCACTGATGGCACTGAATTGAATTGCTCTCCTTAAAATGGTTGATTTTATGTTACATGAAATTTGCCTTAATAAATTATTTTAATGATGTTATCCATATGACCAACAAAATAATCTTTCACATAATTATAGAAAAAAAAAGCATTTGTTTCCATTGCCCCCAAATGTGTAATAATTATTATTTGGGTATTTTTACTATATGTACTTTTGCATTTTTTATTACTAAACATGAGAAAATATTGGACTAATTTACAAGCACAATTGTAAGTACAGTATTTCACAAATCTTCCAATAGAAATAGTATATTTTAAATGCAAATTTATTTTAGATTGTTGAAAATTATTCCTTCTGGGTAGTTTCTTTCCTGTTATTATCTTAAGATTTTTCATCAAAAATTTGCGTCTCTGTAGTGCTATATAGTAAGTATGCATTTTCCATTTTTCAAAAATATGCAATAATAATACTAGCCATTTTTCTTACTTAAGAACTCTTTAAAATACACTAGCAGTGTGTATTTGTACAGTGTGTCCAAACTATTTGTCCCTATTTTTTAAAAGGAAAGATGCAGGCAGGAATGAAGGCAAGTAGGTAGGCAAGCAGGAAGAGAGAGGAGGAAGAAGCTTTTTACTTTATTTTCAGTTAGTTGTTCACACTGATTGTTTCTCCCTGGACCCCAGACCCCAACACAGCCCAGGGGTGAGGTGGGGTCAGATAGGGAGTGGGGAAGTGGGGGAGTAGGGATGGGTATGTATCTTGATCCTTCTAAGGTGATTGACCTAAATGCTGCTCCACCAGAGCATGACTACTTGTCCTTTTTGAAATGACACACAAATTTAGAAATAAGCTGATGTTTCCTTTGATTCTCAATTACCTCACTATCTTCCTTGAGACTCTTAACATGACTGAACTGTATTCCCTTTCAATTCAATCTTTTTACCTCATCGATCATTTTATTCCTCTGAGAAAAGCACACTAATGTCTTTCTCCCAACTTCCAGTTGAATTTTTGGCATTTTCTTTTAAAGTTTTACCAGTATCATCTTTTCTTTCTTTTTTTTTAACATTTTGAGCCCTAATTCTTTGTCTTCTTTATACTTTTCAATGTCTTCTATCATCTGTGATGTGTCTTTTATATTGTTTTAAGTTCTATTTTGTCATATACATCATGCATTAATTTCTATCAATAGTTCACATTATAAATGGTGACTGTATATACATATATAGTTAAAAATCACTATTTTTGTAAAAAATATCATTTTCAACAGTTTCTTCTAATAGTTCATATGTATTTTTCTACTTGTTAAATTGACTTCACCTATGATGCATTTTTGCTCACTGGAATATTTTTTCCTATGAAAACTGGATGTTTCCAATGCTGTATTTGTCGTATTTCCTTATTATTAATTCTTTTTCCCATTGATTTAAAAAGGTATATTTTTTGCTTTCAAATTCCTATGAAAAGTTTCAATTGATTTTACTGAAGGTATATTGCATTTTAATTTTAAATAGGTGTAAGATATAAATCATAGCATATCAACATTCGTATATTTTTAATTGATTTTAAATTCAGGTGCTTGCTCTAATTCCAGCTCTGACATTTGCACTGCAGGGTCTTAGAAAGTCACTCAGCCTCCCTCTACTTCTGCTTCACATCTCTAAAGTAGAAATAAAAATACATTTGAAGGGTTGCTGCTTATATTAATTGAGTTAGTCATGATAAAGAATGTTGCACTCACTATTAATATATTTGTCGAATTTTATTGACAGTGTTCTGTGCTATTATACCCATATCTGATTAGTGAAAACCTTTGATTTTATGTCTATCAGAGAAGTAGGAAAAACAATACAATTTCTATTTTGGTATTTTGACCGCAAGGAACAAATAACAGACCCTAGAGGGATACTTTCAGAGAGAATCTCCAACCATGAGATCATTCCAAAGGAGACTCAAACTCAATGTCAAGAAAAACATGACTGCCTCCAAATTTCGCACATAGGAATTGAAGTCTGAGGTAAGACTTCCATTTTATCATGGTTTTCTCTCTCTTATGGAACTCAGTTGCTCAAAATTAGAGTAATAACAGAAACTTTTGTAATTGGGAGCTTTGAGAATTCAATCCTGAATGTCCTAAAAAGGTAAGTATTCCTTATCCAACCCTTTGTCCCCAGCTCACTAACCTAAGACCAGGAAGAATGTGTGTTGTTCGTTAAAGGTTTATTTGGATCCCATAATAGTGTTTCTCTGATATTTCTGGAGACTTCTCACCAGCCATCATTCCATCCATCAGTGAATGCAGATCTTCCCCACTAACAACTGGACAGTTCATTTGAGTTAAGTATTTTTGGAAAAAGGAATATGTCCAGATGTACATGTAATAGACTTTTGCCAGCAGTAACTCCAGGAATTTGGACCTAGGTAGTGGCTAAGAGAGTCTAACTAAAAATCTCGAAGGTTTTAGTTGTGTGACTTTGAAGGGGACTCTATGTAATAGAGTGAATTAAGTAATCATTACAAAGACAGCATCTTATTTATATCTTTAATGAGAATCTGTCTACCATTTTGAATCCTATCAGTTTGATCAATATATTATTTTCTAAATAAATATTATTGAAGTTTATAGTTTATAACATGACATTACTGCATAAGTTTCCAGTGCATAACATTATAATTTAACATCTGTACACATTTCAATGTGATTATCATTAAGTCAGTTTTTATTCTTCATTATACAATTGGCTCTCTTTACCCATTTTTCATGTAGGAAACTATCTTCTTTTAAGTACTACAAGTTAGTCTCCAGCTATAAACTGTTGCCCATTAGAAGCTCTATTAAATAACAAATTATTTAAAATTGTGGTAAACACCTCTATTTTCTTTTCAGCTTGCATTTGCTTAAGAATGATGTAAATTTATTGATATAGTTTCTTAACCAGTAAGCAATCTTTCATTTTGAAGATAAATACTACTTTGTCACATGGAATTTGTTTTAACTATTTGGTACAATCTAAGTCATCTCTTTGTATTATTGGTCTACAGCATATTCAAATTAACATGTAGAAAAGTTGTATTATGCTGAGAGTATTAAAGGGTTTGTGACGTTAATAAATTATTTTGTCACTCTAATTTTTCTTAATTGGCATATAAATTTTTCAACCTTATAACCATTTTCTAAAATAGGGGAAAGATGTGCTTAGCAATTTTAAATTTGTAAATGTTTTCACGATTGGTAGGGTTTGGAGTATATCATTAAAGATGTGAATCAATTTTTTAAATGTAATATTTCTTGAGGGAATGTTGATTGCAAAATAATATAAATCCAGGTGTTCAGATTCACCATTCCTTCACTCTTGAAATGAGAAAGTGTTGACTCTTAAAAGTCTGTTTAACCCTTAAAAGTGGAGAATGTTGAATTGCCTTGATCTCCTTTATGAATTTATTATAAAAGATATGGATTTATCTTAATACCATAGGATTTTTATAAAAATCGCAATTCATTTTCATGAGGTGAAGAAACATGGGAAGAGTTCAAGGATATCAGGCTGCAGTGAGAAATCCTACCAACATTGTGCTAGTTAACAAGTTGGTTGTGGGAGATGTGTGCCATTGTTCGCATCATTGAAAGAAATTAAAAGAGGTAATGCTCTTTCCACTTTGTAAGCATCAGATTCATCGTGTTTTATTAGTCATTGCTGGCTGTCTCAAAATAAGAGGTAGAGCAAGACACAATTCAATCTGGAGTTGAAAACTTAAGATACTAAATTCAAAAACTATGTCATTGGGCTAAGCATATCACTAATAATAGTAAATTATTTAATACTTATTATGTATTAGGTTCTTTACATTCACTATGGCACTATAATATTGCAATGCTGTTAATTGACTGCTCAGAGAGGTCATGTGATGGAGAAAGTGGAGAAAATTCAACTGTACATCTGAATGCCTCAGAGAAGTATTTTTACTTGCAATGTCCATCTTGATCCTCTGAAAGAATATTTTTAAATGGCTAGTTCTGATGGTTTCAGTGTCAACTTAAAATGTACTGTCCATAAACACATATCTTGAGCAATGCTTTCTTGAATAAAATTATTGACCCCTGATAAAACCAGCTTCCATAAGAAAGTTAAGATTATTAGGGAAATATAAATATATGACACAAGGTGCAAGAGGGTGAACTAAGTCTCTTTACACAATTGAAGATATTTTTCTTAAGATATATGGAGTTATAATTGACTATAGAATACTACATACAACAGTTTACATACAGCACCATATAAGTTTAAGGTGTAGAGAATAATACATATATTGGGAAATGATTATTACAGTAAAATTATAACAAATATCTGGAATGGAGGATCCCACAACCAAGGTCGTGAAGTCAGTATAATTAATAATCCCATTTCAGCAACTCAGCAATTATGGCAGTGATAGATCAGATGGCTCACCTGTGATAAATGAAGCATACAGTATTAGTCTGAGTTCAAACTCTAGGATTCAACCTTGGACCATTAAATTAGACTTAGAGCCACACCTTCCTGAGTTATTCTTTAAACTGATCTTTGTCTTTGAAAACTGAAAGATTACTTCTCTCTGTCCCAGACTCCTGGTTGATGTGTCCCATCAAGCACACCCCCTTAAATTGTCACCAGTATCTGAATGTCATTTCAAAACTCCCAGGGGAAAAATTGTTTTGAGTCGGTCCAGACACCATTCTCTCATCTAATTAAATCCATTTCACTATTGTTATGCCAGAATGATAGAGCAAAGTTGTGTCCGAGTACAACCAGCTCATAATATCTTCCAAAATACTAGAAAATGCAGGCATGGAAACTTATTCGAGACATATATTAGTCCAAGAAAAGCAAGAACTTTCAAATCAGGCTTGTGCTACTTTTGAAATGGGCTGATTCTGAGCAGAACACAGAAGAGGCTGATGGTCTCTTGATAGAGATCTTGAAGGTTATAGGTCCACAGATGTATTAGGTTTTTCTTCTCAGTGGTATTTGTACAAATTGATGTTTGTAATTCTCATCCAGTGAATGAATATTATTAGTACTTTGAAGGAATTTTAGTTTCTACTTAATCCAGAATTTTCTAACTATTGTCATTTTCTTCACTCTCCTTGTGGAATCCAGACTATTTCTTCAATAAGAATTATTTTCAGTAGAGTCCCCATCACGTCTCAATCTTTTGCATAATTGTAGATTTCTCTTGGATTTCTTGTATTCAGTTATTATAATTCAAAATAATCACCAGAAGCAGTTAATCACCAGTAAGGCAAATTCTTAGATTCATATCCCACTGGATAATACACAAGTCATTATCCATTTATTCTTAATATAATTTTTTCTATTATATTACCTACCTCTTTTGTACCACACTTGTCAAATTATGGCATCTAATAGCTATTTATCGTTTAGTGTTATTTCACCTTATTTTCCACGATATAAACTACAAATGATGTAAACATTTCTGATATTCAGTACCTTGACCAATTTCCTTTTCTTCTCTTAACAGTCTCTTGGAATGTTTAATATTGCAGGAGACTGTCATGAAATTTTTGTATAATTTAACACAAATATTAATGCTTTCATGTGCAATATCCTGCTGGTTTGGTTTTGAAGCCATCATTATTTATTGTAAATGACCATCTTTTCCTCATTTAGGCTCTAATCTGGCTGCTAGCCACAGTAATGACTAAAATTTACTTAATTCATTACCTATTATAATTATGACTACAGTTTATCTTCATTACCTGTTTGGAAATCTTAGTATTAAATATATTAAATCACATCATAGTATTAAACTAGTTCCCATTACCAGAACAATTTTTTGTTCATGTTATAGTATTCTTTTAAAATAGATAAGAATGCATTTTATTTAACTTTACTTAAAAGTTTGCGTCTACATGTAATATACAATGAACGTGAAGATTTTTTCATTGTGTTATTGTTGATGCTTTTGTAGTCATAGATTTTAGACATCCAACATTTGTGTGTGGTGACCAATAACTATACACCAGGGACAAGGTAAATCTCTGGACAATCGTGAACAAGAACCATTGCCACCTCTGACTCAAGAATAAACATGAAGTCCCCAGCATGAAAGATATTTCAAGTCATTGTATAGGGTGCTGTGGGTCTTGCGCATTTTGTTACTCCAAGGTCTCTTCTCTGTTCTCCATCTCATTGATCTTCCAAATCCTTACCATGATTAAACTCGCTGATCCACAGGAAACCATACACTCAGAATCAAATATTAGCCTGTTATTCATTTCCAGATTGACAAGTACTCATTTTCTAAAACACTCAGAAAATATTAATATTTCAGAGAATTATTTCTACCCTCTTCCTCCCAGTTAAATCAGTTTTGAAAGATTTTTTAATATTCATTAGTATTCTGGAGCATTAATAAAACTCAACCTTTTTAAAATCATGCAACCACTTATTTTGCTATTTATTTTAATTTAAAAGTGAAGTAGGAATGTCTATAATATAGGTTTCTAGTGTATAGCATGATAACTCATCAAAAAGTTTCTTCATACCCCTTTTATGATTTACCCATGGCTTCCTTTCCTTTTCCCTTTTGGTATCACTATTTATCTTTTTATATTTTTATAATTTATTGTTTAATTATAATTATTTCCCAGCTCTTTGGAAAAATTTTTAATATGATATTTCAGTATTATTTCTTTTGTTTACAAAACCATACTCATTTTAAGTTAGTGAGCTTGCTTCTTGGTCTGTGTATTACACACCACACCCAGCACCAGTTCTAGTGTCCTTCACAACCACATTGATTCCTCCTTCATTCCCACCTCCATTAACCCCTCTGGCTGCCATCATCTTATGTCCTGTGAGTTTTCTCTGGGGTTCATCTGTTTATTTGTTTCATTTCATTATATTCCACATATGAGTGAAATGATCCTATATTTTGCTTTTTCACTACTTTGAATCTAAGAAGCTTTTGCTTTGTTTGTTCTTTAATTTTGTCTATTTTCTACAGGAGTGAAATAACTCGATATTTGTCTTTCTCTGATTTATTTCACAAAACTTAAAACATCTAACTCCATTCTATGTTGTTGCTAATGACAATATCTCATCTTTTTATAGCTGAGTCATATACAATTGTGCCTGTATACCACATCCTCTTTATTCCACTGTCTACTGAATGGTACTTAGGTTGATACAAACTCTTGAGTATTATGAATAATGGTGAGCTCTGGGTGTACATATCTCTTCAAATTTTTGTTTTGTGTATCTCCAGGTAAATACTCAAAAGTGGGATAACTGAATCACATAGAATTTGGATTTTTGAGGTATTTCCATGCTTTTTTATATAGTAGTTGCATCAATCAGTATCATCACCAACAGTTTTCCCTTCTCTTTCCATTCTCCCCAGTGCTTGTTGACTTTTTGATTATAGACATTCTCACAGCTGCTAGTTAATATTTCATTGTTGCTTTGGTCTTCATTTTCTTAATAAGAAGATATGGAAATCTTTTTCCTGTGTCTGTTAGCTATTTGTATGTCTTCTTCGAAGGAGCTTCTAGATACCCTGCATATTTTAGTAACAATTAGAGCATCATGTTTTAATCAAGTTTTTAAATGTTTTAATACAATTTTATTGTGCAGAACCTGGCATCCTAAGAGCTATACTTCCTTAATTAGCAAAATTCTAATGAAATGGCCTCTAATTTGGATGGTTTTAGCAGCATTGGTGTTTGTCTTGATGCTCTTAAACCTATATATTTTCAAAGTAGAAGTGCTATCATGTCCTCTGTCTCCTCTACTGAGGACTCTATCAATATATGAATGTATGTATGTATCATCTGTCATCTGTTGTCTATCATCTATTGTATTGATCATCTATTATCTGCCTACCAACCATTGTATATACCTACCTAAACACCTACTTACCTACCTACTAACTTATTGTGTCTATTATTGTCTGACTGCCTACTTACCTATACATAACCTATTGATCTATCTTTCTATTATCAAACTATCTATTTATACCTGTTTGTCTGCTTTAATCACTTTTTTTACTTTTATGAGTACTTTACATAGTTTTGGGTATTAATCCATTGTTGGATGTTTGATTTGAAATCACTTCTCTTATTCAGTGCCATGTCTCCATTTGGATGATGACTTCTACTGTACAGAAGCTTATTAGTTTGGTGTACTTCGATTTTTTATTTGGATTTTATTTCTATTGTCACTGGAGTCAAATTCTCAAGTGCATCTCTAAGCTCAACAAGTTTAAAGTTCACTCAGAAGGGCCAGCACCACCCTAGACCCAGGCATACTGGGCATAGCTTGCAGAAAAGACATTTTCTTAGCAACCTCTAGAAACTCCTACACAAGTGGAAAATTTTGTTTCCCTGGCTACATAAGACCTTCCATTGGTTTACAACATTCACAGCTTTTTACCGCCCACAGTGAACCCTAATAAATTTGCCACATGCCGTTTATTTTTCTCAATAAAGCTTAATACCAATGTTTTCTTCTGTGTATTTAATGGTTTTACATTCAAGTCTAATATTTTTGAGTTAGTTTTTGTATGGTTTTAGATAGTTGTCTAGTTTCTTTTTTATATGGCTGTCAAGTTTTCTCATTAATTATTAGTTCCCTTGTGAGGAATTACTTGTTCATATATGTGTGGGTTTATTCTTAGGCTCCCAATATTGTTCCATTGATCTGTTTGTCCGAATTTATTCCAACATCATTCTGGTTTTATTGTTATTACTTTGTAATATACTTTGAGGAACAAGAAACTTCTATTTGTGCCCCTTTTTCTCAATACTTATTTTGCTGTTTGAAGTTCCAACTAAATTTTATAATACATTGTGCTGTATCTGTGAAGGATATCATTGAGATTTTAATGAAGATTGTAGAGCATCTGTGTATTGCTTTAGGTAAATTTGTCATTTTAATTGTTCCAGCTATTAAACATAAAATACATTTCTATTTTTTGTGTATTCTTTCAATGATGTCTTATAATTTTCAGTGCAGTGCTCTTTCTATGCCAAAGTTACATTTATTACAATGTACTTACTGTTTTTGATGCAGTCCTAGGTGGGGATGGTTTCGATATTTTTATTTGTATGTGGAAACACAAGTGATTGTTGTGTACTGATTTTACAGACTGTTACTACTCAGTATTTATTATGTATTACAACTTATTACTGGAGACTTTGGGTCTGTCCGTGTATACTACTATGTCACCTGGAAATATTGGTAACTTTAATTCTTCTTTTTGAATTTAGACACATTTCACTTATTTTTCTTATCTAATGGATTTGGTTATATCTTCCAATATTTGAATAATATTAGAGGGAGTGAATATCTTTATATTTGCTCCTGGTCTTGTTAGAAAAATCTACCAATTTTTATATCATTGAATATGGTGTGATTTAAGCCAAGCATGTGTGCTACCTCACAATCTTTGTCCTTCCTTTTCTGGGATTGAGACTGGGCCTGCTGCCATATTAAGTTGATCCTGATGGCTTTCTCTGCTGTCATCCACTACCAACTCACTCCTCCAGCTCCATGCATCCTGTCTCACTTCCAGTCACCTGGATTCATGTGATATCTCAGGTGATCTCTTCAACATGGTTGTTGTTGCTCCTGATTGTTGGGTTGCCATGGGGTTCCCTGTTGGCAATGCTTCATTGGGAAAAGATTAGTTGTACCTCTTAGAAGTGAAGCAGGAAATTACTTCAGCTGTCATCTTAGTATAGATCAGAAAGTTCTCAACATTTAGATAAGCTCACATTTTGGTAGTTTCTTGGGCAGATATATTCAATTCCTTCACTAGATTTGGGAAGTTTTCAGCACTTATTTATTTGGATGACCTCTCTTATATCTTCTTATTTTCACCTTCTAGATAGCCATTATCCTTGGGTTGATTTTCCTAAAAGAACCAGATAACTCTTGCAGCCCGTCTTTATTTGTTTATAATTTATTTTTCTTTCTTCTTCTACCTTAATAATTTCTAGGTTTATCATGTAGCCTGGTAGTTTGTTTCTTGACATGATATATTCTACTTCCAGTGCTTGCTATAGCATGCTTCATATCATTTACTGAATTCTTCACATCATTAATAGCTATTAGTTTCTAACATATGCCTTCAATCTCTAACAACTATTATTGCTTATTAATTTTATACTTGAGATCATTGAGTGGTTTTTCTGAGTTTTGTATCTCTTTGAGTTACTTCATGATTGACTTTTTAAATTCTCTGTTAGGTCACAGTTTTTCAGGTGTCTAAGTGTGGTTTATGGAATGTCATTACGTCCTTGTGATGTCATGTTACTGTGAACTCTGAAGTTGCCTCTCATCTGTCTCTGGTCTATGCATTTGACTTATCTATGGAATTTCTGTGTTTAAAATCCAGATCGGTAACTGTGTATTTAGCTGTTTTTTTCTAATAGGTAATCTTTTTGCTTGGCTATGAATACCTGCTGTGGGTACCATTCCTAACTTGCGAATGGTGGATGAGTCATTTGTCAGTGAGGGGCATGGAGGAGACCAGCCACAATGTTGTGCTGGGGGACAGTTGACTTCTATACATAGTTCTGATTAGTCCACCTGTTTGGGCTCCTGGACCTGAGATTCAGCTATTAGCTGTTTGAACACTTTAAGGCAATCGACCTTGAAAAGATCCCATGGTGTGGATGAAGGAGGCAATTATAATTGAGAGAACTTTCTCTGCTGCCCTCCTTGCTGATATCCTGGCAGGTATGGAGCACCTCATCTCCATTGATTTGGCATTAAACTGAATAAGAAGTGTGGGCCTTCATTTAGCCTCTTCTCATTTATCCTCAAGACCTCTGGTTGTGCTGGAAATTCTGCTGTGTCAGCACCCTGTCCCCAGACCACCACTTCCATGATCCCACTGAGTCCAGTTTTTGTCACACAGATTCCTGGATTAGTCTGCTTTCTGAGGGTGATGGACAGACACATGCTTGTTTATTTTGATACATTATTTGTATAATTAAGGGGGAAATGCTAACATGGTGCTGATAACATTCTTGTAAATATTTGTTTTAATGTTAAATTTATATTTCAATTTTAGGGAGATGTGAGTTATAGAAGTTTCAAGCTTTCAAGTCTACAATTTTCCTTCATTTCTTCACTTTTTCTTTTATAAATTAACCCTATGATAATTCCTCTTAGAGGCATGTACACATGTGCACACTCTTGCATGCTACATTTTTTAAAGGAAAAGATACAGGCAGGAATGGAGGCAGTCAGGAAGAAACACTCTTATTTTTTAATTTAGTTGTTTATCTTTATTTTTCCCTTTGGCCTCAGGTCTTGAACTGGGGACCTTAGTATACATTTTGACTTTGCTTAGTGTTCTAAACCACTGGGCAATGAGGGCATGCTAGTTTTTATTTTAAATTAATGATTGTGTGCTTTTACTTTCACCTTTTATCTTTGAAACCTATATCCCTTTACCTCTTCTTCACAGCATCCAATATTCAGGAATCCTTAGAAGTCAACTGGAACTGTAGTATTAGAAGTGCTTCCAAGAGTTAAAAAGATGTAAAAGACCTATTGTGCTTATTACGATTGGGATGCCTTCCTTGAGATCTGCCCCATTTTAAGGGGGTTGTTGTAAATTATATTTAAAACTGACTTGTGCTGTAAGAATAGAAGCTTACATTTATTATTTGTTCACTGTATGTAAAATGACAAGCTTCATCACATTTAATTATTTCATCATCTTGCAACTAGGGTATACTTACTTTTCAAATATTTAGTTAACTAAGAGAGATGCAACCATTTGTCAAATTCACAGGAAAGCGAATTTTGGTAGACCAAAATTCTATAGAGGGAAACTGATTCATTATCAATATTTCTAAATCATATCTCTGTACTGTCCTTTTGGATAGGTATATATTATAAATCAATGTCATAAAAGGAATAGATTGATAATAATAGTAATAGCTGTTATTGCTCAAGATCCTAGAGTGTATAAAGACATTTTCAAGCTAAGACAATAGTAGTGACCTTTTTATAAGAAGAAATCAGAAAAGCCACCTAAGAGTTATCTGTCACATATATTGGAAGTATTGAATAACATAGTTAAGATTATTTGAGTAAAAATTATGTTTATCACTACTACAGGTTTATTAGATTTAAGGACATACGCAGAAAATCAAAGAAATATCTTACGTGTTTTCAATTATTTTGGAAGTGTCACCTCAGAGAAGAATTTTGTTCATGTCTATAGATCTGAATAGGAAATTAAAATAGTGAGTAGGAGATTAGAAAGAGAGGAAATGATAGAAAATCTGAAAAAATACGTAATGGAAATGGGCTGCCATTTGAATGGATGAATAGTGATTCATTCATTCACTCAATAGAGGGTGTCCATACAAATGGGGACTAAAGAGATAATCATAAACTTAGATGCCCATTGGCTGCTCATTGAAAATGGGTTTGCGTTCTTCCCCAGCAGGCACGTGAGTTACATGCAAACAGCAAATCAAACAGCAGTATTAGAATTTCTTCTGGAACTCTCAGAGATTCTTGAAATGCAGCCTCTTCTCTTTTGTCTGTTACTGTCCATGTACCTGCTCATTGTGCTTGGGAACCTGCTTATCATCCTGGCCATCAACACAGACCCCTACCTTCACATGCCCATGTACTTCTTCCTCTCCAATCTGTCATTTGTTGACATTTGTTTCACATCCACCATCGTCCCAGAGATGCTGGTGAACATCCAGGCACAAAGAAAAGATATTTCTTACTTAAGATGTCTCACTCAGGTGTACTTCTTTTTTATTTTTGTTGGAATGGATAATTTCCTCCTGACCGTGATGACCTATGATTGTTTTGTCACCATCTGCCACCCCTTGCACTACACAGTTATCACGAACCCATGTCTCTGTGGCCTCTTGGTTCTAATATCATGGGCCATCATCATCTGGGTTGCCCTGCTTAATGTTTTACTGATGCTGCAGCTGACTTTCTATGCTGACACAGAAATTTCATATTATTTCTGTGAAATGGCTCAGATGTTCAAGGTAGCCTGTTTTGACACCTTCATCAATTCCATCATCTTGTTCATATTCACTGCTCTGCTGGGTCTGTTCCCTCTCATTGTATCTTCTTTCCTTATTCTCAGATTGTTGCTTCTTTAATGAGGGTGCCCTCTTCCACTAGCACGTATAAAACATTTTCCACATGTGGGTCTCACTTCTCTGTGGTCTCCCTGTTCTGTGGGACAGGCCTTGAGGTCTATCTCAATTCAGCAGTGACCCATTTTTCTAGGATAAGTTATGTTTTCTCAGTGATGTACACTGTGGTCATACCAATGTTAAATCCCTTTATTTACAGTCTAAGGAATAAAGATGTAAATGGGGTCCTGGGAAGACTGCTCAGCTTCCAACCTCCTGTTTATTATGTGTCACTGCCTTCCAAGTGCTGTGCGCATGTGGTTCCAAAAATAAATGATGCAGGCACCCCCTGGTGGAATACTGTTTGGGTTCAGTACACATACATGTCAAGGTCCTGGGTTGGAGTCCTGAGACTGGCAGGAGTAACAAAGGTGAACAACTAAATAAAATAAATATATACTTCGTCCTCTCTCTCACTCTATCTTAGGTATTAGTTTGGTTCTGAGAGACAAAGCCTTAGCCAAAATAAGACTAAATGTACAAAGTGAACCTCTTTCTGCCCACTTCTGCAAAGTTCTCCATGTCAGCAGAACTACAAGAAGATAATAGCAAACTACAGCTGAGTTTAAACCTTCAAATGTTGTTATACCTTATAGCATATGAACCAAAATAAATAATAAAAGTATTTAAAAGTCTAAATATTAATTTCATTTTCTATACCAATTAAAACTTAAGTCACTGATGGTGTAACAAAAAGTATAATGGTTTTGAAAGCAAATCAGAAGATAAACCATGATTGAGAACACTTGACTTCACAACCTTCAAAAATAGATTTGATTGAATAAAACTGTTGTGTGAAATAGACATTGACAATAAATAGAACTGACAGATATAGATTTTAAAATGTGAGTTTGATAGGATATCTGGATCATAGGTAACACATGTAAAAGATTCAGTTAATAAGATTAAAGTGTGCAGTGTTTTGACATATAAAATATCTAAGAATTCTTCCTTAATCCCATGAGATATGTACCCTGTAAGAACCTTTCACAACTGGGAAATCAACGAATACAAAAAATGAGAGCTACGAAAATTATATTATCAAAGTTTATGCTTGTCAATTCTACTGGTTTAGTTTCACAATAATTAGTAACACACAGACCAAGGAAATGACAAAAGTATTGGTATCAAGTTGTCCTGTTAATAAGCCTTAACAAGGCCATCTTTGTGTCTCTGTTTGTCAGACTGTAGATCATGAGTTTCAGCATTGGCATGACCAAAGTATACAACACGAGGCCACTTCATCCTACTGGGAGAATTTGAGATAATTGAACTGAGGTGCAAACCAAGGTTCATTCCATAAAATAAGCAAACAATGAGTAGGTAAGAGTCACAAGTGGAGAAAGTATTGTATCGCCCACTTATTAATTAGATTCGCAAAGTTGAAGACAAACTTACATATAGGAGAAAAGAATCCCTGTTACTGGAACACAAAAGATCATAGCCATAAGATGCATTAACATGTTTTGTGTCAAAGTATCACAGGAATGCTTAATGAATTAAAGAGGGTTACAGAAGAAAGAGATAGTCCTGCATTTCTTCAACAGGTAAGTTGTGACATCCAACAGTGCAGCACAGAATTTAAAAGGCTCGTCAGACACCAGAAATATCAGGCTACAGAGCCAGAGTTTCATGATGAATGTGCAGTTCAGGGGGTGGCAAATAGCTACTGACAGAATATAAGTCAGCACAGTTAGGAGTACACTGTCCATACATCCTAAAAGATTAAAATAATAAACAACTTAATCAGATGGCCTGCTTAGGATTTGACTCTGATCTGAGTTTCAATGTCCAAAATCATCTTTGGCACCATGGTAGAGGTAAAACAAATATCAATCAATGGCAGGATGGAGGGAAAGAAGTACATGTGGGTGTAGAGGTGGGAGTCAGGTCTGACATGATGATGATCAGGTTCCACGTGATGGTGATCAGGTACATGGACAGGAACAGGCAAAACATTAATGGCTGTAGTTCTTGCCATTATCTGAGACTGAGAGTCTCGGGTGGAGGATTACAAGGCATCTGTCATTTTGTGTGGTTCTATACAGCAGTGATAAGTTTGAGAAAATAAAGAGAAATGATGAAAACAAAACTTTTATTTAGATACCCTAACACTTGAAGAACGTATCCTTATAAGAATATATCTTAGTGGTGACATATTCTTTTTAGAATTGTTTTCTCATTGATTTTTGCTTAATTGTCTTGATTGTATATGAATCCACTTTGGATAGACTGGAGTAAAAGTTAGTAGAGCTAGAATATTTAGAGATTTTAGAAATAAATAAACACACTAAAATATCTGCCCATTCATTTGGAGGATAGAAGAACAATTTAAAATATTTTCCATTAAAGAAAACAAAATACTGTTAACCATTAATACATTAAAACAAACAATATGAAAAAGAAAAGAACAAAAGTTCAAATTAAAAGAAACTTATAAACAACAAATGTTAATTATAAATATGCAGGGTGATAACTATCTTATTGTGGACTATTCGCATACACTCTACACTAACAATACAGTAAAGCACTTGATTCCATTTTTTGGTCTGTCATTCCCTGCTACTAGCAGTTATTCAATCTTCTGTTCTTTTCCATTTATCTCAATACTGAGTTTACTGCTATCTCCCTCTTTGTAACATAAATGAGTCATGGGTAAGTAATATACAGCATAAAGATTCAAACAACAATACTGTTTTTATTTAAAATTCAGTTATTAATACTAGGCAAAATGCACTCCTCCAGCCACTTACACAGCTCTAGTACTGTGAAATAGCACAGAAAGGGGGTTTCATACACTGAATCGGGAAACGATGTAAAGGCTTGAAAACAAAAAGATTCAGGGTTTTCCCTGAACTCCTATTGCAAACTTTATCCTCCCGTTACTTCAAAATTTTTCCACAGATATATTTGTACATAAGCTACCTGTAGATGCTAGTTTAAAATCTTTCCACCAAGTTTAATGTTACAATGTTGTAAGAAACTTTGAGATGTATGAAATCCCTCTCGGAACAAAATTACACAGAAACGTATTGAAAGGCATTTTCGCAGCTGTTTTAACATCGTACTTCTGTTTACTGGGCGAAATGCACTCTTCCTAGCCATTTACATAGTTCTAGTACTGAGAAGTAGCGCTCAAATGCGGCTTTACAAACTGAAATGGGCTAGAAAACACCAAAATTAAGCGATTTCTCTGAACCACTCTTGCAAATTCACTCCAGACTTTGCTTCAATTTTGCCCTCAAGATAAACTTGTACTTAAGCTAACTATAGATGCTAGTCTGAAGCATTTTCATCAACTTTAACGTTACAATGTCACAAGAAACGTTGAGATTTATGAAATCCCGCTTGCAATGAAATTGCACAGAAGCCTACTGAAAGGCAATTTTGGAGTTGTTTTAACATCGTACTTCTGTTTACTAGGCAAAATACTCTCTTCCCAGCCACCTACACAATTCTAGTACTGTGAAGTAGCGCTCAAATGCGATTTTAAACACTGACCAGGGAAACATTGCAAAGGCTTGAAAACACAAAAATTCAGGGTTTTCCCTGAACTCCTCTTGTAAATTCACTCTTCCCTTAGTTTCAACTTTGTTCTAAACATGTATTTCTACTTAAGCTACCTGCAGATGCTAGTTTGAAGCGTTTCCAGAAAGTTTAACGTGACAATGTTATAAGAAACCTTGAGATTTATGAAACACCGCTTTAACAAAATTGCACAGAAACATACAAAAGGCAATTCTGTAGCTGTTTTAAGATCGTACTTCTATGTCCTAGTCTAAATGCACTCTTCCCAGCCATTTAAACAGTTCTAGTACTGTGAAATAACACTCAAATTCGGTTTCACACGCTGAATCGGGAAGCATTGTAAGGGATTGAAAACACCAAAATTTAGGGTTTTCCCTGAACTCCTCTAGCAAATTCACTTCTCCCTTTGCTACAACTTTGTCCTAAAGATATATTTGTACTTAAAATACGTGTACATTCTGGTTTGAGGCATTTAAAGCAAATTTAACGTTACGACGTTTTCAGAAACCTTGAGATATATTAAATCCCGCTTGGGACAATTTTGCAGAAAAACATACTGAAAGGCAATTCCGGAGCTCTTTTAACATCGTACTTCTCTATACTAGGTGAAATGCACTCATCCCACACAGTTACACATTTTCAGTACTGTGAAATACCGCAAAAAGGGGGTTTTATACACTGAATTGAAAACGATGTAAAGGCTGGAAAATACCAAATTTCAAGGTTTTCACTGAACTCCTCTTGCAACTTCACTCCGGCCTTTGCTTCAAATTTGTCCAAAAGATATATTGGTACTTAAGCTACCTGCAGATGCTAGTTTGAAGCGTTTCCAGCAAGTTCAATGCTACAACGTTAAAAGAAACCTTGAGATTTATGAAATCCCACTTGGACAAAATTGCACAGACCCCACTGAAAGGCAAGTTTGGAGCTGTTTTAACATCGAACTTCTGTTTAGTAGACAAAATGCACTCTTCCCAGCCATTTATACAGTTCTAGTACTGTGAGTTGCGCTCAAATGCGGTTTTCCACACTGAGTCAGGAAACGTTGTAAAGGCTTGAAAACACCAACATACAAGATTTTCCCTGAACTTTTGAAAATTCAAATTTACCTTAGCTTCAACTTTATTCTAAATATGTAATTCTACATAAGCTACCTGTAGATGCTAGTTTCAAGCGTTTCCACCAAGTTTAACGTTTTAAGTAACCTTGACATTTATGAAATCCCGCTTTGAACCAAATTGCACAGAAATGTACTGAAAGGCAATTCCGGAGCTGTTTCAACATTGTACTTCTGTTTACTAAGCGAAATGTACTCTTCCCAGCCAGTTACACAGTTCTAATACTGTGAAATAGCTCTCAAATGTGTTTTCACACAATTGTGAAATGATGTAAAGGCATGAAAACACCAAAATTCAGGGTTTTCCCTGAACTCCTCTTGCAAATTCACTCTTCCCTTAGCTTCAACTTTGATCTAAAGATGTATTTCTACTTAACTACCTGTAGATGCTAGTTTCAAGCGTTTCCAGCAAGTTTAACTTTACAATGTTATAAGAAACCTTGAGATATATGAAATTCCACTTGGAATGCAAAAGCACAGAAACGTACTGAGCAGAATTTCCAGAGCTGGCTCAACATAGTACTTCTGTTTCCTAGGCGAAATACACTATTACCAGCCATTAACACAGTTCTAGTACTGTGAAAAAGCGCTCAAATGCAGTTTTAAACACTGAATCGGGAAACATTGTAAAGGCTTAAAAACACCAAAATACAGGGTTTTACCTGAACTTCTCTTGCAAATTCACTCTTCCCTTAGCTTCAACATTGTTCAAAAGCTGTTATTCTACTTAAGAAACCTGTAGATGCAAGTCTGAAGCGTTTCCAGCAAGTTCAATGTTACAACGTTCTAAGAAACCTTTGATTTATGAAATCTCACTGGAACGAAATTGCACAGAATCATACTTAAAGGCAATTCCAGAGCATTTTTAATATCGTGCTTCTGTTCACTAGGCGAAATGCACTCTTTCCAGCCAGTTACAGAGTTCTAGTACTGTGAAATAAAGCTCAAATGTGGTTTCACACACTGAAATGGGAAATCTTGTAAAGGATTGAATCACCAAAATTCAGGGATTTCCCTGAACTCATCTTGCAAAATCACTCCTCTCTTAGCCTCGAATTTGTCCTACAGATATATTTCTGCATAATCTACCTGTAGACTCTTGTTTCAAGTGTTTCCAGCAAGTTTAACTTTACAATGTTATAAGAAACCTTGAGATATATGAAATTCCACTTGGAACACAAAAGCACAGAAACGTGCTGAAAGGCAAATCCAGAGCTGATTTAACATCGTACGTCTGTACTAGGCAAAATACATTTTTCCCAGCCAGTTACACAGTTCTAGTACTGTGAAATAGCTCAGGAAGGGGGTTTTATATACTGAATTGGGAAACGACGTAAAGGCTTAAAGAACATCAAAATTCAGGGTTTTCCGTGAACTCCTCTTTCAAATTCACTTCTCCTCTTGCTTCAATTTTTCCCTAAATATATATTTGTTCTTATGTTACCTTAGAAGCTAGACTGAAGCGTTTCCACCAAGTTTATTGTTGCTATGTTATAGAAATCTTCAGATTTAGGAAATCCCGCTTGGAAGGAAAATGCAAGAAACATACAGAAAGGCAATTCCGGAGCTGTTTTAACATCGTACTTCTGTTTACTAGGCGAAATGCACTCTTCCCAGGCATTAACACAGTTCTAGTACTGTGAAATAGCGCTCAAATTTGGTTTGACACATTGAATCGAGAAACGTTATAAAGGCATGTTAACACCAAAATTTAGGGTTTTCCCTGAACTCCTCTTACAAATTCACTCCTCACTTAGCTTTAACTGTCTTCTAAACATGTAATTGTTCTTAAACTTCCTGTAGATGCCATTTTGAAGCATTTCCAGCCAGATTAACATTACAATGCTATAAGAAAATTCGAGATTTATGAAATCTCGCATGGAACAAATTGCAAAGAAACGTACTGAAATGCATATCCGTAGCTGTTTTAACATCGTACTTCTGATTTCTAAGTGAAATGCAATCTTCCCAGCCTGTTACCATATTTCTGATACTGTGAAATAGCGGAGAAAGGGGATTTCTTATGCTAAATCTGGAATCGATGTAAAGGCTTGAAAACACCAAAATTCATGGTTTTAGTTTAACTCCTCTTGCAAAATCACACCACCATTTGCTTCAATTTGCCCTAAAGATATATTTGTACTTCAGCTACCGGTAGATGCTAGTTTGAAGCGTTTCCAGCAAGTTTAACGTTATATCGTTATAAGAAACTTTGAGATTTATGAAATCCCGCTTGAAAAGAAATTGCCCAGAAACATACTGAAAGGCAATTCCGGAGCTGTTTTAACATTGTATTTAGGTTTACTAATCGAAATGGACTATTCCGAGCCATTGATAGAGTTCTAGTACTGTGAAATAGGGCTCAAATGTGGTTTCAGACACAGAATCGGGAAAGGTTGTAAAGGATTGAAAACACCAAATTCAGGGATATTCCTTAGTTCCTCTTACATTTTCATTTTTCTATTAGCTTCAACTTTGCTCTAAAGCTGTATTTCTCCTGAAGCTTCCTGTAGATGTTAGTTTGAAGCATATCCAGAAAGTGTAACATAATACTTCTGTTTACTAGGGGAAATGCACTCTTCCCTGCTAGTTACATAGTTCTAGTACTGTGAAATAGCGCTCAAATGCGGTTTGACACACTGAATCGGGAAAAGTTATACAGTCTTGAAAACATCAAAATTCAGGGTTTTCCATGGGCTCCTCTTGCAAATTCATTCCTCCCTTATCTCACCTTAGTGCTAAAGATATATTTGAACTTAAGCTAACTGTAGATGCTAGTTTAAAGCATTTCCAATATGTTTAACGTTATAACGTGATAAGTAACCTTGAAAATTATGAAATCCCTCTTGGAATGAAATTTCACGGAAGCATACTGAAAGGCAAATCCGCAGCAGTTTTAACATCGTATTTCTTCAATTTTTCAATTCTTCAAGTATTTCTGTTTAGTAGGCGAAATACACTCTTCCCAGCAATTAACCTAATTCGACTACCGTGAAACAGCGCAGAAAGGGAGTATCATTCACTGAATTGGGAAATGACGTAAAGGATTGAAAAAAATGAAATTCAGGGTTTTCCCTAATCTCCTCTTGCAAATATACTCTGCCCTTTGAATCGACTTTGCCCTAAAGATATATTTGTACTTAAGCTACCTGTAGATGCTAGTTTGAAACATTTCCATCCAGTTTAACACCGTACTTATAACGTGTCTTATAACGTTGTAACGTTAAATTTACTTGAGAACAAAATTGAAGCCAAGGGAACAGTGAGTTTGATAGAGGACTTCAGGGAAAAACTTGAATTTTTCTGTTTTCAATCCTTTACAATGTACATCGATTTATTGTGTGAAACCTCATTTGAGAGCTATTTCACGGTACTAGAACTGTGTAAATGGTTGGGAAAGAGCATTTCGCCTTGTACACAGGAGTATGATGTAAAAACAGCTCCAGAAATGCATTACAATACGTTTCTATGCAATTTAGTTCAAGCGGAATTTCCGGAATCTCAAGGTTTCTTAGAACACTGTAATGGTAAATTTGCTGGAAACGTCTCAAACTAGCATCCACAGGTAGCTTAAGAACAAATACATCTTGAGAACAAAATTGAAGCTAAGGGAAGAGTGCATTTGCTGAAGGAGTTCAGAGAAAACCCTGATTTTTTTGTGTTTTCAATCCTTTAAAATGTTTCATGATTCAGTGTATGAAACCGCATTTGAGCGCTATTTCACAGTACTAGAATTATATAAATGGCTAGGAAGAGTGCATTTCACCTAGTACTGAGAAGTACGATGTTAAAACACCTCTGGAATTGCCCTTCAGTACATTTCTGGGAAATTTCTTTGCAAGTGGCCTTTCCTAAATCTCAAGTTTTCTGAGAAAGTTGTAACATTAAACTTTCTGGAAACCTTTCAAACCAGCATCCACAGATCACTTAATTACAAATACATCTTGAGAACAAAGTTGAAGCTAAAGAAAAAATTTGCAAGAGGCCATCATGGAAAACCTTGAATTTTTCTGTTTCCAAGCCTTTAAAACGTATCCAGATTCAGTGTGTGAAACAGCATTTGAGCGCTATTTCACAGAACTATAACTGTGTAAATGACTGCATAGAGTGCATTTCACCTTCTTCACCAATTTACGATGTGAAAACAGCTACAGAACTGCCTTTTAGTACGTTTCTCTGCAATTTCATTCCAAGAGGGATTTCAAATATCTCAAGATTTCTTAGAACGTTATAAGGTTAAACTAGCTGGAAACGCTTCAAACTAGCATGCACAAGTGTCTTAAGTACAAATACAAATTGAGAACAAAGTTGAAGCTAAGGGAAGAGTGAATTTGCTAGAGGAATTCAGGGAAAACCTTGAATTTTGCTGTTTTCAAGCCTTTACAACGTACAGCGATTCGTGTGTGAATCAGAATTTGAGGGCTATTTCACATTACTCAAACTGTGTAAATGCCCAGCAACAGTACATTTTGCCTAGTAAACAGAAGTACGATGTTAAAACAGATCAGGAATTGCCTCAGTACATTTATTTTCAATTTAGTTTCAAGCAAGATTGCCTAAATCTCAAGGTTTCTTGTAACGTTGTAACATTAAACTTGCTTTGAGAGCTTCAAACTAGCATCCACACGTATATTAAGCACAAATACATCATTAGAACATAGTTCAAGTTAAGGGAAGAGTGAATTTGCTAGAGGAGTTCAGGAAATTTCCTGAAATTTGGTGTTTTCAAGTCTTTAAAACGTTTCCGGATTCAGGGAGGGAAACCGCACTATTTCACAGTAATAGAAATGTGTAAATGGTTGAGAAGAGTGCATTTCGCCTGGTAAACAGAAGCACGTTGTTAAAACAGCTCCGGAATTGACTTTTATTTCGTTTCTGTGCAATATCATTCCAAGTGGGATTTCATAAATCTAAAGGTTTCTAATAACGTTGTAACATTAAATTTGCTCAAAACGCTTCAAATTAGCATGTACAGGTAGTTTAACAACAAACAGATCATTAGAACAAAGATCAAGCTAAGGGAAGAGGGAATTTGCTTGACGATTTCAGGGATTTCCATGAAATTTTGTGTTTCGAGTCTTTAAAAGGTTTCCCAATTCAGTGTGGGAAATCGTTTTGAGCACGAATTCACAGATTAAAACTGTGTAAATGGTTGAGAAGAGTGCATTTTGTCCAATAAACAGAAGTACATTGTTAAAGCAGCTCGAGAATTGACTTTTCTTTCTGAGCAACTTCGTTAAAAGACAGATTTCATAAATCTCAAGGTTTCTTATAACATGGTAACGTTAAACTTGCTGAGAAAGCTTCAAACTAGGATACACAGGTAGTTTTAACACAAATACATCATTAGAACGTAGTTAAAATTAAGGGAGATGTAAAATTGCTAGAGGAGTTGATTTCATTTCTGTGCAATTTCGTTCCAAGTGGGATTTCATAAATCTGAAGGTTTCTTATAAATTTGTAATGTGAAAATTGCTGGAAACTCTGCAAACAAGCAACTGCAGGTAGTTTAAGAACAAATAAATCATTAGAACATAGTTCAAAATAAGAGAAGAAAGAATTTCCTAGAGGAGTAATGGGAACTCCCTGAAATTTCAGTATCCATCTCTTTAAAAGGATTCCAAATTCTGCGTGGGAAACAGCATTTGAGCACTATATCACACTACCAGAACTGAATAAATCGCTGAGAAGAGTGCATTTTGTAGGGGTAAACAGAAGTACGTTCTTAAAACAACTCCCGAATTGCCTCTCAAGACGTTACTGAACAATTTTGCTCCAAGCGGGATTCCTAAATCTCAAGGTTTCTTAGAACTTTCTCACATTAAACTAGCAGAAAACCCTTCAAACTAGAATCTACAGGTCAATGAATTGCAAATACATCTTTTGAACAATGTTGAAGTTATGGGAAGATTGAATTTGATAGAGGGATTCAGGAAAAACCTTGAATTTGGCTGTTTTTAAGCCTTTGCAACATATCCCGATTTCGTTAGGGAAACCGAATTTGAGCGCTGTTTCACAGTCCTACAACTGTGAAAATCGCAGGAAGAGTGCATTTCGCCTTCTGAACAGTAGTGCGTTGTTAAAACAACCCCCGAATTCCATTTCAGTGTGTCTCTGAACAATATCGTTCCAAGCGGGAGTTCCTGAATCTCAAAGTTTCTTAGAACTTTCTCACGTTCAACTAAAGGAAAACACTTCAAACTAGCATCTACAGGTCACTTTAGTACAAAGACATCTTTAGAACAAAGTTGAAGCTCTGGGAAGAGTGAATTTGTTAGAGGGCTTCAGGAAAAACTTTGACTTTCCCTGTTTTCACGCCTTTACAACACATCCCAATTTCATTAGGGAAACCGCATTTGAGGACTGTTTCACAGTGCTACCACTGTGTAATCGCTGGCAAGAGTGCATTTCGCCTTCCAAACAGTAGTACGTTGTTAAAACAAATCCCGAAGTCCATTTCAGTGCGTTTCTGAACAATTTCGTTCCAAGCAGGATTTCCTGAATCTCAAAGTTTCTTAGAACTTTCTCACGTAAAAGTAGCAAAAAACGCTTCAAACTAGCATCTGCAGGTCACTTTAGTACAAATACATGTTTAGAACAAAAATGAAGCTATGGGAACACTGAATTTGTTAGAGGGTTTCAGAAAAAAACTTAAATTTGCCTGTTTTCACGCCTTTACAACTTATCCCAATTTCGTGAGGGAAACCGCATTTGAACGCTATTTCACAGTGGTAGCACTGTGTAAATCGCTGGGAGGAGGGCATTTCGCCTTCCAAACAGTAGTATGTTGTAAAAACAACTTGTGAATTCCATTTAGTGCGTTTCTGAACAATTTTGTTCCAAGCGAGATTTCCTGAATCTCAACATTTTTTAGACTTTCTCACGTTCAACTAGAAGAAAACGCTTCAAACTAGCATCTACAGGTCACTTTTATACAAGTATGTCTTTAGAACAAAGTTAAAGCTATGGGAAAACTGAATTTCTTAGAGGGTTTCATTAAAAACCTTGAATTTGACTGTTTCAAAGCTAGTACAACGTATACCGATTCGTGAGGGAAACCGAATTGGAGCGCTGTTTCACAGTGCTACCACTGCGTAAATCGCTGGGAAGAGAGCATTTCGCATTCTAAAAAGTAGTACGTTGTTAAAACAACTCCCGAATTCCATTTCAGTGCGTTTCTGAACAATTTTGTTCCAAGCGGGATTTCCTGATTCTCAAAGTTACTTAGATCTTTCTAACGTTCCACTAGCAGAAAACGCTTCAAACTAGCATCTACAGGTCACATTAGTACAAATAAGTCTTTAGCAGAAAAGTTAAAGCTATGAGAAGAGTGA